>OZ018329.1:169100142-169742405 GCA_963969495.1 Ceratothoa steindachneri | reverse complement strand
GGAGGAGGAAAAGTTTCTCCAGAGGTGGAGGGGCGTAGTTTCGGGTGTGGTTAGGGGTTCAGGCTTTTTACTCGGGGTGAAGAACACTGTAATGAACAATTGAGATCGTTGCTTTTTCATGTTCTTTAGCATGTCCCAGTAAGGGCCCATAGCAAGATCGAGGCTATTTTGTGCCTTCATGGAACGAACCATGTGAGGGTCTCATGATTCCAAATCTGCCTGAACACTTTTAATTCTTCTCTGAAGATCGGCGAGCCGCTCTAACGTAAGCCTATTTTCAGCTCCAAGTTCCTCATCTTCTTCTTCTTTGTCAGATTTCTCCGTATTTATACTGGTTGATTTAACCAAGTTATCATCGTTGAATGGGGCTGAGAGTTCATCTATGAGAGTTTCAAACTCACCCTCTGTTACATCTTCGAAACCTTCGCGGATGTCTGGAAATGGCGCGAATTTTGAATTTTAAGGCCCCCAAAAAAATTTTCTGCGGATAGTTGAAGAAGCGGATGACGAACCGCGAATAGCCGAGGCTCTACTGTAATTTCAAGCTCTCTCAATTGCACACATGAACAGTATAATTTAGTATGCAGGTGAAAAATGTATTTATTTGCAAAGGTTTAAAACGTCAATTAATATTTATTACCTTCATAACTCTAATATTTCATGCTTCATTAATTTAACAGTAAATTTTAAGTTACCCTTTTTATATCAATTTATTATATGTTCCCTTCCTCAAAAATATAGTGAGGGGGACGAGTGTTTCCATCAGAAAGTGTCTTAATAAGTAGTCAGTAATGAAAAATATGATGTTATGGAAACTATATAAAAGAGAAAAGTGTATATTTAGGGTAAAATTTTTTTGATTTGCGGAATGAATGTCGTTCAACACTATCAAGTTCATTAAAGCAGCATTGATGGTGGTGTAATTCACCTCGGGTAATGACTGCTTCAAGGAATCAATATCGACGAGATAGTGAAATCATTCTACACAAATCCGTAGACTGTCGAGTCTTCGCAATAAATTAGCGGACGCCTTTTTTCAAGGGAAGAAATTCCCCAAATCGCATTCGATGGATACGATCGTGATAGACAAGCATTTTGAAATCATTTTTATTTTCCTGCGAGTGAGTTAAATATTCTCTTCCTAAAATTCAAATATATTTAGCTTTAGAGGGGAGAATGTAAGTTATCTAGGGGTATCGACTTCAAATATCTACCAACAATACATTTTCACTTAACCCCATCTTGAGTGAAAATAAAACATGGATTAGGGTAATTTTTCAACTTACCTTTCTTCGTGTTCCTGCTAATCATGAATTCCTCACAGCAGAAACCAGCTCGATTAGAATTAAAAAGTCACGAATGAATGAGCATGAATAATACATAATTAGATAATGTAAAAAGCAAAATAATTTCCGTTATTAACAATCTTGGGGCTGATCCGTTTAAAAGAATCATATTTGCTTAATTATCTTTAATAACAGTGTAAATATGATCTTAAATTATTCCTACTATTCATTATGGAAGGATATGACAGAACATTATAGAAATTAACACCATTGAAGGGCATCCACTTGGTATTGCAAAAGTCCTGTTACAATTATCACAACTCCCACAGCAAACGAAACAATGATAGTTTTGATGCAGTTAGACACTTTTTTATTGTTTTAACAAATAAATGTGTGTTTAAGTTGTAACATTAATGAATGTGGCGGCCCTCAACGGCAAGCACGCGCTCCAAGTGAGACCTAAAGGCCACGACCAGGTTGCGGACAAAGTCCTTGCTCATGCTGACCCATACGCGATTGGGAAAGGACTTCAGTTCGTCAACGTTATTGTGGTGGACCTTGTAGACCTTGTCTTCGACATGCATTTACACGCTGTAGTCGAGGGGATTGACGTCAGGTGACTGCAGCGTCTACAAAAATCCTTCGGTCAAAAATTCATGCTCGACCCTAACCACTCGTACACGCTCTTAGATGTCTGGGCCTGGGCCACCGTCCTACTGAAAGACGCGGTCTGCTTTCTTCGTGATCTTTCTCACCCAGACCAGGACTTTTGTGGCCAAAGGAGCTTCGTCAGAGCTTGGGTTAAGACATCTCTGAGTGACGAGGGCTTATTCATTTATCACCTTGAGTGATAAGTGGTGTAGTACGGCGCAGAAATTTGGTCTACCGCAAAGAGGGCTTACGAGGTTTGTCTTTACCTACTTAAAGCAAACTCATGAATGCTCTCGATGGGGGTGGAAGCGTGTCTCCGGTTATTCACCGCGAACAAATCACCACGCGCTAAACTTTTGTCACGCTGATTTGATGGCAATAGAATTATATATATATATATATATATATATATATATATATATATATATATATATATATATATATATATGAGTGTGTGTGTGTGTGTGATAATGAACTATAACGTCCATGTCAATGCGGGTAGGTAAGGGTAATAGTAAGAATTCTCGAAAGGTCTCCTGGAATTCCTCAACCCTCTTTAGGAGCGCCAGCCATACCACTGCTGATACCATCTATTTCTGTAAAAAGGGAGATTTCAAAAAGCCTATCATTAGAAAGAGCGTTTACTTTAACAGTAAACGAGAAATTGTGAGATATTCTTGATGCTGTTCACCCATCTATTTTTTTTGCTAGCTAATTAAGGAATTCTTACAATTCCCCTCACCTAACCGCATTGACATGGACGTTATTCTTCATTTTAGTACATTCACCCCGCTTCCCAACTCCTGCTTGCACACACTAAACAATTTAATATTTGGACATTTTTAAAGCTTTTAATAAAAGAAAGAAACTAGGAATGATGATTTAATACAACAGTGGAATTATTTATTTATCCCCATTCGATCTTTTAAACAATGCTTATATAAAAAACGGGGAAAAGTTTCATAAGAACAAATAATGAGCTATTATTATCCAAACACTAGCGAGGACATCACAAGAACAATTATTAAGAGATGTTTGAATTTATAAGAGTGGTGATGTTAGGATAACTGAAAATGTACGGAAGAAAACCTTCGAAATCGCCCAAAAACTAAAGTTGGCTTTGCATATTTTACTTTCAACCGCCAAAGCGTCGCTCGGATAATTGGTCCCGAGCGAGCAACCGCCACGCGGAATAATTGGTCCTCTTATAGTTTTAGGCCTATGGAAAATTCCATTGAATTTCTAACGGTAATTTTTCTCCGGCGCTGATGGGGTTCTCTATTTTGTTAGTTTGGCACTTCAAGGGTTAACGGGACACTGATCACAACATCCAGCCTGTGCCGTCAAGACCAAGGATTTTCACCTTCCCAAAATTACTCCTTTTAACCTTTCAATCGCAAACGCAAAAACTTAAGTCATTAAAAATGTTAATGGAATTACGAGTAAGAACTAACCAAAACAAAGGAGTAACTACGAACTGTAGTGGTTAATAAGTGAAGAGTAATGCAAGTTAAAAAAAATGCTATAAGTTTTCTAGCTCTAATTGCTAACGAACGTCATGCACAAAATACTAATTATTACTTTTTCATGTGAAAGTAAACCTATGTTCAGATTGACGTATTTTATTTCCATTCGTATTAATCTAAAACATTTATCATATGAGAGAAACTAATAAAATATTAATCGAGTTAATCATTAAAATGCCTACTTGGGTTAATTTAAACCACTACGCTACACTGTATATTCTATCACACACACACACACGTGCTTGCAATAGAGAACGTGAAGTGAGGGATTGCATTGAATTTGAAGGCGAAGGTCGATTAAGCGGGCTCTGTGTAGACCGAATTCCTAGAATTATATCGCGTCGTTTGGACCGGATAATCACGGCGGTCAATGAAGGCCGTTCACTCACTTCAAAGATAAACATTATTTCCTTGTTGTCAGATGAGCACCTAAGGTCAACCTCTGACCTTAAAAATACACATTGTTTTTTTATTGCCAGAGGACCACCTAAGGACAACCTCTGACCTCAAAAAGACAAATTGTTTTCTTGTTACCAAATGACTACTTAAGATCAACCTCTGACATCAAGGATATAAATTGATGTCCCTAAGGTCAACCTTTGACCTTAGAAATGGAAATTGTATCCTTGTTGCTGGATAATCATCTAAAGTCAACGTCATACTTCAAAGATACACATTGTTTCCATATTGCCAGATGATCACTTAAGGTCAACCTCTGACCTCAAGCATACAAATTATTTCCTTGTTAGAAGATGATTACCTAAGGTCAACCTCTGACCTCAACGATACACATAATTTCCTTGTTGGAGTTAACTGCTTAAGGTCAACCTCTGTCCTCAACGATACACATTGTTTCTTTGAAAAAAAATAACCAACTACAATCCAGCGTTCCCTTAATAAATGTAAATTGTTTCATTGTTGACAAATAACTGCATAAAATGGATCATTCACGCAATAGATGTAAATTGTTTCCTTGCCATGACTCAGTGCAAGCACACAAAGTGCTTCCGAGTTTATGAATGGCCATCTGTGATCTTTCATTTCACTGTAAGCAATTGTGTCCTTGTTAAGAAATCAGTCCAATTTAGGAAAACTTGGAAATATAACATTGTGATAAAAGGCGCGAGAAATGAGTCAGACGTGGCCAATTTGACATTTGGGAATTCCACTCGTCAACTTTGATCTCATGAATCAAACTTTGCATCAACTCTTTCAGTATTTTTGTAAGTATTTTGTATTGTTTTAATTTACTTACATGTAATTCTTTGTTGGTCGATTTGTGCGTGGAAGCGTGAAATTATACTCCTAAATTAAGGAACTGATTTCGTGGTCAAGTTTGGCGCAACCGCGCGCGTTCGAAGAAGGCGTCTGGAAATCAATGAAAACTTGCATTACTTCGATGAATTCAAGATTTCTGACCTACCTTCTTCCTGAGCTCGTTGTCGCGTTCAGGAGAGTTGTGCCCCCCCCCCCTCCCCGACCCTAGACATTTATTGCCGTCGTGCGGAGTAATCTCTTTATTTAGGGTTATTTACCTATCATAGATTTTGACGCACTCGCTACCTTTAGCTTTTTATTTGCGAATCCCTTTTGAAAACGTTTTCTTGACAGGATGTCTCGGTTTAATTTATATTTTCAAAATAAATCTTTATATAAAATATCAAGCTCACATTTCTCTCAAAGAATTGTATTGTTTTATTAATGAAATTTAGACAACTGAATCTATTTTATTCTCTTCGCCATGAATGTAATTTTACATATAGCACTCGTTACAAATACTCAGAGTATACATATAATACGAGTATGTATGCATAAGAGGATGGAGAGAAAGGTCAAAATAAGAGAAGTAACATATATGCTTAGGGCAAGATGTTCCTACAGTCTGGACTATATTTGATTTAATTTGAAGTACATTTTATTTAATTGAAATAATCATAAATAACATCTTTAATGTGATTTCCACTATTTGTGATGCAAAGTTTAATGCGTTTTTTGAGATTCACCCGATGAACTCGATTCATTAACTCCAAATGTTTGTTGATTTGAGCACATTCATTTATGAAACGCTGTTTCAGAGGAGTCTCGTTTCTTTAATTTTTATTGAATATACCTTCTCCTTTATGACGCGCTGTTCCATCAGGCTTCTCGGTTCTTCATTTTCATTGAGTACACCTTCTCCTTTGAGATGCGCTGTTCAATCACGTTTCTCGGTTCTTTAATTTTCATTGAGTACACCTTCTCCTTTGAGATGCGCTATTTAATCACGTTTCTCGGTTCTTTATTTTCATTGAGTACACCTTTTCCTTTATAATGCGCTCTTCCATCACGTGTCTTGGTTCTTTAATTTTAATTGGGCACAACCTATCTCTTATCACGCACTGTTTCCTCACGTGTCTCGGTTCTTTAATTTTCATTGAGTACACCTTCTCCTTTGAGATGCGCTGTTTAATCACGTGTCCCGGTTTTTTAATTTTCATTATGTACACCATCTTTATGATGCACTGTTCCATCACTTCTTTCTCTTCTTTAATCTTCATCGAGTACACCTTCTTCTTTATAATGTGCTCTTCCCACAGGTGTCTCGGTTCTTTATTTTCATTGAGTACACCTTCTTTTCTATGATGCGCTGCTCCATCAAGTGTATTGGTTCTTTAATTTTATGATGCGCTGTTCCATCACTTCTTTTGCGTCTTTAATTTCATTCATTCCCCCTTCTCCTTTATGATGTGCTCTTCTATCACTTCTTTCGCGTCTTTAATTTTTATTGAGTACACTTCCTCTTTTTTGATGCGCCGTTCTCTCAAGCATCTTGGTTCTTTAATTTTTATTGCCAAATTTAGGGTACTTTGTATATTAGCCAAAAAGTGCCTTTAATGTGCCGTTATAGCTGTAATCGTCTGGTTTCTCCATAAAGATCAACATACCAATCGATGGCAAACCCCAGGACACCAGATGCCTTTTTTCGGCTGAGCAGGAAAGCCGGAGTACTACGTTTTGCCACTAAACAACGAGCATAGAACCAAATTCCTCCTACTACCACGCCTAATACCGACGGAGTGTGGCAACAAACATCCCTTACGCGGGTTCGTAGAGGAATGAATGAAGGAGGCAGTGAATGTGTAACTGACTATCTGTGTGATGATGTGACTGACTACTCGTTTTATGGTGTAACTGAATACCCGTGTTATGATGTAACAGAATATCCGTGATTAGGTGTAACTGACTATCCGATTGATGGTGTAACTGACTACCCGTGTTATGGTGTAACTGTCTATCTGAAAGAGGATGTAACTGACCAGCCGTGTAATGGTGTAAGTGACTATCCGTATGATGGTATAACTGACTACCGTGTTATGGAGTAGCAGACAATCCGTATTACGGTGTAAGTGACTACCCGTTATGGTGTAACTGACTACACGTGTTATCGTGTAACTGACTATCCGAGTGATGGTGCTACTGACTATCCGTGTTATAGTGTAACTGAATATTCGTGTCGGTGTAACTGACTGGCGTGTTATGGTATAACAGACTATCCCTTTTTGGTATAACTGACTATCCGTGCGCGATAGTGTAACTGACTACCGTGTTACGGTGTAACAGACTATCCGTGTAATATTGTAACTGAATATCCGTGTAATATTGTAACTGAATATCCGTGTAAGATGTAACTGACTACCCGTCTTATGGTGTAACTGACTACCCGTAATATGGTATAAATGACTACCCGTTTTATGCTGTAACTGACTAGCGTGTTATTGTGTAACTTACTAGCCCTGTTATGATGTAACTCACTATCCGTGTGATGTTGTAAAAGACTATCCGTGTTATGATGTAACTGACTATACGTATGATGGTGTAACTGACTAGCGTTTTATTGTGTAAGTGACTATCCCTGTTATGATGTAATTTAATATCCATGTGATTGGTAACTGTTTATCTGTGTGATGATGTAACTGACTATATGTGTGATGGTGCAACTCACTCTTTTTAATGGTGTTACTGTCTATCTGTGTGGTGGTGTAACTCACTATATATGTAATAATGTAACTGAATATACGTCTGAGGGCGTAACTCTCTATCCGTGTGTTGTTTTAACTCAATTTCCATGCGATGGTGTAACTGAGCAACAATTTAATGAAATCTTGGGATGGAGCTTAACTCACTGTTCCTTCAGACTCGGCGCCCGCAATTTGCCCTTTACGAGTGTCGAAGCATTCCGTGTCCGCTCTGGCCGAAACAAAGAATTCCCTTCAAATCAAAACACATATATGGAATTCGTGTAAAACTATCATTATATTACGATAACCTCGCACTTATCACCTGTCTTTTTATTGAACTTCTTACGAGCTTTGGGGCTTTGTTGCTAGCTATGAGAACTTTGCTATTAGGTAAGCGGCCTTGTACTAGTTAAATATGTATATACCTCTTCAAATAAATAACTCCAGCCTCGCTCTAACCTTGTGATCGATGGTTGATATTTCTTCCTCTTTGAGCGCTGCTATTTAAGACCAAAGTGCGGAATTATCTTTAATGTATCCCGATCCTGTGGAGAAACAAGACTAAAACAGGCTCATAAACAGCGTTCAATTTATGAAAAGTTCGTTACTATGGTCAGAACTCAGTCTCAGGTGTATCGATAATGAAAAATAATAAAAATATAAGAACAATAATAATAGTGTAACACTAAGAATGATATTATGCTCTGTTATATGTAACTGACCGTTCTTTTTGCGGTTAAAGCTCGTCTACCATCTTCCATTCTGGTACTTCTCGATCTCTCAGCAGTATTTTAAACTGTCTATATCACTTCTTCATCACCTTCATGGTTGTCTCTGGAGCCGCCCTTGATTCGATACATTTGTATTTATATGATATCACGCTCAGTCTATCAAGAGTGATATGATGTTGCGATTTGGTGTTCCGCAAGGGTCGCTTGGTGGGCCGCTACTTTTTAATATTTTTTTCCCCTTTGAGATTCTGAAAACAGTCGAATGTTACTCTCTTTTTTCTTTGTCTCGTTCGCTGAGACTTTTGGAAATCATCTAAGCACCTACAACAAGATTACTGAGTCACTTTCGAACTACTTTCTAAACCTCACCCATGTGGCATGATGTAAAACTTTCGCTTCTTTTTCTCAACTTTAGTGGCTCCCTCGTCCTTTTTACCGACCGTTTTAAATATATTGGCATGGCCTTTGACACTCAATTATCTCTCTAAGCTCAGGATGCTAATGTTTGTCAATCTACATTGTTATCACCTGCTCTTCCGTGCAACCAAAAGAGGTCTGAGATTGTCCTTCATTCTTTCGTCTTGATTACAGCAACTACCTCCTGGCTGTATCCCTTAATTCCACTCATTGACCCGTTTAATTTTTTCAAACCTTTGTAGTCCGTGGACGTCTCCATAGGTCACTTTTTTACCGTCCAATCCTTCTTCTCCGTGAACTACACTGGCTCCCTTTCGATCCAGAATCACTGTTAAGCGCCTTCTTCTTACCTATAAAATCTTAAATACTGCCGTACCAACTTCAGGGAGCCTATCCAAGTACCTAAGAAACTTACGTTTCAGCTCTGACTCCTGATTCTTTGTTACTTGTAGTCGCACTTAATCCATATTTTCTCTTAGAATGTGGAACGAGCTGCAGGTCGTTATTTGCTCCTCTCTCTTTCTCGGTCACTTCGAGTGGGCCATGAAGACTAGTCCTCGGCGAAGACCCGTGTCATTTAAGTGCACCATACAAAAGTTTCATTATTGTATCATTAAAATAATTAATATTTATCGACTATTTATCATGTACACTAGTTATGAAGTAATTTTTACCTTTGGTCTAGGTATACACACAGGGCGAAAGCGAGCATATATGGTATAAACCTTAAATCTGAGCTGCATTTCTCCCCCAATGAGTAACCTTGATATAGTAAATGTCAGAAAAAATATAGGATTTGAATACACTGAGTTTAACAAAGGCTAAAGTTATAGGAAAAGGTTTGGTCTTATAAGTCGCGTTTGTTGGCAAATCGGCTGGGTGGAATTCGTTGATTTATAGGACTAGCGATGGACGATCGGAAATTTTTGTTAGCGAGAACTCACTGAAATTAAATAAGATTACTATTTAATTATTAAATAATACAAATGGATATTAGATTTAATAATTTCTTCTGAAGTCTGAAGTTTGGATGTTGATGAGAACCGAATCTACGAATTTTTATGCGTACAGTATAATGGTAGAGGGTAAGTTAGAAATAAGTGGATCGGTCGATAGCGATAGTATGACGTTTTTGACACCTGTTGGAATGTTCTGGAATTTTTCCCATTGGCTTGAATTATTGCGTAGGTTCTTTAAAATGGATTAACATCGATTTTTGCCTCGCCCACGTAAAATTGGCTGAAGTTTTTAGATAATCGAGGGGGCGAAGGGGTCTTATTTTATTTCGGTTTCTTATTCGATCAATTGAACTTCTGCTGTCTAATGCTGTTCATGGAGGGTGAACTTAGGTTTTCTATGGGGGCTGGGAATGTTATTATCTCTTGAAGTTCAGCAAAAAAGAGTTGGGGAGAGGTCCCTCTAGAGCAGTAGAAAGGAGATAGCGTTATTAAATAAATGGGGAAAGGTGTACAATTTAATAATATCAATCAGAGACAAGGGAAGGGATATGCACGCTTCAATTTGTTGTATTTATTAATGATTTAAAATAATTTACGTGATCAGATTAGGAAGAGGTTAACAACAATGGTGGGGGAGGGTGTGTGAAGGTCTTTTGTGAAGATGACCCGAGAATAGAATAGTGTAGCAAAGTGTTGGGATACGTGACGGCAAGCATGGCTTTCATCGTCCATGTACCAAATATATTTGCAAAACAAAAACCTTCAAGATAATTTGCCTCGGTCAGGATGTAGTATGTTTTGGTTGCAGTTATACTTCACATATAAGACAGAGGAGGAACCAGAGAAGGGGGTTAGTTGTATTGTAAGTAGGGAAGATATCATCTCTCATTATCTTTATTTATCCAAAATGTCTTCGACAACAACGTAAAATAGACTTCGGTCGCAGACGTTAATGGTTTAGATTATCATTTCCTATTCATCTGTTGCTAAATTACTGGACATTTTTTTCTTATTATAATTTTCTTAGTTAATTTCTTTTGTTATATCATAAATTGTTAGAGATTTAATAGGCAAAATTATAGGATATCCTGTAGTCTTCAGTTGATAATAAAAGAATATACACCCTCTTTTCATCATAATGGAAGATGCTATGAATTCACAGCCCGCCACAATTTGCGTTATGTTGAAAGAAGTTTGTTTACAGAAATTACCAAATGTTAAGAAAACAAATTCGGGAAAGAAGCGAAATCTTGGAGGGCAGTTGTTGTTTATCGATCCCGAGAGCAGATATCATCTCTGCTCTCTCAATCTCCTCTGCTCCCTCAATCCCATCTGCTCCCTCAATTTCCTTGTGAGATCAAAGGAGAAATCCTTTGACAATACAACATGTGCTGTAGACCCCTGCAAAGCATCGCCACGATTAAGTGGTGCCGCGCATTCTGAGACTGACCTAAGGGACCCGGCTAGAGTGGAGAGAGGCTGTTGCATGCTATATGAATTTTGAGCACCCCCCCTTCCATGCTAGCAATCCATTCAACAGCTAGGAAGTGTAAGTTCAATTACAGCTTAACCTCACATGGATTAAATCCAAGTAGAGCGGTCTCATACTAAGATTATTACTTCCAAGTGGGTTGTTCCCATACTAGGATTGCATTCAGGTGGGGTGCAACTCTTTTTCTCTTTCTCAAAAGAGTGGCTAGAGTTTAAAAATCACAGCCTTGCCCTGCTGTGCATTGGAACGCAGTCTATCGATCGATTCAAAGAGGGTTAAATGGGATTTAAGGTCCTGCCACATCGTATCGGGAAGCAAGATGCATCACTGAATGATGAAAATATCCAAGCTGTGGGGGAATTAGTGATGGAAGACAGAAGGAACACTATTCAAGAGATAAGTAATGCTCTTTTGTACATTGATGTCAAACAAGTCCATCAAATCTTGCGTGGTAATTAATTCGAATAAGCCTAAGCAAAGTTTAAACACGCTGGGCCCCCAAACTGTAAGGACCTAAGCAGAAGGAAACCCGTATTGATGTTTGACAGAAACTAAAAAACAAATCTCTACCAAACACGGGAACACGGAGGGGGGACGATAATTAGTAGATACTAGGAACAAGTAATGATCCCTGATTTCATTCCAGAAACTAGGAGACGGGCAATGGAAGGGGCTCATTAAAATGTCATGCAATTCTATCGTTAGGCAAGAAGAAGAAGAGGAACAATAAGATGAAGAAGAAGAGAATGAAAAAGAAAAAGGAGAAGAAGAGGAACACTAAGAATAAGAGGAATAAGAACAAGGAGAAGAAGAGGAGGAGAAAAATAAAGAATAAGATGATGAAGAGGAAGAAGAAGAAAAGAAAGAAGATTAGGAAGCAGAATAAGAAAATATAAAATATAAACAAAAATAAGAAGAAGAGGATTAATAAAAAAGGAAGACTAAGAAGATGAAAAAGAAGAAGAAAAGAAGATGAATAGAAATAAGAGAAAGAAAAATAAACAAAATAATAATAAAAGAAGTGAAGGAGAAAGAAGAGGAAGAAAAATAGAAATAAGATGAAGAAGTAGAGGAAGCGGAATAAGAAAAATAAGAAAAGTAAGAAGAAAAAGAAAAAGGAGAAGAAGAGGAAGAAGAAAGTAAGGAAAAGGAAGAAGGAGAAAAGAAGTAGAGTAAAGAATAGGATGAGGAAAAAGAAGAAGTAGAATGAGTGGAAGAAGAAGAAGATGAAGAGAAGATTTAGAAAAAATAATAAGAAAGGAAGAAGAAAAGCAGTGAAAGAGGAAAAGGAAATCGAAGAAGAAAAAAAGAAAAGAAAAAAGAAGAACTACGAAGCCATGACGAGCAAAGGCAGTACATTCCACCCCTTGGCCAGGTCGAGAGGCAATATGGTCCATACCACCTCAACCTCGAGAGTACAGTCCATACATTTCATAATTCTCTATCGATCAGGTACACACTTATCTACAAGTGTACATGCATGCGCATCGTACAATTTCTAATTACGTACATATAAGTGTAACTATTTGTGTACACTTTAAATGTGCATATTGCTCCTCCCACTCATATAAGTGTCAGGAAAACACTTCTCTTCCGCAGCACCGCGTTTGCCAGTGTTGAAAATAACAATGAGAGGAAAGTCAAAAAGAGATATGGAAAAACACATTTAGACTCGACTCGTGCACTACAGCAATTAAGAGCTGGTATTATTATGTGTGTGGGTGGGTGGGGGACACTTATGTGTATGTACTCAGTCATGATTTTATAATGTGATATTTCTCAGTGTTTCTACTAGATTATATTTACACGCGGACTATTTGATTTTTTGGAGGGGGCTGGCCTCCTCCACTTTATTTGACTTTCTCTGGTGTTGGTAGCATGATCCTGCGCCAGGGAAAGGCAGGCTTGCCCCTGATTCCGGAATGTACTTCCTTCTTCTTCTTGCCTTCGTCATGTTTCTTTGTATTATTTTTTTATTTTCTTTGTTCGGTTTGTTGTTGTGTGTGAATTTTAAATAGCCTACTACTAGCCTGAAACTTTCACTGCGGCGACTTATGCAATTGAGGGATGAGAGCTGTAAATAAAACCTAAAATGGTTCGTGCAGGAGCCATTGCTGAGCCTCGCGTCCTTCCCCGGGCGGCAGGAGGCTTAGGAAAAGGCCGATTAAACCAGTGGACGTGGCAGACGCGAACGTTGGGAGCAAACACTATCTTCTTTAGACGTTAGGTCGGTAGGTAGGGCTGGGAAGGCTCTGCTACCTCATTAACGGAATAAGCCAGCACCTATCATAAGCTCTACGTTTCTAACGTAACACCATTTGTACACACATTGTATGTATATTCGTTTTAGCTAAATTTTGTTTTAGTTTTAAATTGTAATAAAAGGAGGTTTAAAACATCAAGATCATGCGAACAGAACATTGGATGGACTCGTCAAAACGGGCCTCCTTGCGCCTCCCTAGGGTCGCGCACAGACCAAAGAGAGACGTTTCGAGAGTCGTCTACGGAGAGATAAATATCTTCTCATTGCGCTTTGTAGAATTCGACACGACGTATACATATAACGCTATGCGAATAATACAAGGACGTGGAAGTGCGACTGTCAGAGAAGGGAGTAAAACAAATAAGAATGAATGGAGAGTTAGAGGAAGACATAAAAAAAATGCAAAGTTGGATAAAGTAAGTGAGATTATAAAGTTTAAAGATAAAAGAACAAATATGTCTATTCTCACGTGTTCTTAATTTACAGAGACGGAGGTGGCAGAGAGGCAAAGAAAAAAAGGTCTTGTTCCTTTTCATCTCAATATCACAGTCAAAGAGATGAAATCAAAAATAATTTGTAAGTCTTTTGACATACTTCCGAACTTAGTCGCTACATAGCCAAGTCACTACAAAATTACCTAATAAGAACATCAGGGTATGTTCAGAAAGGTAGAGGCAGACGATTCCTGGTCTGAATCAAAAGGAAGAAATAGAGAAGACAAATGAAGAAGAAAGAGAAAATTTCACCTCTGCGAAAGTAGTCAATGTTGGGGAGGAGATATATCAAACATCATAAGCCGTGATGAAGTTAAAACATGCAATCTCTAAATATCTTTGCTGTCATACTTTATGCAGATATTATGAACAAAATATTACATAATAACGAGTTAGAAGAGCAGTCAATGGCATGGGTTCGAACCCCACCCATTTTTCACTTTGTTAGATGGGTAAATGAGTTTTATTATTTTATTCCGTTTATTATGTCTCTCTTCCTTCTTTCTTAATCTATGTTTGATCCTTGTTTGGTCTTATACAGGCTCACCCTCCCAAAACGGGCCCCAAATTTCGATAGGCCTCATTTCTTAAATTTCTGGAAGGATTGAATGAAACTTTGGTGATAACTAGTTTATTGTGTTTAGAAACATCATATCAAAACATGAGAGTCTTTGGACTTTTCTTCTTTATTCTAGAGTACGTGTTCAAGATGACCTTGATTTAGCTCTGTGCATTTCTTGAGGTGCAGCACAAAGTTGTCCATGGATTTCTTACAAACCGACCGACTAATGGCTCTGATCTCCTCCCCGATGGCTTCCTTGAGTTTCGTGATGGTCCTGGGTATCTCTGCGTACACTCTGTCTTCAAGGTAACCCCAAAGAAAGAAACCTGGGGGCTAAGGTCTAGGCTGTAAGGTGCCCACTCAAAATCAGTCTTGACACTGATCACACGGCCACCAAAGTTATCTTTCAGCCAATCTCGGGACAGGTTTGAGGTGTGAGAGCTTGCTCCATCTTGCTTGAACCAGAACTTCCCCTAAAGCGACGGGAACAGGGTCTGCAGCTCCTTTTTAAAGGTTTTTTTAGGGCCTCAACATACCGCTCCTTGGTGACCGTCACTGTCGCGCCAGATTCCTAGAAGAAGAATGGTACCATGATGCCTCTGGCTGAGATTGCAGTCCTTACCGTGCACTTAGGGGACTGTAGTGGCTTGGTGGCTACCTTATTTGGTCGGCGAGTCCCCCAGAAGACATTTGTATTCGAGTTTACCTTTTCTTCAAGATGGAAGTGAGCTTTATCTGAGGTCCAGAGGAGGTTAAGGAAAGTTGGGGGTCTCCTGAACCTTCTCCAGTATCCTGATTGCCATAGCCTTTCTCTGCTCCTTGTCTGAGGCTAAAAGCGTCTGCTTCGTCTGTATTCTGTATAGCTAGGCCTTTACATCCATTACTACCACTCTCCTGCAAGTCTCACGGGATATACTAAGGGACTGACTTCGCTTCCGCACAGAGCGTTTTGTACTCTGTTGAACTGACTCTCTCACGCTCTCGACCAGCTCAGCTGTACGCTTCCTAGGGTGTCCTAAATGGCTTGGACGGTTGTCACTGGCTGCATTGAGGTTCCCCACTGTCCCATAGTTCTTGAAGTAGTCCATCCAGTCCTGAATTCCGCTCTTGGAGGGGGCTTTTTACATTCGAACTGATACTCGAAAGTGTCCTACACTTTCTTGAACGAGCCTGTCTGTAGTAATGTTTAACGCTGTATATTCTTTGCTGGAGCCCCCATTGAGATCTAAATTGTGTTCACAGGCATTGCTTCTGTCATGTCCTGCAAAGTAAGGGTGATTAGTGAATGAATGAAGGATATATCACAAAAAGTGTGCGCAGGCCCGTTTTGGGGGAGCAATCCGTAAAAGACCAAATCGCCTATGTATCATATTTCCTTATATCCTATGGGTTATTATTATTATTATTATTATATATATATATATATATATATATATATATATATATATATATATATATATATATATATATATATATATATTAGTATGAATATGATGAACCAGGAGATTACACTCATCATTTATTGGCGGGACGTTTCGGACCTTCACTAGGACCATCTTTAGCGACTGTATCGACTAATATTAACGATAACAGTTAAACAGTTAGAAGCATGCATTATATAATGGCTAAAAAAGCAGGTGAAGGCAATTTAAATAAATAAAATTGACACTTATTGAGATTAAAGTAAAACACAAATGATCACTAACTATAATTTAAGAAAGGGATTTTTTTGAGTATTTGAATAATAATTTCATCTTAGTTTGGTTATGACTTATGGTTTATATCAAAGTTATTTTGAAATAGTTCTTTTATGATATTAAAAAACAATATGGTGAAGTTCAGAAATAAATATAAGCATCGAATTTTGTGAATTTCTTAAAACCCAAAGAATTACAAATGGTGAAGTTCAGAACATTTATTATTATATATCTTCTATTCTATAACTCTATATTTTAGCAACGTGATATTTTGAAAGGGGGGAAATTTAGTTTAGAGTTCCTTTTAAAAATTATTATAATTGGCAAAGTTCAGAAAATTTTTAAAAATTTAACCATCGCTACTTTTTTTTAGATTTTAAATTTTAATCTTAGTAGCGAAGCGCAAGCTCCATCCGTAGGAGGAAGTGGCGAAGCCATTGCTTGGTAACAATATATAGAATTAATTGATACTCTCCAGTGTAATTTTGAAAAATAATAGGAAGAAGTGAAGTTTTAACATAAACTGACTTGAATATCAAAAATTAAAGGTAGCTTCAATAAACAATAAAATAACCTATTATATTAAATTATAAAAAAAAAACGAAAACAAGTGTGAACGAATTAAACAGAGGGACTAACCTTTATCGTAGGAGTTGTGAAATCAACTAACTAAAGATAGAAAAAAGACTAACGAGATTTGTTCGGTTGGTCGGTTGGCTAGTTAATGTATTGAAGTGTTGGTTGGTTATATAGTGAATAGTTTAATTAAGGAGGAGTAATTATTTAAGTTTGGATTTATTTTATTGATGTACAGTGACTCTAAGATTTTCAAATCGAGAGAAGTTAACTCTGATTCATTTATCAGCTTATCTTCAGCCTTAACTTCTCTCGATTTGAAAATCTTAGAGTCACTTCACATCGATAAAATAAATCTCAACCCAAATAATTACTCCTCAATTAAACTATTAACTATATAACCAACGAACACTTCAATAAATTAACTAGCTTACCGACCAACCAAACAAATCTCGTCAGTAGTTTTTCTATCTTTAGTCAGTTGATTTCACAACTCCTGCGATAAAGGTTAGTCCCTCTGTTTAATTCGTTCACATTTGTTTTCGGGGTTTTTTTTATGATTTAATATAATAGGTTATTTTATTGTCTATTCTAGTTACCTTTAATTTTTGATATTCAAGTCAGTTTATGTTAGCATTTTGCCATAGTCATTTTTTTTTATCTTGTCCAGACCTTTGATAGCACACGGGGATGCGGTAGCATGGAGACTGTCAGAAAATGAGGGCTAGAGATATCGAGCGTGTGTGATCGAGTCATGAGAAAGGGATTTCCAGCGAAGGATCCCTGCTTCTAGACCGTCGGCAAACTTCCAGAGCGATAACGCGCCAGAACCCCGTCCTGTTTATGGTGCTACGATCTTCACCGCCATCAAGGCTGTTTGACCGAACCGATAACGCTTCCGTCGGCAAACATTGGAAATTTCGGCGTAGCAGTATATATTCTTCACCGCGAGAATAATTGAGAAAGTATTCTTAGAGTTTTTGGGTCACAAGCTGTCCCCACGTTGCTTCCACTTAAGCAAGCCCACGCAATACAGAAGGTATTCACGTGGTATCATAAGAGGTCTTTGGAATCATTCATCGACGACGCGCAATCCTCGAGCGACAACCCCGGTGCTATTCGGTCTCGCAGCAGAAATCCATATTCGGAACGACGAAGACTACGTCTGGAATATCGCGCTCTACACCACTTCCTCGAAGAAATACCTTCTTCCGCGTACCCATACTCGTGGTCTTCTCCAGAAAATCGTAAGACTTACATTTGCTTTCATCGTCGTAAAGGCGTGACGCTCTCCGACGGGGCAACTTAAATCGTGGTCTCCTCCAGGTCTCTCTCGGGTAATTATTGTAACAATTATTGAGCCTCGTAGGGCTAAGACTCACCTCACAGTAGCTTCCGCTTTCACTCGGGTAATTAGTGTACTTATTGAGCCTAGTATGGCTAAGACGAGTCCTACTTGTCATTTCAATTTCATTCAGTTAGTAAACGGTGTTAACTAAATTGCCTGTGGATGTGGTCAACAAATTATCCTAGCATATGTTGTCCATTACTGTTTCTTTGAAAGTAAGCGATTTTACACTTTCTTAGCACCAAAAAGAACGCGAGTTTAAAGATTTATGTTTCACCATTAAAAGTCCGCGTGCGTCAAATCTATCAAGTCCTTTTTAGTCGCGTGGACGCGACTCTATAGGTTACTATGTTGGTCTGTAGGTCTATCGGTCGGATAGTAATTGTTTTACTTTTAAATAAGTTTTTTGGCGATAACATTGTAACAATTCGGCCGATTCTAACGAAATTTGAAACTCTTATATTGTTTTACATTCCTTTTCGAATGATATAATTGGCAATATCTTCCCAAGGTTAGTGCAGGAATTATTGAAATTTTAACCTTGTTGACAAGTACCAATTTCGACAAATATCCTCCGTATCATTAAATGGTGTTTAGGAGAATGTTATTATAAAGTAGTCTTCTTGGTTTGCGAGTTGATTGGAAGTCATTTTACTCAGCTCTCTACGACCACTATCAACTCATGAACTCATCAACTCTACGCGAGCGACCTCTATCAACTCATCAACTTTATTAACTCTACACGAGCGACCTCTATTAACTAATGAACTCATCAACTCTACGTGAGCGACCTCTATCAACTCATCAACTCTATTAACTCTACGCGAGCGACCACTATCAACTCATCAACTCTATTAACTCTACGCGAGCGACCACTATCAACTCATGAATATACAAACATATTTATTTTTGCTTTCAGGAATATTGACTTTTCGGGAATTCGGAATTCGCGATTTTGACTTTGGGGGATTGCGACCCAACACCATTTTGACGATATACCCTTTATTTAAATATCGTTTAGGTGAAAGTGTGATGTCTGCCACGTTAATATTTCATATCCTACATTTCTGTAACTTTGTCTAACTTCCTTTGCTTTACCAATTCTCATTTTGGTTCCTTTTTCATTGTGAATTTAGCCAATGTTGAAGAATGTCAGTTTTCATTTTTGTACTATAATCTCGTCAATGATAAAAAAGGTTTCAAACTTTCTCCCCCACAGACACTACCACACCCATGATGGAACTCAACAAAAGCCTGACAGCGATTGACTGGCTTCCCCGTCTCAACGCAGACCGAACGCTCAACATTGGAATGGGAAACGAGGTTATGTGGAAGGCGACGCATCAAAAGAAACCACAATATGTTCAAGCAGATTCCAGTACACCCTCTTCCCCATTTGTAAACGCAAAGCCGCCTTACAGGTACGAACACGAACCTTTTTTGGTCATTGAAAATGGTTTTCACGGTACTTAATAGTATAAGAGACCTTGTTATTGAGTTAAACAGGAAATGTAGCAATAAAAAACACTGTACGCAAGATTTATAAAAGTGCAAGCAAATGTTTATTTGTTTCCGCCTGAATGAGGCATCAGAATCCTCCAGAAGGAAGATTCCTGAAAGGAACTTCGAGAGCTGATCATCCTATTTTAAGCAAAAGCGGAATTAGAGTAGTAAAAGACAGTCTTAACCTTAATAAACGTCGTTTTGTTTGTACAAAACTTGACCTAATTAAGTTTAATAAATAAATTGACGGGCAGTATTAAGGTGACCAAGTTTCTTCAGACTTTCGTGGAAGTAATAATGAAATAGAAGAGAAAAGGCTGAAAAAGAATGGATGGAAAGGGTGGGTATGAATTGGGAATGATAATATATGTGCTTTCAGGCAGAAACGTTATCATTCGACCCCAATGAATTATCCCAAACCCTCCCAATAAGTATTGCTTAAATGGGACTGGCCTTTGAGTGGACTAAGTAGTCCTTGCTTGCTATCTATAACTATGTAACTAAATAGATCGCCATCCTTTAGGAAAAGGTTGAAATTATTTGTTTATTATTCTTGTTACCTAACATTGCCTCTTTGAAGTAATGAGATGTGCTTAAAGGAAAGCCATTAGGGTATTCTAAAATTGGTATGGAAAGAGATATTGGTATTGCTGATTGAGCTATGGCTACAAGCAACCCAGATGTATGATACCCCAATCTATTTGTAGGCTTTGATCTAAAGAGATTGTTCGAATGTTTTGATAATTCATAGAAAAATGTGGTGTCATGAATATCTTGATTCTACTAAAAGATACATCACAAATCAAACTAGAAAACACTATTCAAGCGCATACCTCCTTCAAATGCCACAAAATGCCCTAACTCGCAATGTTAAAGAAAGCGAATAAGTTATCCAGAATCTAAGCACCTCTTCCTTGGCCAAAGGCCTACACCGCTACAAAACTTTCTACCAAATCCGTTAATATTTTTTATATGTATTTTACACATATTGACACAGGTGATCATTGATTCAATATTTTTAGGATGCTTTTCCTTTCAATCCTTCGGGTATCAGTAATAATGCACGCGCTTCTCGTGCTATCTGTCAATGGATGAATCTAAATGGAATTGAATGATATTTCATCTTTCATGGAACGTGCTACTTTGCCCATAATGAATTCACACGATGGCCTCTGTGTTACATTATATCTGTTCGATTCCAATCTTACTCAGTACCCTAATATGGACGGTGAAACGATTAATAAACACATATGGTATGCCTCCTCTAAACTACATTCGTCCATGCTGTTTTCTTTTAACCCATTGTGTATCTTTTGGTAACTCTAGTGCCTATCGATTGTGCCTGTCCAATGTTGTAAAGACTTTTGGTTCAAATTCTATATTAAATTCAAGTTCCACATTGAGATGGGTATTAAACGGTATGAATTGTTGGAGATGGTAAAAACATACGAAAACAACAATATATCCGAAGTGTATTATTAATTATTGTTATATTTCAGCTATGCCAACCTGATTACTTTTGCCATCAACAGTAGTCCGAAGGGAAAAATGACCTTAGCGGAAATCTATTTGTGGATCATGGACAACTTTCCTTATTACCAAAAGGCCAATGCGGGCTGGAAGGTGAGCTGTGAATTAAAAATTTATGATTTTTTTATTCTTATGAAATATAAAATGAGAATACGAGGACCGATATCCCGGAATGTTAGGTCTGCCGGAGAAAAAAACAAGCGATACTCTTTAACTCCAAAACAAGTAAATAAGTTTTTGATGGAGAAGTCAAGGAGGATGGAAGTTCTTTTAGCCTTCGTTTAGTCTATGTTAGGAAATTTTGTCATCAATTTATTCTTATTTCCTTAGGGCTCTTCCCTTTAAAATAAAAAATAGCAATCATCTGCTGTCAAATTTGCTACCATCCATAATTTTTCCTGGATTTTATCTCTTTGTAGGATATTTTTCTCTCTTGTTTTCCTTCTGTATCTTCTTGTCAATTTAATAACGACCAGATTTTTCAGCCATCTTTTAATTTAAAAAGTTCCTCGGGGAAATTGCTCTTGAAAATCAGTAGTGAGATGAAATAAAATGAAATAAAGGGGAATTGTAGGGAAAAGATAGATCGGCGGGCCCTCGCCCTACACCACTATCCTAGTCCTCATAAACGGAAGAACCAGGGTGGAAGAGTTCCTCATTTGTCCTCCAAAATCTTTCCCCGACAGAACCTTGGTAGACTCTTAGGGAAAGAGCTTTAGATAGGGGAAGGGGGTGAGAGAAGAAGGAGAATAAGAAAAAGCAAAAATAGACAGCCCTAAATAAAGTCGAAGACACAACAGTTGTCCCAGATGGTCGATGGCCATACCTCTTAACGTGGGATCCGAACCAGGATGTTTGTGCCCTGCATCCTTTTATCATATTCTGCCCCTGTACCATATACCCTGTGCTTGGCCCAAGGAGTCATTAGTGATGAAATAATAGAGAAAATAGAAGTAAGTGTGAGATTTGCTGAGTTGCGAGTTAGTGTTAAGATCACACTAATCTCTGGCACCTAAGCCATATTTAGTTAAAGTTCGGAATAAGTATTAAGAAACAAATGTTTATGTTAATTTTTTGTTTGTCTTCGATGTGATTATGCGTTCGAATATGTGTTGTTTTAACTTATTGATTTTTCTTTCCCTTTGTTTTACATGTTGGTTTTATTTATTAGTTTCTTTCTTTATATTTGTTTGATTTTTTTTCCCTTTCGTGTGCCTTGATTAAGGTAACTTTACAAAATCGGTTATAGGTTCTGATTTAGTAATATTAACTCAAATTTTGGTAATCTTAAAGTATCATTGAGGTAGTAGTAGTCGGGTTTCAAGTATCGATGTTCTCCGCTTCCCTTTGGTTCGCTTTTGTTTTAGCGCTCGGCATCAAGCTTTACTGCCTCCATCGCGCTCCTCGTGCCTTGTGGCTGGCAACTTCTTCTCCAATCTGTTCCTCTGACTTTTTTATAATTTTCTTTGCCTTTTTTCCATTATTTAATTCAAGGTTTCTGTGTTTACTTTGTTATGCATATTTTTCTGTTTAAGCCTTTCTGCTCCTCTGATATCCGTCCTTATTAAAACTGCCTAATTCTATATTCGTTGCGTCTTCAAAAAGCTACTTCGGGAGATTATCAACAGTACAATTCTATTGATTCGGTTCCGTGTCTTGTAACCAATAAAATTAAATGTTAGGATGCCTATTATCTTTCATTTTGTAGTGTATCTGTTACACTTGCTGTTTTACAACTTTTTGTGATACATCGATTATCTTGAATTTTCTTTTTTTCTTCGTATCTTCCACTGTTGTCGTATTCGTTTGTTATTTTTTTCTGATGCCGTCATCTTGACCTGCATTTATGCGCTTATGTACGAGCATGAAACCATCGGGAAACTATATTTAGGCATTCATTATTCCTGAGGAAAGGAATATGTGATGTGTAAAACACATTGGGCTTAAGCAGCACCTTTGGGGAAGGCCAGCTTGCAGCTTAGTTTTTTGCCTCGAGAATTTCCTGTATATATATATATATATATATATATATATATATATATATATATATATATATATATATATATATATATATATACGAGGGGCGGTCAATAAGTTTTGCAATTCGGATATAAGGAAACGAGATATCAGGAAAAGTGTTTTATTATTTTTCAATATAACTACCCTTGACTTCAATGCACTTGCGCCACTTGTCCCTGAGGCTTCGAATTCCTGACAACCAGAAATCTCCCGACTTCTGTCCAATCCACTCCTAAACGGCGAGCTGGACATCTTCATCGTCCCCAAACCGGCGTCCACGCAGTGCAGCCTTGAGTTGGCGGAATAAAAAGTAGTCGTTAGGGGCCAGATCTGGACTGTAGGGGAGATGGTTTAGCTCCTCGAATCCGCACTCACGCAGGGCAGCTTGTGCAACTCTGGCCTTGTGGACTTTAACGACGTTGAAATCGATCATGGGGCCTGAGGTTTCTAGGGACCCAACGGGCAGAGACCTTGGTCATGGCCAAATTGTCGTGGATGATGTTGATAACACTTCCATGTGATATTCCAAGTTCTTGCTCGATTTCTTCGACCTTCACCCGTCGATTTTTGAGGATCATCCTCTCCATACGGGCCACATTGTCCTCGTTGAGTCATCTTCAAGGGACTCACAACCATGGCGAAACTCCTTATTCCAGCGAGCAATGGTTACATAGGGAGGGCGGTGTCAGTGTACACTGCAACCATGCGTTCATGGTTCTCTTTTGCATTCTTGCCTTCCTTGGTCAAAAGTTTGATCACTGCGCGGTGCTCAACCTTCTCCATTGTTGAAAAATTTGTGACTGGCGATCTGCGATCAGTTACTGCTTCTTAAATAGATGAGGCAGGAGCGTGCGGCTGCAGGTCCTGACTTGACATAACTTGCCCTAACACCCCCACAAACAGCCATCCCTTTTCCTCTGTTTTTCCCTACCGATTCGCAAAACCTATTTATCGCCCCTCGTATAATGGTTATATTGCGTATAAGACTGAAGGCTTTTCAAAAAGAATAATTAAGCCTGCTTCCATTGACCTTGGTGGTCAGTAATGATAAAATTCATTTTATTACTTTTTATCACGAACTCCGCAGCTAAAATCTCAGTCGGAATATGTATATTGATGTCTTACACTAGCGCGACTATTTCATTTTTCTATGTATTGAATAATTGCAGCGACTTCTTCCTCTGGACCTATTCTTGATAAAAATGTATATAGTTATGTAAGATAAATTACCCAAGAAGGTGCCTTTTGTAACTTTTTATCCATGTCTTCATAACTGTGATATTATAAAATATTCTGATGTATCTTCGATCTTTAATTCATCATTCTTGTTCCTCAAACTGCGCGCGTTAGTGAAAAACATGGCAGATTTCGTGTTATATTTCCAGGAGTTTGATTTTGTGTATTATTATTATTACTGTTATTATTATTAATATTATGTTGTTGTTGTTGCGAACAGCAGTCCACTCGGTGTTATTCAGTATTTAATGTAGTCCTGTAGGCAAATCCATCAAAATAATTTAAAATCTTTCCAGTCTCTCCGAGCCGACCGGCTTAAGTGAAGCCCGTCTCTCTACAATAGCTCACTTCACTCCATCTTCATGATGGACAATACTGAGATTTTATAGTGTATGAAACTCTTTCCTAGAAAGCATTCGCTACTCTTATCCTCGGAATAATACCTGTAAATGCACTATGACCTTCCTGCTCTTTTCCATCAGTTGGCGGTAAATTGTTAGAATTTCCTAAGACCTTGCAGATAATGCATTATTATCTGCATGTATAAACTGCTTCTGGTAAATCTCTTCGTAAAATCGTCCAGTGGATCGACTTTATCCTAAACTCGGCATCTCCGTCCCGTTAGTTTCCTTTCACAGAATTTGTCTCTTTGGCCCCTGGTAATAGATGTCCTATAAGACGAACTTCGAAATCATCTTGATCCTAATCAGAACATAAAACTGAAAACTTATTTGTCAATATTACAGCCAATTTGGCCTTTTGTTTTACTCAGACGAACATGAGAAAAGCGTTGCCATCGGCTACAGGGTGACATACTGATAGCCTCTCTTGAGAGTCTGCGATCATCCACGGTCAAAGGTTCTCGGTTATCCTCTAGGTCACGAACAGGTTCCCACCTTACCACTATGTTGCTGAACTGCCTCTTCAAACTCACGTCGAAACGCAGCACCTGTAATTCATGTTGTAGGAAAAGAATCTTAACTTATCTCTACACATTCATCACCTCCTACAGCTATCAGCCAATCCATCGAAGTGGGCTAGCAATAAAAGGCCATTGCAAACGCTTTAGGTTCGTTTCTGATGAGCCATTCTTTCAGATAAAGTGAACCTTCCTATGTGGCCAAAGATGACTTGGGCCAAGGGTTCGGAATGGAGGACACTACTCAATAGCAGAGGACGGGAAAGGACGATATCCCAGGGGGTAAAATATGCTTGGAAATTGAATATGAAACCATATAAGTTATCAGACTGGTAACAAACTGACTCCTAAACGTGAAGGGAGACGGAGTAATAAAAAGAGGAGTTAATCAATCTCAAACGTGGTTCGCAGTGTCCCTGGTTAACAGAGGCTGGAGTGTCAAACCACTTATCACCGAGGAAGTTCATTAAGGGATGTTGCACGATAGAACCATTCACGGTGTAGGTGTAGGAGGGAGGGATACCAGGGACATGGAAGCGTGAGAAGCTCTCACTACTAACATGATAGAAACGGCGTTGGATTTCTAGATACTCACCCTCTCCGTTCCATGGCCTGCCGATGGAGTACTAGTGTTCGTTATAAAGGTACTCATATCCACATACTGCTGACGCAGAACCACAAGGAATTCCAAGGTTTAAGGTTGGTATCAAAATGCAATAATACCTGACCTCCCCCCCTTCCCCCACACACAGCCTAAAATTGGATTTCTTCCCTGCATGCCATTCAAATGTCTTTCCTCCCCGATGCCATTGTATTTCCCTCTACCCCTATGTCAATCAAACGTCTTCCCCGCATCTATGTCTTTCATCGAAGCCTCTCTCGTGTCCTCAGAATTCCGTGCGCCACAATCTCTCGCTAAATAAATGCTTCGAAAAGGTGACCAGACCGAAAGATGACCCAGGGAAAGGTTCGTATTGGGCCATCGATTCTTCCATACAGGACGAACACTCAATCTCAAAACGGAAGAAAACTATTAATAATCGGGTAAAGATCTTTTTCTTTAATTATTTTAAGTTATTTAAACGGCTCACATTGCAAGATTGAATGAGACCATCAAAGATACCTCAAAAATGAGCAGCTTGAAGTTTTATGACTTCAGAGTGCTCATTTTTTAGGTATCTTTGATTGTCTCATTTAATATTTGAATGTGAGCACTACCTTATAACCGATATTTTAAATAATGAAGATCACTTTGTATTGTAGGAAAAGCTGAGGTTGCTGGGTTATATCGCATATTCGTCCTTTTAAGGGCAGTAATTTTATTGCAGGTGACGCCGTATGGAGCAAACATTTCTTCCGTCAATTCTAGCGTTACATCAGATGTCACCACTACTCTTACGATCCCTGTGGTTGTTTCAACCACAACCTCTCCATTATGTCAATTTACACAGATTCACACTCAACTGAATCACCACGAACAATTATACAGCGAACAACCCGAAGTGATTTTTGCCAGTAATGAGAGTTTGAATTTGGTGGATGCGGGTTCGATCCCGTCCCTCATCCCTCTCTTATCTTCTTCCTCTTCAACCTCTTCTGTCCACTTGTCCGCTGCCATGTCTGCTCTCAAGTCCATTGGACAGGGCGAGGACGAGTCAGAGAGTGGAAGTGAGTCGATGCCAGCGACCAACTTTAATGATTCAGATTTTGTTCTTTCGATCGCCCCCACCGCCCAAGGTACCGCCCAAGGTACGCTCTGAAGATCATTGACGCATGTGGTCGATTTTTAGTCGCGTGCACTCGATTATATAAGTTACTATGTAATAGCCAAGGTCTTCTCAAGATTAGTCCGGGAATTATTTGGCAATAACATCACAACTATTTGGGCAATTCTAACGAAATCTGAAACCCTTATGTTGTTTTATATTTTCTTTCAAATGATATAATTGCCAAGGTCCTCCCAAGGTTAGTCCGTGAATTATTAAAAGTTTTGAATGTCGTAAAGTCATATGATCATGAGTCCGAATAATTGAGAGCACGCGACTCAAGTCTGTTGACCTTGTTTTTTATTATGTTTCGTTCCCTCATCTTCATTCGAGAGATTTTTAAATATTTTATTAAGTTGTCAATAAATTACGGTCGTTTAGAATGTATAAAAGAGCTTTCTAGAGGCTGTTCTAATCAGGGCCGCTTTAAGGAGATGCGGGGTCCGTAGCACAAGGAAAAGCGGGGTCCCCACCCGTATATATATATATATATATATATATATATATATATATATATATATATATATATATATATATATATATATATATATATATATATATATATATATATATATTGTATCTCACCCCCACCCCCATTTTCCTCTGCAAAGAGGAAAAAAAATGATCTGAGGAATTTAAAAGAACTGTTAGGATGGCTGGGAGGACTCAACTGAAAAAGGAGGGTTTTATTTTGTACACTTTTTATTCCTTTTTAAAGAACAACACTGAGTACTACTATAATATATTGCCAGACATATTATACTATGCAGTATGCTCTAATGAAGTTTTCCATATTTTTCTTATTAATAGTAATATCATATATAATAATAATATCAAGAGTCAGGAAAATGAATAATTATATTATCTCGGCCTTCTGTGCCTAAGGGCAAAAATTTAATTATTACTAATTCTTTACACCCCCGCGAGGCCTCCTGAAGCGCGGGGCCCGTAGCACGTGCTACATGTGCTACTATGTTAAACCGGCACTGGTTCTAATAGTAATATAAACTACTTCAAAGAAGCTCAGGTAATACATGGAGTAAGTTTGAGCTCTATCAGTGTCAGGAAGCGCGATTAATTCATCTCCATGATAAAATCCGCCCACATGCGGTTCGTGTAACCAAGGAAACGATAGTCGGTTAGGAAGTTCTCCATCATCTTTCATATCCTTGGGCCGTTTGTTTTACACTTGTTTCAATCAGTGGACGAAATCTCATTCTGAAAAAGGTATGAAAGAGGTGAAAAGGAATATTGATGCTTATCAAAACCAGCTTATTTTATTAAGTGATTAGAGCTCATCCCTAACACTAAATTTTATGAATGCAAGTTTGGGGGGAACAGTTTTAATTTTAGTTTGTGAGTCACCAAAGTATATTTGAAGCTTTTATCCAAGTTCTTTGTAAGATTTTATTTGTAGTTCAAAAAATAGAATAGAGGGATTGTTTTTCGTATATTTGAAGCTTTTATTAGATTTTTAAAGAGTTAAAAAAGAATAAATATGATTATCGAATGTTTTGGAATTGTTTAAAACAAAAATAACTACTAAATCGGGCGTTCAGAAAATCAATTCAACTTAATGTATGGTCGTTTTTTGTTTGTTGTATTTTTTCGTATATAGAAGCAATTTAGATGAGAAAAAAAAAGAGTTTGTTTTTCCGTATATCAAAAGAATTCCCATAAAAGTTTATTCCTGACTTTAGGCTTAGAAAATAAGCATGAAAGAGAAAAAAAACATAGACTGAGAGTAAATTATTAGGAGATACTCGTATGTACTGGAAACCTTTTATATTTTTTTTTATCAAAACCCCGTTGCTAGAGCCAGATTGGCCGGAAGCCACAGACCGAATGGCTCTCTGCGGTGCGCAAGCTCCTCCTATGTAGAGAAATGGCGAAGCCGCTACTCTTGTATTTAATACATTAAATAATGTCTATTTTCCTTTAGAAAAACAACACTAATTTCATGATAGACTAAAAGGTAATTAGAAGTGAAATAAACTCCTCCAATTGGAGTTTAATATTTATTACGTGAGGCTAGGTTAGCTAGGTAATTGGAAATATGGTGTTTGTTTGTTTTTATTTAAACGCTCATCTGACGGCCGCCACAAGAGCATATTCGCCGAAACAATATACTAACCTATACTTAGGTTATATTAAAACAACCCCCACCCCCGCAATTATTTTAAAACACCAACAAACTAATGTAAAACAACAGAAACATAACTAAAAACAGAAAAGTAAAATGTGTGCTCATGCGCCGGATATGTACCTGACTCCTTTTGCGACCCAACCATGAAAACAACAACTAAAATAATTAAATACAATTAGAAAAGCCAGTTACCCCAATAAAAACTCACCTATACAACATTGGAGTGCAGGATACCACCTTAGGTACAAGGGACAAGTGGTAGCGATCATACTCGTCCAGGTACCGGGAGTAGTAACGGTACGCGAAGCCTCATCAGACTGGGACATTAAAAAAAATGTGCCGGACAGTCTGAGGATGAAGGGTGAAGAGAAGTCAAGTAGTCGTTACAATAAAGTTATACTCAATTCATTTCGGAGGAGACAAAGAACGACCTGAAGCCCTCAACGAAATTTGGGGTAGGTCACAGGAAAAGCCACGGCGCAATGTCACGCAACATCAGACTCCCTTCCCCTGTCTTCTTTGCCATGCAGCCCAAATGGCTGACCTAATCCATGTCACGTAATCAGAATGGGGAATGACAAAGCGATGGCCCGGACTTCCAGCCATTGCGGACTGTTTGGTGCACTCATTCAGCTAATCCCTATACGTCCAGGAACTCTGCATAAGACAATCTCGCCATCCTCCCGCTCTCACGAGCCGTAGCGTCAAGATATACCGAATCAGGATGGCCTGAAATTTTAATGCCTCGAGTAACTATAAAACACAATCCGTCTCCAAACCGGGCAAAGAGCGTAATCTCCCGCAATGAGCGCTGTATTTCAACCAGCTCGTCCGCGAAGAGAGTGGCACCACCCAAAAGAAACTCGCCAGATTAAAACAAGTAGAAAAATGTCTTTAAAAAAAACACCTTTCATTATTCAATTCTACAAATTCCGTTCGTATGAACAAAGCGGTGGAAGTGTTTGCTCTTCTGCGGTAATGGCACAAATACGTTAAAATGGTAGTGACACAAGACAGCTCGAACAGACTCGGGGAGCTTGCCATGTTCGAACGTGACAATAGTGTGGGTCTCGATGCCACTTCTTGTTTCATCATCAGATGTTCGACCTTAATTGCTATCTGGTCTGCCAGCAGTTCAGTGATTTCTTCCATGGAGTAGTTACGGGTTCATAGTAGTATTGTGGCGCTTGTACAGGAGAACCATCGAGTGACCAAGGAGCAGTCACTATGGTTGCATGTGCAGGGTACCCTTTCGGTACGCTACCGCGAACCGTACCTAATGACTGACGCTGATGGAACATGTTATTCGACAACATGACCCCATCAGTTGAGCGCACCACGAAAAATTTACTGAAACTGGTTAGCTTTAAGACGCTGCCTAGCTTTTAGATAAGAGGCTCCCTCAACTGGTAACTCAGCTTTTTTTAAAGGACTTTTCTCCCCTCCACCCGAGGGCGCTCGAAGCCTGAGGAGACATAAGTGGCCTGGTCAATTGGGAGAAAAGTCAAGTCCTCTCAGTTATATTTTTGTTCTTTGGAAAAGAGAGGGTGGAGTGCACCCCCTTCCCCTCCCGAGGGAGCCCCGAGGCCAGGCGAACCATGTTCGGTATGGTCATTTGCAAAAATGTCAAAGGAATCCGCAATTTGTAGAACTCCACCTAAAGAAGGAGATACCATCCATTCTCTTGAGGCCCCGGAGGCACGTGTCACCTTGGGAATAACTTGGCTGGATATGGATTCTGGCTCTTGGGAGAGGTGCCGAAATCCAAGAATGAGAGGAGCTGAGGGGCGAGTAAAGAAGGCGGTGATGAAGAAGCCCCCATTTCCGAAGTCGTTGAAAAGAGTGGAAACACCTCTTCTCTAAAAAGCATTTGGGAGGGGCCCCTGAGAAAGTATATGGGCATCTCTTTTTTAGAAATGGGGCTATTTGAGTGCGGCACTAAACATTGTAAAGGGGGACACCTCTTTATCAATTATGTATTGTGAGACAAGAGCATCTTCACCAGATAGAGGTGTGTCGTTGGGAGCCTCGCTCAACCCAACACCAAGGTGGGGCGAGTTTATGCCTTTTAGTTTTTTCTCCGTTTTAATAAACACACTCATCAAAACAAGAAAGTTTAGGTTATAAAAAAATAAACAATGGATGGTGAGCTATATCTCACGTCCAGTCACTCGCGTTTACCCTCTCTCGTATTTTAGGACCATTAAGGGGCTCAAACCTTGGGTTCGTTAAAGGGTGATGTTCACGCATCTGCGGCAACTAACATAAACAAGAGGTTGCCCAGTGGACTATTGATCCCAAAAGGCCTGATGCTCCAAACTCACCAGCTAGAGAAGCAGGAGAGACACAGTGTATCCCTTACAAAAATGTATTTGTCGCTGACAAGAGGGCCAGAAAATGAAGGTCTGTCTTGTGATGGACCCAGAGACGTTTACTTGGCCTATCACCCAACAATGAAGTAACGCCCGCCCCTGGGGGAAGTACAGTTGTTTTCACTCGAGAACGACCGCAGGAGGTGCGTAGTCCATTAGACGATCTTCCCCTTATTCGCGCCCTAAACCCCAGGACCCCTCGAAGTCATGGTCTCTTGCAGCCTGCGGTCATTAAAGGGCGTTGTTTATAGAGGCTTGGGAGCATCTTTTTAGACTCAACATGAGGTAACTGGTCAGGTCCTTAAACATAAATAGGAGAAATAGGGATGCATAGAGTGATGAGGGTAACCCACCAGCTTACCCACGCCCTGTCAGGGATAGAAGTTAACTCAGTAAGCCAGGCTTTCATTATGGGCACTCGAGAGCCAGGAGGACGTGCCTCTTTCCCCAGGTATGAGACTGCAGCAGGAAAAAGCTCTGTTAATTCGACTATATATTTCACTCTGTTTGTATCGTTTTTTGTCATTCTAAATTTTCATTGAAAAAAATTGAGATTGGAAGCTTTGATGTACCAAATGACATTTCTAAATCCCTTTCACTCTAGGACAGTAACGCCAAGTCATCAGCACACGCCATTATAACATTATAATATTCCTCATGCCCATAGCCCCATGTCTTTCACTTTTACTGGTTCTTCTTCTAACACTTCGTCCATACAGATATTAAACAGCCACCGTGACACACAATTTCTCGCCTTACACCCCACTTATATCAACCCCTCACTCTGGCCATCTCCTATTCAATGCTGTAATTCCAACATAAAAAATCCACAATATTAAACACTCTAAAACTCACTCCATATATTTTTAGAACCTGCTATAGCACTTCTTTTTAGGCATACACCTTCTCCAATTCCATGAACAAAGCTGCCTTAATTAAAGCACGAACTATCCACAGCCTAGCCGCCTTAAACCCACCTGTCCCCTCCCAAACATTCCCTCTGTTACCCTTTTTACACGCCCATAATTTTGTTAAATACCTTGCCTACAGCACAACGTATACAACTTTCTTCCATAGTTCTTTATGCTGGAATTTTCCATTTTTTTTCTTCCTCTGGCATCCTTTGACCTTCTATGGGCTTATACCCCAAATATTTGGCCCACTCTCTGACACAATCGCAGTGAAAAGCGGCTAAATAGAGAGGGGATAATGAAGATTATTGTTATGATTATTTGGAACAGAGTATACGCCGCTAAAATCTATAAAAACAATGGATCAGCATGTCATAAAGGGGTACGAGGCCCTAAAATACAAAATCGATAAACAGATTAAAAGAGGGCCCCTAGGCAATAAACAAATCGAAAACGAAGCGAGAGGAGACCTATTGACCCGCACCAAGGCAACACATACCGACACTTACATTTCTAGTTAATTAGAAAGATATAATTACAAGCAATAAAAGATTTAAAAAAACAGACCGAACTAGAAATCGGAAAAGGTAATTAGTGCTAAAAGAGGAACGACCCTCAGCTAAGAGAAAGCGCACTTAATCGTTACATGAGACGCGTAAAATAGATGATAATTATTCCAGACGGAGGACAGACAGAGGACAGACAGAGGCTGTCAGTCGACTCCAAAAGAAATAGTCTGAATTTTTAACAGCATCATGAATCTCGTTTTGTCTTCATCTCACGTCTCATCTGTCGCAGCCACCCCGTTGCCGCACCAAGCTTTCTAGCCAATACCACGCACAATACACGACCCATTGGTATCTAACCACCGACCTATTATTTTAATTATCCCTTCCTTGAAGTTTTTTCGCATCATTTGCCTCTCTCACTTCTCAATCTCTGTGGCTCGCCACAGAAAAAACAATCTGCTATTTTCCGAGTAACGACAGAGAGAGTTCCGGTTGTACTCGGCGAAAGAATCAACTTTCCATTAAGCTCGATCCTCACATATGGGCAGGTTTCGTGGAATTCGGTCCATGAACCCAATATTCGTTAATTTTAAAAAAATACCTTTATTTCTTTTGAGAGATCGAATGAGGTTTGCAGTTGCTAGGTCTTAAAACATTTTTTAAGGTAGACGGACTATTGCGAGAGTATTTGTAATCAATTAAAATGACACAGACATCTGCAGTAATCTATGGCAATGTCTAGAAATAAATAAGAGGTTGTCAGGGCCACCTGACAATATAGGCCCCATCGAGATTCACCTTAGTCAACTAGATTTATTCTCTTGCTAAACTTAACTTTTTTATTTCAATTTGTGAATCGTCACTTTCGTTAGGGTACATTCTAAAGCATTATGAAGAGTTGGATTAATATTCGCTGGAAGCACTAATATAGTTCTGTAATTTTACAGGCCACTACGTTAACAAAGTGAACTGCAAAGGTGGGGAGCCAGAAAAGAGTTGTAAAGATACCTCAGTGGATAACATAACGATTAAGGAAAGTGACTTTCATCTACTCGACCAACTGACCACCGAACAACTGCAAGAATACGTTAACCTCATCGACACAAATGGAAATACTCTGGAAGAAATTCCTTCGAATTTCCCTCGCCATTCCATTACTCAATCATTCACCAATGAATGGTATAACTCTACCGATTACCAGACTGCACCTGATAGTCAGTTACCCTTCGTCGACCTGTCTCCCCCGCTTTTAAGTGGCGAATCACCTGAGTCATTTACAGTTGACTCATTACTGACAGAATCCCCTTTAATGCAGCAGCCAGTCCCTTCTCCTAACGATGTCTCCGAAAACCGATACTTTCCATTTAGTATTTCTAGCCCGGCTAGCAATGTTTCGGCTGATGATGGCATACCAATATCCGCCTTGAGTGAGGCCCTAAGTGCAAGTCACGGTTCAGGAGGAACAGTCAGGATACGAAAGGTTTCTAAACAGCCTTCAACCGAAAGTATTGATATGTCTGATTCCCTGGCTCAGCTTTTGGAACCCATCGCATCACCACAAACCTCGCAGATATACCTGCCAACAAAAAGTTCTGTCAACGAATATAAGAATGAACTTCTGAGAGCCAGGGACATTCAAGTAAGCCTAATTTCCGGGTCTGGCGCGCACTCCGATGATGAGGAAATAACGGATGATTTTAATTGGGATAATCTTTTATAAATTTTGATCATATAGAACATGAATTTCAAGTAACTATTTGTCTAATTTAATCATTCTTGCTGCTGAGAGTGTTGGGTAACACTTGTAATAACTCTTTTGGGGTGATTCTCTTGTGTTTAGAAACATAATAAGCATGGTTTTAAAATAAAAGCCTTTGTCGTATTTTCACGCCTTAAACCTTATTTACACAGTGTTTGAGACTTCATTTTGAACAATTTTTAAAAAATCTGAATTAACTTTATGAAAGAAATTATTGTGTGAAATACCCTAATTTTTAAGTCGCAAACTCCCAAGCGCAAATAATTTTGTACAAAACCTTTTTGGAGGTATTGATGAATCCTCCTACTGGTTCAAGTGAGATTACCAGGGTATTTAAAACTAATCTACTATGACAACACGTGTGCCTAATATTTAGTGCCTTTAAAAATACCTTCGACTATCAAGTCCCGAGGGCCAAAGCTGAAATCAGGCTTAGAGTGCATTTTCCTCGACCTAAAAATGAGTAGAGATAAAAATTCAGAGTATTGCCGTTGTAGGTACAAATCATGTACTGGTTGGTGCCATTTAAGCGGTCGTACGTTTCTATCTCACATTGCACTTTAGGTTTTCATCCTGCCTTGGTGTTTTGAGATCGAAAAAAATATTGGTTCTCCTCACTTGTGTGGGATTGTAATATATATATATATATATATATATATATATATATATATATATATATATATATATATATATATATATATATATATTATTCCATTGTTAATGAAGTTGAAGGTTGTTTTTTGGAATTTTCTTGATATATATTGTATATCTTGTTGTACTTTGTATAAACTTGATTGTTATCTTATCCATGGCTGGGCCAATGGATATTTTAAATGGTGTTTCTACGCACTTGAATTTACTTGGAGTGTTGAATATTTTTGATTGTTAGCATTTTGTACAGGTGTGTCATAAATATGAGCAAAACAAATTTACTGAAGTAAAAAAAAAACTCCTTTCAATGATTTTTATCGCCACGGTAATAGAAAATTTTCTGTAATAGCCTTAGTTTGTAAACCTAAAAATTATGTTAACAGTAACTATAGTCATTTGGCGAAAGAAGCAAAGGATATCTTATAAAACTACTGTCGGTGTTAATTATGCATTTTATGAGAATATTATGCGTCTTTTCGACGCAGTTAATGGGTAATGTTAGCGAGTTCTCTCGAGAAAGTGACTTGACCTTTAAATGAATTGAAATCAATGGGTTAGAATTTTTGAGACCCCTCTAAGAAGAGGGACCTGTCGGATGACCTATGTGTAGCCCTGGTGGCTTTTAGTTATCAAGAGTTTTCATGTTAAGGATTTGAGTACGATATGAAATCTTTCGACATTGAAAGCAAAAGTATATCGAATCTCAAATCTCTTTCAGTATTTGTAGTCTATTTAAAAATCAGTCCTTATTCATAATGGGAGGAATTTAACTGAGGTCACGTATTTTTACCTAAATGGGCCAAAAAGAAAATAACAAAAGCTTTAACAGAACTTGACTGAGATCGTGAAAATGAAGATTGTGACAAAGATGATAACACATCAATAAAATCAATAAGAGCCTCTGTTGTATTGTGAGAGCAGGACCAGCTTCGAGGCGTTTCATCTCATCTTTCAACAGTACAACAGACTTGCCTATCGGGGACGATTTTTGTACACATAATGAACGACTTACATATATTTTAGAATCATACATGGACACAGTTTAAATGCGTTAATAGCAGTAAGGTGACACATATCATAAGCTTACTTTAATCCTCAGATTAGCGCAAATAGCTGCTGTATTCTCAATTAAACTCCTCCATGTATACCAACTACATACATATATGCCAGTAAATTTACAAAAATTGTCTTACGTTGCTCTCACGTTACGTTTCTTCATATTTCAGTGTAGAGCTGAAATATGAGCCGAGAAGCCTGGAAAGTAGGCTTGTAGTCGAGAGAGAAATTCCGTTCTCACACTTCTTTTACTACGTCAGACAGGCCAATATGGTCTTACATAGTAGAAAGGCGCCTTTTCGAGTAATAAAGATAAAATTGTATGGTTTTTCTCGCCTGTAAAATGTATTCGATGATTTTATACTAATGGGTTAAAAGGGATTTTGAGGAAACATGGTAGCATTGTCATAGTTAAAAGGGAAATAGATAAGGTGAAAAATTTGTAAATACAATCTAATAGGAAACATGGAGAAATCAATCAGTCTCTTAGCATGACCAGAGCTCTTCTACTTCCTTCCTTCAACGCATCTTCTATCTTTTTCTTTTAAACTCTCGTCTCTTCCATTACAATTTCTTTTGTATGGAACATTATTGTGAATTAAAATTCTAATGGTCTCACAATAAATCGTCCGCGCGAAGGTCGACCAAAGAAACTGAGCCCTAGAGATGTTCGCTCTATGATAAAGATAGTTAGATACAGTACTAAGACTTCATCATATGAGTTGCATGCAAATCTTTCACCACGCGGTTTAAATGTACATACTTCAACAGTATATTATTTACATCGGGAAGGATTTCATGGATGTGTCCGTAGAGGGAAGCCTATGTTGAAGAGAGCTCATAAAGCCGCCCGTTTGGTATTCACTAAAGAATATTTGGAAGACAACAAAGCTAATTAGATAAAATACTATGGTCAAATGAAAGAAAACTTGAGCTCTTTGGTAGAAAAGACAAACGGTACGTTTGGCGGAGATCTAGCAAATTCCTGTTAGAAAAGAACACCGTCCTTACTTTCAAACATAGAGGAAGTTCAATTACGTTGCAGGGATGTTTCGCTGTTGCTGGCACTGGTGTATAAAAAGTGATAGATGGAACCATGAATTATGAAAACCATCAGCGCATACTTGATGAGAACGTCAAACAATCGGCAATTAAACTGGGACTTGAAAGGCATTTCACCTTTCAACAAGACAACGCTCCTGAACAAGCTAGCAGATCTACTTGAAATACCTTGTAGTGGTCCGACTACGAATTAGGTAGGCTTGTAGTAATCGGACTACGCAAAAGATAGGCTTCTGACACAAAAATTATTGGATACAATAAGCCCAAAAGATACCTTAGCAAAGTAGATTCAAATTAGTCCTATTAAATCCAAGCATGCTTTATACGAGGGGCGGTCAATAAGTTTTAAAATTCTGATATAAGGAAACGAGATATGAGGAAAAGTGTTTTATTATTTTTCAATATAACTACCCTCGACTTCAATGCACTTGCGCCACTTGTCCCTTAGCTTCGAATTCGCGGCAACCAGAAATCTCCTGACTGCTGTTTAATCCACTCCTGGTCGGCGAGCTGGACATCTTCACCGTCCCCAAACAGGAGTCCACGCAGTGCAGCCTTGAGCTGGCGGAATAAAAAGTAGTCGCTAAGAGCCAGATCTGGACTGTAGGGAGGATGGTTGAGCTCTTCGAATCCGCACTAGAGCAGGGCAGCTGTGCAACTCTGGCCTTGTGGACTTTGACGACGTTGAAGTCGATCATGGGGCCTGAGGTTTCTAGGGACCCAGCGGGCAGAGACCTTGGGCATGGCTAAATTGTCATGGATGATGTTGATAACACTTCCATATGATATTCCAAGTTCTCACTCAATTTCTTCTACTTTCACCCGTCGATTTTCAAGGATCATCCTCTCCACACGGGCCACATTGTCCTCGTTGGTCACGTCTGACGGGCGTTCTGGACGGGGGTCATCTTCAAGGGACTCACGACCATGGCGAAACTCCCTATTCCAGCGAGCAAAGGCGCGGTGTTGGTGTCCCCTGCAACCATGCGTTCATGGTTCTCTTTTGCATTCTTGCCTTCCTTGGTCAAAAATTTGATCACTGCGCGGTGCTCAACCTTCTCTATTGTTGAAAAATTTGTGACTGACGATCTGCGATCTGCTACTGCTTCTTAAATAGACGAGGCAGGAGCGTGCAGCTGCAGGTCCTGACTTTTCATAACTTGTCCTAACACCCCCACAAACAGTCATCCCCCTTCCTCTGTTTTGCCCTACCAATTCGCAAAACTTATTGCCTGCCCCTCGTATATGAGCAAGCGAGCTTGAGATAGAAGAAAGAACAAGAGAAAATGGTTGATGAAGACTTGCTTTGATAAAACTGCCCAAGTTGTGTCTCGAGATAGAATTATTAAAGATGAATGTTCAATCAGGAGCCCGAGCAAACACAGCTGTTGATCGTAAGAGGTGGTGAAGCGACAATTGTATCAAATTACACAAGTGGAGTTTAATCATGTAAATCTATACACCGCACACAGGCTTCCTAGCTCCGCCTAGAGGATGCAGAAATACTGCTCAAGTTGTGTCTCGAGATAGAATTATCAAAGACAGATGTTTAATGAGGAGCCCGGATAAACACAGTATCAAATTACACAAATAAGAGTTTAATCATATAAATATACATACTGTGCACAGGCTTCCTAGCTACGCCCAATGGATTGAGAAATGCGACCACAACGGAGGTAGGTCATCCCACGGTCATTTCCAGTCCACGCTCTTTGCATTAGAAACGCATATAAGAAAAGGAGAGAGTAAAAGAGATTTGGATTTCATTCACTGATTAAGACATTCGATCGTAACGAATTCACTCACGTTCACGCTCCCTCATTTAATCCACTGAGTCTTGTCTCGCTCTTAACTTGTACTTGCGTTGATAATATTTAGACTACTAGTGTCCCGCCTAGTACGCTCAGTGTCGGGCCGCTTGCACCGAAATATTCCGTTATTAGAATAAAGTGTTTATTTTCGTATGGCGCTTTTTGCCTTAAAACCTTCGGTAAGCCCAGCCAAGTAGAAGACCATTTTGGAGTCATAAATAATTCGCCGTAATGCCACCCTCCACCTAAAAACTGGAAGTCGTCGCGCCCTTATAAGGTGGTGGTTACGGAAACCTCTTTCATTCACATACAATTGATTCACCGCCATCCGGACCTACATAACTAGTAACCTTGTCGTCTACATTACTATTTACCTAACACTCCATCAGTGACTACCCCCCTAAAACCTAACATAAAAACATATTACTGTGCTCGTGACTTTTTCAAAGCCCACATTTAAACACCATCAAAATATGTAGAAGGAGCTGAAGCAGTGTGTACGCAAGTGTGTCCCACTTAACAATGTTGAATTGCAAATTTTTCTGAAGAAGAGTGGAATAAAATCCCTCAAGCAACGTGCACGAATCTTTTAAATTTTTATAAAAAACGTCTCAAGGCTGTTATTGGGGCTAAATCCTGTAAGGAGCACAGTGATTTTCTTTCCTGGCCGCCGTGCTGACGGGACTCAGTGTCCACTACGGCCCCAGCTTAGAAACTTCTCGTTCTTTCTGATAGCTTGTGTTTTATCCTACTTCCTCACTTTCCTTAAACCTCTTGAAAAAGTTTCGTTGGGCGGCCTCTAATTTCACAGGATTGATGAGGACCAGCTTCCTCTTGCCCAACCATCCCGAATCGGGGCTGAGGGTCAACGCCCCCTCACCCCTGAAACCCCGTTCGGGGTGGTGGGTATTTAACAACCTACTTTATCCCCACCCACACCTTCCTCACGTCCCCTTTCTTTTTATTACAATGTGTAACAATTGTACGTGGAACCTAAGGTAGAGCCGCCACTCTGATGGGCCACCAGGCCACTAAGCGGGAGGAGTGACCTCACATGGCGGCACCTGTTCTGCCGGCCCCGTGTTGACCCTTTCACCAGCGACGGAAACACCTTCGGGCAGCTCCATGGAAAAAAATGGAGGTATCTCAGCCTGTGCTTTCTCAGGGGACCCTCCAAATTTCTTCTACCGGAGACGAGACTTAATCCTCTCCTAAGCCTACGGGTGCGGGGACTGCCCCTCACCGACTTCTCTGGGGCGCCTCCTTTTCTTTCATATGGGACTTCCAAGAAAGCACTCAGGCAGCCCAATATTGACAGCTCTCACTGGGAGCGGCTCGATATGGCCAACCCTCATAGTGGGGCAAGGGATGGCATGGCCCGTCGGCCCGTGCCCTCTAACGTCCTGCACTCATGCATTAAGACCTTACAGGGGGTGAGCGTACTTCCCCCCCCCCTCCCCTCTTCCATGATGGATGCCGGTTCACCGGCCAAAGACAATTCGACCAAAGGTACTTTGAATGGGATCCATGCCGGCTAGGGCGAGGGGAGGATGGCCACATCGAGGACTCCTTGAGATGAACATGCTCTTCTTCAGACGGCTCGGGTTCCCGAGGCATAAGAAGGATGTGGGGAGGGATGCGCCTCACCTGGCTGGTGCCCCTGTGACAGCAAGGAACTTCTCCACCTCTGAGAAAGAGCTTGCTGATGCCAGCCCATCCGGCCTAGAGGCTCCTTCCGGCGGAGTGGATAAGCGGGTTGATTCGCCACCCTCATCTCCTAAAAAGAAAAGACAGAGGAACAAGAATAAAAAGACTAAGGGCTCCTCTCCCTCTGCGGCAGCAAGTGGGACGGACGGGTCCGCTGCTGTTTCGGTAAGCGACCAAGCGAAGATCGGTACGGCCCCGATGTGGCCTCGGAAGGGGAGTCCCTGACCAAGGAAAAAGTGAAAATGCACAGAGCGGAGCTTCGAATACGTCAGGGCCCCTCATTCAGAGATTACCTGGCGTTTTCGAACCCGCTGGTTTCAAACGCTTCCTTGTAACTCGCTCCACTGATGGCAGCATGTTGTCTAAGGGCAACATGACCCATCAGAGGAGAGCTCTAGCTAGTGTGATTGGTAGAGAGCCGAAGGTAACACTTTTCTTGGATGGGAGTCCTGACGAATGCGTCGAATCCTAGCGAGGCAGCCATCATTAGTACCCTTCAGACACTTGATGGCACGCCGGTGTGTGACGCCGCACCCTACCAAGAACTTCGTGAAAGGAGTGGTTTATGTCAGGGAACTCGTGGCCTACTCCATAGATGACATCACCATAGAGCTGACCGACCATGAAGCGGTCAAGGTCAAATGTGTGATGATAAAATAGGGGAGGGGGAGCTCGAGACTCACCCCTACATTCTTCGTCACGTTCGACTGACAAGCTCCCTAAGTCGATGCGTGCCGGTTGGTATCGCTACCGCGTGAAGGCATTCGTGCCACTGCCGCGGAGGCGCTACTACTTCCACCGCTTCGGCCATACAAATCGCTCCTTTATACGCGCAATGTTGGGTTACCCGAAGTCTTTGTAAGTTGCTCCAAGGCCGCGCACAATAAGTCCAAATCGTGTGTGGCCAAGTGTGTCAATTGCGGAGAGCCGCACCCTGCATCTTTAAAACAATGTGGTGCGTATCTCCTTGAGAAGCAAATCCTGGCCATTCAGGTCCAGGATCGTCTCTCATTTCGTGAGGCTAAGGACTTGGTCCTGGCGCGCGTGCCACTGCCTGGGAAGTCCTATCCATCAATGTTAAGAAAGACCCCCTCTGATCGTGCACCCTGCAGGCTTACGAGCTCGGGCGTTTCCGCGTCTATTCGGAACCCTTCTGCAGATTCTACCCAACCCAGGCACTACGCTGGTGAATTGGCGGCATAATGGGTTCACAACCAGCCCCGGCTAAATCCATGGCTCCCCTTTCTTCCTCCAGCGTAACCGTTTTCGTTAAGGTGAAACGGTCGCGCGCCTCCACCTTGACATTAGAATCACAGGAGAAAACACCCGCGAAGTTGGTCGTGAGGCCATCTTCTGGGGTTTCGAAAGCTGCCTCCCGAAGGAGGACAGCACTAAAACAGCTTTGGCCCCTACAACTACATTGAATGTTAGGCTGGGTGACTCGTAGATGGTGAATCCTCTAAAGGAGGGACTATCCCTGCCGAAGGTATCTAGGCAGAGGGAGGAAAAGACTCGCATGGCGAGCCCAACCTTCCGCGATAAGTCATCGAAGGCGTCAGCGCATTGTCCGACTAACAGCGCCCGGATTTCTGCAGCCGCGAAGCATACGGACATTCCAGTGAGGTCTCTTCTCTTCAAAGAGGACCTCACATCTCCCCCAATTTATGTCTGGAGGACATATTCCTTCAATGAAGTTGCCGCAGACTCCGGGCCAACTGGGAGGAGCTCTGGAGGCTCTTCTCGTCCCGGTTTCCCTTGGTAATCCTTTTGCAGGAGACCACGCTGGGCGCGTGCCCCTTTCCCGCCCTCTCGGGGTATAAGCGTTTTGCGATCACACAACCACGCGATGGGAACCAAGCAGGAAGATGCGCCATTTACATCAAGCATGATGTCTCCATTTTTCTTTTCACTTCAGACATCTCCTTTCAGGCAGTAGCTGTGCAGCTGCACCCGGGTAGGAGGTATAATACGACTTCTGCGTACATTACACCGTCAGCTGACTCCGACGCGGTGGGCTTCCACAGCGTCGTGGCACCGTTGCTGACGCCCTTTCTCTTGATCGGCGACTTGAATGAGACACACTCTCTTTGGGAAAACTAGTTGAACAATGGCAGGGGTTAGGTCCGTAACCGACCTGGAGATAGGTGTCCTAAATGTGGACGAGTTTGCGCATCACTCCCGAGGAACCGCTTTTTTTCCCCGTATTTACCTATCTTTGTGCTCTCCGGATCCATAACCTGATTTTGGGTGGGGGGGTAGTCGATGACTTCTATGGTAGTGATCACTTTCTCATTCGAATGTCATTTTCTAGGCCGCTGCCGCCTGAGAGCTCGCCCTGGTGGTGCTTAGCGCGGGCGCAGTGGTGCGCATTTCAGGAAATGACCGATTTCTTTTTCTCAGTAGAGGAATTTAGATCGGTAGATGAGGCCGTAGAGTTCTTCTCCGGCAACCACATCGCCGTGGGCCAAACTACTATTCATACATAGAACGTCTGTCCGTTTTGCACGCTGACCGCTTCCGTAGTGGTCAGCCGAGTGTGAGGCGACCCTCAAACAGAAGCGTTATGCCTACATGCGCTACCCGAACGATTTCGCTGTCGGTAATTTCGTCGAGCTAGCGCAAGGTTCCTATATGTTTCAAAGCATGCTATTTGCCCTTCCTGCCGAGCATACGTCTTCACTTAATGAGAAGACACCTCTAGCAGAGTTGTGGAAGCGAGTCAAAGGGATTCGGTCCTAGTTTTCGCAGACCCCGCACACGTGGCAGAATCCTTCGCGACCCCCTTCTCCGCATTTTCCAGCCGGGATGCTGCTCCATCAGTAGTCAAAGCGGGTTGTGATGTCACAGATGACCGCCGCCTGGACTTTGCCGCCAGATACAGAGAACCCTTCAAAAACAGGTTTACTTTGAATGAGTTGCATTCCGTTCTCGCTTCGTGCGCGGACACCACCACTGGTCCGGCCATGTCCCGTAAGCCATGTTTCGACACCTGGGTGAGGAAGGGATGGCCTTTCTGTTAGATTTGTTATATCGAATCTGGTTAGAGGGTATTCTTCCAGACTCCTGGCGAATCGCAACTGTGCTCGTTTTTCGCAAACCGGAAGAGATCACTCTACCCTGGCCGATTTCTTCCTAATATCTCTAAGCTCCTGCGTGTGCAAGTTAATGAAGAAATTGCTAATTGTTAGATTAGCTTTTTTACTGGAGAGAGTTGGTCATGTCTGTCTTGGCACAGTGCGACTTCCGCAAGTTCCAATTCACTTAGGATGCTCCGCTCCGACCGGAAAATGCCGTCTGCGAGACCTTCCCTTGTAGATAGCACTACGACACAGCGTTGTTTAATCTGGAGAAGACATATGATACCGCATGGCAATACGGTATCATGGAGACTCTACACACGATGGGGGCAAGGGGACGTCTCCCAATCTTTATCTGAATTTCTGCGATCGTCGAATCCGTGTACGGGTGGGGAGAGCCCTATCCGGCTCAATGGAGAACAAAGGGGCTCTACCACACTCTTTGTTGTCCTGAGCATCAACGGCATTTCCTCGGTGATGATAGATGTTCTCGCTACGCTCTACGTGGATGGCATTTCGATCACTTTTGGTGTGGTCCAGATGCCAACTCTGGAGCGTCAACTACAACAGGCATTAAACTGCTTCTCTAGCTACGCCAAGCGCACAAGCTTCAGTTTTCCTTAGCCAAAACTAAGGTGCTACACTTCTGTCGCCATCCCTTGTACTCGGAACACAGACTTGTGAACTATATGACTTTTTGGAGGAGGCTGGCCTCCTCCATTTTGACTGGGCTTTTTGTTGTTGTTGTAGGTCGCATGTTCCTGCGCCGAGCCTTTCCCCAACGCAGCTACGTGCTTCCTACTTATTGCCTTTTTTTATGTTTCTCCTTTGCTTTTTTTTAGCCTCTTCCTTTCTTTGGTTTGCATATTCTGTTTTTCAATGTAGCCTACTAGTAGCCTGTGGTGAGTACGGCGACTTATGCCCAAGTAGGCAGTCGCCAGATTGACTCTTAAAATTAAAAATATATATATGTTGGGGTTAAAGGTGATACCAGATATGAATTTCATGTGCCCATTATTTGTTTTTTTTTCTGTTTCTCGATAAATCTTTGTCCTTGTTATATTCTCTTTTATGTTAAATTTTATATATATATATATATATATATATATATATATATATATATATATATATATATATATATATATATATATATACATATATATATATATATATATATACATATATATATACATATATATATATATATACATATATATATATATATACATATATATATATACATATATATATATATATATATATATATATATATATACATATATATATATACATATATATATATACATATATATATATATATATATATATATATATATATATACATATATATATATATATATATATATATATATATATATATATATATATATATATATATATATATATATACATATATATATATATATATACATATATATATATATATATTTATTTATTTATTCACACACGAAAAATTTATAACAGTGAGAATGCGCACCTGATTTTATCTTAAAATGTTTTCTCTGTTATTGTAAATTCTTTGTATTATTATACTGCCTGCTCTCTCTTGATTTTCTCGGTAAGTATGTATATTATTGGCTTGTGTTTTACCACTATTTCATTGGTAAGTTAAACGATATAATTTACACTGCTCACTTAGATGCCTCTCGCAGCATACTTTTGAGATGTTGACTGTATGTAGCCTTAGTGGTTAGAACGATAGTTAGGATGACCAGGTGTCCTGGTTAGAGCGATCGTTTGGATGCCCTGGCAAAAATCTTTAACCAATCCTGGTCAATGTAAAGACCAGCATTGTAAAATGTTGGCAACCAGCTCATCATTTATACTAGGTTCAGTTAAATAGTAAATTAAAAAAATATGCTACTTTAAACAAGTATCAATACCTAAAACTAATATTTCGACACACACCACCTCCATTTAGCCGGTATTTACTAGATTGTACGTTTGTCCTTAAGATTCTATATTCTTTCAACACTACATTTTGCACACTACCTATACGAGATCGATTGGGGGCCCGTCTAACATTTAGATAAAAAGATTCTTCTCAGTATAACGATGGCCTAAGTTGGAGCATTTCATGGGCCAGGTTCGAATCTCCACGTTCTTATGTGGATCCAACAGGTAACACCCCATATGACGATTGGGGGATGAGGATCAGTATTGGAGACGCTTGGATACTGCCATTACCTTGTACGCCGGACAAAATCACTCACCAATCGAAATGGGTAAGGGCACCAACGGTGCGAGAGCTCTCGTCTATTACCTGCATGAGGGCAAACTCTCGATCACGGCCTTTATTTGTCCAAAGGAAAATGAGTCCCCGCACTCGGAAGCAGAATGGCGAGCTAAGTAACATTTTGATAAGAATCTCTGGATCTGGTTTACGGAGCAAGCCGCCAACGGAGGATGACTGGTTTCATCAAACATTCGGAAACCCTAAAATGATGTTAAGCATTACGAAATAATAATAAATTTCTTATAATGCGCTCTTCAAGGCCAGATGCCTTCCCAGAGTGCCCTTCAGCTGTGGGCTAAGATCAGGTGGGTGAGTAGGCAACCCTGAACAGATGCGCTTTCAGGAGTCGCTTGAAAGTGGTAAGTGATGCAGCAGATCTACATAATTTCGGCTGGAAGAACATTTCAAAGCTTGGGGGCACATACTGAGAAGGAGCGGTCGCCCATTGAGCAGAGGAACGAGCTAGGAGTGTTCAGGAGACGAGCATGAGATGACCGAGGGGCCAGAGGGGCGAGACGTTGGGAAAGGGCTGCGAAAAGGTAGGTTGGGGCATTTTGGTGAAGGACCTTGAAAGTGACGAGAAAAATCTTGAAATGAGAACGATATCTGACAGGTAACCAGTACAGTTCCTGAAGCAGGGGCTTAGAAGGGAAGAAGCGAGTGCGACGGAGGAGTAGCCGGGCAGCGTAGTTCTGGACTAGCTGAAGGGGACGTAGAGAGGAAGATGGTAGATTTACCTGAAGAGTGTTACAGTAATCAAGGCGGGAGGTAATGAAGGAGTGGACAGCAGTCTCAAGACTTTGGCGATCGAAGTGAGAGCGAATGGGGGAGAAGTTACGGAGGAAGATTTACTAATATTGTGGATATGGGTCTTGAAGGAGATGCTCATCAAACACAACGCCCAGATTTATAACAGAGTCAGAGAAAGCGACAGAGTTTCCACCCAGAGAGAAAGAGGGAAAGAGGGATTTAACTTTGTATTTTAGAGCCGGGGTACCAACCAGAAGAACTTCAATTTTGGAGTGGTTAAGTTCGAGGAAGTTAGCCGATAGTCAATCCGAGATAGAAGAATAGGCAGATAGGTCACAGATTGAGTGGGAAATGGTCAAGGGGGAAGAGGAAATAAAGATTTGAGTGTCATCGGCATAGAGGTGGAAGGATAGACCGAGATTACGAAAGAGGAGAGGGCCGAGGACAGAGCCTTGGGGGACACCAAAGCGAATGGGAGTGGGGTTAGAGGAGACATCGTTAATCATTACAGATTAGGTGCGAGACGAAAGGTAAGAGCGGAACCAGTCGAGAGCAACACCAGAAATGCCAAGGGAAGAGTGGAGGCGATCAAGCAAGATGGAATGGTCAATAGTATCAAAGGCAGAGGAGAGGTCAAGTAGAATGAGGATGGAGGCACAACCCCGGTCAGCAGCTCTACGTAAGCAATCAGTAACATCGAGTAGAGCGGTTTCGGCAGAGTGCCCAGCTTTAAAACCTGATTGGTAAGTCTCATCAAAATTACAGGCAACGATGTGGGACTTAATGGGTGAAACTACTCTCTCAAGGACCTTAGAGGTAAAGGGAAGTTGCGAGATCGGGCGATAGCTAGCTGGGTCGGAAGGGTTAAGCTTCGGCTTTTTAAGGATCGGACGGATTTGGGCATATTTGAAGGAAGAAGGGACAACACCAGTAGCAAGGAAGGTATTGAACAGGTGGAGGAGCATTGGGAGTATGGCAGGCAATATTTTGATTAATGGCTTGGGGGGGAACGAGTCACAAGGGAAGCGAGATTTTTTGGAGCGCGAGAGTAAGTCAGACAACTCGGAAGCGGTCACGGCAGGAAATACGTTGAGCGGCCGAGATCAGGGAGAATGTGAAAGGCCTGGTCAGGCAGTCGTGGGAGGGAGGCACGAAGGTTGATGACCTTATCAGCGAAGAATTTCGAGAGGATAGTGGCGCTGATGGGGGTGGGGACTTGGTGTGAGGAGTTAAGAAAAGAGAGCAGGCGGAAAACGGCACGGGGGTCATTCTTATTGTCGGTTAGCAATTTACGCGAATAGCTTTACGAGCAGATTTCAGTTTAGCAAGGAGATATGTCGCAAGACGGTAAGTGAGCGAAAGAGCTAGCTTGACGAAGAGCTCTTTCATGGGCACGTAAAGACTGTCTCGAGCGTAGGAGTTCCAGCGAGTACCATGGGGCTCGGGGATGGCGATAGGACGAAGGAGTAATAATGGGAGAGTGGGCATTAAGGCAAGTTAGGAGTGATTGATCCAAGGATGAGATGATTTGGTCAGGGAAGGCGAGAGCGTCGGGAGGGGGTAAATTAGAGGCAACATCATTAAGGAGGAATGGGATGTCAATGGAGGCTAGCCGTCGTTATTGGTTTTGGGATGAGAGGAGGCCGAGAGGGCAGGGAAGTGGGGGTTGATACGTTGAAGTTAATAAGGTAATGGTCAGAAATAGCATTAGACAGGATAGAAGTAGTCAAGTTGGAAATTTGACAGACGGAAATTACAAAGTCTAAAATGTTACCAAGGCAGTGTGTTGGGGGAAGAAACGTGTTGAGTAAGGGAGAAGAGGTCAAGGATCTCAAGGAAGGCAGGTAGATTAGGGTTAGTGACTGGGAGGTTGAACTCCCCCATGATGAGAAGATAACCCGATGGGAAGAGACTAGCGAGAAGGTTACTAAATTTGTCAAGAAAAAGATCAAGGGAGGAGCTGGGATGGGGGGCGGTAGAGCACAATAGTTGTTAGAGGGGCAACAGAATTAGAGACAGAGATAAGGGCCTTAAAAGAAAGAAGAGGGGGAGATGGAAGGGTATTCAGAGAGAGAGAGGCACTATGAATGAGAGTAACCCCTCCGTCACGTTTGTTCCGGGGGTTATGGGAGTAGACGTAGCCATCAGGGGTCGCTAACGACAAGCAGCCATCACTCTGATCAAGCCAAGTTTCACTGAGACCAAGGAGGGAGATCACGAATGTGCCAGATCGTGAATGGATTCCACTTTATTAGCGACGCATTATAAATTGAGAGTGGGAAGATTGAAGGGGGCAGTGAGGAAATTAGGGAGACGGGGGTGGGGAGGTCGGGGTAGACGGTTCAATGAAAAATAAACGTAATCCCCTTTTTATAGGACGAGATTGATTTCAAGCGATTCCTAGTGCTTTAATTCTAGAGCCAACCGAGGAAGATACCTTAAACCCTCTATTAAGAGAAAGAAGTGTGGCTTTGTCTATCATTGAGGGAAGAGAAATATAAATGGGATAAAATGGATAAAAATTGGATGTGGAGACAATAAAATAAAATTAGGAAAGCAACAGCGAAAATAAAAATGAGCAAGAATATGATGAAGAAAAAAAAGGGTCACAGAAAAGCAACAAATTCAATAAAAACATCTACTAACAAAAAAAAACATATACGAGAATGGCGAAGTACAAAGCACGTGTCAAGGCAAATATGAAGCAGGGCAAAAAAATGGGCGAGGGGGAGATATAAGGAATTAGTCGGAATGAAACAAGTGACCGTGTGGGTCCGAAAGAGAATAATCTACAAGAATTTAGGCTGGGAGGAAAAGTAAGGTAGGAAGAGAAAGGTAAAGAAAATGTAGATAAGAACGGAGAAGAGTCAATAATAGGGATAAAGAAGTAAAAAGAGCACGGGAGAAAATAATACGAAGAAAATCACAAGGCAAAAGAAAAATACAAAGTAATAAAAACACTACAAATGGCAAAGTACAAAGCACGTGATAAGGCACATTAGAAAATAATGGAATTATAGCCTAAAACTAAAACATGGAGGCAGGCAGAAAAAAAATGAGTAACAGTAAGGAAAGTAATGAAAATGACCACAAGCAAAACGATTACTCACAAACGCGTAGCTAGCAGCAAACCGTAAGACAGGCACTAATAATTCAGGAACTAATAATACAATCACACAGACAAGGCTATGGCAGCACCAAAAACGGTTAACAAACAGAACAGCGAGACAAAGCAACAAACACCGAAGCAAAGTGTAAAGTCGGCTAAACAAACGGAGAGCAGAGAGTAAACGATACGCGCCTCAGAGAAATAAGAAGGGGAAAATCAACGATAATCTTAAAATAGTCATGAATCTCATCACAAGTTTGTGTATGGTAGTCCATAAATGTTAACGATGACGTCCTTTCATCCCCTTCGTCGAGTATCATCATTGGTATTGATCTTTGGCGTCGTTAATGGCTCCTCCCACTGTGAAGGATCTAGTCCGCGGGATTTTAGATGTCTGCAGGCACGGCGCCGATTACTGGCTGATTAAAAGATCTCTACAGCTTGAGTTAAGGCGGCCATGTAGGACGATCAGAAACTAGGACTTCAAGTTGGATTCAGGCATATCACCTTGCATTAATTTGGTCTTAGCCGAGTTTTGTACCTTTTCTTCTAATATTAAGTAGAGCAGTTGGTGCCTTACAGCTCCCCTTGTAGAATCTGTCGGGGTAGGCGTTCTTCTAACATCAGAACTACATTTCCAACCCATCTGAGCTAGCGGACGACAATAATTTCCTAGACTGATGAAATACACATAATAATTGGAATAAGGTTAAATGTGGAAAGGGTTTTCTCAAAGTAGTGACAAAGGTCCATGGACTAGGCAAAAGATATGGAACTTATCTACTCTTCTTTCACTGAGTAAATGGTCCTCTCAGACACAAGCAAGCAGTAAAATTATCCTCCCCGTCAGACTGCATAAAACAGCATAACAAACGGGGCTTCCTCAAAGAAACACAAAATATCCAATTAGTCAACACCTACATCAACCTAATGACTAAACAGCAAACACAAAAATGGAACCAATACCTCAAACACATTAGACCACAAAACAAAGAACCTAACTCCGAAGAATCAAAAAGAAAATTCACAAATCACGTTCCTCCCTAGCTCCCACACACGTCATTACTTACCAGAAACAACCAAATTGCAACACCTAGACATTAACATGTAACACGACTTAAACATCAGCTTCCTCCCAACGCATATACAAAACAGACAAATCTACAGAAAAATCAAGAGCACACACACACGTTATCCAAAGACAAAGCACCTCCCTTTACCACAGAAACCGCTCAAAGACTAATTTCACTGGTCCAGACAACAAATCCAGCATCCATCTTGAACACCTAAGCAGTACATATTTTTTTATAACACTCCCATCTGGCGACTGCATTCAATGGCATAAGGCGCCGTAATTTAAACATTTTAGCCTAGTGGAAGGCTACTTTAAAATTGCCAGAACCAACCTAAACCCTCCCCACAAAAAACTGACGAAAAACAAGCACACTGCAGTGTCGGGGGAAGGGCCCCCTCTCCCTACAAACAAAGCCTTCAACACATCCTAGCACACAAAACCCTGAACACCAATCTCCCCACTGAACCCAGAACTCGTACACCCGACCATTCCATAATGGCGTCCCACACTCAAACAACCAACACTATAACAGTGGTTTACACAAAACGTCAAGACCACCTCAGCGCTCACACTAGAAGCCCACATGACATGCAAAATCACACAACAACCAAGGCCGCAAAGAAAACAAAGAGCCTCTCACCATACTATACAAACATTTCATCCGAACCAACCCTCAACCATTCATCACTAGGATGACACCCAAAAAGCCAAATCTTACATGAACAAACTCCACGCCAAACAGAACAATCACATTCACCCCGCACCTACACGCTGAAACAATCAAAATACACCTAGACATGAGTGGAGCCCAACACTTGAGCAGAGCACGGACTCCTCCCTAGTCCAACCAACACCTGACAGCAAACCCCCACCACCCAACAGACTACTTCCAAAACCTCTACAATAACTTCCTTCTCTCCTCCACCACCAAACCCCAATTTAATTTTATACATCCATTACCTTGACCCAACAATATTTGAACAAACTACCATAAAACGAGCACCCCGCCCTCCCTTAATAAGCGAATCAGAGAAATCATTACATCAAACACAGAGTAATCCTATCTCAACTCAGGTCCGATCGCTCCACATGACACTCCACTATATTCCAATAATACAAACACAGAATAAACCTCGCCCTGACACCACTATGCAATCAAAGCCCAGACGACATCGAACACCTTCTGTTACGCTGCGCTCTCTTCGGACCTATGAACCAACCAGGCATCGCCGTAGCATTCCTCAGAGCCGCCCACCTCGGGAAAGAGAGGTAAAGTATACCGGGAGCGGGACTTGGAGGTAAAAGGAGAGAATTAAAAAAGTAGACCGTTACCCCCTCATCCCCCATTCAGGGGTAGAGGCCTTTTTTTTTCTTTAAGGAAATTAAAAGAAACTCCCTCTTAGTAAACTTTTTATCCGGCTTGTATTTGAATGTGGCCTATTTGGTATCAAGTTTCGTCGCTGCGGTGACGGGGATCTGTTGAGTTCAAGGTGTTCACCCTGGCGAGGTGACCCGAGGCGAACTCCGGTGGGCAAACCTTCCGATACTTATTGTACTTGTCGTTGGTCGGATTATTCTGCCAAGGTTAAAGCAAAGTCAGATGTCGTTTCAAAATGGAAAAATGAGCGCCGAGGCGAAACCCCCCCGCCCAGAACCAAGAGGATAAAAGCATACTTAGAGGGGCCAAGGAATATAATAAGAATCACCCATTACAGATCTTTCTGCTAGTTTTTCATAGCTACCCATCTTGAACGTAACTCCTTTCACTCTTGTATTGTTTTCTTACTTTTAACCATAGCGCCCGATAAGAGAACTGTTGCAGGCGTCAGTACCAAAGGACACAGAGATAAAGGAAAACCAGATCGCACTGACGGATCCCAAGATACAATCTAATGCCATTTAACCTATTTATGGGATTGTTAGATAACACAATGAACAGATTCAATTATTTTCCACTTAATTATGTCTTCTTTCAAAATAGTGCATATATTTACCCAACTCCACTTTCATCCTTCATTAGCTGTATGAGTATTAAAGTGGACAATTATTCCCTCCAACATAAACACCAAGTTTAATGATCCTTAATGCGCAAGTAATGCTTAGGACAGTGCTCATTGGGGTGGAACAAAATGAAAGGAGACAAGAACCAGTTGGCTTAACACTGGCCCCAAAACTCAAAAATTTCCAATACTACGTTCAAAAACAGGCAGCCACAAAGATGGACTTGCAGAAGCCTAAACTATGAGATACACAATGAAATCAAAATCAGTGACCACAGGATGATCAGATCTAGGATAGAAATTAGCATTCAGAAAGAGAGAAGAAAGCAATTCCATTTAAAAAAATAAGCCCATTATGAGCCAGAAAAATCTCTCCAGAATTCCAGGACCATCTTCATAAAGCGCTCATACAATGAAAATCCCTTTGACCCCAGCCTTTTTTTTTTTTAAGCATCTATCTAGTAAATGCCACCGAGGCTATGACGCTCCAAATCAAGTTTAGCCTATTACTAGGCTACATAAAAAAAAAACAAGAACACGAAAAAGAGAAAAAAAAGAGAGGAAGAGAGTCAATTAAAATGGAGGAGGAAACCTTCAGCGATATCACGACGGGCATTGAATGCTGGCGGAGTCGCATCTCGGCTAGAGAATGCGGAGAAAGCGGTCCCGTTCTTCTGGAGAACAGGAGGGGGGGTCCTGCGAGAAGTTGCCCCGAATCCTTTTTGACTCGCTTCCACACCTCTGCTAGAGGGTGTCTTCCCGTTACGTGAAGAAACGCCCGCCCGCCAAGAAGAGCAGTGGGCGGCGCTTATAGCGGATGTAGGCTTAATGCTTCTCTGAAGGCCACCTTACACTCAGCCAACAATCAAAGCGGTCATGTGGGTGAGTGAGTGAGTGAGTGAGGGGGTAGCCTTGATTTTATATGAGGCAAGGCGTGAGGCCATGGAACAGCCAGCTCAACTAGGGGAACACCCAGGGGGAGTAAAACTAGCAGAAGGGTTTCGAATAGGCCTGGAAGAGTCTACGAATGGCCTGAATGGCCATGACCTGTTTCTCATCAAGAAGATAAGAGCCACAGTGCTTTGAGGAGCAGGTGTGGCTCTCCCTAATTGACCGACCATACACAATAAGGAGGACTTCTCGTTTATAGTCTTGGAACAAATGGCACAGACTTTGGGTAAACCTAACTTTGCACATCTACAGGAGATTCGTATGGCCGAAGCGGCGGCAGTGGCACGAATGCCTTCACGCGGTAGCGATACCAACCGGCACACACCGACTCAGGAAGCTTGTCGAAATCGAACGTGACGAAGAATGTAGGGGTTGGAAGAGGGCGCAAAGTGAGCCCTCTTCTATCCTCCCCTGGAAGGGGTCCCAAGGCCGGACGAGCTAGTCTCAGCTATGTCCTGCGAAATGGTTAATTCCATGGCTGACGAGAGGGCACCAACTGAGGGAGGTATTCCCTCCTCGCCTATGAGTCTCCGGAGGCCCATGCTGCCTCAGGACTGAGGAGGACCAAGAACAGAGGCGAACTTAGTCTCAGGAGGTATCTGGGGAGGGGGGAGGAGTCTCCCACTGTTTTACTAACTCTCAGGGAAGAAAGACCGAGCTATCTGGGGCGGGGGCACCTCTGGGACCATTTCCTTCATGAGGGCATCCTAGTTACAACCTCACCCCCTAAGGTGTCTGGGATTCAAAGGCCCTAGCACCCATCGCAAACGCCGTTGGGAAAAAGTGGGGTGCAAGCAGGCAGGCCCCCATCAAGGCAAGCTCACATACTTTGGAACTACGAGGTGTCGCTCGGGACAAGGCCCAGTGAACGATGTCGCCCCCTCCCCTTAACGGTACCTTTAAGTTGGTTAAACTGGTTTACCTGCACCCATGAAGAGGGGAAGGGAGGCCCTGAAAGAGAAAAGAGATTCTACTAGAAAAGAGTCGCCCATAGGCAACTCAACAAACAAAAGGGGGTGAGGGGAGGGCGGAACCTGTAGCAATTAGAGTGAGGGAAATGCCCTCTCCCTTAGGATAAGAGACACTTGAGAAAGCACAGAGGGAGGGGGGTTACCTCCATAAAAGAGGGGGAGCTGGCCGAGGACAGCTCCAACAGTGAAACCCCTTTACCAATAGGACGTGGGGAGAGGTGAGCCCGTCCCCCAGTCAAAGGGGCATCATTGGGTTCCTCACTCACCCCGACACCAAGGATTTGTCAATGCGAAGTTACTCTTGCCCTACTGACCACCCCAATAAGGGAGCGGCCCAGTGGGGCGTCTATCGCACCCTGGCCGATACTGCTAGGTCGTGCAGTAGACGCCTTCACTGCTATTCCGGACGGGGAGGGGGGGGGGGGCAGACCAATCCTACCAACGGTGCGGAATGGAGTGGTGGATCCAGCTCGGTGACTGGCCGTAGGATGTGGGTCAAATAAAGGGACAGAGTGGAAAGCGTGTCTAAAGAGACCGGGGGGCGGGGGGCACACCAGCCCCCCCACCCAGGTCATCCTTCTTCGCAGGCAGGGAGGGAGGACGCGCGCCTCCTCCAGGAACCAAAAGCGGCAGTCTACGCAGGGTCCCTCCCAGCTAGCGCTGGGAATGGGAGGTTGGGTTTGCCCTCCAGGTTTCACCACTTGGAGCAGGGACCTCCCCCAACCCCCAGCTACACCATACACCACATTTGCGGGTAGATAAAAAAAAAGGGGATAGTCGGAGGAAAAAGTGGGAACTGAGAGGGGCATGGGGAAAACACAGGTTCCCTATGCCAAAGTTCAAGTGGATTCAGTGAGCCAAGGGCTGCCCTATTTTCACCCAGGGGGTTAGGAGTGGGTCTAAGTATACACAGGGTACCCCCCCCCCCCACTCACACGGACTGGGAGGCCATTCTGATACAGGTTTCACTTGTAGCAGGGGTGTCAGCCCCAGCTAGACCATCCTCTCTCCTGCCTCAAGAGAAAATAGAGGGGAGGATCAAGAGAAAAAGTGGGTGTATAAAGGAACGAGGCACCCTGACTTTCCCAGGCCCCATCAAAAGAGTTCAACTCAACCCAGTAAGTGGGGCCTTCCCTATTCGCACTCGGGCCAGGATGTGCCACTCCGCCAGACATTAGCTCTAAAAGTCACCCCACAAGAGTCGATGAAAAGTGAGGAAGATGCGAAAATTGTTTCTTTGAACAGTTGGAGGCAAATTCCTGAAATAATGGATGATGAAGATTCAGGTTGGAGAAGCACCCCCATATTTTTTCCCAGATCCACAAATTCTAGTTATGAAATTAAGTTTTCAGCTGCTTTTATCAGATCCCTCTAAATACTAAAGGTATTCTTCCCCCTTCTGTGAAAGGGAAAAAAATATCCTTACCTGAATTGAGGCGGAATAGGTTGGGTTTGACCAGAGTAAGATACCGCCAAAACTACCATCGAATATTCGGAGGGGATTTAAAACAAATCTTGGTCCTTTAAGAGAAGAAATGAAAAAAAAAAAAAAAAAATAAGCCATTTGCATCTCACACTTCACTATTATAAAGGGGGAGGTAAAAAACAATATTAATGCTCAAGTCGCACAATATTAGAGAGATGCTTAGACATTCACCCTAATTTCTAACTTAGTGAGAAAGTGACTTTTAAAGAAACTTTTGTAGTTTCTTTGGGGCTCTTTTACTATCACCTCATTGCTGAACTTATGGATACGGCTACAATCATACATACTCATACCTTCAATACATACATAGGAACACTTAACCCAGCAGGCAAGGCTGTCTTTTAAACTCAAGCCACTCAGTAGGGAAAGAGAGGTCAGTGGTCAGTCATTCCCAAGTGGCTATGACATGACCACCTGGATGCAATCCCATAGAGCAACCACTCCACTTGAATGGATTCCATGTGAGGTTAAGTTCTCCACTTACTAACTATTGCAGGGACTGCATAAAATTCCAAACATGCAACAGCCTTCTTCAACTCTAACTTGGTCCCCTCACAATAGCCTCACAGAAAACGAGACCCCACTTAGTTAGGGTAATGTTTGGTGGGGGGTCCAACAGCACAGGCTGTAGGGTCAAAGGATTCCTTTAATCTACCAAGTGGTTGGAGGGAGCAGAGATCCCAACTGCTCCTGGAGAACTATAAACAATAACATCTCCCTAGTTAATATTCCATACATCTCCCTAAATAGTTGGTGTTTTTTTTTAATGCTGTGGATTTTGACACCAATCTGCAGTCACTCAAGATGCCTATATTTCTAATTAGTGGACATAATGATTAATGTGGAATCAAAACCACGGCTATCTACATTGTAATGTAACTGCTGGGAATTGAACCATACCAGATGAGCCTTAACTTTGCTAAAATCCGAAGTGGTGTTTCCACTTGGCTGAGCAAGTGCGAGGAAAAAATGGCTTGATTATGGATCTAAAGAGATTAAAATGGCGCAGAAGACATTTTCAGCCTTTGAGCAAATCAAGGGAAATTGCCCAATTATTCTTAAAATTCTGAGAGTTACATTCTATCAAAAACAATGACACTCATATGGGAGCTAGGAGGGGCTTTTGCCCAGGGATTAATTTAGGAGGAGATGTGTATAATAAGCATATCATGGCACTGTGCAGGGCTCATTTTTTAAAATTTCAAAGAGGGCTCAGTCGGTGACAGCCATTAAAGTCTAAGCTATCAAACTAAGACTAAAAAAACAACAAAGCAGGCATGATCAGGTACCGGAGGGAGGCCCAATCCTTTTAGGGGCTAGAGCATACAACATCCAAAGAACCATGTCGTAGAATAGGGTCAAGTTAACCCTTCCTGTGTTTCTCAGCCGAGGTCGATAAGGGCTAGTGCGTGGGATATTCATAATACAAGCAGAATGCAAATTAACTAAATGTAGGTTGGCCAAATAGTCAACTATCTTGGAGGTTCCGGGATAATAGATAAATGGGTATGTATAAAAATAACTTTACTAATATGCAAATTAATATTATTTTACAAGTTAAAAGGCGTTTTAAAACAAGCTATATACACATTAGGTGTACATGAGTCTCAGCATCTAAAAGTGATGGGGGGAAGAGATTTGGCAGGGTCGGTCGCCGTACAAAAACAAGAACAATATGGCCCGAGGTTCGCTCGAATGACCTTGAGCGTATACGAAGTTAACTATGGAGGTTTGCACTGAGGTGGGGTGGAGAGAGCACTTGCACAAGAGAGTTGCGCGTTGCTGTTACCTTGGGAATTTAGTCCGAGGGAGTAATCCTTGCCTTGGCGCGAAGTTCAAATAATAGTCTCTTGACAATGTCTATTATGGGATGAACTTAGATCTTGCTTTTGGGTTAGACATGAATCGAGACTGGGTGCGTTGCGTTCGAGGAGCGGGTAAGAGGTAGACTCACGTGAATTAAACGAGAATACCCGGAGGTTGAGGGGTTCTGCGAGAATTGTGCATAGTCCAACGGGCGGGCAGACGGCAAATACTCTCTTCCAACTCTGGCGCCGGAGGATTTATAGTGGGGTCGAATGGGTTCCCCCCCCCCCCCATCCGTCCAAAGGGAAGGGTTCCAGGGGCTGATGCATCGGTAGGCGAGAGTAGTCTCGCCCTTTTAGCACGTAGCATTTGTTTTTTGAAAAAAACTGAGATTTTTCAAAAACCAGAATAAAACCTGGGTTTTGTTTTGTTTTTTTTCAAATATGTATCAAATTAAGGTTATTTCTCTGATACTGACTAATAATAATTCATCTCTCCTTCTACAGGTTATGGCTATCATGGGTACCCACAATTCTCGATCAGTGATCTGTTACTGTGATCTGTTCTTACTATAATATAATTATTAAACTAATAATTATTAATATTATATAAAAATGGAGATAGCTATTCTTTTTCTATGTTATTCTAGTGCTTGTAGCATTTGTTTTTGAAAAAAAAAAGAACAAAACCTGGGTTTGTTTGTCTTTTTTCAAAATTACTATTTTTTCCAAGAAATGAATGATACTTATCATTATTTTATTCAAAATTCATATTTATATTTATAATTTCAACAAATATGTATCAAATTAAGGTTATTTCTCTGATATTGACTCAATAATTCATCTCTCCTTCTACAGGTAATGGCTATCATGGGACATCGGTACCCCAAATTCTCAATCAGTGATTTGTTACTGTGATCTATTCTTACTATAATCTAATTATTAAACTAAGTACAGTAAACCCTCGATATAACGAACTATATGGGGCGGGGGAAGTCGTTCGTTAAAGCCAAAAGTTCATTAATCCAATGGGCGTTAAAAGCAATGGAAATAACAAACCAAGTTCGTTATGGATATGTAATACGTATGTAATTACTAATAAAGTTAAGTGGAATACACAACATAGTATTGATACAAACCTTGCACTGTAGGAGACATGTGACACACCAACACTCACTCAGGCTGGTCGTAATGCTTACCTGTTAAACCCGATGGAGTTCAGCCAGGAAATTTGGTTCATTATATCCGAAATTCATTATATTGGTTTGTTATATCAAAGGTTTACTGTAATTATTATTATATAAAAATAGAGATAGCTATTTTTTTTGTCTATGTTATTCAAGTGCTTGTAGCATTTGTTTTTAAAAAAAAAAAACAGAATAAAACCCAGGTTTTATCGGGCTTTTTCAAAATTTGGGGTTATTTGCCAACCCTACATACAAGTAGGCTCTCAAAAGGGGCGTGTGGAAGGAGACGGTTGCTAAAAGTGTGGTGGATCGTGTCCACTTTCTGCAATTGACGCTCGGATGTGGATATATGAAACTCATATCTGTAGTCAAGCCTCGATTGAATAAAGGTAGGGTAGAAGAGCAAAGCAGTAGCCCAATGAGCCTTCCAGGCGCTGAAAGCCACAGAATGAATAGTGGCGCAGGTACAAGTTACTCTAACCCTAAGGCTGAAAATATGGCTCTTCCAGGTGAGGTGTCAGTCGAAAACAAGACTAAGGCAATGGTGGTAATCTACAATTTAGGAATAAGTCCTTGTCAGGGTGAAGCAAGAGTGCACCACCTTCTTGGTCAAAGAAACCCTGACACCTGTGAGTTTCGTGTAGGAGAGATGGGGTTCGATACCTGTTCGAGTAAAGGGGAAAACTTCTTTACCTCAATGATGCAATAAGAGGAGAGCCTCTCTTCTGTGTCCTCCCCAGCACTTGGAGGAGGCTCTAGATGGGCCTTGACAAACCAAACTGCCATAATGGTGGCCTTGGGCCATAAAGGTTGGTGACAGCGTAGCCACCCCATATGTGCAGTGGAAGAGGTGAACAGGGTCAAGAACGTGCCATACCACATACATTCCCCCTCAGGGGTGGGCATTTGGCCATTGCAGTATATCCTGTCACTGGACTAGGTTAGAGTAAGAGGATGAAAGTGTGCAGAACCTCTTTGGAAAGTAAAAGCAAAAGTTGGAAAGGAGTAGACATAAGCATGTCCACTAAGGAGTAGGGTGGGTGGTCACCTATTATCATCCTACCCCATCATGGGTTGAGCCTGGAAGAGGTGCCATACAATGTACCCCCCAATGCAGAGCTTTAATCTTAGCTTTCTTTGTACTAGCGACTGCCAGTCAGGACATATCTGGCCCAAATTAGAAAAAGTAAAGAGGACAATCCTAGAGAAAAGTGGGTCTCTCAAAGAGATCTAACCCAGGGCTCCCATTTTCTCACTCAGGGTCCAGAGGAAGTGAAACTCTTCCAGGTACCAGGTGTAAATATACACAAGGTCCCTAATCCTCTCTTGTAGGAGCAAAGTGATAACCCATTTGCACCTTCATTGCATCTTCCAGCAGCAGCGGTGCTTTAGTGGAGTGTACCAGTTCCTCTCACTCACAGTAATTGCTACTCTGAGCACCACTATACGAACACGGCAAAAATAAGATTCATTTCCCCACATAAGGTAAATAAAATTTACAATAGTACAATATTATTAAGTATTTATATTTTTCTTTGCATTATGTTTACATTTTGCTGTCTGTCACATGTATTTGGGTATTATTTGTACTGTACTATACTTTTATAGACCCTAGTGGTGATTTTCCTTGTATCCCCCCTATAACACTTCAAAACAACAGACAACTTCTCCCCCTTTTAGTCCATAGATAAGAGGTTCAACAGTAGTAAGGTAGACAGGATACCCCTCTGCAAGGTATTAATAATCCTAGGTGATAAAAGTAAAGGGTAGATTCTTGTATAGGAAAGTGGGCGCAAGAAGGAAAATTGGCACCACACCAGTTTCCAAGGCCTCACCATAGAGTTCAAGTCAAACCAGTGATGAGGGTCTTCACTATTTTTACTCAGGCTGGGAGGATGTGTCCCTCCTTTGGATACCGGGTGTAACAGTCTACACAGAGTACCAATCTGCATGAGGACTACCCTGAGATGGACCAAGGCAAATGACCTCAAAAGAAAAGAACCATAGAATTGAAAACTATTGTTGAAAACTATTGACTCAACATTGATGTACCCCTCAGAGAGAGTAATACTAGTTCGGGCAATAAGTTGGAATAGTACAAGGACTACAAGCTAAATGCAGACACAAATGCATTCCAATTACACAAAAGAATAAAAATTAAAGATATCTTACATTATGTGTAGTAGTGGCATAAAATAATTGTAGCTTGCCTTAATTTGGCTAGCAACACTCCCATCCCATGACCTACTGATCCATTATTAACAGAATTCAATAAGGCTCTTACCAATTTCCTCTAGTTCTCCATTTTTACAAATCTTGTAATTCCTAAACCAAATCTTTTCATCCAAAAGTGAAAATACTGCAATACGTTCAATTTCATGCTTCATCTTGACAAATTTGGGATGAACGGCAAATGTTTGTTTGATAAGTTCTTTTAAAAGGTTCCAGTGGGGAGATTCTTCAAAATTTTTGTCAAAACAAAGCATAGATTTGGCTCCGACCAAGTTAATTTCATCAAATTTCAATTCCCCAGGTGTATAATCTTAGAATTGAGAAGAAAAATATGTTATTAAAGATTTATTGGTAACAAGCCAAAAGAGTTATTTTTCTGACAGAAAGCAAACCTAAAGTGTTGCAGTTGGGAGTAATAATAATGGAATTGTAATGCAGATCCATAAAATAAATTAAATCAATTTCAGGTTATACAAAATATTATTAAGCCTGCCTATGTATTCACAACCTTGGGTTGTTGGTGAATATGAGCATGGACTGTCCCAGAATAATTGCTAGGAATCTTGGAATACCCCATTCTTTGATTAACAGAATTATAATAATTTAAAGAAAAGTGTAAAACATCACCATTAGGCACCCCCTTGTCCTTATGAGGCTTCTGAAAGATGCATTCATGCTGTTCATAAATCAATTGAGAACAACCTTTGGTTTAAGGCAGTGGCAGGCAACCTATGGCCCCTCCACCTTGCTTGGAATTAATATGGCAATCCGGCCTGCATACCCCCCCCCACTATAGGTTGCAGGCCAGATTGCGATATTAATGCCAAGCAAGGTGACGGGCCATTGGTTGCCCCAATAAATAAATAAATTCTGCCAAACAGCATCTGTCTCAGTAAACTCGTAGAGGGAGAGGGGAATAAGTCTTATGTCTGGCAGTGAAAATGAGTAAAAACTGAGACAAAAATGTATTTCCCTCAGATATGAAAAATTTCATTGACACCAAAGTTGTAGAGGAGGCAATTCTAAACAAAAAAAATGCTTATGACTTCTTCATGGCAAACAGCACCAGCCATCTCTCTGTTTTTCAATAAAATTCTTGTATAATGTATTCTAATATATATATATGGTCACTTTAGGGATTTCATTTGTCACCCTGGTCCACAGCCTGCTCCCAAAAGTCTCATCTGGCCCTCACTCTGAAAAGGTTGCCTGCCCCTGGCTTAAGGCTTCTGAATGGCAGAAACATTCTAAATCATCCTAAGAATAACAATAAATTACTTGCACTCAATGGGATAATTTGGACCACCAATATTAAGATGAGGAATGATTGGACAGAAGAAATTAGCAACAATCCTATGGATTTAGGGCATAGCATATTTTTTTTCTGATGAATCAAATTTCGCTCAATTTTCAAACAGTATATGAGTATGGAGTTGGGGAGTATCCCCTCTGGAGTTTGATATAAAAGGATTACAACCAATGGTGAAACATGGTAGTCTTTCTGCTATGGTGTGGAAAGCGATTTGGTTAGGTGTCTTGTCAAGATCAACTCAGAATAACACATTTCCATTCTTAAAGAAGGACTATACGCAGCATTTTCAAATGAACCGCTTGAAAAAAGTTGTTTATTCATGAAAGGTAAAGCTTTTTATCATACTGCAAAATGGATAAAAGAATGGAGAACCAAATCAGCATCAAATGACTTCCTTGGTCAAGTCAGTTCTCTGGCATAACCCAATAGAACATGTGTGGGGAATACTACACAAAAATATGGAAAAAGTCTAAAAAAACTAGAACCATGTCAGAATTGATGACTGTCATATGCCAAACAAAGGTAAGAAATACCACAATCTGTAATCTCAGAATCTATTAAATTAGTAGCCTTGACAAATTGCAGCTCTAAAAGCCACTAAACTAAGTCCACAAAGTATTAATGTACCTTGTTTAAAATATATTTCATTCTATAAATTTTAAGGTATTTCTGTAATTGACCAGGTAGCTATTTATTTCTTTCATGTCATCATTATGTGTGTTTATTTCATGGATTAATTACACAAGTCAGCATGATTTTTTTAGGTTTGAATGTTAACATACTCTTTTTAAATGCCACTTTTCATGCTAATTTCAAATCTGATATTTTTTCTTTATCACATATAGTTTTCCAGCAATAAAACATTATATTTTACTGTATTATGAACTACATGAGATGAGAGAATCATGACACTAATTGATTTATTTTCATCATTTTTGAAGGCTCCATACATGCTTGCATGTGTCAGCCTTATTTACCTAATGGCGGCTTTTCATGCTGCTCAACCTCTGGCTGTCTCTCTATTCAAACTCATATCTCTGAGGTCCCTCTGTATGACCTCATTCCACATCTGCCTCGGTCTCCCTCTGGCAGCTACACCCTCAACCTCCAAACTCCTAACACCCAATTATTATCCTCCATCCTCTCATGACCAAACCACCTCAGTCTGCTTCTTTTCAGTGCCGCACTAATGCATTCTATCCCTTAATTCACAGTTCGCAACTCTGTAACCTCCAGGCCTCAACTACAGAGATGATCTGCACATCCATCTCATCATTTTCATCTCAGTACGCTTGAGCCTCTGGATGACCTCTTCCTTCACAGCCCAAGTCCCTTAGCTCAGAGGAAAAAACCCCTCAGCATCAAGAGAGGAAGCAGCTCTCTGGACTTTTTTCAACCACTCCTAACCCTTGCCACGGAACTCGCCCAAGCACCTCCCCCTTCACTGATCATATCTCCCAGATAGCAAAACTCCTCTACACATTCAAGCGATACACTATCAAATACAATCTTCTCCTGTCTCCTCTACACACAGGGCACTAAAACTTCCAACATTCTGCAGCCTAGACAGCACATGGCCACATAGCCTTTTCCAGGAGCTGCCAAGTGTAGGCCATGAATGGTCTTTTGCAGTCTCCTTCTTTTCTTATGTTCTTATGTCATTACCACCATCCACTCTTGAAATCATCATCTTTGTTTTATCTGAATTCACTCTCAGCCCCATGAAATTCATCGCTTCCCTCCACAAACTGAACTTCTCAAGTGCCATCCTCTCATCCTCAGCAATCAGCACTAGATCGTCAGTGTAAAACAACTCGAATGGAAATCCTGTTCTAAAATTCTGTGACAGCACTTTCAGGACCATAACAAAGAGCAAGGGACTCAAAACGGATCCTGATGCACACCAACCTTCACAGAGAAGTCATCACTCAATTCTCCATTTACCCTCACCTGGGTTGTCAAACCTTCATACATAGCCATCACCACCCTGACCAACCACTCTTCAATCCATAATTTTCTCAATGCCCACCTCACCACATCTCTTGGTACCCTATCAAAAGCCTTTTCAAGGTCAACAAAAATATAATACAATGCTCTTTTCCTAGTGATGTACTTCTCCTGGAGCTGTCTAATTATAAATATAGCATCCAGACATGAACCTAAACTGCATGTCATCAGAGTTTATCCTTTCCCTAATCATTTCTTCTAGAACACGCTCCATAACTTTCATAACATGATAAGAGTAGCTTTATGCCTCTGTAGCTACCCCTTTCTAGCGCATCACCTTTATCCTTATACAAATTCACAATCTTCAGCCAGTCTTCTGGTACAGCACATTCATATATAACAGCATTTATAAGGTCTGTGACCAACCGCACACCGATATCTCCAAAGACTTTCAACATCTTGACATTTATCTCAGAAACACCCACTGCCTTACCTTCTAGCATGTTATTGATGGCTCTGCTCACCATTTTGTCCTCAATTGATGGCCAGGGTCCAGCCACAGGTTCTGCGGAATCCACAAGTCTCCTGTCCCAGTCAAATTCTATGTTTAATAAACGATTATAGTGTTCCCTCCAAGCCTTTTTTATATCATCCTGCCCAACCACAACTCTACCATCATTTTTAATGCACTTTTCACCCACTATATTACTATTTTCCTTTTTCATCTGCCTAGCCAGTTTAAACACCCTTTTCCTACCCTCTGCACTATTGAGGCTCTCAAGAAGAGGTTTTGGGGCCTCTGACTTAACCCTATACACTTCCCGACTTGCTCTTCTTTTCACTGCCAAGTATACTTCCTTACTCCCACCTTGCTTCCATGCCATAAATGCTCTTCTTTCTCCTTCACTGCAGCCTCAACTTCATCATTTCACCAACAAGATGCCTTGTGTCTGGGTGGACCTCTTGACCATCCACAAACCTGTTTATTGGCTTTTAGAAGGTTATCTTTCAGTCTTCCATACTTGTATCAGTTGCTGTATTCTCCGTCACTAGTAAAAAGCCTCCCTCACTTCCTGATTTTTACGATTCCACACTTTCCTCCCAGGCACAAACACCCTCCTGGCCTGCAATTTCCCTAACCAAAGGTTTCACACCAGTAACTTATGTTGCTGTACACACTCTGGGTATCACTTTAAGATCTTTCACTAATTTTCTCTCTCTTCTTCTAACCATAAAATAGTCTATCTGACTACCGCTGTCTCCAGGGTGTTACAAATGACCATGTCCATCACTTCCCCAAATTCCAGAATTCGCTGACACCTTCCATATTCCTAGTGCCAAATCCACAACCTCTATTCATTCCTTCATACCCCAGTGCCTCCACCCCCACATGTGTCTCCTCCCTTGATTACCATCTCACTCTCTGCCATGCCACCAACAACTCTGATCAGCCGGTCCCAAAACTCACCCTTGACCGCAGAGTCCAAGCCTACTTGGCATGTATACACCAATACAACGGATATGATTACTTTATCAAAATTCAACTTTAACACCAAAATCCTGTCATTAATTCTATTCGCACATGTAACACGCTCCTTCCACTTCTCTGCTAATAGAACACCGACACCGCCATAACCATTAGCATTTCCCATCAAAAACAGTTTATATCTCAATTCCTTCCCCATAATCATTCTCGCTGAACCCCCCTCCATCTATGTTCTTGCACACAGCATATGTCCACCTTTCTCAATGATAGGGTCTCAACCACCTCCCCCTGTCTACCCTTCAAACTACCCACATTCCAACTAGTAATTCTCAACCTCATTTTTTGTTCTTGTTGATTAGGTGATTTAGATCCAGGTTTACGTCTTTCTAGTTCAGGTACAATCATGGTAGGATATAACTGGAGGGAAGGACAGGTGACGAGCTCCCGCCACGTGCACACAGCCAAAGCCGGGAGACTGAGTCACATTCCCACAAGCCTAAATCCAGGGATGTATCAGTGGCTTCAGAGCACCCTGCCAGGACAAATACAGGGACACCTGTCCATGCGCCCACATGGTACTTTAACTATCCTGCCATTTTTCACCCACTGTCAGGGCAGCCTCCTAAGTTTGGGCCCCCAACTAATGGGTGGAAGTGGCATTCTGAAAAAACACCTTCTGACACACTCAAGTCCCAGGACCCCAGCTCCAACCATACACATTATGACTAGAGGGCCCACCCCACTCACCTTTCCCCCCTAGAGCCGCCAAATAAGTAGCAGTGGAAAATTTTCATGGTCCGCATGCCCTTGCTGACACCCGCCCCAGGTATTGGCTGAGGGCCTAAAAAGGTTGTACCCTACAAGGCAGCAGGATTTTTCTCTATGTGTATGTGCTGGTCTGTGAATTAATGTAATTGTTCTATCTTCCTAAATATAAAAGTGGTGCAAAAAATATCTAGACTAAGAAAATTTCAAGTTTTCACCCCTTAATCAATAGAAAATTTAAAAGATTTTGCATATTGTGTGAATTTGTAGTTAAAATATAAGGATTTGTGGTTGAAGTGTAAGGTTACCATACATAGTTTAAATTTTTGCACTTGTCATAACAATGAAATGTGCATAGTAACACAGGCATCATTTCAGGCAAAAATGCTGAAACCCTGATTGCCATAAACAAATGTGATAATATTGCTAAATATTAACCAGGTATAACATAACGGAATATACGTATGAAGTTCATTAAATAATATTTGGCAACTGCTACTAGATCTTGAGTACTCGTGTAATCAATTATCAACTGATATGTTAGTGTCATTTCAGTCAGTCATTTATGTTATAAACTTGCCCATTTAAAATGAGTGCTCAGAGATGTAAATAGTTGAACAATCCAGACATATTCTGCTACATATATGGTAGTTATGTGGTCTTCAAAGAGACAAAATATTACAGAATTTGCAAAGAAAATATAATTTGGTGTTAAATGGGGTGAAGGCAAACCTTGGGCTCGGTACAAGGTGCGCTTCCCTTGTGTGAATGAGCTGAGTCACTGGAATCCAGAAGATAATCTTAACATCAGCACAGCCCACAGTAACTGTGATGCCACGAACAAGGGAATAGGAAGATTCCAAGATGCAGAGAGCACGCAAGGTGCTTTGTGTGTCAATATTAATCATGATCCAGTTTCTGAACTGGGCACAATGCATTATCTCCTGTACTGATCAGTGTATTGCAATCAGCTCGGCAGTGAAGATAGATGCAGCACCTGGTAGAGCCACACTGACTTCTAACAGAGGGTATCTAATGTGGAAACAGACCCCCTCTTCAGATGTGTTGTGTACATTGGCAGGGATCCAGAATGACACAAACTGTGCTCCAAAAGGGTCAAATGCAATATCCCTGTGCTGCGGAAGCCTTGGAACAAAGGCATGGGGACAAATAATCAGGTGGTATCTTGGGCATAACCAGAGGTGCCACCAGCTGAAGAGCTACACCAAGCTCTCAATGTTTCCTACCACTAAACCCAAAGGTTTAGAGTATGGCTGGAATCTCTCAGCAGAATAGGCACCATGAAGATTAGCCATGTACAATAGAGCGATTAGTAGCTAAGGAAAACATTGGGCATGAATGTATAGGAACATAACACATAGTGCGAGAACGCACTACTCCTGGAGTTCACGAACAACGAGTTCCTCACTCAATGGGTGAGAGAGCCCACGAGAGGAGACAATATCCTCGACTTGGTTTTCACCTCTGAGGATGACATCGTTGAGGACCTCTCTGTTGGCGAAGAGCTCGGTGGCAGTGACCACCGACTAATTAGATTTGTAGTCAAAGTCCCCAAGGCAGAGCCTGCAACTAGTAAATCAAGGAAACTCGATTTGAGAAGAGCAGACTTTGCAGGTCTACGCGCGGGACTGACTGAGGCGAGGCTAGAGGAGTGCGATGCTGTTGAAGACTCTTGGAACAGTTTCAAAACCACATTCATGAGTCTTCAATCGCGTTTTATCCCTCTGAAATGCCCCCGTCGGTCTTCTGTTCAACCAAAGTGGTTTAATCGAGAAATCGGGCAACTGCTTAGGGAGAAGAGAAATGTGTACCGGCAATCGAAGATCTTGGGTGACTTTGACCAATACCGGAGGCTAGCCAGGAGAGTGAAGTCCAGCATAAGGGCGGCTAAGCGGTCTGAGGAACTCCGAGTGGCGAGACTCTGTAAAGAGAATCCCAAGGAGTTTTTTGGATATGTAAACAGCCGTAAACCAATCCGTCGAACGATTGGCCCCTTGAGGAACGAGGAGGGGACATTAAAGCATTCAGATGCAGAAAATGCCAACCTCCTCAACGACTACTTCTCTTCAGTGTTTACTGAAGAGTGTGGTCCCATTCCCCAGCCGACGGATTCCTACTCGGGGGAAAAGCTGGAGGCAATGGACTTCCCCGAAGGAGAAATAAAGAAAAAGATCGCTGACCTAAAGACGAATAAGTCCCCTGGACCGGACGGGTTTCTACCTAAAGTGTTGAAGGAAGTGTGCGATGAAGTATCACGACATCTGTGCGCTATCTTTAACATGTCAATCCGGACCAAATGCGTTCCTAGAGACTGGCGTGAGGCGGAGGTGACTCCTATCTTCAAGAAAGGAGACCGTAACCAACCGTCGAACTACCGACCTATCAGTCTGACTTCGATAGTCGGTAAACTCATGGAAAGCATCATGGTGGACAAAGTGACGTCGTATTTAGAGTCAAACCTGCTACTGAGGAGTTCCCAGCACGGCTTCCGAAGGCAACGGTCATGCCTGACGAACCTTGTAGAATTCTTCCACTTCGTTTTCAGTGAGCACGATCGGGACAAGGCGGTGGATGTGGTCTACCTAGACTTTCAGAAAGCCTTTGATAAGGTACCACACCGCCGCCTTCTCCGGAAAGTGCGAGCGCTTGGCATAGACGGAAAGGTAGCCGGCTGGATCGAGAACTGGCTAAGTGGCAGACGGCAACGGGTGGTGGTAAATGGACAGTCTTCTGAGTGGGTGCCCGTTACTAGCGGGGTGCCTCAAGGTTCTGTCCTTGGACCACTACTATTCATCATCTACGTCAACGACATGGACGGTGACATGGTTGCCAAGATTTCCAAATTTGCCGACGATACCAAGCTTGGTATGAACGTTGCAAAGGATGGAAATACTGCCCGCCTGCAGGAAGATCTTGGGAAGATTGCGGAGTGGTCGGACACGTGGCAAATGCCTTTTAACGTGGGCAAATGCAAAGTGATGCATATCGGCCACAGAAACCCCCAATCTCAGTATATCCTTAAGGGCACTGCTATGGAATCCACCGACACTGAGAAGGACTTGGGTGTAACAATCACTAGTGACCTCAAGTTCTCAAAACAGTGCATTGAGGCGGAGAAAAAGGCCCAAAGGATGCTAGGCTATATTAAGCGCCAGTTTGGTTATCGGAACCAGGAGATTGTACTGTGCCTGTACAACTCACTTGTCCGACCGCACCTGGAGTATGCCGTACAATTTTGGAGTCCTTCATTGCGAAAGGACATCGCGAGATTGGAACGCGTACAAGCCAGGGCAACCAAGCAGATTCCCTCTATCCGACATAAAAATTATGAGGATAGACTAAGGGAATTAGATCTGTTCTCGCTGGAAACCCGTAGACAGCGTGGTCAGCTCATCGAAGTTTTCAAAATACTTCGAGGGTTCGACAATGTTGACTACCGGGATATTTTCACACTGAGTGAGAACAGAATGCGCAATCACGGCTTCAAACTTGAACTGAAGCGTTACAACCGCAATCTGTGTGGAAATTTTTTCACTTACAGTATCTGCGGTATGTGGAACGCACTTCCAGTGGAAGTTGTCAACAGTGAATCTGTTGACCAGTTCAAGTCAAGACTAGACAAAGTCTTGAAAAGTGGCCGTTTATGGACGCAAAACAATTGAGCAGCCATGTGCCTGTTCGATTGCTAGTCCAAAGGTACCCTCTTTGAATGGACCGTAAGGTCTCCTAGGGTACTTAATTTCCTTGTTACTCCTTGTTACTCCCCACACATATGTGGAATCGATGATCTTGCATGAAAATTTGGAAGAGTCCCTTCACCCCTATGGTCTCCATGTGGTATCATAGACCTTCTCCGGATTAAAAATCACTGTCATAGTGGTGTCTACAAGGCAAGGTCTGGTATATAGCATTTTTCAGCCAGAGGTGAGCATCTGAAAGGGAGTGGAACTTGTGAAAGCTGCAATGAGCAGAAGAAAAATGGCCTCTACTGTGTAGAAAAAAGGTTAATCTAACATTTACCAATATTTCTTCATTAACTCACACAAACATGAAATTAGAGAGAATGGGTGGAAGCTGGCTGACTGGCTTGCGAAAAAACAGGCACAGTAGCCATTTGCCAAGAGTCTTAGAGGATACCCTCAGTCCAGATCCTGTTGAACAAGTGTAACAAAGTGTCCATGGCTTCACTCACCTATGTCAGAGCAGAATGCAATTCACAGCATAAATGCCATGGAATGGTTCTCCACCTCTTGAGATAAAGTCATTAGCAGCCTTCAGGGACATCATGATGTACAATGAATGCTAGTGGAGCAGCATCTCAGCTAGAGAACGAGAATGTGGTCATGAAAGATTCCCCATGGATGCATGTCAATGAGACTTTCCCCAAATCCTTTTGACTCTCTTCCATACCTTTGCAAGAGGTCTTTCCATTAAGCGAAGACATATGCAAATCAAGAAGAGCAATGGGTGTGCTTCCAATAGAAGCACAAAATTTGCTAATCTTTTACATTAGCGACTCAGATGTTTTTTGTTGTTGTTTCATTCCAAATTGAATGATATTGGTGTGTTTCATCTTTCATTCATCCATTCACGTGTGGATGAACAAAAGATGAAACAGACCAAATTAATGGAAAAATATAGAACTCAAAACTAAAAATAAGATATTGTTTACTTATGTTGTTTGAGTTTATATAGGTCTTCTGTGGCAGCGAGGAAAGCATAAAGCCATTAACGAATATCAATTTCTTTTAAAAACATGAAAACTTTTCACAAAAGTCAATACAAATTTCACATACAAAAGTGAACCAATCGACCATTGTTTTAGGCATAACTGGAATTTCTTTAGCGATCCTTTTATACGTATTTTGGTTGACCAGAAACCAATAGATTCTCTAAATTAGCTTTTCCACTGGGAGCTGTGCTTCTGAACAAAATTTCTATTGCCAGCAGAATGGAAAAAAAATGGCGGGGGGGTACTTTGTCTAATTTAATTTTAGAGCAATGAAATGTGAAGTCATTTTGGATATGCAGTAGTTTCTCACAATAGGGAGGGATTTAAAACCTAATAAGATTATGGGCCCCCCAAAAAGCATTTTGTGATTAGAAATCAAATTAAGCACTAGGTGACAAGAAATAGCAGGTGTACATTCACAGGCAAAAGTCATGGTAAAACTAAATACCGATGAAAGGAGGTGTTCATTAGATTAGGAGTGGGCCAAACTAGTTCCAATTTAATAAAAAAGTTTAAGTAATTAAAAAGGATAGAAGAGAAAAAAAAAGAGAAAAACCTAAAAAAATGTGTAAACCAAAATAAAAAAAAGTTATTTTGGTATAGATGACATCACGATAGGCAAACCAGCCCATTTTGATTTCCATATATTTACCAAATAAAACATTAATTGTGGTGGTGACTAAAGTGTGGTAATTAATATTTATAGATTATTCGTATATGTGTTTGGTTACTGGAAGCCAGCTTTGAGCCAGGCTATGAGTTGGTATCCCTGTCATCTATTCCCCCTCTCAGGAACAAAGGACAAATCATTATGGGATACAAGGAAAACCTCCCAAGTTGCTAATGTAAAAAATTACCCAAAACTTTACATATCCACTCTGAGGCAAGGGTTTTGCAAACCTTACACAATGAAACTAGAACAAAAATGCTGTGAAAAGCTTCACGCTAAAGTTCTTTCATGGCAATATTCCAGCTTTTTTTCACAAAAATTGTAATTATAGTCATTTACTATCTTGATTTGACTCCCTCTCACTATTTTCCTATTTCTCATTTTGAGGATAAGCATGAAAGAGAGTTTATGTCAGAAAATAAACTTTCTTTATATTTCCATTTTATCATCATTTTCCAGGAACTTTTGAAAAGCCCTCAAATTTATTCCAAAACTTAGAATATATCCTATAAATCATTTGTTAAATGAAATAGTTAATAAAGTATTTAAAAAGTATTAATAATATTTATAATGAATTAATACTAGTCAAAAGACTTGAAAGCAATAACTGATAATTTACCACAGTGATGAAATAATGGCTGTTGCAAATGCAACAAAATCTACACATTGGGTGTAGAAACTTTAATGTCAGTTTCTAGTCGGTTGCCCCCACCTCATCAGTAGGGTACTACAGCCAGCCTACATCTGCCAAGAAGGCCACCATACAAAGTAGTCAGTGTTTTCTGATGGATGGTTACAGCATGGGTGGTGATGGTTGTCTGCTTGGTCTATGGTTTGTAGGTTTGTGTGGCAGCTTGATCTGAGTATGGAGAGAGTGACTCGTGTTGTGTTTGTGATGAGAGTAGATTCTTACTTTGCTATGTCTGTGGGAGGCGAGTGTAGTGTGAGGTTAGTTTGGGAGGGTATGTAAGTGGTGGCTGACTATTTATTGAGTGTGGATATGATTGGTTTGCACTGTTTTGCACTTGTGTGTGTTTAGCACAGGTGCCAGGCTGGTAATGCATAATTAAATGTGGTAGATAAATGCTTATATAGAGTGTAGTTAATTTCCTTTTGTTGTGTGAATGTGGTGCTTGTAAGAGCATACAAGGTATTGATATTTTTTTTATAGTTTTTCAACATATGTTGTTGACCATGTATATCAAGGTCATGTATGTATCATTTGATTTATTTAGTGCAATGCAGTATGTAGTGATGTTAGGGTTGTGGTTTGATTCATACCTGTATAAGATGAGTAATACTATTGTTGATTTTTGTGGGAGACTGTCATTCCATTGTTTTCGAGCCAGAGTTCTAGTTGTGGGATATCTTTTTTTTGGCTCTATGTTGCTGTGTTGGGATGTTATTGGCAGGATCATCTGCATATGAATGTACTCTTATGAGATGAGTGTTGGGGCTGGGTATGTCGTGTAATAAGAGGATTTAGAGTGGGGGGGAAAAGGATGACCACTTACGGGACACAATTGTATATGTATAGTGGCATGTATTTTTAGTGTGTCTGGTCTGAATGACTCCTGTTAGTCTGTTTGAAAGGAAGATGGTTGAGTCAGTTCTTGTTGTTTTGGTAAATGCATGTGTTATATGGTTCTTTGTGGTGGTGGGTTTTGGTTAAAATCTTCTAGTATGTTTTGTGTTATGTTTGTGAGTAGTGATATGTTTTTTATGAAACCATGTATGTTGTGAAAGGTTGAATAGGAGGTGTTGAGATTGTTTTTACATTATATTCTATAATGTTTTGGATAATGTTGAGAGAAGAGAGAGGGGTCTGTTGATGATGGCTCATTAGAGGATTTCTTGTGTTTAAAAATGTGTACAATGATAGCATTTTCCAGTTAGTAGGGATAGAGTTGCATAAGGAGTAGTTGAAGATGTTTGTTAGGGCTTGGATAACTATAGGGTGTTTTTAGGTGATAGCTAGATATTTAGTCAGGGCCTGTGGCTACTGAAGGTTTTTGTTTAGCTGAATTTCAATGGTTTCTAAGGTAATTAATCTTCTATTTGCAGGAAATGTAAGCACCAAAAACTATCCAGAAGAAAAGAACTCAAAAAGACCTTTAGGACCCCAAATATGCTACAACATATTAAAATAAAACATAAGGACAATGCACATTATCATGAGATTTAAGAGAGAAAAGGAAAAATATCAATCAACCTGATGGATACTGAGAAAATAATGTTGTAAATAGTGATGCACAACAAACCCCTTTTGAAACTTTTGAGATAAATAAAATATGAGACAATAACAAAACAAATGCAATATATTGCATGATAAGAAATGATTGTCATATCCAGTCCCTTTTTATAGTTAAAGATGGATTTCAAAGACTTTTTAGCAGTTAAAATCTCATCACTACATCTTTTATATTTTATTCAAGTTTACCTCTTTTTTCTTTAAAGATACCCGCTTCTTTTGGCAGGTGTAGTGCACCTTCACATTTATGTTCACCTTTTAAAGCATGCAACAGCTCTTGCAAAATAAACTCAATAGAAAATATTTCACATTGCATTTATTTGATATATTTATTTGTTGTAATATAGATGCAACCCAACCTAATTAATCTGTAGTAAGATTTTCAGTTAGGAAAAAAAAAAATGGGTGAAAACTTTGACTTAAAACTATCATGAACCAGCAAAATAAATCTTAGTACATTTGATAGTCCAAACAAATATAATTAAAAGTCATCCTATATGGCTTTGAGTGTGATTTATTTGAAAGAGACTTAGGATTTAGGGGTTACCTTACAATTAAGAACTAAGAATTCAACTGAAGGTCCTGTTGAGACATCTGACAGCCACATATGGAGAGAATTTTTCCCAGACAAAAAAAACATGCATTTTTCACAATTCTTGAATACTGCTGTCTGTAATAAGAACAAATGTCATTGCAAATACTTATTGGGATAAACTTGTAAGATATTGAACCATTTAGCTTACCTATAATTCTGTTGATTTATAGATTACTTAAAGAATATTCATTAAAATAAAAATTGACTTGACTAAAAGGCAGGTAGAAGGTAAATGCTTCTTACTTCATTGATGGCTTGCAATGTTTTTTCATCACTCTTCTTCTCTTTCTTTGAGTCTGGAATCAATTTTCTAAATTCTTCCATTAATTTTCTATGTCTGAGAGTAATTCCTCTTGAACAATATATCAGCACTCTTTGCCTTCTGTTTGATTTAATCTACCAATTCAAGATAAATGAGTAATTAGAGTATGTAGCTTGTTACTTAATTATCTGGCCAAAATATGAAGCTAATCGGGTGAAAATAGCAGCCCAACATAATACAGGTTAAAGATCCCCAATCCTGCGATCTAAAAACTGGATTGGCCCCCAAAACGGCAATTTTCTTCAATATCCCTCCCATTTAACATCTGGCTAAATTTGTCCAAAAACCAGGAAGAATTCCAAGACATTTTACAGGTCACCGCGCTAATGGCAACACTGTTTGAGGTCATGGTTGGCGCATGTCTATTGTTTTTCTTTTGTCTGTTGTGGTTTGTTGCTAATGGCTGGCAGAATTCAAATCTTCACTGAAGTAAGAAGTTATTCCTGTGACTGTTCTGGATATTCTTAGTGCTGCTTTCTGACTACCTATTATCAAGAAATATGTCTAAATGCCCCGCAGATACCCCAATGGGTAACAAGGAAAAGAAAAGGAAACACCATTCATTGTCTATGGGGAGAAAGTGGAATTAATTAAGAAAATGGAAAGAGGTGCATCAGTGCATAGTTTAAGTGAAGCATTTAATATCGGAACCTTAACAATCTATGCAGAAAGTGATGTGCCAAAAATAATGGAAAACAGAAAAACGTTACATAAAGCGAAGAATGACAACATTGATCGTGTGAAGATGGAATAGATTAGACCACGTAGAAGTGATAAGGTGTCATTGTCAGGTCTAGCAGTTATGACTCAAGCCAAGATATTCCATAAATAATTAAAAGATTGAAACTCCATGTGAATACACCACAGATTGGTTAACTAAATTTAAAAAATGTCATGGAACAAATTACTTGAAAATATGTGGAGAGAAAGCATCCACTGATGTAGAGGCAGCGCAGGCCTATGTTGACAAATTTGCAAAAATTATTAGTGACAAAAATCTTGTGGCAGACCAAATATACAACGCAGATGAAACCACTCTTTATTGGTGATAAATTAATTTTTTTATTTAAATAGGCCTAGGATTTAGTGATCCAAAATCCGGAAAAAACAAAAATCCAGCATGGTCTAGGTCCCGAGGAAGCCAAATTTAGGATCTTCAACCTGTATAATATATAGCATTGTAACATGAAATCACAACTTTTCAAAAGACTACATATTAAAGGACAGAGTGTAGTGTTTAGTAATTGTTTAAAGTTCTGGTCAGTGATCAAGTATACAGATGACATCCATTTATTACTTCAAAGTTCATCTTTGGCAAGACTGTTTGGATTGGTATTTTAATTACATTTTTCAAAAGGAATCTATTCTTTCTGAAAAATTGAATGAATCAGACCAAGAGCACACTTTACCCATTTTTATTATTATATTTAGGGGGTCTTTAAGCATAACATCAAGATGTTTCCAGATTTCTTGGCCTATTCAATGGGAGAGTCATGAAATGACTTTCCTTAGCTTTAATAGCAGCAGCTCCACTTAGGAATAAAATTAATATGATATTGTAAATTAATCCACATTTTTATCTTTATCTCTGCTTGCTGAAAGTAGATTTATCCATCTCTCCCCCCCCAAAATATGGAATTTCATAACAAAGTCCTAAAATTACTTGCATTTTTTATTAAGCTGATGCCCACCTGATAATTGGAACATATAAAGGTACTCTTCAAAATGCTTCTCTAGCCACATGCTATCAAGGGCATAAGTCACCTTAATCAATTATAACCATTACCAAGTGACACTAAAAACAAAAGAAAGCCATTGGCCAAGTAAAATAGGCAAAAAGAGACATAATAAAGCTAAAAAGGGTGCATCTGTAAGAAATAAATCCCCAAGTAGTTTTAATCTAGTTTGAGACTACAGGGAGTACTGGAACAAGGATGGTGTGCCACTCCTACAGGTGATAAGTGTAAGCAATGACACGAGTACCCCTTTGCCAGGTCACATTAATACAAATTAATGAAAATCTAAAAAGGGAAGGCAAGATATTTACTAAAAACAGGTCTAAATTTTTCTCCTATCCACCATTTTGCTGGTCAGTCTAAGCTTGGGCGAAAAAAATTTAATACAAACCTTTTCTTCAACAAACATTTGCTGGGTATGTGATTTCTGGTCATCAAATTCTTCTTCTTGTGACATTATGGATGGTAATGAAATGGTTTTACAACTTTAATAATATTTGGCTGATACGTCTGGCAAAATACAAAATTTATGCTTTAAAGATATTCAAAATCAGCCAAGATGAAACAAATAGCATAAAAGCGATGTATTAAAAAAATACAATAGTGAAATGGGTAAATGTCTGGATATTAAATTAGAGGGGCATTTCCACGTGAGACAGGGACATTTTGCATCAATGCCACAAAAGTAATCCCACCCTTTGTAGCCTATTAACCACAAAGCTACTCATACTGTCTTCTCTGATACTGGTTCTTCATCAATGAGCAGTCCGCTACTTTGTGCCTAGTATCACATAACTAAAATCTGACAACACACAACATCATACTCAATATTAGCCTTTTAGGCTACATTAAAAAAAAAAGAGCAAAGCAAAAACAAAAAATTAAAGCAAAATCAAATAACAAACAAGGAAAAAATGCAAAAGAGAAGCGAGGAGGAAGTATGCTATGGCATCAAGGGGAGGCTTGCATCTTTGATCATGCAACTAACACCGAGGAAAGTCAAATAAAATGGAAGAGGCTCTCCTCTAGAAACTCTTAGAGTCCACAAGTTTGTGCGTACAAATCCATCCTAAGCACAAAGTACAAGCGGTAGCGCTCCCCCCTCATCCCAGTACAAAGACAAGTAACATGCACAAAGCTCTCAAAGACTGAGATATTCAACAAGAATGTGCCGAACAGTCTGGGGAACACTAAGGTGCAAGGGAGTGTTTATCATATGATGGTGCATCCTGCAAGTGTACCAAATATCAAGATGACAGAAAGCAGCCTGAAGCTGCCAAGAAATGGGGGAAGAGGAGGGGCAGTACACAGGAACAGTCTTATTAAGCATTCACAAGAAACAATTCAGGCAATCCAATAAATCTATCATCTATAATCTATACTTACAAGCAGTATATCAATTACCTATGATCTCTAGAGCCTGGCATCCAATCTCACATCCACATACTTTAGAATAGACATAACAAAGCATGCCAGCTTGCCACAAGATGTACCTGCAGCACCCCAACAAACCACTTCCACTCTGAAACAAATGTTATACCCACAAAATACTAACCTGACTTCTGTGGAACACAATTTCTCCATAGTGTATGTAATCCAAGACCCTCGCCATCCTTCAAGAAACTTGTACATAACTCCAATAACAAGATAAAAGCCTCCAAATATACCTACCACTTGACAGTGAGTGGGAGTATTTTTGTATCAGGGTGGTGTGGGGTTGGTGTGGTTTGAGTGCATCCCATTGTGACTCTGAATGCATTATTCTGAGTGATTTGGAGCTTGTTTACATGCAATTTGGGGTGATTGGATGCCATGCTGGTGCTACATAGTTGAGGGTGGTGGGGATGAATTGCTTGTATAGTGTGGTGAGTGTCTCTTGTTGTTTGTTGATAGTGTTTTGTGAGAAATGACTTTCTTTGTGATGTGGGTGAAGTGTTTTAAATGTGATATGGGTGCCTAGTGTGATTCCTAGGAGAATGGGAGTGTCATTTAGGGGAAGGAGTTGCCCATTAGTGTTTTTTTGATGAGTGGTAGTCTGGTGAGAAGAGTCTGATGGTTGATTTGGGGGCTGAGAGTGCCAGGTGGTTTTGTGTGAGCTAGTGTTCTAGTGTATTTATGTATTGTTGGATTGCTTTGCTTGCTGCATGGAGTGATGGGTGTTGTGCAGTGAGCTAGATACCATCTGACTAAGTGATACCATCTGACTAAGTGTTGGTTTTGATAATTGGGAATTGTGAGTAGATATTGCTGTTCTACAGAACATGCTCCACCAAGTAATTTTTTTTAAGGAGCAAGCCCATCTGCCGATTGCCACCTAGAGCAAAAGTAGTTGTAATCACACAACAGCCTACTAGTAGGCTAAATTAAAAAACAAATAACAATATGTCAATAACAAAGATAAAAAAGGAACAGGCTAAAACAAGAGAGAACAATACCTTAAAATAAAAAAATACATAGGGCAACAAGAAGGAAGCACACTCTTGCATCGGACGTGGGCCTGCCTCCCCAATGAGCAGGAACATGTGACCTACAACAAAGAGTCAAATAAAATGGAGGAGGCCAGCATACTCCAAAAAGTTGTATAGTAGTATGTGTGTGTGTGTACGAACCAGTCCTGAATACAAGGGACAAGTGGTAGTGACCTCACTCATCCCAGTACCAAGGCAGTTAACGTGCGTGTAGATCACCCCAACTGAGACACTCAACAAGAATGTGCTGAACCTTCTGGGACACAATGCAGTCATCACAATAAAGTGCATGCGAGCGCTCCATCAAATGGCTATGTGTCCAATTCGGGGACAACAGGAAGCAACCTGAAGCCGTTGTGGCATTGGGTGGGTACTTGCTCCACAAAGGAGAGTTAACCAAAGTTTCATGGGTCTCCTCGCATCAGCAGCTCACAAGAGGCATGACATCACAACCTGCAAGACAACCTCTGAATGGCACATCATGAAGCTGTTTAATTACTCCAAACAGTGGGTGTGTATAGTCAACCAACATTTGGTAGCAGAGAAAGGTTATGGCATTGTCTACTAATGTTTGTTCATCTAAATAACCACCTAAATTTAATGATGAATTGAGTTACAAGAATTGGAAATGTGATATACAAATATGGCCATATATCTCTGTCTGTCTGGTAGAGCTAAAAATGCATCATTGGAAATAAGTGAAGCGGATTTGAAGAAAGATGATAGGGTTAGCACCTTAATGAAGAAACTTGGAGATTTGTTTTTGCTGGATCAAGGAAGAAGGCAGTTTCAGGTTTTTCATAATTTATACAACCAAACTCTGCTACCAATTGTTGGTTTGCCTGGTTTAAGTAGTACTGGTATAATATAGAAATTTTTCAGGATTGTGTTTATCACAAATATTTCTGTGATGACCTAGTTGGCAAGGTGTTTGGGTGCATGTTGGCTGGGCCAGTAGTTTTGGAGTTTTTGATGGATTTGATGGCTTGGGGTACAGCATCTGTAGTGCATGGTGCTGGCTGTTCATGTATTTTTTCTATAGATTTATCAGTTTTGTCTGTGTGTGGGAAGGAAGCTAATGCTGGAATAATGTTTCATGATGTTGCAATTCGATTTAGGGGTCACTAGTGTGGGGGGAAGGGGTTGTAAGATGTGTGAATTTTCTTTAGGGTTCTCCACAGTTGTATCAAGTTTTTCTTAGGGTTTATTGTACTTCTGAGTGGTTTCAGCTTTCAGATTGTTGCTTTGAGATTAGGTTAGTTATGTGAATGTTGAGTTGTTGTAACTCTTGTTGTATGGGTGCTCTGTTTGATTTTAAAGTGTTTTTTGGTTTTCTAAAGTCTGCTGTTTCTTGAGTGAATTTAGGGTTGTAAGATCTTCTGCAGCCTTGGACGAATGAAAGTTTTGTTTGCTTAGGTGATTGTGTTGTAGTTCAGTGCTTTGTCCTATGTGTGATAGCTGTTTATAGTTTATCTTCTGTCTATGTGTAGTTTTGCCAGTTTGCTTTTTTTATAGTTTATGTGTTGGCATGGATAAAAGTTTTCAAGACTCCTTGGAAATTTTATGAAATTAGATAAATGCAGGGTTGTAAAAATTTATTTGCATATCAATATGAATATAATAGTGAAATAAGGAGGAATAAATATCAATAAGGTAAATATGCCCCAACCAATTAAGAAAAATTAACAAAATTTGCTAAAAGATGTAACATCAGCAACTTAAAACAGATATGCAGATGATAGTTTGTGAAAATTACATCAACATAAAACTAATACATGAAGCTCAGTAGCATATTGAGAATCCCTTGGCTGTGATGTGAGCATTCTTTCCATCAGGTTGAGACACCGGCAGAGTGTGATGCTAACCCACTCCTCAGTGATGACTGCCTTCATTGGAGGCTGGCTAATGTATTATGGATTCATATCCCAAGATAGAGTTGACCAGTTCATCACCATGATATTGTTGTCCAGGAACCACTGTATGGTGGACACAGACTTGTGACATTGTCCTGCTGGAAAATCGTATTCTGGTCATTTTTGGAGGTCTTGGCTAAAGTCAGCTTGTAATCTCTCAGGACAGCTTTGTACTTCAATGAATTCATGGTGCCATCACAAACAGTGAGATAACCCACCCCTGAACTTGACAGGCAACCTCATAACATTACAGAGTAGCCACCATGCTTTCTTTTTTATTGAGTGGTCACAAAGTATTCAGAGATATAAAGTGTTCAGCATGACTGGAAAGAAAGGACCTGGTGCGTTAAAGTATACCTGCTCGACATGCCAAAAGGACAAGCGGTGCGTAGATTTTCCGGAGGGGTGTTTCTCAAAATGCCACCCTGGAAGTATCTGCACGGACTGCGTCCTAAGGGCAGAACTTCAGGAGCTTAAAGAACTTTTTAAATCTTCTGAGGAAAAAACACAACGGCTGGAAGAAAAGGTGAAAATCCTCGAGTCTGAGCATGTGACTCTAATCCGTCATCTTGAAGCCATCATTGCAGAGATTAAAGCCACCAAGGTAGAGCAACAGCAACAAGAAACTCCCAACGACGCGGATGGCTCCTCTGTTGGGCCCTCCTGCACCGCATCGATAGAGATAGGCCAACCATCCAACATCCCAGAGCCAGCAGCTGCTGGGGTTACTCAGGGCATCAAAAAGAAGAAAAGGAAGAGTAAGAAAGGAAAAACAGTAGACAAAACAGAAGAGAAAGTAGAAACGGAAGAAAAAATAAAGAAAAAGAAGAAGAAAAAAACAAAAAAAAGTGGGAAAGAAAGAAGAATCGAAAGAGCCCATACTGAAAGGAAAGCCTCTGTCCTCTGAACCCAAATGCGCGAGGGTCATCGTGATCGGTGACTCCCAAGCGCAGGATCTACAATCCTTGCTAGTGGCCCGCCTTCGCACCAGTGTGAAGGTAAGCTGCCTTCCAGGAAAGGGGAACAGAGAAATAAAAGTGGAGGCTGAGAAATCTCAGATCTCTGAGAACTCAGTAGTTGCCCTCATGGCAAGTGGCAACGATCTCTACCTACGAGGAGGCAAAGTAGGCACCAGCAGGAAGATCCTGACCACGGTTATGGGAGGTGTTGACGACTGTGGGCTAAAAACCTGCAGACGTGTCATGGTCAGGATACTCCCAAGACAAGATCCATCCCACAATGCTCACGCGAGGAACGTCTCCATAAACCAACGCCTGGGAGATCTTTGTACGGCGGAAGGAGTCTTTTTTTTGTAGACCCCTACCGCACCTTTTACGGGAGAAATGACCTGTACAAAAGGGACTGAGTGCATCTTTCTTTTAAAGGGAAAGCTGCACTCGCGAACATGATCCAGGATGTTGTGGAGCGGACCCAAAGAAGTGTCAGACCCCGAGTAAAGGAGGACATACGCCAGTACACCCGTGTTACTCCAGGAATGACCTTTCCTGAAGTCACAAAGAGGGGAGTGACCCCGCCACAGAGAAAGAAAGCGGGAAACGGAAGAGCGTAGGGAGTCCTACAGTCAGGGTGTAGCGGGCCGAAAATATATCTCTAATCCCAATCGATCCAACCCGCTTCCTACACTGTCCGGACGTGAGAAATCGAGGGAGAATGAAACGGATTGTATATACAGTCCCTTTACTTACAAAAGAATACAGTTATATTTACAGCAATTTATATTTACAAGGGAAGTGTGCACACTTCAAAATGAGGCCAAATTCCCCAATCCAAATAAAATACCAAAAGAGAATTTTATAACAGGCGAATACAACAAATTTACTTATATATCTACACAAAACATAAAAAAAACACAACAACAACTGAACGAAAAGGGGCACGCGCTATCACTTGTGTGCTGGAGGTAGAAGATGTCTGAGTGATAATGGGCCTGAATTTGTAGGGGAAGTGTTTGAGCAAATGTTGAGAGAGAATGGTGTGGAGCATGTGAGAACAACTCTGTATGTACCGTCTTGAAATGGATTGGCTGAACGGACTATAAGAACCTTGTGTGAGATGTTGAGAATGATGAGTACGACAGTGAATGACTGGGATGTGTGTCTGGGGAGAGTGTTGTGGGCGTATAATTCAACTGTGCATAGTGCAACTGGAATGTCCCCATGTCAGTTTGTGATGAATTTTGAAAGGCGAGTGAAAGATAGGTTTCGTTTGAGTGAAAGTGAGCAGAGTGTATGGTGTGAGGCGCATGAAAGGTTCCGTTCATTTGAATTAGGTACAAAAGTATTGAAGGTGAAAGAAGTGAAGGGTAGGTTGAATGTATCAAAGATGAGTGAGAAGTTTGATGGACCTTATAGAGTTACTGATTGAGAAATTGTGCCTCATGAAATTTGGATACAAGGATGAGTCCTTTTACATACCAACATTATTCTTTGCAGATGATGGCGTATTATTGGCAAGTTCAATAGAAGAAATGGAGCAAATGATTGATATTATTACAGAAATAGCAAAGGCCTGTGGTTTGAAAATGAATAAAAATAAGAGTAAAATCATGATATTTAACAAACCAAAAGAACAAAGTAAGATAAGAGATATTGAAATCACTAACGAAGTAAAATATCTAGGAGTCACAATTATTGACAAAAAAGACTGTTTTAGAAAACATAGAGAAGAAAAAATAAATCAAGCTAAAAAGATGAAAAATCTAACATTCTCAGTTATCTCAAGATCATGTAACAAGGTAATGATTGGAAAAACCTTCTGGAAAAGCATTATATTGCCTAGTATATTGGCAGGAACAGCAGTAATATGTTGGAAAAAGAAAGAAATAGAAGAGCTACAAAGAATTGAAAATTCAGTTTGGCGGAATATATTAGGAGCCCCAGGGTTTACACCTTCAGTTGTTCTTTGTGGCGAAATTGGAGCATCATCCATGTTAAAAAGAGATATAGAAACAAAATTGGGTTAACATAACATAACATAACATAATTTAACGGATGACAAAAGCCACAAGGGCCTATCAAAGGTCATCCGTATCCATCAAATCCCACCCATATAATGCATCCATAGGATTTTGTCAGATCATGCAGCTACAATATACAATTTAACAATCCATAGGAATGTCCAACCATGCATCTACAATATATAATTTAAAGCCTCCATAGGAGTCTGTCAAAAACAAAATCAAAATCCCCCAAAATATACAATAAAAAGAAACTGCATCCACAGGAATGAGTCAAGAAACATATCCACATACCAAAAAGTAAGAAATTAACCCTCCATCCCCATATAATCATCCAATCTGCGCTTGAAAACATTCAAGTTTGGGCTGTCTACAGCCTCAGGTGGCAAACTATTCCAATAATCTACCACTCTGTTAGTGAAAAAATATTTTCTAACATCCAGTCTGCACCTCTGTTTTTTAATCTTTAAGTGGTGGCCTCTAGTTCTATTACTACCTTCTAACTCAAATAACTTGCTGAAATCTAATTTATCCATCCCAGAAAAGATTTTAAAAAGCTCAATCATATCTCCCCTCACACACCTTCTTTCAAATGAAAACATATTTAATACCCTCAGTCTATCTTCATATTGAAGGTGCTTCAGGGATGGTATTATTTTTGTTGCCCTCCTTTGTACTGACTCTAATAAGTTTATATCATGTCTAAAATGTGGTGACCATGCCTGTATACAGTACTCTAAATGTGGCCTGACATAAGAGTTGTATAGTTTAAGGATGACCTCCTTACTCTTGTAGCTAACATTTCTTTTAATGTAACCTAGCACCCTATTTGCTCTATTTTTTGCCTCAATACACTGCTTTGAAAATTTCAGTGACCTATCTACTACCACTCCTAAGTCTTTCTCATCTTCAACTGAATTAAGCCAATATCCATCCATCTCATAGCTAAATTCCCTATTATCTCTGCCCATGTTAATAACTTTGCATTTATTAAGGTTAAAAGTCATCTGCCACTTCTGAGCCCAAGCTAACAGCTTATCTAAGTCACCCTGCACTTTAAAGCTACCCTCAACCTCTTTGACTACAGCTGCCAATTTAGTGTCATCAGCAAAAATTGACACTTTGCTATTTACACCTTGCCCAAGATCATTTACATAGATTATAAATAATAAAGGGCCTAAAACTGATCCCTGAGGTACGCCACTAATAACATTCCTCCACTCTGACCTCACTCCATTCAGTACAACTCTCTGTTTCCTATTTTTCAGCCATTCAGTTATCCAATTTAAAACGTTCCCACATATCCCATGCAGCTTTAATTTATGAACTAGTCTTCTATGTGGAACCTTATCAAAAGCTTTGCTGAAATCTAAGTAGATCACATCAACATTCTCACCCCTATCTAATTCTTTAGTTACATAATCCATAAAATCCAGTAAATTAGTTAAACACGATCTATCTTTTCTAAAACCATGCTGAGCATCATTAATTAACCTGCTACTCTCTAGATGATCAGAAATTCCCTTCTTAACCATCTTCTCAAGAATTTTACAGACTATAGAAGTTAAGCTTACTGGTCTAAAGTTATTTGGGTCCTCTTTGCTTCCCTTTTTAAAAATTGGCACTACATTTGCCAATTTCCAATCATTTGGTATTTCTCCAGACTCTAGTGATCTAATAAATATCTTCTCGAGAGCTACTGCAATACTTTCTACACCTTCTTTGAGTATCCTAGAATGGATGTTGTCAGGGCCAGATGCCTTACTAGTATTTAACTGAATTATAAGCCCTTTAATTTCTTCTCTGTCTATATTAATAGAATTTATCACTACTTCCCTTGACCTAGAATTATCATCAATTAATCTAACTGGTTTCTCTTCTGTGAATACTGAAGCAAAATGATCATTAAGGACCTCTACTATTTCCTCATCAGATTCTTTCAAAACCCCTTCATATTTAATAGGCCCTATTTTATCACTGTTAGATTGATTATTGATTCTATAATAGCTAAAGAATTTTTTAGGATCTTTATTATTATTTTTAGCTAAATTAATTTCTGCTGTCCTTTTGGTCTTCTTAATAATCTTATTTAGTTCATTTCTGGTTGACCTATAATGGTTTAAATTATCTAAACTACTCTCACTTTGTAATCTCTGGTATGCCCTTTTTTTCTCTGAAACTTTATTAGCTATTTCTTGGTTCCACCATAATGGTTTCCTACATTTCTTCCTAATAGACTTCATCGGAATACACTGTTCCTGAACCATGTTTAATATAGTCTTAAAAATATCCCACATCTCATAAGTATTCTTTCCATGGAATTCTATATCCCACCTAATCTGATTTAGCATGCTGCGTAATTTATCGTAATCTCCCCTATAAAAATTTGGAATTTTCGTGGAGTTTGTCGTTGTTCTACCCTTAACTATTTGCAAATTAAACCGAACCATCTGATGATCACTGTTTCCCAATGATTCCCCTACACTCAATCCTTGAACTAAGTGATCATCATTTGAAAGAATTAGATCTAATATATTGGCACCCCTTGTTGGCTTATTAACAAATTGGATCAAAAAGTTATCCTCAAAACACTCCATAAACTTACAACTTGCTCTATCTCTTCCTATCATATTTTCCCAGTCTACAGAAGTTAAATTAAAGTCACCAAGAATAACTGTATCTTCTTTGCATCCTTTACTTATTTCCCTAATCATTAACTCATCGATACAATCAGTCTGTCCTGGTGGTCTATAAAAAGCTCCCAAGTGTATTTTCCTATTTTTACCAACCTTAATATCTATCCATAATGATTCACCTTCTCCTTGCTTTATAGAGTTATTTAGATTTGAAGAAATGCTATTTCTGATATAAATAATCAACCCACCACCAGTCCTATCTCTCCTTTGACTAATGTACATAGTATAACCCTCTAGTTCAAAATCACTGACATTATCATTAAATATATTTTCATTAACCCATGATTCAACTATACATATTATATCTATATCTTCATGAATGATATAACTAAATAATTCATCCTTCTTATTTCTAAGACTACGAGCATTTGTGTAAAGACAACTCAGCCCACCTATCCCTGAAGCACCTGAGGGCCTATCTCCTCTGCATCTCCTTTCTCTCTTTCCCCGACCCTGTACTCTTGTATTTCCCTGACCACTATCACTACTCAAGTAGTTTAACCCTAAAGCACTTCCATTAGCCTGCCTACCTTCTACAAATCTGTGTTTGCTTCCTTTCCCTGCCTCACTTTGAGCCATTAAATTTCCCTGACCACTATCAAAACCTAGTTTCCCGCCTCTAAAGACCTAATAACACTATCTAATTCCCGCCACAAAACCTCAACCCCATCTCGGCTCAGATGGAGTCCATCCATCGCATACAAACCCTTATTCCCATAAAACCCACTCCAAACATCTACAAATACCAATCCTGACTCCTCGCACAAACCTTTCACATATTCATTCAACCCCATTGCACGAGACAACCATTCCATCCCCACATCCATTCTGGGAAGCACACCTGAAACAACGCCTTTTACTCTACTTTCACACATCCTTTCAATCAGCCTTTTATACCGCTGTCGTAACTCACAAGTACCCACCTTCTTTACATCGTTTACTCCGACATGTGTAATCACAACTGCTTCCCTCTCACACCCAGACACCAACCTATCATACCTCTCACACACATCATTTACACCAGCACCCGGCAGACAAACTCTCACTCCCTTCCATTTACTTTCATTCAACTTCCTATCTAAATACCTAATCTGAGAGTCACCCATCACAATCACCTCAGTCATTCTCCTATTCTCTCTAGGCCTAGTATTACCCTCCCTCCTGCTCTCACTCACTCGACCTCCTATTCTACTTTCAGGCACGGCCACACCAGACAAATCTCTTTCAAATTCTTCCTCTCTCAGGGCATCAAATCTGTTAGTTAGCCTAACAGGTTCCATGTCCCTCTCATTCACACACCTAACCTGTCCTAACTTATCTATTCTGTTCACTTTCACCCACCACTCATCATCACTTACTTCACTTACTGCTTTCTCTCCAGTCCCTGTTCTAGGCCTAACTTCCTCCCTCCTGGTCCCAATCTGACTCTTCAAACGTACACTTGCATCTCTTCTCACTTCAGACACTAAATCATTCAGTCTCAAGCATTCCGCACGTAATCGACTCACCTCCTCAGTCAAAGCACATACACGGCACTCAGACACATTCACTCTCCTCTCTACACCACAGACATCGCACACTACATACACACTACTTTCAAAAGGCATACTCTCTACATCCAAACAGTCAGCCATACTTAAACAAGAACAATAATAGAAACAAAAACTTACAAACAACAAGAATTTGACCCCAATTTGTGCGCGCAAGTTTAAAACCTGCTAATCAAGATGGCCCCGAAGTAAACAAAAGTCACTTTCTCACCAAAACAAAATAACCACAATTTAACTTTGTTATATTAACCAAATATATGATCTTATAACTTAATATTTATGTTTATATCACACACCAAAGTATATCAAATAATCAAAATATTCTGAGAGCTCTACGAAACATGTGCTACCTGTTCGAAGGTCAGTCGAAGACTGACTGTTCTGGATAAAGGTGCACCATTGAGTAAAACAATCATGAAAGAAATGATGGACAAAAAACTGGACAAACAATGGAATGACGTAGTAAGGAAATATATGGAGTTTATTGAAATAAATACAAAGAAGCTAAGAGAAATAAATAAAGAAAAACTAAAAGAACTGACAATGAATTTTGATACCAAGTTATGGATTGAGAATTTGAATAAAAAACACACTCTCAAATTATACCAGGAAAATAAAAGAGAGATTAAAGAAGAAAAAATTTATCGTAATGATTTTCCATCAATTCTTATGTTTAAATGTAGAACAAACACTTTGAACCTTGAATGGAGGAAGATTTATGTAGGAGGAGATACAAAGTGTAAACTGTGTAATGAAGAAGAGGAAACTTTGGAACACTTTCTTATAAAATGTAGCAAATTGGAAAAAATCAGAAAAAAATTTGAAATAAGAGAGATAAGAATAGAGAAGTTACTACTATTTAATAATATCCAAGAGGAAGAAGAATATAAATGTAAAAATTTCCTGAAAGAGGCTTGGATGATGAGAAAAAAACTAATGGATAAAGCAATTTAATAAGATTGATAAATAGCCAAAGTAAATGATGAAAAATAGGCACTCATATATGTGTATGTAAATATATAACTAATAATGACAATAGGCACCAGTATGTGTATGTAAATATCTTATCTAATTAATAATGACGATGGTGAAAAACCTAATCAAGTGATGACAAGGACAATCCTAATCAAGTGTGCCTGATACGTAAATATATAGTTATTAATGACAAGGGTGAAAAAAGCTTAATAAGATGACAAAGATAATAAATTCTGCAAAACAAACAATACAAAAAGAAATAAACAAGACATAATGTATATTTAAGAGATGCCGAAGTAAAGGCAATATCTCGAACCTCAAACAGAACAGAACAGAGTTGTGAGAGTTTGGGAAAATGGGGTAACGTATGTTTTGGAGAGTTTGAATGACGGCATGACTGAGAGAGTGCGGGCTCATCAGAGTCAGTTAAGGAGATGGAGAGAACCTCCTGACTACCTGGTGAGCCATCCGGTGTATGGACTGTGTAGAGAGAGAGGTAAAGTGCATGATGATGAGATTGAATGTGATAGTATGGATCTGTCTGGGAAAGAGCTAGTCTTAGTCTCGAGGAGTAGAAAGCGTACAAAGAAGGGTGAAAGGAAGAATGCAAGTACGAATGAAAGTAAGTCTGAGCAGAGTGTTTCTGGTATGGGGGATCTTGAAAGGGAGATTGAGTTTTTGCGTAAACAGGTGAGTGATTTGGCTGGTATAAGTAGACGAGTGAGTGAGCTGCCTGTGCCTGATTTTTCTGGTTTTGGGAACAGTATGAATGATAGTGTGTTTGGGCAGAATGAACCTAGTGTGGCTGATTTTTCGGGTTTTATGAATGGTAATAGTAGGGGTGAGTTTGATGTAGTGAATGATGAAGTGGCTGATTTTTCAGGTTTCTGGTGGGAACCAGTCGAAGGGGTTTCTGGTATGCCTGTTGAGAATACAGGGGATGTGAGTGACCTGTCTGTTTCGCAAGAATGTACCTTGAGTTGGATGAGAGCTGTGAGTGAGGAGCTGATGAATGGGGGTATGAAGAGTGAGGGTTCTGAACGGAAGAGTATGAAAGAATTCTGTCGTGAGATGGGAGAACTGGTAATGAGGGCTAAGAGTATGGTTGATGAGATGATAAATAGTGACGATGAGACTGACAGGACGACTGATGAACAACCCCGACTAATTGCTACGCGTAGCCAGGGACCAGTAGAAGAGTGTGAATGGGTGCATAAGGGTGCGATTGAGCACAATGGTACCGTGAAGAGTGATTGAAAGGGTTTAGTGAGTGGCTGGTCGAATGGCTTAAGGAAGGAGGGGTGTGGTGGAGCGAATGTGAGTGTGTGTAAAAGGGCCATTCTCCCACCCCTTTTCTCAGTACCCTCTCCCTCCCTCTGTAAGAATGTGTGTGTGAGTGGGAATGAGGTTTTTTTATATTTTCTCTTTGTATATATATATGTATTTGATTTCATGTATTAATTGTTTTCTCTTTCTCAGATTGTACTTTGCTTAAAATAATCTTTTATCAAAATTGTACTTTGTTTATAATATTCTTTTAGCAAAGCGCCATATTCTGGAAAGAGGTAAGCTAGTCGATAAATTTACTCGGGTAATGCCCACTTATTAGTTTCCCTTCCATGTATAAATAAAGGGGTCATAAAAGGATATATCTCTTCTACAGAGAGTGGAAGTGTGGACTGATAGCAAGAGGGGTTCTCTAGACGAGTGCTCCGCCCAGCCCTGAGACGGAGGGCTTTCGTGCCTCTCTAACCACCTGAACTGCCATACCCGCCTTCGTTGACAATCCTGCCTCCTTCTAAGTTAGCCTACTACCACCCACCTCCAGCACACAAGTGATAGCGCGTGCCCCCTTTTCGTTCGGTTGTTGTTGTGTTTTTTATGTTTTGTGTAGATATATAAGTAAATTGTTGTATTCGCCGGTTATAAAATTCTCTTTTGGTATCGTATTTGGATTGGGGAACTTAGCCTCATTTTGAAGTGTGCACACTTCCCTTGTAAATATAAAATTGTTGTAAATATAAGCTGTAATTATCATTGTACTTTTTTTCTGTTAGTAAAGAACTGTACATACAATCCGTTTCATTCTCCTTCGATTTCTCATGTCCGGATTAGTATAGGAAGCGAGTTGGATCGATTGGGGTTAGTCTAAATTTTTCGGCCCGCTACAGCACCAGGCAAATCACTTTCACACTCTTCCTCTCTCAGGACATTGAATCTGTTAGTCAACCTAACAGGTTCTATGTCCCTCTCATTCACACACCTAACCTGTCCTAACTTATCTATCCTATCCATTTTCACCCACCATTCATCATCACTCACAACTTCCACACTGTTCCCAGTCCTAGCCCTCTCTTCCACCCTCTTAGCACTAATCTCACCCTTCAATCGCACACTTGCATCTCTTCTCACCTCAAACACCAAATCATTCAACCTCCTAACCTCCCCTTCCAGAAAACACACACGGCATTCAGTTACATTCACTCTCCTTTCAACTCCACATGCATCACACACCACATACACACTACTTTCAAACGGCATGCTCTCACCATCTATACAAACAGCCATACTCTCAGAAATTTACTAAGGAAAAAGTTAACACTCACTAAAAAAAATTCTTGCTCAGGATTGCTGCCAGTTAGCTTCCCCAAAAGTATTAATCACTAATGTATTTATTACACAGTGATTGATGTATTAAATAAATACAAGAAAAACTATACACCCAAATCAGTATTATATCCCAATCTTACAATAAGAATCAAGAGCTTCCTGTAAGACAACCTTCCAGAACAAAGCCAGACAGCCAACTGAGCAAAGATCACTTGGATAAGCATAAGTTGAGAAAAAGAATCACAGCATGGCTTTAGTAAGGGTAAATCCTGTCTCACTAATTTGCTGTCTTTTTATAGTAAGGTGTATGAAGCAGCAGATAATGATGAAAACTATGATATTTTATACTTGGACTTTAGTAAGGCTTTTGATCGAGTGCCACACTTACGGCACACTTCGACTGACCTTCGAACAGGTAGCACGTGTTTTATAGAGCTCTCAGTCTGTTGATCTATTTTTCAGATTTTTCTATAGTTTGTTTGTTTTTTGTTTTTTTTCTCACCACAATCAGCCAAAGCTAAGTTGCTCTTCTTTTTTTTCTTATTGCTACTTAAATTCTTTCTTTGTTTGAATAAGTGATGGAGTTTGGGGATGAAAGTGAGCATGAGTGTCGGAATGTATGCATTGGTTGTGGTGTATTAGGTGAGGGGTATACATGTGTTGTATGTGGGCTGCGTGAATGCATTGTAGATTTAGAGGGGATGAGAAGGCAGGATTTAGACAGGATATGTAGGCTGGAGGGGTTAGTTGCTGAGCTCAGGAGGGAACTTAGTGTTAGGCCTAGATTTGGGAATAGGTTAGGTGGTGAGGTAGGCCAGTTAGATGTTTCAGGTGAAGGTAGAGGGCCGGTGGAGGAGGTAGGATATGATAGTTCTAGTGATAGTGAAGTTAGCCCCCTTAGATTAGTTAGAAATAGGCCTAGTGAGGATGGGGGACAGTGGAGAGTGGTTAGGAAACATGAAGCTAGGGAGGCTTCTCCTGTTCTTTGTGAGAATAGGGTTGCCTCTGTTGAGGTGGTTAGCCAGGGGGAGAATAGGTGTGTGAGTCAGAGGGACACAGAACCTATTAGCTTGACTAATAGATTCAGTGCCCTAAGAGAGGAAGTAACTGGAAGTGATATGACTGATGGGGGTGGGGGTGGAGTTCGAGTGACTGGTAGTTTGAATGAGAATAGGAGTGGGGATGGAGTTAGGTCTGTGGGGGTTAGGAATAGGAGTCTGACTGAAGTGCTTGTGATGGGTGATTCGCGAGTTAGATATTTAGATAGGAAGTTGAATGCAAGTAGATTGAATGGTTTGAGGGTGTGTTTGCCGGGTGCTGGAGTGAGAGATCTGTCTGATAGGTATGAGGAACTGGTGTCTGGCTGTGCAAGGGATGCGGTTGTGATTACACATGTAGGAGTGAATGATGTGAAGAAAGTGGGTGCATGTGAGTTACGTGAGAGGTACAAGAGGTTGATTGAAAAGGTGAAAGAAAGTAGAATGAAAGGTGTTGTGACAGGTGTGCTTCCAAGAATGGATGTCTCGTGCAATTGGTCTGAATGATTATGTGAGGAGGATGTGTGGGGTGGGAGGTGTCATGTTTGTGGATGTGTGGGATAGGTTTGTTGGAATGAAAGAAATGTATGCGATGGATGGACTGCATTTGAGTAGGAGGGGGGTAGATGTGTTGTGGGAGGAGTATGATCGTGTTATTAGGTCTTTGCGGGCGGGAAACTAGATACTAATAGTGGTCAGGGAATTATGAGAGGACATTATAGTACTGAAAGTAGAATGGACTTGGCACATAACAGAAATAGGTTCCAAGGCGATAGAGGTGAGGTCATTCAAGTTTCAAGAGGTGCTTCAGGGATAGGGGGGTTAAATTGTTTCTATACAAATGCTCGTAGTCTTAGAAACAAGAAGGATGAGCTATTTAGTTATATTAGCAATGAGGATATAGATATATTATGCGTTACTGAATCATGGGTTAATGAAATAGAATTTAGTGACACTATAAGTGAATTTGATTTTCAGGGCTATAATATGTACATTAGTCAAAGGACAGGTAGGATTGGTGGAGGAATAATTATCTATATAAAAAACAAGATTGTTTCAAGTTTAAATACTTCAATAAAGCAGGATGGAGTTGAGTCACTTTGGATAGATATTAGGTTCAGTAAAAATAGAATGGTGCATTTGGGAGCTTTTTACAGGCCACCTGGGCAGACTGATGATATAGATGAACTAATGATAAGGGAAATAAGTAAGGGATGTGAAACAGATGCAGTTATTATTGGGGACTTCAACTTAAACTCTGTGGACTGGGAAAATATGATAGGTAGGGATAGAACAAGTGGCAGGTTCATAGAATGCTTTGAGGATAATTTTTTGAATCAATTTGTTAATGAGCCAACGAGGGGGGACAATATATTAGATTTAGTACTTTCTAACAGTGATCATTTAGTTCAAGAATTGACTGTTGGGGAAGCATTGGGAAATAGTGACCATCAGATAGTTCGTTTTAACTTGGGAATTGAGAAGGGTAAAATAACTGAGAATGCTGAAAAAGTTCCAAATTTTCATAAGGGAGATTATGTAAAACTTCGAAGCTTGCTAAATTTGGTAGACTGGGATATAGAATTCAGAGGTAAAAATGCTTATGGGATGTGGGATACTTTCAAGCATATAATAAATGTAGTCCAAGAACAATGTATCCCAATGAAGGCCATTAGGAACAAAAGTAGGAAACCATTATGGTGGAATCAGGAGATAGCTAGAAAAATTTCAGAGAAGAAAAGGGAATATAAAAAATTACAGGTAGAAAATAATATTCAAAATTTAAGTGATTATAGAATGGCTAGGAATGAGTTAAATAAGATTATAAAGAAGAACAAAAGGGTGTCAGAAATTAAATTAGCTCAGGATAGCAACAAAGATCCTAGAAAGTTCTTTAGTTACTATAAAACTAATAACAAGTGTGGCAGAGTTAAAATAGGACCTATCAAATATGAAGGGTTTGTGAGAGAAACTGATGAGGAAATAGTTGAGGTACTAAATGGTCATTTTGCATCAGTATTTACAAAAGAGAAACTAAATAGTCCTATGTATAGTACTCATAGGTCAGGAAAAGAGGTGTTTACTAACATTTGTGTGGATCGGAGGATGATAAAAGGACTAATAGGTGATTTATTCTAGGATACTTAAGGAAGGGGTAGAAAGTATCTCAATAGCTCTGGACAAGTTATATACTAGGTCATTGGAATATGGAGAAATACCCGATGATTGGAAGAGAGCGAATGTAGTCCCCATTTTCAAGAAGGGTAGTAAAGAGGATCCAAATAACTTTAGACCGGTTAGCCTAACTCCTGTAGTCTGTAAAATTCTTGAGAAAATAGTTAAAAAAGGGATTTGCCAACATCTAGAGAGGGAGGGGTTAATCAGCGATGCTCAGCATGGGTTTAGATCAGGTAGATCATGTTTGACTAACTTACTAGACTTTCTGGAGTTTGTAACAGATCAAGTAGATAAGGGAGAGAATGTAGATATAATTTACTTAGATTTTAGTAAAGCATTTGATAAGGTACCACACAGGAGACTAGTTCATAAATTAAAAATGATTGGGATATGTGGGGGTGTTTCAAATTGGATAGCTGAGTGGCTGAAAGACAGGAAGCAAAGGGTAGTGCTAAATGGTGTAAAGTCAGAGTGGAGGGATGTTATCAGTGGGGTTCCTCAGGGATCAGTTCTCGGTCCATTATTATTTGTCATCTATATAAACGATCTTGGGGAGGCAGTTAATAATAAAGTGTCAATTTTTGCGGATGATACCAAATTAGCAGCTGTAGTTAAAGATATTGATGATAATTTTAAAGTGCAGGGGGACTTAAATAAATTGTTATCCTGGGCACATAAGTGGCAAATGACTTTCAACCTTGATAAGTGCAAAGTTATTAACATGGGAAAAGATAATAGAGAATTTAACTATGAAATGGATGGGCATTGGCTGAGCTCAGTAGAGGATGAGAAAGATCTAGGAGTAGTAATAGATAAGTCATTAAGGTTTTCTAAGCAGTGTATTGAAGCAAGAAATAGGGCAAATAGAGTGCTGGGTTTTATTAAGAGAAATGTCAGTTACAAAAGTAAGGAGGTTATTCTTAAACTCTATAACTCTTATGTTAGGCCACATCTAGAGTACTGTATACAGGCATGGTCCCCATATTTTAGACACGATATTAACCTTCTTGAGTCAGTGCAACGGAGGGCAACAAAGATTATTCCTTCCCTGAGGCACCTTGAATATGAAGATAGACTGAGGGTATTAAATATGTTCTCGTTCGAAAGGAGGTGTGTGAGAGGGGATATGATTGAGCTCTTTAAAATTTTTTCCGGGATAGATAAATTGGAAGTTAGCAAGTTTTTTGAGTTAGATGATGGAAATCGGACTAGAGGTCACCACTTGAAAATTAAAAAGCAAGGGTGTAGGTTGGATTTAAGAAAGTATTTTTTCACCAATAGAGTGGTAGACTTCTGGAACAAATTGCCGCAGAGGGTAGTAGGTAGTCCAAATCTAAATGTATTTAAGAGTAGGTTGGATGAGTTTATGGGAAGGGAAGGTTGTGATGGTTCCTAAGTTTTGTATATATTAATATTGTTTGTATATATCTATAGCTGCATGATTTAGTTCTTGACAAGCCTTGATTGGTGATACCCTTGTTTCTGGATGCAATCCTCTGGATGTAGTTTTCCTGGGAGTTTGGGTGCCTTGAAAAAGAGGCCGCTTGACTCGGATGACCTATGATGAGCCCTTGTGGCTTTTGTCATCCGTTATATTATATTGTGGGGGACTTTGATTTTGTCTTCCCCTGGTGATGGTGCTTTTTGTGGGTGGGTTTTGACGGAGGCGGATGACCTTTGATAGGCCCTTGTGGCTTTTGTCATCCGTGTAATTATGTTATGTATGTTATGTTATGTTAAAGCACACAGGATCGATGGCAGTATATTTAGGTGGATTCAGTCATGGCTTGGTGACAGACAGCAAAGAGTTAGTATAGATGGAGTTAAATCTGAGTGGGGGTGTGTTAGCAGTGGAGTTCTGCAAGGATCTGTTTTGGGTCCCTTGCTATTCTTAATTTATATTAATGATCTTGACATAGGTATAAGTAGTGACCTGAGTAAATTTGCTGATGATACTAAGCTAGGTAGGGCCATTAGGGCTGATTCTGATGCTGTTGTAATGCAGGAGGAATTGACCATTCTGTCCAATTGGGCCGAGAAATGGCAAATTAAGTTTAACATAGACAAATGTAGTGTACTTAGTATAGGTAGAAATAATCCATTAAATAGTTATAAATTAAATGGGAGAATTTTAGGGAGGACCGATTGTGAGAGGGACTTGGGTATTTTGGTAAGTTCAGACCTTCATCCTAGAAAGCAATGTCTAAATGCTAAGAATAAAGCTAATAGGATATTGGGATTCATTAGGAGGAGTGTAAGCAATAAGAGTGCTGAAGTCATTCTAAAACTGTATCTGGCCCTAGTTAGGCCTCATCTGGACTATGCAGTACAATTTTGGTCACCATATTATAGGAAGGATATTGATTTGCTTGAGTCTGTGCAGAGAAGGATGACAAAGATGATTGGTGGGCTAAGGAACTTACCTTATAGTGAAAGTTCTATTACCTGGTAGGGCCCTACCACTCTAGTCCAGCCAGACCGGATAGGAGAGGGACAGGCCCAAAAGTCCAAGACAGATACTCCAGTCAGGCCACACGGGAGGTTTACTCAAATATATCATTAATGACTGGCTAAGTGTATCCTCCATATAAAATACCTTGAAAATATAACAAATTGAGATTGAAATGAACTGGCAGTAGGTCAAAGGTGGAACAATTCTTCACCGAGAAAGTACTGCAGTCTAGACTTAAACACAGTGAGGCTCGGAGCATCAACAATATCTTGGGGTAGAGAATTCCATTTTTGGATAATTCGACAAGAGAAAAATCGTCTACGAGCTTCCAACTGACAATGCTGCATCTGAATCTTAAATTTATGACCTCTTGTGCCAACAGTAGGTGCCATTGTGAAGATGTCGGAAGGGGAGATGATGGTTAAATCGTGGAATATACGATAGCAATAAATAAGGTCCTGCCTTAAAAGCCTACCCTTCACGGAGAATAATCCCAAAGTGTTCAGCCTGTCAAGGAATGGAAGATCAGTCAGACCAGCAACCTGTTTTGTCCATCTGCGTTGAACAGATTCCAGAAGCTGATTTTGGCCCTGGAACCCAAGATTCCAAATTGGAGATGCAAAATCTAGAATCGGTCGGACATCAGAGATGAAAAGGGTTGACATGAAGTTAGCCGAGCGAGTAACAGTTGATTTTAAAAGATTAGTGGCAATATCTCCGGCTTTAGCAGTTGCACAGCTTATGTGCTGGTGGAATTTCAGTTTCCTATCCACAGTTATTCCCAAATCCTTGTGAGAGAAGCATTGATTTATAGGAATGTCATTTAGGATGTATATGGGAGTAAGGAGATCATCTGACTGGACACAGCGCTGTCTAGCAAAGCGGAGATGGACACATTTACTGGTAGAAAACCTTAGCCCCCAAGAAGCAGCAGTGGAAGATAGTAAATCAATATTATCCTGCATACCTGGAAGAGATAAGGAGCAGCCAAGGGATGGGACTGAGGAGTGAAAATATAATTTGAGGTCATCAGCAAACATCTTAAAGTTGCACTGAATTTGGAAGCAGGTGTGATTTATGAATATGAGAAACAACAATGGGCCCAGAACCGAACCCTGGGGAACTCCACTTAAGACTGGTTTTGCCAGGCTTGAGTATCCATTTATTGAGACCTTCATTGAGCGGCCGAGTAGAAAACTGCTGATCCACTGTAACAGATTGCCAGAGATACCAATCGCCACTAGTTTGTCAATGAGTGTCTGGTGATGCACTCAGTCAAACGCCTTAACAAAGTCAAATAGAATTAAATCAACCACTTGTCCTTGATCATACCAGTAAGTTATGTAGTCGTGAGTAAAAGTTGGTCAGTGACTGAACGGTTGGGCCTAAAACCAAATTGGGACTCATCAAAAATTAGATGATCTTCTATGAATCCAAATAGTGACTTGCAAATAATGCGTTCCATTGTCTTGCAGGGAGTGGGGTTTAAACTAATCGGGCGATAGTTCAGTGGATCACTACGGGATCCTTTCTTATAGATTGGGCAAACATGAGATGTTTTCCAAGTCTGAGGTACGGCACCAGATGACATAGACTCAGAAAACTAAATCTACATACATTGGAAAGGAGAAGAGTCAGAGGGGAATTGATTGAAGTCTTCAAATGGGTAAAAAGATATAATAAAGGGGATCTGGGTAAGGTTCTTATACTTAGTGAACATGACAGGACACGTAGCAGTGGGTTTAAGCTTGATAAGAATAGGTTGAGGAAGGAGATTGGGAAGAATTGGTTTACAAATCGTGTGGTAGATGAATAGAATAGGCTCACTAGACATGTGATAGAAGCCTCCTCTCTGGGTAGTTTTAAGAATAGATTAGATAAATATATGGATGAAGCTGCTAGATGGGACTGTGGGACTGAACTTTTTCTTTTTTTTGATGTACATATGTATATATTTTTCTAAGGAGTGGCGAGATTATATTTTGCGGTTGCATGAATGGACATAATCCTCTGGATGCATTTTATGTATATTGTAGATTAGATCTGACGAACTCCTTAAAAGGTGACAATGTTGATGACTTTTCTCTGGTAAATCTTTTGTGTGTTGACTGGAACAGGAGCTGCCAAGTGTAGGGCATGAATGGTCTTTTGCAGTCTCCTTCTTTTCTTATGTTCTTATAACCAAAATATTCCGATAGCTCTTTGAAACACGTGCTACCTGTTCGAAGGTCAGTCGAACAGTAGCTAAAACTGATTGGCATCCTATCAAATTCCAAATCGTAGCTAATGTATGAATGTTAGAACTTTTAAGACGTCAAGAAAAAGTCTTTGTAGAGCCCCTGATGGTAAGGATGAGGTTCAAATCCCTATTGTTCCCGTTTCTCTGATAAAAAACAACGAAAGTTTCGGCCAGCCCTATATTCACAAGAAGAAAGGTCCCGTTTTCATCAGACAGAACAAACACAACAGACTTTAACTAGAGAATAACTGACAACTTTTCCACTGACTAAATGTCGCACCTCGGTATAACTTCATTAATTATGATCCTACTACTGCGCAGGCAATGCCTAAACTAGAAAGCAATGCCTAAACTAGAAAGCAATGCCTATACTAGAAAGCAATGCCTAAATGCTAAGAATAAAGCTAATAGGATATTGGGATTCATTAGGAGGAGTGTAAGCAATAAGAGTGCTGAAGTCATTCTAAAACTGTATCTGGCGCTAGTTAGGCCTCATCTAGACTATGCAGTACAATTTTGGTCACCATATTATAGGAAGGATATTGATTTGCTTGAGTCTGTGCAGAGAAGGATGACAGAGATGATTGGTGGGCTAAGGAACTTACCTTATGGTGAAAGGCTCAGAAAACTAAATCTACATACATTGGAAAGGAGAAGAGTGAGAGGGGAATTGATTGAAGTCTTCAAATGGGTAAAAGGATATAATAAAGGGGATCTGGGTAAGGTTCTTATACTTAGTGAACATGACAGGACACGTAGCAATGGGTTTAAGCTTGATAAGTATAGGTTTAGGAAGGAGATTGGGAGGAATTGGTTTACAAATCGTGTGGTAGATGAATGGAATAGGCTCACTAGACATGTGATAGAAGCCTCCTCTCTGGGTAGTTTTAAGAATAGATTAGATAAATATATGAATGAAGCTGCTAGATGGGACTGACTTTTTTTATGTACATATGTATATATTTTTCTAGGAGTGGGGAGATTATTTTGCGGTTGCATGAATGGACATAATCCTCTGGATGCATTTTATGTATATTGTAGATTAGATCTGACGAACTCCTGTTAAGGGTGACAATGTTGATGACTTTTCTCTGGTAAGAAATCTTTTGTGTGTTGACTGGAACAGGAGCTGCCAAGTGTAGGCCATGAATGGTCTTTTGCAGTCTCCTTCTTTTCTTATGTTATGTTCTTAATTGATAATCACCCACATTTTACCCGCATCCATTATGGCTGCAGGATGATCTCTCTCGCGAACTTTGATAATATCATCATCACTTGCATTTTTTTTATCAGTACAGGCAAACAACTTCAGTATATCAAGAGAATGACGAGGAATACCCTCATTTTTATGTTGATTGCAGTTCTTACGTCAGTTTTTCCAGAAGACTGGAAAACATTGCAACATTCAAGAGCAAGCTGAAGTCCTTTTTGTTCGCTGACTGTTATGACATGGATGATATAACCACTAAGCAACTATATGAAGTATAAAAAACATGAGCTTGATGGTCTTATAGAGCGCCTTCGGTGGAATGGGGCAAGTTAAACCACGACTACAAGTAACAAGTGACTCCCATGTTCCCACCGTGAGGTACATCTTGCGTTTGGTGGATTCAAGTAAACTTGCTCCCCATACGCATTGATGACGAAGAGACTCCCAACTCCGACTTGCGAGGTTTTATAGGAGCGACTCAAGTCATCACTTTATGGCAGGGAAGGTAAAGGTAACCTTCACCAGTTTATGGGGGAATGACGAAACACAGTTTATGGGAGAGGAAGGACGTCAACAGTTTGATGGTTAAAATGACGCAGATATTCTGGAGAATTCCCTCAAGTCCCACGAGTGAGGTGATAGGTGGCGTTAATCTCGTCTCTGACTCCAAAAGATATGGAAATGAATTTTACATCACTTATAAATGGATACAACTGTGCTAAGCGAGAACCTGTATAACCTGCCACCGTAAAAGGAAATACATGAAATATCTCTAAGATGTGGCTGTTATTATTACATTGCTCAAAGTTACAAGGCAAAAATGGTTCAGCGAGGCATGTATGTATATATATGCCTCTTTTAACATGCAAATTCTAAGGTATATAAAACAAATAACATGGATCAGCGAGGCTTGTATATGTATTTATGCCTCGTATGACATACAAGAGTGGCGATCCATTTATGATTACGCAATGTTCAATAATAATAATACAAATTGGCCCTGGCAAACGAGATCCTTCTCCCGGAGCGTTTGACCATTTCCGGTTGCTCATTTTCTTCCCCAGTTCTCGTTGTGGTGTCTTGCGCGTTACCAGAGTTCGCATCTACTTTTGAGGGAGGTTGTCCACGCGGCGAACTGCGGCTGGTCCTCATGTACTCATCGTGTGTTCTTGCGACACGCTGCTTACCCGACACGTCATCATCGCGTAAGGTGGTCAATTTCGCCTGTTTTAATCGTTCTATTGAGACAGTGTCCCTTCTTCCATCAGGGTATTCCAGCTTGAATACCTTGCTGCCACGCTCGATCACCGAAAAAAGGCCAACATATGGCGCTTCGAGTGGTTAGCGAACATGGTCTATCCGGACCAAAACATGAGTTGCATTCTGCAGGTCTCAGGGCACAATAGGCTTAGGCACAGAGTGCAGGTGTCCTAAAGATATTCTCACGAAGTCGATCTGTGCCATTGTCGATGCCAGCTCTTTAATAAACTTAGCATCCGATTTCGATGTGGACTACGAGACTAATGTGTTTGGGCACAATAGTGTGGTGCTGGTTACATCCGTGAGAGGGGAAGAATCCCGATTCGGTGGGCAAGGCACGAATGCCCAGGAGGATTATAGCCAATGCCAACAGCCAGCCTTGTCGACGGTCCATTATACAGCACTTCAGGGTCCTGTTGGCCGTTTCTACCATCCCTTTCGTGGACAGTCTGTATGATGTAGTGCGGAGCCGATGGCTGACAACTCTTTGAATAGCTCGGATATCAACTGGACGTCTATGTGAGTTAACGTAGAGTGGGACACCAAATCTAGACATCCACCCGTCTAGGAAGGCCAAAGCAACCGTTGTGGCACTTATATCCGGGAACCGTATTGCATCTATCTATCTTGAGGCTCGGTCGATACACGAAAGTAAATATCGATGGTGCGAAGGGAAGGATTGACCCGGAAGTGTGCATAATGGGGGTGGTCCGACTATATCAATATACACAGTTTAGAACCTTGAAGATGGAATGTCAATGAGCAGGATCAGGGATTTCGTGTGACGGCTGATCTTCGAGGATTGACACGCGAGAGGCACTCCCTTGTCCAGGAGCGAATATCCCTGTCCATATTGGGCCAGAAGTATCGTGCTTTGATCAGACGAAGCGAGGCCTTGATTCCCAGGTGTGACAAACTGTGTAGTTGATTGTAAATTGTCCTCTTACACGCCATAGGCACGAATAGTCGTGGATATCTTAATGTAATTTCACACCATAGCTAAGCTTCCCCGGGGAAAAGGGAAATATTTTAACTGCGAGCACAGTTCCTAGGTTTCTTCGTCATTTCTCTGCGCTGCTGCCAAGGCTTGGAGGTCAAAAGAGCCAATTTGAACTGAGTTGACGTCCCTTGAAAGGTAATCAGCGACTACGTTGTCCTGGCCAGGCACGTAGGCGATATCACTGATATACTCCAATATGGCTGTCCAATGACGTTGCCACCTATCAGTTTTGGCACTCAATGGCGACGAAAATGCAGACACTAGTGGTTTGTGATCCGTGTGCAAGGTTATGTGGCGCCCTTCAATCGTGTGCTTAAAGTGGACGACAGCAAGATACGCCGCTAGGTGGAGTATGCTTGCTGCGTCCTGCTTAGCTTGCCCGAGAAGAAAGCAACTGGTCGTGGGGATCCGTTAACCATTAGGTGCAAGACAGCACCTGCCGCGAACTGGGAACAATCTGTCACCAGCTGATATGGGGAATCGTTGGGCAGCGGGTGATGGAGTTTAACAGGTCCAATTAAAGCTGACTTGGTCTCCTCAAACGCTCTCTGTGCTTCTTCACCCCATTCGAGCTCACAAGCTTTGGGTTACAGGCGTATAAGCTCGGTCAATGGAGCTGCAATTGTTGCAAAATTGAGAATCATTCTGGGTAATATTCCAACGTGCCCTAATAACGTCGCAGTCCCTTTGAGTCTTTTGGCGATGGCATGTCTACTATTTCTTTTACCTTTGTGGCCGCCGGTGGACAGATTCCTTCCACCGAAATGTGATGCCCGAGGAAATCAATTTCGTTCTTCGCGAATTCGCATTTCTCCAATGAAATCCTTAGCCCATTTTCTATCAAAATTTCGAATATTTCCTCCAAATGCTTCAAGTGGTCGTACATGTTATCCCAGATGATCAGAATGTCGTCTATATATGCATAAACGAACCCCAATCCTTGAAAAAGGTTGTCCATGTGCCGTTGAAATGTGCTACTTGCATTCCGTACGCCGAAAGGAAGCTTGACGAATTCATAAAGACCAAGAGGAGTTGTGATCGCGGTCTTCTCTATATCCGCCAGATTCATGGGAATCTGCTGGTAGGCACGGACTAGATCCAGCCTTGAAAAGATCTTTTTTCTATGGAGATGATCCGTCAAAGTTTGAATCCGCGGCAAGGGATATATATTGGGTTTCGTAATTGCGTTGAGCGCACGGAAGTCTCCGACCATCCTGTACTCTCCGGGCGCCTTCTTAGGCACTAAGTGGATTGGTGAGGCCCATGGCTAGCTCGACGGATGCACGAACCCCTCCTTCAATAGCTCTTCGAGAGTTTCTTTGGCAACCTGTAATCTCTCCATCGAAAGAGGCGACGTGCAATGCAAATGACGGTGGGGCACTGCCGGTATCGAAATTGTTGGAAACTGAGTATGGCGACGGCTGGGCGGGAGCGGGTGCGTGCAGAGCCCCATATTCCTTCATGATGGCCCTGGACGGGGAGGCGGGGTTATGTTCTAAAGGTCATTTATTATTGGGGCTACCGCAGGTTCCTCAGATAATTTAACACTTGATGCAAGCTTGGTTGGTTCGTCGACCAGTACGCCGCGCGCGCAATTCAAAAGCAGGTTGAAATTCAATAAGAAATCAAGCCCTAAGAGCGGAGAGGTGCTATCCGCGACTATAAACGACCACCTAAAGGACCGACGAAGACTAAAGATCGATATGTACGTGTGAACCTCGCCGATCATCTTAATTTTTCCTCCATTTGCTATTGATATGTTCACGTTGGATTCGCGCAATTCACTCGACCTTGCCAATTCCGCCGGGATTATTGTGTCACTTGCCCCGGTGTAAGTTAAAAATTTGCACTTTTTTTCATATATTTTCGCGGTGACAGTGAAAACTTATGGCATACCAGCGGTCGCGCCTGCTAAAGCATGCCTGACTAGTTTTCCAGTGGGACTGGCGAAGATGACCTAGAGGAAGGTTGTATTTGCAAGCGTTCTCCTCTCTTTGGCCACCTGCACCAGGGCATCTTGGCCTCCTCGCCAAAGTACAGGTGCGAGCAGCAAACCACAAGTTTCTGTTTTCTCCAGAATGGTCGCGATCCCCCCGGTATATTACGCGCACTGTAATTATCATTAGGCACCGATCGTGCAAAACCCGCCGAATCATATATGCACTTATCACTCGCTTCGTTAGAAAACGCACTGGACTAGGATACGGCACTGCATCTTTTTGAATTCACGCTATGACACCGCTCTTTATCGAACGCAGTAAGTTCATCGGCTAGTTTTCCCAATTGATCCAGGATTAGTTCTTTTTGTGTAGCAATTATAGGCGCAATGATCGGCGGTAAAGATTGTATAAATTTATGACGCACGAGGTCCTCGCTTACTCCTACCTGAAGAGAAGTTCTTCGCAGTTCTTCGAGATTGAGTGAGAGCCGGCCTGTAAGTGCGGAGGATGCTATTAGCTTTTCGAATAGCTCAGGCCTGGTCTTCTCGAAAAGGGCAATCACTTCCTTTTTCAAACTCTGGTAATTTTGCTCAGCCAAAATGGCTGCCGGAAGACGGTCAACAGTCTCAGGCGGAAATGAGGCTAATACATGAAAGAATTTGATCTCCTTCTTTTTTAGACCAGAAATCTGAAACTGCACCTCCACAAAGCGAAACCAACCAGAGACTGCTGATTCACTGAAGATGTGCGGTTTGATGTTAATGGCGTCCATGAAGTCCCGTTCGCCTTGTCCTGCTTGATGGTTGCTTGCAGAGTCCACATCTTCGATCCCTTCACTGTTCACTACGTAGGGGTCACCACTTTATAGGGGGACTCACGTCACCACTTTGTGGCAGGGAAGGTAAAGGTAATCTTCACCAGTTTATGGGGCAATGAGGAAACCTAGTTTATGGGAGAGGAAGGAGGTCACCAGTTTGAAGGTTAAAATGACGCGGATATTCTGCAGAGGTCCCTCAAGTCCCACGAGTGAGCTGATAGGTGGTGTTAATCTCGTCTCTGACTCCAAAAGATACTCAAATAATATTCGGGCTTCGCTGGGCTTACCCAAGGCTTGTGATCCAAAAAAGAACTGAGAGAAATCACGTAACAAAATAAATGTTTAATTCAAACAAACAAAACGAGCAAAGCAAAGCAAAAGGGAGTCTCGCGTTTACATGATTACGGTCAGGGAAAATTTCTTACCAGGGTTATGAGAACAAGACTTGGGCGGGTACAACGGGGCTTTGTTACGCTTAACGAACCGTAATTAGTTCTTTACTATCGATTGTCTATCTGACTTAACTGGTTGCCCAGGTGTGAATCCCTCTCCTTCTCCATTTTTCTTCTATAAATAGTACAGAAGGCGCAGCCTCTGGGATCATAATGTTTTTAGCTCCGTCCATTGGGCGGGATATTACTTGTCCCTTGGTTTCTGATCATCTGGTGACTCTTGGCAACCTCTCGTCTTCTTCTCTATGGCTCTGTTTCCTTCACAACAGAGGTACAGTACGTTTTCCAGCGAATTACTGAGCATATACCTCACCCTCCGTCACTTCCAACAATACTTGGAAGGGCGTGAATTTACTGTGTTTACCGACCACAAGCCATTGCTTGGTGCGCTTGCCTTTAGTGGCACCTCCTCTGTGCCCTCTGCAGTTAATACTCGTCACCTTGACTTCATCCTGCAGATGACAAACGATATTCGCTATACCTTCCTGGTTCTTCAAACGTCGTACCAGATATGCTCTCTCGCATTTCATCGATTTCGGGCACGCAACTATCCCAAACTGCGCCCATCGATTACGTGACAATAGCACTTGCCCAGGAACAAGATGAAGACACGAAAACACTGCGTCACTCTTCTCAGCTTATCGTTTGCGAAATCGACTTGCCGAACAGTCCCTCTAGGCGTATCCTGGTTGACTATTCATTGCCTGGCCGGTCCTCGTCCACTCATTCCTCTCGTTTACCGTCGGCACATTTTTTACCAGACTCACGGTCTCTCAAATCCTGGCATTCGAGAATCTCGCAAGCTCATCACACAACGTTATGTGTGGCCAGGTATGAACGCCGACGTGACCAAATAGACCGCATGTCTGCCTTGTCAACGTGCAAATGTTCAACGCCACACAAAGTCTTCTTTGGCTGCTTTTCCACTTCCATTGGCACGTTTTGACGCCTTTCACATCGATCTAGTTGGTCCCCTGCCCTTTTCGCGTGGTTGCACTTACCTTCTCACCATGATCGATCGTTTTGCCTCTTGGCTAAAGGCAGTTCCTATCCCGGACATCAGAGTTTCCACTGTAACTCGAGCCGTCGTCTCAGCGTGGGTTGCTCGTTTTATTGTCCCATCAACGATCATAACTGAGCGAGGTAGCCAATTTGAATCCCACCAATGGGATGCACTCATGTCAGTGCTTGGCTCCCTTTCATCTCCGTACCACTAGTTACCATCCCCAGAGTAACTCTAAGGTGGAACGTTTTCACCGGACTATCAAGGGAAGCTTACGCTCCACTGATCCCAACATCACTTAGGTAGACAAGCTACCCTTAATTCTCCTGGGAATTCGTGCCTCTTTGAAAGAGGATTTAAATTGCTCTGCTGCGGAACTCGTCTATGGTACGCACCTTCGTCTTCCAGGCCAATTCTTTTCTTCCGCTGACTGTGACTGTCCTCTTCCTTCCGACATACATCCTGCTGCATACGTACACAATTTAGTATGAGCGATGTCTGAGGTTAAGCCGAACGCCACAAGAGTGATTGCTAATCAGAAACCTTTTGTGCCAAAGGAGATGTTAACTTGCTCTCATGTGTTTGTCCGTCGCGATTCCACTCGCACATCCCTGCAACCTGTCTATGTGTCTATGACGGGACCCTTTCTCGTCGTCTCCAGGAAGTCGAAATTCTTTGTACTGCAGCTTGGCATTAAGCAGGATACGGTTTACATCGATCGGCTTAAACCCGCTTTCATAGAGGCCGTTCATCTGGAACAGTCACTACCTGTCTCTTCCACTAATAGAGGTCAAGTGGTCATCCAAGCCTACCTTTCGCACCCAACTATTCTTTCAACACTTCCTAAACAACTAACCCCACTTCCGAACCCTTCTTCGGCTCTTTCAAATCAAACTGCAACTCTTCCTCCCACCTCTTTACTCGCAAACCCTCCACCAACCATCTCTACACCCCCCCCAATTCTTCTTCCCAACTGCTGCCGCCTCCATTTTTGTTGCAAGACCACTCGACAGCAGCTGGAGAACACCAAGCAACCAACGCGCAACTCCCGACAGACGCCTTTTCGGGAGATCTAGAACAATCGTCACCCAACACTCCGGTCATCGCTCGAGACAATCTCCCGCCTCAATCGATTGGCACTACTAATCGCCAACTGACCCGCAATCCCAGTCAGCCAATTGGCACCATAACCCGTTCTGAACGCGTTGTAAGGAGACTTCGCTGCGATATAGACTAAATTTTATGTAAATACCTTGTGTTGGGCGAGATTTTCCTCGTGGGGCAGTATTACAGCGGTCTACACCCCTACAAATGTAAATATTTATTTCTTACTGTATATCTATAAAATAAGCCATGAGGCTTCATTCTCTTGGTTGTGCTTCATCGGTCACCAGGTCTATAAAAATTTCAATTGTAATTGTAGCTTACAGTAGGCTAAATATTTCCCAGATAGAAACCTGGGTCTGGGCACCATTGTAGATAGAGAGGGGTAGGAAAAAGCGGGCAAAGAAAAAATAATAGCGTAGGCGAGTTGCGAACAGCTGTATGAGCCGATTATGCCTGTTTTATACATTTCTGGGCATTCGCTCTCCGCATGGAGGCATCTTCAAATGTCCGTACTTTTTCTATGTACTTTAATGATGTAGCTACCATTGATGTTTTGAAACTCAACGTCCAATAAAGGGAGTTTATTGCCCGTCCTCAATTCATAAGTGAATTTTAACAAGGAGTTCTCCTCAAATTGCTGCTTGATGTTTACCACATGTTCTTCGTTTTGGGCGTTGATGAAGATGTCGTATACGTATCGGCAATATGTGTGTAACTTATTTTCCATGACGTCCAATAATTTCTCTTCAAGTTGACCGATATAATAGTTGGCGAACGACGGCCTTACGGGTGACCCAATAGCCACTCCATCCACTTGCATGTATGGATTACCATCCGGTGTCCTGAAAAAGGCCTTTGATGTGCATGAACGTAACATGCTCCTTAAGATGTTTGGGTCAAGATTTGGGGGAGACTGTAAGGAAAAAGTGGACGCCAAGAAGAATACCCCCTTCTTTTGTTTCTTGAATTCCTTTCCTCCATGTATCTTCTAACGCCACGTTAAGTAAAAAGCTCTGTATTCAAGGAGAAAAATACAAGAAGAAACAATTTGAATATCAGTTAAGCTGAGCGCTAAAAGCTTTCACCTCGCCAATAAAATGCTAATCTCCGTAGTCGGGAAAAGGATAGCCGAAAGTTACCACCCACATCCATCGAGACGATTAAGACCGGTGTCGGGCGACCAAAAGCTAATCCTTCTCGGCGCCGGAAGCTTTCTCTCAGACGTCTGTGCCTTGCAGCAAAGGAGCACCATAAAAATGTCCGTCATATATATACCCTGGGTTTTTCAAAGATGGGCAGATTGAGTTGAGATCTCGTCGCCTTCGGTTCAGATCGTGTATATGTTTCCCCAAGTCCCTGGTATCTTTTGTGAGTGCTTACTCTGTTCAGAGCAAAGCCACGAATCGTTTTGTCCCCGAAGGATTGGCCGGGATTCTTCTCGTCTCATCAGAACACCACTTCAAGGATCTCCAGTTTCCCGTGTGAGATTTCTCGCCGAGCCGCGTCAGAGTCTCGATGTTTTGAAATTGCACTTATCTGGAGCAGAGGTGCCTTCGTCCTTCTTCAAGGAGAATCGTGAACTCGTCTTCTCTCCCCCCCCCCACCTTCATCCTCGTCACCATCAGGATATTCGGCCGAGAATCACGACCATTTTCTGTCTCAATTCCCCCGCGCCGACTCGCTAAAGGAGTCGCCTATCTCGAGAACTCCCTTTAATGCAAAACGATTGCATCCCCCGTTAATCGACCCGCTCTCGGACTTTTAAATATTCCTTCCTTTTGTATAACTAATTTATAGTATCCCATTTAAAAGCTAATTAACAAGTAATTAACGTTATCCGATTGCCAATTTTCTATAATCTGTCAGAATTATCCTTATTTAAATTTCATATATTTCCCGTATGTATATATATGTTAACTAGTGCCCTTTTAAAAATGATATTTTTGGTTTTCACTCTTTAAATATATCCTTGAACTGTAACTTGGTAAACGCATTAAATGCTATCAGCCCCTGTATTAAAATCGCACTCCTATACCTCGTAATTGACGGATTACTTTTACGAAGTGAACGTACTTGTGCTTAGCGAAGGACGCGTATGCACATCAGAAGATATATGTCTATGTAACTGTATATATACATATTCTCGTGGCTTTTATTTCTTTTCTCCCAACCAATAGATACCTATATGTATATATAGACGTATTGTTTCGGGAGTGACCTATTCCTCGATATATATATATATATATATATATATATATATATATATATATATATATATTAGGACCCCTTTCGTTTTCAAGTTCCTCAGTTGAATTAATAGAAAATTTACCAAGTTGGTTCAAGCTTATTTAAAGATAGGAAAATATTTTTTCTAATCATTTTTAATTTATTTTGAGTAATCAGTCTTTTGTGGTGCCCGTAAGGCCACATTTAGTAATAAGCCATTGTTTTTGTGTGTGCTTTGGGGGAAACTCTTTCAAACTCACCTTCGGGAGATTTGGGTAATAGGGTGAGATGCTTGGTCTCTCCAGTAAAGAGCTAGTCGCCTATATTCAGGATGAGAGAAACTACAGAGCAGAGAAGAAAAAACTAAGCTGAAGCTGAGCAGAGAAGAAGAGAAGCTGAAGAAAGAGAAAGGGTGAGGCACCACGGAAGGAAGTTAAATAGGAATAACTTAGAAACCCTCTCAGTTAGTTCCAGAACTGAAGCTTCCCCCGCCTGATCCCCACTTTAAAGCTCCAGGCATTTAAGGACGGTGAAGATTTAAATGCTTACCTCATTCATTTCTAAAAGGTTTTTGAGGTAAATCACTGGGATATCCAAACTGATGGAGTCTCCCGACTCTTGCCACTCCTCAATACGCAGCTGCAAAATATATTCATTTCGCAACTCGCCGAGGCTACTCTCGACTATTCGACCCTTAAGTCCAAACTCTTGGCTGCGATCAAAATGAATCCGGACTTCTACCTGGCAAAGTTTCGTCAGGCAAGGTTGCAACCTGGCCAGACTTACCGCCAGTTCGGATTCACTCTCAGAATAAGTCTGCAGTTTTGGTTGGACTCCGCCCAGGTAAACGGCGACTATGAGTCTCTGTTCGTCTTCATTTTGCTTGATAGGTACGCTGCCCTCTGAAATCCGTGCATTCGCGAAGGACCGAAGAGTTGCTTCCTTCAAAGAATGCATCGAAGAAGCGGATTTGCACGAGGCCAATCATAATCTCTACCCTAAGGATCCCAAGAAGAGTCATCCTCCATCCCTCAAGAGTAAAGGTCACTTCCCTAAATTTCACCCGGAGAACGCTCCCAAATTTGTAAAGGTCCCAGGTTCCCCTAAAACGAAATATCATCCCCCATCTGAACCTAGGGATGTTAAGCCAACCGTCTTTAATCCCCCTGCGTCGGATTACCCCAGACAACCCATCGTCTGTTTTTCCTGCGGAACCCCCGGGCATGTGAGGACAAATTGTCCCCAAAATTCTAGGTTCCGTTCTGCTTCCAGCCACCAAGTCCACCAAGTAAGCGCCCCTCTTTTCTTCCGTCTGCTCGCCCCGAAACGCCTGCTTCCCCATCAGCGAATAGCCCCCCGGGACCTCAAGTTATTTTTGATTTAACGAAGCTCCCTCGGTGAGCTCGAATTTGAAACCGGTTCGGTTAATGGTTGCCGGGTTTCAACCCTCGTCAGAGATATGGGATGCACGTGCATCGTCGTATCGGAAAAGTTGCTGCCCCCAGTGAGCACCGACCACGATCAATTTGTAGTAGTCCAGGACTACTTGGGACGAGCCAACCGTTTCCCAGTAGTCCGTTGTTTCGTCGAATGCCAGTATTTCACTGGTTAAGCTGACGCCCTAGCAGCCCCTATTAAATTATGCGAAATATTAGTCGGCCAGAGCCGACAGCTCTCCCCTAGTCCCGTTGCTCAGCCCGCCATCACGAGGGAAGCCTTAAAGAACGAGGCACCCCCCCCCCCGTGACTTTAGAGCCTCCCTTTTCCCCCAAGTACGAAACTCTGGACAACGAGTCTTTTGTAAAGGCACAGAATGACTGTCCTTCCCTACAGCCATTGTGGGGAAAGTCGAGGACCAACGAGCGCGAATCCGCTCGTGGTCACAAGGAGGTCTCTTACCTCGTTGAGGGTGAGCTGTCGTTCCGTTCCCCCTCAGTTTCTAACCACTTCCCTACGCACTCTCTACGTATCCCCCGCTCCTATGACAGGGCCCATTTTGTCATTAAGTCAAAAGAAAGACGTTTCAAGCCCGGTGACCAGGTCCTGCTTTTCCTGCCCACGGAGAAAAATAAACTTCTTTCCCAATGGAAAGGCCCCTTTTCCGTCCTCGAAGCCCGTGGCCCCGGTAACAAAGTGTTTCACGTCAACATGCTCAAACGTTACCACCGCCGCGCCTGCATCAACAATATTGTTGCCCTGGATGAATAGGCTGTGATGGAAGCCTCTTATCCCCCCGAACCTCTTAGACCAGTCCAGACAGTTCGCGTAGAAGCTGATAATGACTACCCACTCCCGTTACTCCCCGAAACGTATAAAGACCCCCCCCCCCCCACACCACCACCAGGAGTTCTATCTAAATCCCAACCTGGACTCGCTCAGAAAGCCCAGTTATCCCGGTTGGTAAAGGCCTATCTCCGGCCCATTCATTTGCAATAATAGAACTTGAGGCTCTGGCAATAGTTTTTGGTGTCCGGAAATTTAAAATGTATCTGATAGGCCAGGAGTTCGTGATCGAAACGGATTATCGTCCTTTGGCGTACTTAAGAAATTGTAAAAGCCAAAACGGAAGGCTTATGCGTTGGAGTCTGCTGTTAATGGAATATCAATTCCGAATTTTGTATTTAAAAGGTAGTGACAACTGTGTAACAGACAGTCTTAGTAGGAATACAATAGATGACCCTCCTTCCCCAAGGTAGAACTCCAGAACATCTTATAAGTTCATGTATATATTTGAGCTCGTTGCTCCCCCATGTAGAATATATTTTGTGCGTGTGTGCGTACGCCCGTATTTTAGTCTATTGCTAGTATATATGTGTTGTCATTATTGATTTTTTTTTATTATTTCCTGGATTGTCCCTCCGCTTGATTGATTCCTTATTCTAAATTGTGGTATTGCTTTTATATGAAACTATATATATTTTAATTATGTAATTTATTACCCATTAACCTTGTATGCATAAGTTTTATCCGTCATCTGGGATTAAACGGAGCAAATCCTGTCTGTACCTTGATGGCCACCGTGTCGGCTGAAATTTTAATATCGATGGGTTTTGATCGAGATGCCCTTTTTCCTTCCCCTTCGGGTCGGGAAAAATGCCATCTTGGAAAAGGAGACATGTAAGGGAAAAGGGGAGGCCAAGAAGAATACCCCCTTCTTTTGTTTCTTGAATTCCTTCCCTCTTGGCCTTCTAACTATAAGTGGAGTAAAAAGCTCTGTATTCAAGGAGAAAAATAGAAGAAGAAACAATTTGAATATCAGTTAAGCTGAGCGCTAAAAGCTTTCACCTCGCCAATGAAATGCTAATCAACGTAGTCGGGAAAAGGATAGCTAAAAGTTCCCGCCCACATCGTTGGAGACGATTAAGACCGGTGTCAGGCGACAAAAGGCTAATCCCTCTCGGCGCCGGAAGCTTTCCCTCAGACGTCTGTGCCTTGCAGCAAAGAAGCACCATAAAATGTCAATCATATAAATACCCTAAGTTTTTCAAAGATGAGAAGATTGAGTTTGAGATCTCGTCGCCTTCGGTTCAGATCCTGTATGTGTTTTCCCAAGTCGCTGGATTCGCGTATACCATCGAAGTTGGACCTCAGTAGGCAGATCCATCTCTTTTGTGAAGGCTCACTCTATTTAGAGCAAAGCCTCCAATCGTTTTGTCCCCGAAGGATTGGCGGGGATTCTTCTCGTCTCATCAGAACACCACTTCAAGGATCTCTAGTATCCCGTGTGAGATTTCTCACTGAGCCGCGTCAGAGTCTCGATTTTTTGAGGTTGCACTTGTCTGGAGCAGAGGTGCCTTCGTCCGTCTTAAGGAGAATCGTGAATTCGTCTTCTACACCCCCCCCCCCCGCACCCGCCCCCGCCCTTCATCCTCGTCACCATCAGGATATTCGGCCGAGAATCACGACAATTTTCCATGTCCATTCCTCCACGCCGACTCGCTAAAGGAGTCGCCTATCTCGAGGACTCCCTTTAAGGTAAAACGATTGCATCTCCCGTTAATCGACCAACTCTCGGACTTTTAAATATTCCTTTCGTATAACTGATTTATAGTATCACTTTTAAATGCTAATTAAAAAGTAATTAACGTTACCCGATTGCCAATTTTCTATAGTCCGTCAGTATTATCCTTATTTACATTAGATATATTTTCCGTTTATATATATATATATATATATATATATATATATATATATATATATATATATATATATATATATATATATATATATATATATATATATATATATATATATATATATATATATATATATATATATATTAATATATTGTGATAGAACGGTTTAAGGCCGCTTAATTTCAACCGTTATCACATGTTGTTTAAAAACCACGATGCTTCCCACGTACATCTTCGCTTTGAAGCCTGGGGCCTTATCGCAGCCACCTGAGTTAATGTTTAAACAAGGAGGTTTATCTTCCCCCGTCGCCCCATGCGCCGACCTCGCCAGATTGAGTTAGGCTTATGGGCAGATAAGGCATTGTTCTCAGGCTTGGCTGTGCATTCCCTCGAAGCTCCCACTCCATTGTCCCCCATGCCAAGGAGATGTCCCGGCTATTTATATGGAAACTTAACCACTAAGATTCAGATTAGAGATCCAGATTTTCTTCGCGAGACATCACTACGGTCCAGTCTCACCTTGTGCACCACGGGGCCCTCGACCTCGAGATCCACCATCACTTGTCCAGAAGAAGGACAATATCCCTTGAGTGCCAAGGTTCGAGCCTTCGTGACGCCAAGTCCACAAGGCTTCCCCTGTTGTTCAGAAAGAGAACAACGTTAGAACAGCGATTGTTCGTTCGAGCCCGTTGACAAAAAACGGTTCTCACCCCCCCCCCCCCTGTTGTTCAGAAGAGAACAACGTAGAACAGCCATTGCTCGTTTGAGCCCGTTCGCCAAGAAACGGTTCTTACCCTTCCCCCTTGTTGTTCAGAAGAGAACAACATTAGAACAGCCATTGTTCTCGAGCCCGTAGACAAGAGACGGTTCTCACCCCCCCCTCGTTGTTCAGAAGAGAACAACGTAGAACAGCCATTGTTCTTTAAGCCGTTCGTCAAGAAACGGTTCTTATTCCCAAGAGGCCACGTCAGGATCATTTAATTCCCCATCCCCCCCTTCGGCTGGATCTCGCCAGCGGACCGAAAATTCCTTCACGTCGCCTTCCTCTGCACAACAATTATAATTACGTAAGCCGAACGTTACCTTTGAGTATTTAACCCTTTTGTCAACTCTATCCTGTGCTTTAAATGGTTTAGCGAACCATCCCATCCCTTTAACTTTATATTTGTTTTACCTTTTTAAATCTATCTTAATCCTGGGATTAGCTAGATTCCCCACGACCCTTTCCATTCTCTGTTTATGTCAATATTTTCCGTTTTGTGTGTTGTTGATAGTTTTTATTAATAAAACTCTATTTTATTAATGATAGCAATATTATTATCCTTGAGCTCAGTTCCACTTCTTAAGCATATCGAAGATACATAATATCGGCCAGCCTAGACATCCACGCACTCTAAAGATAATTAAATAAGTTCCCTCAACGAATAGTTATATATGGTATATCGTCGAGAGTCCATTCTGCGATATATATATATATATATATATATATATATATATATATATATATATATATATATATATACTATTTGAATTTTGTATCAAGTGTGTAAGGTTTAACGCTATATCTTTGCCAACACTGGTCTCAGACGAGTAAAGCATAGTGTTATTCGTTATAATAATCGAGTATAGTAGTTTCCTTTTGTTTTAACGATTGCGCTCCCCTTTTTTTGAAACTTAAAAAGCTGGAGTAGCCCAAGGATCTGTTATAATAATTTGTTTGTGTTTTTTTTTGTGTGTGATTTTAGTCAGTGTTTATTTAGATCGAGAAACCAAGTACGAATAGGTCAGTGCCCATATTTAGGTAGGCTAATTCTCTAGAAGGCATAATTCTTATTGCAAGGAATTTTAGTTGGTTCACTATTGTGCCCCCAAGTGCAAAAATGACTCAGTTCGAAATCTTTAAAGCGCAAGGAGAATCCTTGGGACTTTCCGGAAATGAACTAATTAAGTACGTTCAAGAGGAGCAAAGAACAGAATGAGAAATCCAAAGAGAAGAAAGAGAAAGAGAAGAAAAAGGAAGAGAAAGAGAGGAACGGAAAAAGACAAGCTGAGCTTTACCATCAGATTGAATTAGCTCGTGTTGAAGCAGAAATACAGTCCGCCAGTTCACGTTCAGAAGCTCCCCTTCAATCTCCCACTACAGCTCCCCAATTTCAAGGATGGAGAGGATTTTGGAGCATTTTTAGCCCACTTCGAAAAGATCCTCGAAATCAATAACATGGATCTGGAGGCTGAAGGTGTAGTCAGATTACTTCCCTTGTTAAATTGAAATTGCGCGAAATTTTTATATCTTTACCATCTGAATGTACAATTAACTACAGCACCTTAAAAGCTGAGTTATTGGCCGCTCATAGTATGACTCCCGATTTCTACCGCCAAGAATTTCGAGGAGGTCGTATTAAACCCGGACAGACGTTCCGTCAATTCGGATACATTCTTCAGAGGAATTTTAAATTTTGGTTAGAATCCTCAAAGGTTGATCCTAACTACGAGTCCTTAACAGACTTCGTGTTGCCGGATAAATTTTTGGCGTCTCTCCCGACGGAGATCCACGCGTTCGTCAAGGATCGTCGGTGCCAGACCTTTAAAGAATGTACCGAAGAAGCGGATGTCTATGCCGCAAGCCATAATTTATACCCAAAGGAGAATCGAACTTCTCACCAATCCCCCTACAAGGAAAGAAGGAAGGATTCGCGCCCCTTCACAGGAAAACCCCAAAACTTCTTTCCCCAAAACCAACAACGGGACTCAGAACCTCCCGTTAAGATTTCTCCTCCATCTCTCTTCCCGAAGCGACCTGTGGTGTAGAAAACCACATGAGCTGGAATTGCCCCCAAAATTCTAGGCTTAAAAGCGGACCAGCCCACCAAGTTCACCAGATTAATGCGACCCCGGCTTCCCCGGTGGTGCAGACCCAAGCAGAAACTTCTCCCCCTCCGTCAGGCCACCAGGTAAATTTTATTTTTGATAAAAGTTCATCGGGAACTTTGAAATGTGAGGAGGGCAGCGTGAACGGCTGCTGAGTATCGACTCTCGTCAGGAACACAGGATGTACGTGTTTCATCGTGTCCGACGAACTCCTCCCCCCCGTGAACCCCCCTAACCACGAAAAATTTGCGGTGGTACATGACTACCTTCGTCGGGCGAACCAACTCCCCGTCGTTAGATGTTACCTGCAGTGTCAATATTATGATGGCTGGGCTGAAGTCATTTCAGCACCCATACGATTCTGTTCCGTACTCATAGGACAGAGCCCCCCAAGTAAGTCCCGACCCTGTGTCTCAGGCCGCCCTTCCTCGAGGCCGAGCTAAGAAAGAAGCCCAGGAGTCCGTCCCCATCAGAACCCCGATACCGTCCGATTTCTCGGAGACACTTAACCAGGACTTTAGGACGGCACAAAAGGAGTGTGAATTACTATCACCCTTAGGTGATAAGGCCCAAGACAAGGACACGGAGACTTTCCGTGGACCCAAAGAAAAAAAGTACCCCTAGCGCGACCATGGAGATACATTCGTAGCACTGGAAGAAACATCGGCGCTTGAAGAAGATTACCCCGCGGAGTCCCTTAATGTAATACAGACAGTGTGCATCCAACCTGATGCCGATTACCCTCCTCCTTCCCTACCAGGCGAGTCTTTTGAACCCTCTGACCTGGATATTGACGCGCAGCTGACACCACATCAAAAGAGTCAGCTTCAAGAACTATTTGAATGGAGTCACCATTTAACCACCCTAATAGCTCTTTTCGAGCGACTGCGCGAAAATGGCCTCACCATTGGCCCCAGCAAATGCCATTTTGCCCACGAAACCATAAAATACTTGGGTTTCAAAATAGGACAAAGCCAGTAAGGTCTCCCAGAGGACAAGATTAAGGCGATAGCCGACATACCCCTCCCGAATACTAAGAAGCGATTAAGATCGTTCCTAGGATCAGCTTCTTACTATCGGCGAGTTGTTCCGAATTTCGCGGCGATTCCGGCGCCCCTCAGCTCCCTTCAAAAAAAGAATTCCCTCGATCGTTTAAGTTGAATGATGTCGCTGTTTCCCATTTTAATCAGCTCAAGAGGAAGCTCATTTCTGCGCCCATTTTAAAGTTGCCCAGCACGGAAAAATAGTTTGGGATTAAGACCGACGCCAGCAACGAGGGCATTGGAGGTGTACTCCTTCAATACGAGGATGACGGAACGAGTCATCCAGTTGCATATGCTAGTCGCTAATTATTACCACGCGAAAAGAGATATGCCACTATAGAGAAGGAAGCTCTATCAATTATCTGGGTTATAGACAAATTCAAAATGTACTTGATAGGAAAAGAATTTCAGATAGGAACCGACCACCGTCCGTTAGCCTATATTAGGAATGTGCGACACTCCAACGGCCGAATCATGCGCTGGAGTTTACTCTTGCAAGAGTATCAATTTAAAATAAATTATATAAAAGGTTCCGATAACCAGGTCGCTGACGCACTCAGTAGGAATGCGTTAGCAAATAGCGTAGAGTAATTGTATTCGTATGGATTAGGATCTCCATGTATGTATTACCGTCTTGTACGACTTAAATTAGATTTTCTTGTAATATAATTAGTTAATGTATATGTCTGAATTTTGTAACGCTCAATGTCTATATTTTTTTGTATGTATATATATTTGTACCCATTAAATTACGTATAAATTATTTTGTCCCATATGTACTAATTTTATATCATTTCATTGTTCCATGCCCCTTTTTTTGATTCAGTTTGTATTAAAGGTTATTTTTCCCTATAATCAAAAGATCAAAATAATCATATGTATTGAGGTAATACTAGTTAGGTGCAGGAAGGTGCGGTTGGTACAAGAAAACGAGTTCCCCACAACGGAGCTCTATCGTTGTCCCTTCTCTCTTTTTTTTCGAAGTGACAACTTCCCCCCGGAATGGAGGGGTGTGATAGAACGGTTTGAGGCCGCTTAATTTCAACCGTTATCACATGTTGTTTAAAAACCACGATGCTACCCACGTGCATCTTCGCTTTGAAGCCTGGGGCCTTATTGCAGCCACCTGAGTCAATGTTTAAACAAGGAGGCTTATCTTCCCCCGTTCGCCCCATGCACCGACCTCGCCAGATTGAGTTAGGCTTATGGGCAGATAAGGCATTGTTCTCAGGCTCGGCTGTGCATTCCCTCGAAGCTCCCACTCCATTGTTTCCCACGCCAAAGAGATGTCCCGGCTATTTATATGGAAACTTAACCACTAAGATTCAGATTAGAGATCCAGATTTTCTTCGCGAGACATCACTACGGTCCAGTCTCACCTTGTGCACCAAAGGGCCCTCGACCTCGACATCCACCATCACTTGTCCAGAAGAAGGACAATATCCCTTGAGTGCCAAGGTTCGAGCCTTCGTGACGCCAAGTCCACAAGGCTTCCCCTGTTGTTCAGAAAGAGAACAACGTTAGAACAGCCATTGTTCGTTCGAGCCCGTTGACAAGAAACGGTTCTCACCCCCCCCCCCCCTGTTGTTCAGAAGAGAACAACGTAGAACAGCCATTGTTCGTTTGAGCCCGTTCGCCAAGAAACGGTTCTTACCCTTCCCCCTTGTTGTTCAGAAGAGAACAACATTAGAACAGCCATTGTTCTCGAGCCCGTAGACAAGAGACGGTTCTCACCCCCCCTCGTTGTTCAGAAGAGAACAACGTAGAACAGCCATTGTTCTTTAAGCCGTTCGTCAAGAAACGGTTCTTATTCCCAAGAGGCCACGTCAGGATCATTTAATTCCCCATCCCCCCCTTCGGCTGGATCTCGCCAGCGGACCGAAAATTCCTTCACGTCGCCTTCCTCTGCACAACAATTATAATTACGTAAGCCGAACGTTACCTTTGAGTATTTAACCCTTTTGTCAACTCTATCCTGTGCTTTAAATGGTTTAGTGAACCATCACATCCCTTTAACTTTATATTTGTTTTACCTTTTTAAATCTATCTTAATCCTGGGATTAGCTAGATTCCCCACGACCCTTTCCATTCTCTGTTTATGTCAATATTTTCCGTTTTGTGTGTTGTGATAGTTTTTATTAATATAACTCTATTTTATTAATGATAGCAATATTATTATCCTTGAGCTCAGTTCCACTTCTTAAGCATATCGAAGATACATAATATCGGCCAGCCTAGACATCCACGCACTCTAAAGATAATTAAATAAGTTCCCTCAACGAATAGTTATATATGGTATATCGTCGAGAGTCCATTCTACGATATATATATATATATATATATATATATATATATATATATATATATATATATATATATGTGTGTGTGTGTGTGTGTGTTAACTAGTGGCTTATTAAAAATTATATTTTTGATTTTTACTCTTTAAATATATCCTTGAACTGCAACTTGGTAAACTCATTAAACGCTATCGGCTCCTGTATTAAACCGCACTCATATACCTCGTAATCCATGGTTTACTTTTACGGAGTGAACGTACTTGTAGGTAGCGAGGGACGCGTGCGTACATTAGAGGATATATGTGTATGTAACTGTGTAGAGGAAATCCCTAGAATAATATTATTTCACCACCTCCTAAGATATGACTTCGGGAGAGAAAGCGAGCCGTTTCTCCCCCATTCCTTCGCATTTCACCCTTTTTGGACTTGCCGCCAGGTCACCGCAAAAATTCACACCGAGGCATGACGCTGAAATTGAAGGCTACCTCCCCGCCGTCTCAATTCATCCCCCCCTCCCCTCGGGCCGAGAGATTACTCATCTATTTTGTAGGTTCGCCGCGAACAACTTTTATTGCTCCTGTCGCTGGTCGTCCGTCTGGCCGCTGATCCCTGCCTCTTACGCTTTCCCGCAAGGAGACGTTCGGTTCTCACGACCGATAACCAGGGTTCGAGAATGTCTCAATCTCTCTCCTTCTTTTGGAGAACTCTGGGTATATATGCACCCTCCCAAGGAGTACAGACAGATTTGGTTAGACGACACTTTCCCGAAAGGAGTTCGGTTCAACGAAGCTTTCTCCAGAGAAGTGTGAGTGACGGTCGTAAGCCATGGAAGAGCTGCTCATCACACCCGTATCTTCGGGTCAGGGAGAAGAGTCTCGTGAGGCAACGTCATCCTGTCTCAACTGCCTTCGGATCAAGGATTGGAGAAGCCGTCCTCCGAAGTTCTTCTGGTGACTTTTCGAGGATAAGAGTCCCGATAGCTCGCTCAAGCCGAGTGTGGAGAAGTCATCTCTCCTCCACCCACTTTTGAAGTTCAACCGGTGATCTCTTGACGACAAGAGACCCGATAGCTCGCTCGACCCGAGTTTGGACAAGTCATCTCCTCCCTTCGAAGTTCGTCCAGTGACCTCTTGAGGACAAGAGGCCCGCATCTCGCAAAACACAAGTTTCGAGAAGGTAGCCAAACCTGCTGCTGGTTTTCGGCTACACCCGTGAATAATCAAGGTCACCAAGACCTCTTCCCAAGTTTGCCCCGCTTTACGCTCGAGGTTCAAAGGAACTAAATCCCTCACTGTCCTAAATCTCCCATTATAACCATTCAATAACCCTGGTTATCCAATTAGTATTCGGAACCTAATCCCGTCTTATTCCTGTACTTATATATATATCCATATTTATTGTTGTGCCTTTTATTTAGTGTGTATTAAAATTTATTTTTGTCGTTGTGTTTGGACTATTCCTTGCTCACGCAGCTGCAGCTATGTATTCAAATCGCACTCTTAGAACAGTAAAAGTTGTCGCCTTGCTTAGCCTACCTTAGAGCCTGTGTGCGCATATTCCCGTACACTTCTTGGCCATACTTCGACCTAAAGATCATATATATATATATATATATATATATATATATATATATATATATATATATATATATATATATATATATATATATATATATATATATATGTGTGTGTGTGTGTGTGTGTGTGTGTGTGATGGAGTCGTTCCTTGGGAACCTTATTCGTAGCAGGAATATGAAGACATATGCGATGTTTCGGTCATTAACGATGACGATCATCAGCGAATTCTTAAACGGAATACAAGAAATTTACTATAAACAACAGCAAGAAAGAATTATAAGGGCAGGGCGAACAATCCAAAATAAGTTAGATCAGGGGGTATGTAATCCAAGCGGATATTAATAGATGGAGCGAAGCAAGTAATTCAATAAAGTTAATTAATTAATTAATTAATGTAAGTGATGAATTGTGTGGTAGGTTTATAAAGGTGTGAAAATGTTTTCTAGTTTGCCCTGGTGTTAGGGCATCACTAGCATGCTTCTTATTATTTTATTTTATAATGTATTCTTCCTCCGTCAGTAATGGCGCTGACTGTCTTTGCCCTCAGGTTTCTCCATTGTTATATATATATATATATATATATATATATATATATATATATATATATATATATATATATATATATATATATATATATATATATATATATATATATATATATATTAATTTATAAAGTTTAATATATTCCACTGTCGTAGCTTTCAAACTTTTCAAAGTTTTTTTGTTATGCTAAATATCTCTGTTAAATTTTATTAAGATTTTCATTTCTTATTTTCAATTTGAGTAATTGTTTTGGCACTTTGCCTCTTTTAAAATTAGTTAATTTGGGCACTTCGCCTCTTTTGTTAAGGTTAATTAGTGTTTTAATCTGAATAGAGTTCATTAAGGTCATTTTCCTTTGTATACTACTAAGTATATATCGGTAGTCGTCTTCTCTCGCGCAGGTTCTAACGCTTGGGAACAGACCTGATCTACCAATTACGCGTCTTCTGTTTCCACGTACGTTAAAATCGATGTTTCTTGTCGGGAGTATTTCCTGATCGATTTTGTCCCAAGTCTTTCTCTCTAGCCTTTGGATCTCCATAATGATCGGTTTTAGTCCAATTCTTTGATGTAGAACCGATTGCCGAATACGGTCGATCCCTTGCGTGCCAGTTATCAGCAGTGTGGATTTATTCTGAACCCTCTGCATCATTCTGAGAGATGTATAGCTTGCCATCTGCGTGATTACAGCCGGGTACACTAGGACTGAGCGTGCCAAGGTCATGTACAGTTTTTTCTTGTTTGGCACGCTGAGGCTTCGGAAACGGTAAAGTTTCTTCAGCTCTCTTTTGGCTAGGAAGACTCTAGTATTTACGTGAGCCTTGTAACCATATTTGTAGACGCGTAAACTCAGGATTTTTCCCTCGTTAGAGTACGGATAGAGTTCGTTGTCGACGAGGACGTCGTCAACTTTCCGGCGGTTCATTGGAATTATGGTGAATTTCTGGCGGTTGCTCTTAATTTTCCACTTTTTTCATAGCAATTGATGTTGTCAATCTCGGCAGCTGTCGCTCTTGCCTGACTTCCAGAGTTTCTGAATGGACTCAGGAAGATTTGAGTGATGTCATCTGCGTATTGCAGATACATCGAATCGTACCCCACTGGAGCAGGTAGGTCAATTGTGTACAAGAGGTACAGCAAAGGAATGAGACAGCTGCCTTGTGGAACTCCCGCTTCGAGTTCAAATTTGGGTCCCTTGCAGCCCTCAATCGCGATTTGGGCTCTCCTATCTGTGACATAGTTACAAAGGACCCTTTCCAGGAGTGGGTTTAGCTGGAGGTTGAAGAACTTGAATTGTAGCCCTCTCAGCCATACCTTATCGAAGGCCTTCTTTACATCCCGAAGCACCACGTTTACATACCTTCTCTTAGCTTTACTGCAACCGAGTTTTTCCGTTAGGAGGGCGAGTGCTGTTTCCGTTTCTCCTCCCTTGCGGAACCCGTGCTAGTTGTTCTTGAAGCCTGTCAGCTAGGAACTTTTCGTAGACTTTCGCAATGATTTCCAGCAGTGCGATTGGCCTGTAATTTACCAGTTGGCCAGGGGCTTTACCTCCCTTGGGTATGAAAATTACTTTAGCAACCTTAAAACCTTCCGGGAAGTATCCCGTATTCTGGGAAGCGTTGTAAATGTTTGCAATTCCCTGAATAGTCTGCTGTGGGGAATTTACCAAGTTGTTTCTGGTGATGCCCGTCCAGCCTGGTGCCTTTTGTTGGAAGGCTCTTACAATTGCCATGACCTCCTCTAGTGTTATAGGACGACCGTGGTTCGCCATCTCCCTGCCTTTGGGTGCGTGCGGTGCATAACCTGATTCAGTTCTTCGATCAGTTGGCCTTCGAATTCCTGGTCGAACTCATCGTTTTCTTCAGGCGAGATCCTGAAGACCTTTTTCAAAAAATTTCTGAACCTGTCTTCTAGAACCACCGGGTCCTCAATATAGTCTCCGTTCTCTTTTATTCGAGCCTTTGGTCTTGCTGTTAGTTCCTTTAAGTTCTTGACTTGACGCCAGAACTTAGCCGGGTTGAGTTGGCTATCGACTTTGGCTATCAGGTTGCTCTAAATTTCCTCCTGTTGGAGGTTGATAGCTTCTCTAAGTTCTATGCTTAGGCGTCGAAGGAGCGAGCTTCTTTCCCGGTTAGGGCCTTCCCATCTTATCTCTTCGTACACTTCCCTGTGAACGCGAGCGATCTCTCTCATCTCCTCTGTCCATCTTGGCTGAGGAGGTGTTTTATACCCGGTTTTGGGTATGCTCTCGCTGTCCGCTTCTCGTATAGACGTGGTTATCCTCTCCAGTTCCCCGTCTATCTCATCCAATGATACCTCACTTAGGTCAGCTGGCGCGTATTGACTGAGTCGTCTCTTGTAACGATCCCAGTTGACCAAGGCGTAGTTTTTCTGGAGAGGGACTGGAAGCTGGATCGGGGCGAGAGATACTGTGGTGAGTATCGCTATGTGATCACTTGGGACTGTTGGGCCTAGCTCACTATGGTAGTTGAATGGAAAGCCTTCACTTGTTAAGATTATGTCAGGTTTGGTTGCTGATCTGGAAGTGATATAGGTCGGAAAATCCGGTCCTATTCTCTGGATGTTTTTCCTTCCCATAATCAGTTCCAAGTTTCGGCCTCTTTCGTTGGTTCTACCATAGCCCGCCACACGACATCTGGCAACGAGGTCTCCCCCTAAGATTGTTATTCTGCGGTGACTGAACAGTGTGTAGAAGTTATTTAACGGGAGATAGGCTCGACGAGGGGGTTGATAGATTGCAGCTATCACGAGGTCTCCTACCAGTTTGTGGAGCTCGATCGCCACAAAGGATTCATCAAGTTCTGGTAATTGTTTGAACGAGATGTTCCCCTTGACAGTTATTGCAACACCATCGAACCTTCCCTGAGAATGATTTTTCATGACTACTCTGTAGCCCTGTATTTTAATGCGACCAGCTGTAGTGTCGATACCGTGCTCAGTTATGAGAATGATGTCGGGATCAAGCACTTGGAATATGTTTCCATATGCCGTAGCTTTCCCTTCCCATCCATTTACGTTGAGTGTCAGAATCCTCATTCTATTGCTTACGCTCTCCAGGTTGTTTCTCTAGTGTTTTCGGGTAACGTTTTTCTTTCTCCCACTTCTCTTTTTCTTGAACATAGCGTCTGAGATCTGCTCCCAGGTGCTGTGATGTAGGGTCACATTCTGGCTGAGCAGAGCTTCTTCCACCGATTCGGGGTCGACTTCTTAGTCGTATTCCAATTTGTATATTTTCGTTTTTATTCCATGGAAAATATCCCTGGCCTCCCTTTCCTCGGGAAAGGGAAACTGATCGCAAGCGTAGATTTTTAAATTGATGCTATTAGCCCGCAATCTTTTGTTTTTCCTTTTCTTCCCCTTGGATTTCTGGATTTGTGGGACTTCGGTGTCCGAGGAACTATTGGTGTCGGTGTTTTCTTTCTATGTGGTGATTACTTGATTCTGTTTAGGTGCAGGAGTTTTCATATCGACAGCTTGTTTCTTTTCTTTTTTGTTGGTTACTTTATTGGTGTTGTCTTGTCCGTTTGTTTGTTGGTTTGAAACCATCTGCAGTTGCAGTACATCTCCGGATGGGGGGTTGTCTGGGAACCACATTTGTTCCATCCTGTTTTTGGCTAACATTTGGTTTAGCTCAGTAGCGAACGTGCCAGGACGAATGAGGTTCATGACGTGCGCGTGAAGGATGCACATCATAATCTTCATCGAATTCTCGTTTTGTTGTTTAAGATATGTCTTCTTATTGTTTACATACTTCCGAGAGGGCCAACTTTGCCGCTTTGGCGTAGGGCGTGTTCGCTCTACGCGTTTCTTCTTTTTTCTTTGCTTCTTGTTTGTTTTTCATAATTTTTTTTAACGGGACATGACATGGCCATCGTTCTGTGTCCCTGGCCGCAGTTTACACACTTTTCAAGGTTACTAGTGCATGATCTCCAATTGTGCCCTTTATTGCTGCATTTAGAGCAGGTTTCTTTCTTGAGGCTCTTCGCATTCTTTAGTGGCGTGTGCTTCCATCTTATAGCATCTAGAACAGAATTGGACTGGAGTGTATTCTCCCTTCTCAATCTGTTCCCCGCTAATTTTAGCGTTAAACATCAATAGGCCTTGATTCTTTGCCTTTTGAGCCATAGTTGTTTCTGCGAAGACCACCTTAAAGACATGGGTGTATTCGCTGCCATCCCTTCTATTTTTAAACTTTACCACTTTGGCTACATTGGACCAGATTTGCCGAGGGTGGATCTCATCAATCATTTCACCGATGAAGTGCTGTCTAATCCACGGATCGATTCGTCGGCATACCACGCTCCTGTGGGCCAGGATCTGTGGTGGTACTGCTGGCTGCAGTCCAATGCCCCGAAGGACCCCAACTGCCTTCTCCTTGGTAATGTCTTCTATATCTTTTTTTTCGCAGATTGCGATGTAACCCGAGGTTATGTCCAGCAGCCTCATCATGGCAATGCCTAACTTGCCATACACAGCTTCGAATACGCTCTCTCTGCTAGGTTTGGGCTGTCCGTCGACTACCCGCAGAGGTATTCTTGTTTTATGGTCTTGGGCCATCTCTTCGAGAGAGTGGCCCTCTAGACTGGGTTTACTTTTCCTCCCAAGTCTCTTATTAGTGGTGACTTGATTCTAATACAATTTCGTGCTACCTTCTTCTTATCATGATGTTTCCTTGTTTATTTGTTGAAGACTCCTTCTACTTCGTCGCTAAGCTTTCGTGACGTGAACTGCCAAATAAGGGAATGAATGATGATGGATGAACCCGGGAAGGCCCCTCAGACGGGTGAAGTGTGGCGGACTTAATGATGGGTGGTGATAGAATCAACTACCACCATCCGGGGGTGCCGACCCATCTGGGGTTTGGTTATCGATGCTCTTTCCAGCTTACACAGGGACGGTTGCATGTCCCCCTGTGGTCTTGGCCAGAAGCTACCCTTAGAGATTAGAGCAAACACTTCCCCAAAGCTTTCAGTATCGTCTCGTAACCGGGTGGTCTCTTCCGTAGAGTCACACAGTGGGCTAATCCTCAAACGTGCTTTCCTTTACGTCTCCAATTATTTTTATCAAAGTGGACCGACATAGTTGGGGCGATATATATGAATGGCAGTTCAGTTCACTTCAGCCCCCCTGCTCCAGGGGCGGAGGGGAGTAAACTGCGAGGGGACTTAGCCAGACATGAGTCGGCTATACGTGGCTCCGTATAAAATTGTTCTTATAGTCCCCGTGGAAAAAAGGCAAAGATCGTTGAGGTTTTCTTGGCTTCTTTCCCTCGACTTTTCCTCCTTTGCCGGCTGTGACTTCTAGTTGAGCGTAAAGTAATCTAAGTTTTCTTCAAAGTCAATAAAGTGAAATTTAAGTGATTGAACATTAAATGAATACTAGTAGACTAAGGCACGAAAGTTTAAATATTAAATAATCACTAATGGAGGGGCCAAAGAGGACGACTAAAACATTAAAATAAGAAAAAGTCATTCATAAACTAGATCATTTGGATATAAATGGGGCAAACTAAAATAAAAATAAAAAATTCACAAGGTAGGATTACCTCTCCGTCCAATATTATCTGCCATTAACACCCTTAGCTTTAACTTAGCCAAGTTTCTAGTCCCCATAATTGAACCTCTCACTCGCAACGAAGTCACTTTGAAAGATCCAATCAAATTTGTCAGCTACGTTTCTCAATTAGATTTAAACCACTCGTTTATGACTTTAATCGATATAGAGTCTTTATTTACAAATGTACCTGTCATGGAAACTTGCAAAATCCTAACGGATACCCTTTTACAATCAAATGATATCGTTTTAGGTCTAACCAATTCTCTTTTTTCTACTTTATTAAAATTGTCTGTTGAAAATACAGTGTTCTTTTTTAATGAGATTTTGTACATTCAACAGGATGGAATGGCGATGGGCTCTCCATTGGGTCCCTGCTTCGCTAATGCTTTTTTATCCTACTACGGAAAAATAAACTGGTTAAGGCACTGCCCCGTTGAATATAAATCGTTAGTGTTTAAAATATTTATCGATGACTGCTTCCTTATTTTTAAACACAAAGACCATGCCCCACTTTTTTTTAATTATTTAAATCAACAACACCATAATATTAAATTTTCCATTGAAACAGAATTATACGACAAAATATCTTTTCTGGATGTCACCGTTTCAAAAATTGGTTCTAAATTTAATGCATCAGTTTACAGGAAACCCACTACCACCAAATTTGGCACCCACTTCTTCAGTTGTACTCCTACTAATTTCAAACATTCCACCATCATAAACAATATACACAGAGCTTACAAAATCAGTTCAAATTGGTTTCATTTTCATTCCGAAATAGAATATCTTAGGAGCTTTTTTCCATTTTATTTTTTTTCCCAGACGACCTTTTTGACAGACTTACTTCCAATTTCTTATCTAAAAAGTTCTCTCGCAAAACCCCTCTAATAACTGTCCCTAAACAAAAACTATTCTTAAAACTGCCTTATCTTCCACTTGATAACACTAGATTCAACAAAGCTTTACTCTCGACTCTTAATAGATACTTTTCCCAATGCAAGTTTCTCCTAATTAATTCTAATCCTCTTGGTGTCTATACTTTTCTTCGACACAAAGAATCACTCCCATTATGCCTGCGTTCCTCCATCATTTATGAATTCACTTGTGCGACCTGCCAAAGTCGCTATGTAGCCAAACAAGTCTACAATTAAGATGTAGGATCGCTAAGCATATCGGAGTATCATACAGAACAAACATTCCCATCTCCAAACCTGAACACTCCTCTATACGAGAACATTCACTAAAACATAACCACCCGTTTGAACCTGATTTCTTTAGTATACTCTCTTCTGCCTCCTCTTCTCTGGATTTAAAAATTCTTGAATCACTTTGTATTAAACAAATAAACCCGGAACTCAATGATTATTCATCATCCCTCAAATTATTCACTATATAGACAAATGTACAACCAACCACATCTCCTTTAATAGTTTTCTTTCTGCCTAATTCTGTCCGTAATATCAGTTGATACTCCCAGCTACACCGAAATAAGGTTAGTACTCGTGCAGAGAAACTTTTATTTTTATCTTAGTTTGTCCCATTTATATCCAAATGATCTAGTTTATGATTAACTTTTCCTTAATTTAATGTTTTAGTCGTCCTCTGTGGCCCCTCCATTATTGATTATTTAATATTTAAACTTTCGTGCCTTAGTCTACTAGTATTCATTTAATGTTCAATCACTTAAATTTAACTTTATTGAATTACTTGCTTCGCTCATCTATTAATATCCGCTTTGATTACATGCCCCCTGATCTAACTTATTTTGGATTGTTCGCCCTGCCCTTATAATTCTTTCTTGCTGTTGTTTATAGTGAATTTCTTGTATTCCGCTTAAGATTTCGCTGATGATGGTCATCGTTAATGACCGAAACGTCCATAAAATTAAATGTTCGTAACCATCGCATATGTCTTCATATTCCTGCTATATATATATATGATTTGGCATCAGGCTTTGGGTCTTCCCCACCTGATTTTTGAAGCACTAAGTTCCATTGATAGCAGCTACATTAGCAAGAATATCTGAGCACCAATATATTAGGACAATTTTCTTTTTGATTAACGGGTAACAACCAATTTTTAAGCCCATTTTTGTGTGGTGTGTCCACAGTTTTTCTAGTTCTTTAAAAGACGATACTAGCTAAGCGGTAATACTAACCGCCTTTTTTTGTGTCGTGAGTCATATTATCCCGTTAATTATTTATTTATTTTTCTGTGTTAGTTTGCCCGATTTTTACTAGGAAGTTTTAATAATTTTGTCGTTAGTAAAATTTATATTTGTTTTTTGGGTTAAAGCTCCAATAGCTCTGGTAGCTTTTTCGTGTGCAAAGGCCGAAAGTAGCATATCCGGGATGTTTTCATTCGATCTCTTTCATAAGCAAGGGCAGATCTTAGGCTTATCTGGTAAAGATTTAATCGCTTACGTCCAAGAAGAGGAACGTAACGAACGTGCAGAAAGAAAAGCACAGAGAGAAAATGAAGAGCGAAGAGCACAGAGAGGAGCAGAAATCGAAGAAAGAAAAGCACAAAGAGAAAATGAAGATAAAAAGCACAGAGAGAAGGAGAAATCGAAGATAAAAAAACAGAGAGAAAAAACGAAGAAAGAAAAGCACAGAGAGAAGCAGAAGAGAATGAAAGAATTAGGCAGCATGAGAAAGAGATAAGCCCTGATCAAGTCGAGATAAACTGCGTAGGATCTCAAAATGAACAGGCTCAAGTGCCCTCACTAAAACTCCCCACATACACTGATAGAGAAGATTTTTGCTCTTATTTAACGCACTTTGAGAAGATCTTCGAAGTCAACAATTGGGACTTAGAAGCAGATGGTGTCGCCTGGTTACATCCACTATTGAATCCTCGCCTTCGCGACATATTCATTTTGCTTCCTTCAGAGGCCACCTTTGATTATTCAACCCTAAAGGCAGAACTTATTTCTGCTATTAACATGAATCCATAATTTTATATGGTTAGATTCCGCTCCGCGCGAATACAGCCAGGCCAAACCTACAGACAATTTGGATTCACGCTTCGGCGTAACTTCCAATTCTGGCTGGATTCCGCCCAAGTATCAAATGACTATGAGTCACTAATTGACCTTATTCTAAGGGATCAACTGATGTCGACCCTCCCTCGCGAACTAAGGACCTTCATAGCGGACAGAAGCGCGTCCACTTTCAAGGAGTGTTTGGAAGAAGCCGGCTTTCACGCTTCCAGTAACGACCTATACCCCAAGGAGGTTAAGAAGAACAATTTCCCCTCCCCCAAACACAAGTTTGGGTTTAACCAAAGCCAACCCAAGGGAAACAACGGCTTCGTAAAAGTGCAGGCGCAGAGCAAGTACAGGCCTTACTCGATGCGAGAGCAAAAGGACGTGAAGCCCCCGTTACTCCTCTCCACGCCTAGCAACTACCCCCGTAGACCAATTGTATGCTTTATGTGTGGCACCCCTGGGCACTTAAGTTACAATTGCCCCCCAAATTCTCAATTGAGGATCTCGTCGAGTCACCAGGTCCACGAAATCTCTGCTGCCCTCTCGCCTAATCCGCTAGCTGCATGGCCAGCGGCCCCTGCTCCCTCTCCTTCGGATCCTCAGGTAAATTTCCTGTTCAAAAGGAATTCCCCTGGTGGACTCCAGTTTGAAAATGGCACAGTAAATAGTGGCCGAGTGTCAACCTTGGTTAGAGATACAACTAGCACCTGTAAAGTAGTTTCCGACAAACTACTACCCGCCGTAAGTCGCCAGTATAACAGGTTCGCGTTGGTGCATGACTTTTTAGGTCGTGTCACCAGGTTTCCAGTGGTACGGTACCCTATTGAGTGCCAGTAATTCACCGGATAAGCCGACGTAGTCGTGGCCCCGATGAAATTCTGCTCCGTCCTCATTGGACAGAGCGCACAGCTCTCCCCAAACCCAATTTCTCAGCCGGGCGTTACCAGGGCCCAGACCGAGAAGGATGAATCGCTTTCGGTACCCCTATCGTCCCCAGACATCCACCTTGCCACCAATGTTGAATGTGCTGAGGCGCAGAAGAATTGCCCCTATTACAACCCCTGTGGGAAAAAGAAAGGGAGAAGGAGACTGAAACGGTGCAAGGCAGTCGGAAGATCGAATACACCGTAAAGGTTGCGTTAGTATACCGTTCTTCGGTTGAACCAGAGAGCACCCCGACCAACGCGTTGTGTGTGCCAAGAACAAATATCGAACCCGTTCTAAAGATGGCTCATGATGGCCTAATGGCCGGTCATTTCGGCCATAATAAAACAACACAGCGAGTTTTTAAATATTTCTTTTGGCCAGGAACGTCCAAAGAAATTATCGACTTCTGCAAGTCATTTGACCTTTTCCAAAAGGTCACCTCCAAGGGCGTGTAGTTCTCGCCCCTGTTCCAAAGAACCCGAGAGTGGCCGAGCCCTTCGCCCGGGTCTCAATCGACCTAATAGGCCCAATTCTTCTCCCTCCAAGCGAGGGACACATCTATACCGTTGAACCCTTGTGTCTGGTCCAAACGGTGTGCGTAAAAGCAAACGACGATTATTTCCTGCCGTCTCTTTCTTCCCCACAAGCGGAGCCTAACTCTGACTTGAACGTAAACCCCAATCTCGGCCCTAATGAGAGGGCTCAATTGCTTGCCTTATTAGAAGGTTTTTCCGTGTCATTCCATCGTCGTTTGGGCCGAAAGTGATCACAAACCCCTGGCGTACCTAAAAAGCTGTAAGAGCCAAAATGGCCGTTTAATGCGTTGGAGCCTACTACTCATGGAGTACCAATTTCGGATCCTGTATGTTAAAGGCACCGACAACTGCCTAGCCGATACCTTGAGTAGGAATCTAATACAAGACCCCCCATCCTCCAACAACCTGAGTGTATAGTAAAACTCACGTTTGGTTCATTTTTGTAAATACTATTTTCCTATTGTTTGTTTTTTTTCCTTGTTGATGTTGTGTATGCGTATGTATAGATTAAATTATCTGTGGTTACACATATGTAAATCCCGTGTAGTGTTATGTTTTTTTCTCTGTTGGTAAATATTAAATTTGTAGCTTTATAAGTTCCACTCTTGATGAAATTATTGTAGACATTTTTTTCGCTCCAAAGTGTCCTGTGCTGTAAAAATGTCTTTGGATAGGGAGGAGTGTAGAGGGAACACCTAAAATAATATTATTTACCACCTCCTAAGATATGACTTCGGGAGAGAAAGTGAGCCGTTACTCCCCCATCCCTTCCGACCTTCCCCTTTTTGGACTTGCCGCCAGGTCACCGCAAAAATTCACACCGAGGCATGACGCTGAAATTGAAGGCTACCTCCCCGCCGTTTCACCCCCCCCCCCCTCCTCCATCCCCCGGGCCGGGAGATTACTCATCTATTTTGTAGGTTCCCCGTGAACAACTTTTATGGCTCTTGCCGCTGGTCGTCCGTATGGCCGCTGATCACTGCCTCTTACGCTTTCCCGCAAGGAGACGCTCGGTTCTCACGGCCGATAACGAGGATTCGAACAGGTCTCAATCTCTCTCCCTGTTTTGGAGAACTCTGGGTATATATGCACCCTCCCAAGGAGTACAGACAGATTTGGTTAGACGACACTTCCCCGAAAGGAGTTCAGTTCCACGAAGCTTTCTCTAGAGAAGTGTGAGTGACAGTCGCAAGCCACGGAAGAGTTGGACATCACACCTGTATCTTCGGGTCAGGGAGAAGAGTCTCATGAGGCAACGTCAGCCTTTCTCAACCGCCTTCGGACCAAGGATTGGAGAAGCCGTCCTCCGAAGTCCTTCTAGTGACCTCTTGAGGACAAGAGGCCTGATAGCTCGCTCAAGCCGAGTGAGGAGAAGTCACCTCCCCCCCCCCTCCTTTCGAAGTTCGACCAGTTACCTCTTGAGGACAAGAGGCCCGCATCTCGCAAAACACAAGTTTCGAAAAGGTAGCCCCACCTGCAGTTAGTTTTTGGTTACCCCCGTGAGTAATCAAGGTCACCCAGATCTTCCCCCAAATTTGCCCCGCTTCACTCTCGAGGTTCAAAGGAACTAAATGACTCACTACCCTAAATCTCTCATTATAACCATTTAATAACCCTGGTTATCCAATTAGTATTCGGAACCTAATCCCGTCTTATTCATGCACTTATATATATCCATATTTATTGTTGTTCCATTTATTTATTGTGCATTAAAATCTATTTTTTTCGTTGTGTTTGCAATATTCCTTGGTCACGCGGCTGCAGCTATGTATTCAAATCGCACTCTTAGAACAATAACAGTTGTCGCCTTACTTAGCCTACCTTAGAGCCTGTGTGCGCATATTCCCGTATACTTGTCTATACTTCGACAAACTGTATATATACATATTCTCGTGGCTTTTATTGTCTGGGGAGTGACCTATTTCTCGACAGAGATATTGTAGGATGGTGGTACACGTTTTTTTTATAATGATGTCGATAGTATGAGCGATAGGCACGTTCGTAAACATGCTTTCCACAGCAAGGGATGATATATTAGTTCTTCCGTTCTTGTAGAGTGGAGTATATCGATGAATTCCTCCATGGATTTTATTTTATATTTCGAAGGGATGTACAGTTTTATTACTTTATTTAGGGTTTTAGCTAAGCAGTACGTAGAAGTCGTGACTTGAGAGATGATGCGCCTAAAACCCTGAATGCATTAATAAAACCGTACATCCCTTCGAAATATAGCATAAATTCCACGGAGGAATTCATCGATATACTCCACGTTACAAGAATGTCAGGACTAATATCATCCCTTGACGTAAAAAGCCTGTTCACGAATGTTCCTATCGCTCAGACCATCGACATCATTATAAAAAACGTGTTCCAGCATCCTACAATGTCTCTTCCAAATCTTGACCTAAACATCTTAAGGAGCATGTTACGTTCATGCGCATCAGAGGCGCCGCTCAGGACACCGGACAGTAATTTATACACACAAGTAGATGGAGTCGCTATGGGGCCACACTTAGGGCCGACCTTCGCCAACTATTACATGGGTCAACTCGAGGAAAGATTATTGGACATTATGGAAAATAAGCCACACACATAACGAAGAACATCACGTTAACATCAAACAACATTTTGAGGAGAACTCCGTGCTAAAATTCACTTATGAATTGAGCAAAAGCAATAAACTCCCTTTCTTGGATGTTGAGGTTCATAACATCAATGACAACTACATCACTAAAGTACATAGGAAAATACGGACATGGGAAGATGCCTCAATTCAAAAATTGAATGTCCTGAAAGGTGAAAAATAAGCGTAATCGGCTCATACATCCGCCGAGCTTATAAATGCTGCTCTACTTGGGAACTTTTCCACCAAGTGATTGCACGAGTAAAGCAAATACTCGTGAATAATGGTTTTCAAACAGCATGATTGACAAACAACTCCAATCATTTTTAAGTAACCATTGCAAACATGCGGATAAAACTGAAAGTAATCATAGAGAAGTCAATAACATCAAAGTGTATTACAGAAACCAGATGTCCACGGCCTACAAAATAGAGGAAAAAAACATCAAGGAGATTATTAATCTTAACATCAAGGTTAAAAATCAAGCAGATAAAATCCAATTCATCATCTATTATAAAACCACAAAAGCCAGCAATCTTCTGATGAAAAATAACATCTGCCTAAACTCCTCGAATCTCAAGTCAACCAACATAGTTTACGAGTTCACCTGCCCCAATAAACCCTGTAAGCTTTATAAAAACTCTAAATATATTGGCATGACCACTACCATACTTTCGAGACGGTTAAATATGCATCTACAAAGCGGAGAGCCAAAGAACCATATGGAGAGTGTACATAATATTAACCTAACGAGAGATATGCTCGTTGAAAACACCATTATTAGAAGAAAAAGAGGTTAAAAAAGCGAGGCTAAACATCTTAGAAGTCATATTAATAAATGAAGATAAGCTGGCCATCAACAGTGAAGCGACAAGCTGGAATCGCACATTAAAACTATTTTAAAGATTCCACGCACAGGAGTGGCTCATTTCCTCTGAAGTTACGTTTAACCAAGGCAAATAAATACCCCTTAAAAATCGTTTTCTTTCACTTTACTTTCTGCCAGATCCTCACTCCACTCATTACATCGGTAAAGGAGGCAAGAACATTTCAAAACGCTCTGAAGATGATCGACTAAGATCGAAAGCTTAGCATTTTAGTTTGTTTTTTACCAAACACATTCATTTAAAAAAGAGATGAATACTGGACAAGCAAGCCACCATCTACAAGATGGAATAAAAAGGATAGTTAGAAGAAGAGAAAGTTGCCAAAGGAAATTAATTAAGGCAAAATACACAATGGTCTACAACAAAATTTGCATTCAACAAAGACTGCTACTCAACTACACTAATATATATATATATATATATATATATATATATATATATATATATATATATATATATATATATATATTACAGAAAATATTACAGGAGGAATAGAGAAATATAACACTAGAAGAATGCGGTCGGTTAGTGCGCTTGTGGCAGAAGATGTCAATGCATAATTGGTAGGAAAGGTCTACATACCAAGTACTAATATATTGTAACAGCCGAAAGTTATTTGTTGAGTAACTTATATCAGTGTATCTTCTCATCTACGTATGAGGTTATCTGTCAAGATCATTTGTACCCCTGTGTTATTTGAATAAAATGCTCATTTGCATGTAACTTGCAGTTTCATCCATTCTAACATGTATAATGTAAATATACAACTTATAGCCATGCTTATTTTATTACGGTCTATATGTTGCGCGGAAATGATGACACACATTCCATTCTTCACAGAACCCAAGCAGTTGGCGTGAACGGAACGCACAGCTGTTATTAACTAATATTTCATCGTGTTGAGCCCTTTCCCTAAATATTTCATCTAGGTATCGCGCAATTTCTCACGCATTTTCAGATTTAACCAGTCTTCAAATTGCGAAGCGAATCAGACTGTGGAGCGCACACAAAGTAATGTAGAGAAAAATAAATTGTTCACACTTAGGTAGGGGTATCCGCGGATACTCCTACCTAATTTGGAACAAACTTCTGAATATAGAAGTCTGAAAATGCGCGAGAAATTGCGTGAAATATAGATGAAATATTTAGGGAAAGGGCTCAACACGATGAAATATTAGTTGATAACAACTATGCGTCCCATTCACGCCAAATGTTTGTAGTGCGTGAAGAATGGAATGTGTATAGTCATTTCCTCGCGGCATCATCGTACTACCAAAAGCTTGGTAGCGCGCTGCACATCTAATCCATTGGAAATCGTATTTTGGTACAATTTGTCTGCAAAGAAAGGATGGTTCTCGTAGTCAGCCCCCTGTAACGCGATATATAAGTATGCATGGAAACATCCAGTAGTTAAACTATGGAGAACATGACCCTGGAACAAAAATTGCACACGCAATGTGCCTCGCAGATGTAGTGGTCTACACCCCTACAAATGTAAATATTTATTTCTTACTGTATATATATATATATATATATATATATATATATATATATATATATATATATAATTTAAAAAAGGGTTGGTAACCCTGACTTAAATCAGGAGATTGGTACACTCGCTCTCCAAAGCGTCTTAAAATGAGCCATGAGGCTTCATTCTCTTGACTGTGCTTCATCGGTCACCAGGTCTGTAAGGGTTTCAATGGTAATTGTAGCTTGGGCTAAATATTTCCCAGATAGAAACCCGGGTCTAAGCACCATTGTAGATAGAGGGGAGTAGGAAAAGGGGCAAAGAAAAAATAATAGAGTAGGCGGGTTGCGAACAGCTTCCCGCGTCGCTGGACAACTGTTAGTCAGCGATGAATCCACTCGGTCATCCTGAACCTCAAAAAAGATTCATTTTAACGAAGCTTTTAAGCGGCTTGCCTGCTCTTCTCGTACGCTATACCAGCAATCTTCTGATAAAAAAACAACAGCTCCCGAAACTCTTTGGATCTCAAGTCAACCAACATAGTTTACGAGTTTATCTGCCCCGATAAAGACTGTAAGCTTTATAACAACTCAAAATATATTAGCATGGCAACTAATACACTTTTGAGACGTTTAACTATGCATTGGCAAAACGGAGGACCTAGAAATCATATGTAGAGTGCTCATAATATTAACCTAACGAGAGATATGCTCGTTGATAACACCGTTATTAAAATAAAAGAGGTAAATAAAGCTAGGATGAACATCTTAGAAACCATATTAATAAACGAAGATAAGCCGGCCATCAACATTCAAGCGACAAACTGGAATCGCACATTAAAATTATTTTAAAATTTCACTCACCGGACTGGCCCATTTCCTCTAACATTATGCTCAACCTAGGCGGAATAAATACCCCTTAAAAATCGTTTTCTTTCATTCTGTCCCTACTAATTATCATCACCTTTATCTACAGCGGCCCCACTTAAGCAGATGACTGCTTAAGTCCCCGGCCAACCCTCCTGCGTGAACCACCGTCAGATGTGAAGTGAGATTGCCATTCACGTTTCGTCCCAACTATGTCAGGCAGTTGCTTGGCCATAATTGGGGGCATTGGAAGAAGCTGGTTTGAGGATTAGCCCACAGTAGAGGACAATGTCAGAAACATTCCGGACAAGGGACGGACTGCAACCTTCGGTGCCAATTACGGCGAAGGCCCCTTCTAGGACCATAGAGGGACATACAACCGTCTGTATGGTATGTTGGGGAGCGGTCGCGATTCAAAACCCTCGGGGGGGGTGGCGTTGTCAATAAGTCCGCCATACAATCACACCCCTGAGAGGATCCCACCTGGATTCATCCCATCCATCATCATCCTTCATTTAAAAAGGCAATTCTCATTTTCATCCAGGCGGCCGGTGAACGTGGGGGGGACTTTCTTCTCCATCTAGGAAAAACATACGTAATTTAAACCATACACTCAATAAACATACAGACATAAACACAAAACATCACAACACAGAAACAAACAGTAATACAAAGAAGAACTGCACCCCCCCACCCACCCCGAATAGAGGGGCTGCAGAAGCACGAAAATGGCGGCCCACCCAGCCACAAGAGTCCCATTAAGGGTTATAGGTGGGCACCCCAAACCGGACCGTAGCACGGTGTTTGCCACGGTCTTTGGGAAGCTGAGCGTGGGTATCCTGAGGCTGATTGACACCCCAGTTGGCTACTCAACAGTCTGTGAAAAAGAGGCAGACGTAGAAATCCTAACTACGGAGGAAGGGCAAAAGGTGCTAAATGAGATAGGCCTCCAGCCTAGCATCCCCCCCCCCCTTTTCAGATACAGGCTCATCGCAGTGTGGTGTGCAGACAACTCGATCCATGGATCGAGCAGCACACCAAAGATGAGATAAAGGAGGAAATTAACAAAAATCAACCGTGGGCCAACGTGGTGGAGGTGATTAAGTTCCGCAATAGGCGGGACAACACCGAATACCAACACGTGCTTAAGATAATATTCAGCGACACAAAGATGGCACAGACAGCCAAAGAAAGAAGGCTTCTCCTCTTCAATGCCAGGGTCTATGCAGACCAAATTGAGAGGGAAGAGTTCACCCAAATTCTTATATGTTTTAAGTGCTATAAAATGGAGCAGCATGCAACCAAGGATTGCAAGGACCAAGCTGTCACCTGTTCCAAATGTAGCAGGAAAGGCCATGGTTGGTGCGAATGTAAGGCCACCATTGATAAATGTCCTAACTGTGGCCTTAGCCACGGGGCAATGGCTATGTCCTGCCCCCAAAAGAAGGAGATCATCAGAATAAAAAGAAACGAAGTTAACACAATAAGCTCCACCTCCTATGCTCAAGCAACAGCAGCAAGAACTACGCCACTTATGGCTTCGGGTAAGCAGCCGTCGAAAACTTATCTCAAACTTGAGAATAAGAATTCGACGAAGATTCTCACCTGCATCTTATTCGCGCATGTGAACAATCTCACTAACCCGGGGACGTTCACGAAGACACTAAATCTCATGCTAAAAAAGAATGGGTTGGCTGAGATGTGGTTTCCGGACGACCCCCCATCGGGTGACGTGCTGCAGCTCCAATTTCAAGCAAAGGAGGCAACCGAGGCACTGGCGACTCCATTTCCCCAAGAAAGAGAAGTCGACCGAACGGCAAAGGAGGCAAAGACCCCAGCGGCAAAAGCCGACCCCACCAGGACTGACCCTAGGCTGGAGGCACAGAAGCGCCGAGAGAAGAGGGAAAGAAGGGCAGCCAGAAAGATAAAGGAAGCTGAAGGCAACTTGACGAGCCAATCGTCTTCGGAGTCTGACGCTGAGGAAGTCGAGGACAGAGCAACCAAAAGCTCCGTAAGCTCAAGAAGTAGGTCAAAAACCTCGAAGCGTACCTACAAGTACGACGGAGAGGAGATTGACCTCAAGATCATCACAAGCGAGGTGAACCAATACCCCCAGAAACTCTCCCCCAAGGAGATATTTGAGGGTATTCACCAAAAGTTATACAAATGGACCTACTCAGCAAAGGATAAAGAAAAGGACGTCGAAGAGGCAATGCTGGAGGGCGCCGTTAAGTTACACAAAGATTCCTGCATTACCCTAAGTGATGCATAATTCAAAAAGGTACGAAACGGCAAAACACACTACACATAAAACACAACTAAAAGAAAACATGGAGAACAGAAACAACGCTCTAAAAATACTCACACTGAATGTGAATGGATGGAAGGAAAAATCTATTCTTTACGGGAAAATCTTCCGGAAAGAAGACCCAGACATCATTCTCATATCAGAACACGGATCAACACAAACAATGACACTATAAAAATACATAACTACACAGTTATACAAAAGAACCACACACAAACAAGATACGATGGCTGCGCCATCGCTATCAAGAAGACATTAAAATTCAAAACACTTCCAGACTTAGATGAATCATTCGTGGCTATCGAAATCCCTACCCTGGTTGGAGGTCTAACGGTGGCGGAAGCCTATCAGCCCCCCAGGAGACAATACCTGCAAATTAACAACTTTTATACCCTTTTCGGGCACAAAAAGCTATCATTGTTGGGCGGAGATCTAAACGCCTGTTGCCGAGCTTCCGGCTACAGGCGAGTCGATCCAAGGGGATGAAACCTGGAGCTACTACTTGATAGAAAAAAGCTTCAGAGAGTTGGACCAGACTTTCCAACTTTCCTGACACGGAGTTCGACGTCAAAACCGGACATCGTATTGGCAAGTCCAGAATTCTCCTTCAATATAGCCAATGCCCCAGGACCTGTGGTCCCAAGCGATCATATCCCGATTGTCACCACCATTTCGCTTGCGCCTATGCTCAAGCCAGTCACATTTAGGAAAAGTTACGCGAAAGCTAACTTGGAGTTGTACCGAGAAATGCTCAGCACCTACCAACCAGCTGACCTGGGCGACGCTAATCTCGAGGAAATTGATGAGGAGATCGACAAAATCACTGATCTCCTCACTCAAGCCGACGAAAGATGCGTACCCAGAATCTCGTACAAAATGCTCCCGCAACCTAGGTGGACGGATGAAATGAGGGATATCGCGAGGGAACACAGGGACATTTATGAGGAAGTCGGCAGGACAGGCTCGAACAGGGAAAGAGTAGCCCGAATTTAACAGCTAAGCGAGGAAATGAAGAACATAATCCTCGAAAAGCAGAAAGAAATCTGGGACGATATCATAGGCAAACTAGTCCGGGAGACTAATCCTGTAAGTTTTTGGAACAGCGTCCGAAGACTTAGGGGATTGCCTCCCAGGCCAGGAATAAAGATCAAGGATGGCGATATCATCATAGAAGATCCGGACATTCTGGAAGGAAAATTCAGAAGACATTGGAAACAGGTCTTTGCAATCTCACCTGAGGAAAACGACGACTTCGATCAGGACTTCGAAGACCGACTGCTCGACGAACTCGGACCGATGCTACATAGGACCCACCCACAACCTCAAGTTTCTAGAGATAGAGAGAGATGGTTGACCACGGGCGCCCAATCACACTTGAAGAGACTTTAAACACCATTAAGTCCTTCAAGCAAAGGGCCCCCTGGTTGGTCTGGGCTGACCAAAAACAACTTGGTAAATGCCCCACGGCAAATTATTCAGGGCATGGTAAACACCATGAATGCATCCCTGAATACAGGCTACTTCCCCGATGGATATAAGGTGGCAAAAATCATCTTTATTCCGAAGGGGAACAATCCCTCAGACCAAGTGGCCAACTATCGCCCAATCTCTCTCCTAGAATTCTCCAGGAAGATCTTCGAGAAGATTTTAGCTAACTGGCTAAAAAATCAACTCGACGAGTTAGGAGCGCATAACCCCCAACAACGTGAGTTTAGACCTAAAAGGGGCACGGAAACGGCCCTGGCGCTCCTAACAGAAAAGATCGCTCACTGCCGAGCAAAGGGTCAATATGTAGACATCGTGATGAGGGACGTGCAGAAGGCCTTCGGCAAGGTTTATTTGAGCGGACTACAGTACAAAATACTCGGTCTCCAGCTAAACCCGCTCTTGGAAAGGATCCTTTGTGACCCTATCATGGACAGAAGGGCGCGTATCATGATAGAAGAGCACAAAGGACCCGAATTCGAACTCAAAGCGGGCGTTCCCCAGGGGAGCTGCCTGAGTCCCCTGCTTTACCTGGTCTTCACCATCGACCTCCCTACTCCTATACACCGGGACACAATGTATCTGCAATATGCAGATGACGTCACGCAGATCGTCCCGAGTAGGGTCAGGAAAGCGAGGGATCAGGCAAACAACACAATTGCAGAGATCCGTAACATCAACCAATATGAAATGAAATGGAAGATCCGGACAAACAGGGAGAAATTTAAGATTCTCCCGTTGAGCCGAGAGTCTACGTGGACCATCATAATAGATGGGAGGAGATAAGGCTACTCCGCCGAAGGCACCATCCTAGGCCTAAAGATCTCCGACCGCAGTTACTCGAGTCACTACAAGGAGAGGCAGACTATGGCACGGAGAGAGATCCCCAAGCTATATAGGTTCCGTGATTTTAGCTCGGCGAACATCAGGAAGTTATACCTGATGTTCATCCGAGCTAAGCTCATCTACCCTGCAGTAGTGACTCAAATGGCCAACAAGACCACCATGAAGAGACTCCAGCGAGTGCAGAACTCAGCAACCCTCTGCATTAACAAGACAAGAAGAAGAGAGCAAATTTGGCAGAGGGTACTGCACCAAAGACAAAGACTGGAGGCCATTAATATCGCTACCCAAAAACTGGTCAAAAAGGTCTGGTCTACAATGGCCAATGATATCATCCCAGAAGTAAGAAGAACTGGCGGCAGGATCAACATCCCTGCCAGATTGCGCAGAAAGGTCACCCGAAATCGACGCTTCCCAAGCACTAAACACTGCGACAAGGAAAACATAGAATACATGTACACATAAACACAAAACTATCATACAGACACCAATCCTACAAAAAATACAAGCCAAACAACGTAGTCAGAACACAAACGCGAAGTGCAATACCAACATCGAGCACTAACAAATGCTCAAATGCTCGAAATTGCGACTACAATCAGTAGACAACACGATAAAGACAAACAATAAGAAGAACACTAAAGAGACACGAACACAAAGACACACAACAAACAGCAACAAACCAAATGGAAACATAAGAAACACCAAACAAAAACAAGAACGCCTGCGATGCCCCTAAAACAAGGGCAACCCTACCCTATTTTTTACCATCTTTTTTATCTTCTACTATCCATTTCAAAAGAGTGATTATACCATTTTTTTATTCTGCCAGATCCTCGCTCCACTCATTATATCGGTAAAGGAGGCTAAAACATATCAAAACGCTCCGAAGATGATCGAATAAGATCGAAAGCTCAGAAATTTCGGGGGTTTTTTTTACCAAACCTATTCATTTAAAAGAAATAAATACAGGACAAGTGATCCACGATCTACAAGATGGAATATTAAAGATAGTTAGAAGAAGAGAAAGTTGCCAAAGGAAATTAATTAAGGCAAAATACACAATGGTCTTCAACAAAATTTGCATATATATATATGTAAGTAAAATAACTCAATGGTGAGTTATGGTATATGATATTGAAACCACTGTATAGGAGCTAAAAGTTTAATTTACGAGACTAGTAATTTCGTTATGTAGTTTATCATACCCTCTTCAGTCGTATACTGAGAATGCGATTGTTACAAAAGTCTATAAATAGTGTACATATCAGAAAAAAAGAAAAAAAACACAAAGGAACACAAAACGGGGGGAGGGTCATTAATCAGGGAGTATGAGTCTAAGATCGTTGATTAAGCTGTTTACAATGAGGTTACGGGAATGGAGGCTACATTTCAATTGCCCATCTGACAAATTAAAATTAGGAATTTCTCCTATTAATATAGATTCTACTATTTTATTTTATGGAAATATTTACAATTATATATGACTTGTGCCTTTGAATAGTCAATTTGGTGGTGGAAATTGCAAATATGATTAAAAATACTGGATGCGGTATTGCCTCGTCTGGCATCACCTCTATGTTTATAAATTCGTTTTGTTAAGGTTCTTCCCTGTACCCTATTTAGAATGAAGGACAGTTTGTAGAGCCACACGGGATTAAATATACACACATAGCACTGGTCAACACACATTTTTCATCAGAGACAGTACTATACTTTTCTAAATACAATTTCCATGTTGAATCCGAATATGCCTTCGGTTTTGCTCTAGCACGTACCGTTTTTAAGATATGCCAAAATTCAAAATGGCTGCCTGCGATTATAAAATGTAGTATATTACTGGCATTGCTCTATTGCATGCATCATTATTGTAATGCTAAGATGAGAAAACTAGATGCTTCGTGAGTTCTTGCTGGTTAAAGGGGTATAGAGAAGAATTCATTTACATTTGTAACCCGCAAGTATACTTTGCACAATTATTTAGAATTCCGTTTTATGCTTTCAGGTTACTCATGTGATGTGCATCTTCTAAGCTGCTCCTTCTGCGTTGATCATGAGAGGCTTCCAAATATTTTCACAAAGCAGGAGCAATGCCTCGAGAGTGCAAAAATCATCCAGATAAATTCTATTATGCATGTGGGCATTTTACAACAAAATCTTAGCAGCGTACTATCACAAATGATATAAACTGATATAAAGAAAATGTACAAACTCTACTCCGGTTGCCCTCTGGGTGACCAAGGTAAAGCATGGGCATCACACCAAGTTTGTACTTCCTGCTCTAATGGATTACGTGACTGGATTAAAAAAAAGAAAGCTTAAATGCCCTTCGCTGTTCCTATGATATGAAGAGAGCCCAGAGATCATCTCGAAGATTGCTATTTCTGCAGTGTGACCACAAAAGGGTTTCTGCGAAGAACAAGCACCAAATTGTTTATCCAACCATGGATTCGGTGTGCAGATCAGTTCCACATGATGTATCTTTGCCAATTCCAGTTCCACCTGATGATGGCCTCGTACCTGATGATATCAGTGATGTTAGCAGTACTGAAGGTGCATGCACATTAGATGCGGATGTTGAATATGAGGATGCTAACTCTGAGCCAAAGTTATTTACTCAGGAAGATTTAAATGATCTTGTGAGATATCTATTACTGTCAAAAGAGAAAGCAGAACTTCTAGTATCTAGACTACAGGAAAAATTCTCACTCGAGAAAAATGTACATGTTGCTTCCTCTGCCTGTTGGATAGCCATATCACTGCAAAACATTATGGCAAGCGTGACTGGCCACTTCGATCTACATATGAGCCTGGAATAAGCAGTGTTCAGTCTGTCCCCCTGGTAGAACCTCATAAAATATATCTGCCACCTCTTAATTTGAAACTAGGTCTAATGAAAAACTTTGTGAAAGCAATGGCTAAGGACAATTCTCAGGGATTCCAATATCTGTGCAAAAAAATTTCCACAACTGAGCACAGCAAAACTAAAAGAAGGCATATTTGTGGGACCACAAATCAGGGAGGTTTTAGCAGACCCATAGTTCGAGAAGACCCTGACTTCTCTTGAACTAAATGCATGGCTGCCTTCAAGTAATTATGCGCAAACTTTCTCGGCATCAACAAGTCACCTACATACAGACATGGAGTGGAAAACCTTCTTCAATATTATAAAGAAATGGGATTCTGTATGTCACTTAAAAAAATCCAGTTCTTGAATTCGTACCTAGACTTTTTCCCATAAAAACTTGGAGCCGTAAGTGACGAGGAAGGTGAACATTTCCACTAGGATATCAAGACCATGGAAACTCGCTATCAAGGATTTTGGAATGAGAGCATGATGGGAGATCATTGTTGGATGTTGTATCGTGATAATCCTGATAAAATATTCAAACGCAAATCCTATGCACAACGTTTATGAATTCAAGTGTTGACTTATTAGACCTTCAATCATTGTTTACCATTCTCATACATGAAATATAAGTACCATTAACTCTATGATGATTGTGGAATAAACAAAACATGGCCATTTATCCGTATCATATGTTTACGCCGAAAGAGAATGATAAATTTTAGAGTTTTTATATGTTAAATGCATCATTTTATGTCAATTCAACTTCTCAATGCCCATGGAGATATACAAAAGGCAATTTTTTTTTCTAGCAATGGAGCTATGCAACCATATATCACCAGTTTCGGCAAAGAAATCAGAGTAAAACGCTACATTCTATCAGCGACGGCGGTTATATTGCATTTTTGAATATCTCGAAAACCTGATGTGCTAAAGAAAAACTAAAGTCAGATCTGAAATTAGCAAGAAAAATGCCATGAGAAAAGTTTGGTCAGGTCTCTGATTATTAAAAGAGTTCAAATTTGTTGGCTAGTGTAATTAGATGAGTCATTAAAAAAATAACATATGGTGAATAATAAAACGAAACACAAACAAAACGTCAAAACAATCATATATAAATATATATAATTATATAATCCAATAAACAATTATATACGAGGGGCGGTCAATAATTTTGCGAATCGGTAGGGCAAAACAGAGGAAGGAGGATGGCTGTTTGTGGGGGTGTTAGGACAACTTATGACAAGTCAGGACCTGCAGCCGCACGCTCCAGCCTCGTCTATTTAAGAAGCAGTAGCTAATCGTAGATCGTCAATCACAACTTTTTTCAACAATGGAAAAGGTTAAGCACCGCGCAGTGATCAAAGTTTTGAGCAAGGAAGGCATAAATGCAAAAGAGATCCATGAACGCATTTATGCAGTGAACACCGAAACCTCCCTTCCTATGCCACTATTGCTCGCTGGAATAGGAAGTTCCGCCATGCTCGTGAGTCCCTTGAAAATCACCCCCGTCTAGGACGCCCATCATACGTGACCAACGAGGACAATGTGGCCCGTGTGGAGATGATGATCCTGAAAATCGACGGGTGAAGGTCGAAGAAATCGAGCGAGAACTTGTAATATCACATGGAAGTGTTAGCAACATAATCCACGACCATTTGGCCATGATCAAGGTCTCTGTCCGTTAGGTCCCTAGAAACCTCACGCCCCATGATCGAGTTCAACGTCGTCAAAGTTCGGAGGAACTGCTGCTCCTGTACAACCAAGACCCGGCGGGATTCGAGTCACGCATAGTGACAGGTGATGAAACGTGGGTTCATCACTGGGATCCCGAAACCAAGCTCGAAAGCATGGCCTGGAAGCACAGGGGCTCTCCGACCCCCATCAAGTTCCGGACCCAACCCTCAGCCGGAAAGATCATGGCCACCATATTCTGGGATTCTGAGGGAGTGTTCATAGTGGACTATGCGCTTCGTGGAAGGACCATCACAGGCCAATATTACGCCTAGGAACTGGCTGGGTTGAAGAAGTGCATCCGTCAGAAGCGGCGAGGCAAGTTGACACGCGGTGTCCTGCTCCTCCACGACAATGCCTCTGTCCACAAGGGCAGAGTTGCACAAGCTGCCCTGTGCGAGGGCAGATTCGAGGAGCTCAAGCACCCTCCCTACAGTCCAGATCTGGCGCCTAGCGACTACTTTTTATTCCGCCAGCTCAAGGCTGCACTGCGTGGACGCCGGTTTGGGGACGATGAAGATGTCCAGCTCGCCGTCCAGGAGTGGATTGAACAGCAGTCGGGAGATTTCTGTTTGTAGAGAATTCGAAGCCTCAGGGACAAGTGGCGCAAGTGCATTGAAGTCGAGGGAGGTTATATTGAAAAATAATAAAACACTTTTCCTCATATCTCGTTTCCTTATATCCGAATTGCAAAAATTATTGACCGTCCCTCGTAGATATCACACCTGTTAAAACTTATATATACAGCGAACACAACTACTAGTAACATTTCATTCATACTTTCAAATGCAGAACAGACAGACACATAATTCTACGACGCTTGTGATAAAATACTACAATACATTGGAAACGGCACTCCACATAAAATAGATTTCGAAGTCTAAGCAACATTATGGCCAACAACGACGGACAAGAAATACAAAATACAACCACGACTCCAAATAATCACACTCAGTACGCACAAGAAGTTGATCTCTATGCATATGAAACAGTATCAGACAGCGATGAATCATATATTACACTACCACAACGATGCATGGAAAGAGAAATATCTCCCACACAAAACAACTCTCCATATGTAGGAACTCCGAAAACGCCACTTGCTCGAAAATACGTTTTCTATTGTTTGTTTACGTTAGGGTGTGTAGAAGAGCCGCATTTAGATATACCAAAGCGGCCGTCCCGGGCAGCCAATGAAAATGCATGGGCCGCCCCACACCTACCCACCTTGTCAATTACACAGTCCACGTGTGTTCAGTGTTTTGCTTCACTTTGCTTGGATTTACCCCTCACTATTTTGTGTTTATTGCCCATTATTTCGTGGTACTCGTAACTATGAGTGATGTGAACAGTGACGAAGAAGTGAATGTTCCTAGCAGCTCTAGGAAGCGTCAGAGGTGAGGTAGATAAGTGGAAAGGAGTCATAGCCAAGGACAAACGTAACAGAGGTGAGGCCTACACCAGTGCGTATACCAGACGCATATACTGTTGTGTATGACAATACTGTGCAGGAGGTATGCCAGAATGCATTTTATGCCTATTATAACCACTTATCATCTTTAAATAGATTATTTATACAAATATAATACAGTTTATGACCTTTTTTTGTGTGATACATGGATGTATATGTATATATGGGATATCTGATGGTGCGGTTAAGTGGAGGTGCACATTTTGCCGTGGTTGTTTACATTACGAGCCAGGTCAACATTGTGTATGACATGTCACGTATTCTGCTACCCAATAGCTTCAAAATGAGACCAAAACCATTGTAATTAACCAGTATTTGGCGATGTTATATCAACTGAAACATTGCAAAACTTTAACCTTCATTTACACGTTTTTATGGGGGGGAGGGGGGCGCTTTCGGAGTTTCTTCATGGATGGCCTCATATAATCAACAGGACAATGATAATAACTTTAATGAACATAGTCTCAGCGCGAACGAAGCCAAAAAATACTTCCGAACATAATGGAAGGCAATCATACGTTGAAACTCGGAAAATAATTATAGGTGGGGGCTCAAAAGGGAAACTTTCTGAGGACAACAGTCCAACTAGACCACCCAGAACAAATTAAAAAAAGTCTAGTAGCTTTAGAATTGCAATTAAAACAGATACAATCGGAATCGATGACGGACCCGAAAGATTACGAACTAGTAACAGAAACAGTCGGAGGACATATCAAATATATCCATTCCAGCAAACACACAAGACTTTGTTGGAAGTGATAGAGGAGGAAGAACAAATACCAGACGAGATATACCAACAAATATCTGAAGATGAGAAACAACTTATAGAAGCAGAACAAACACACCAACAAAGGAAAAAGAATACACAGAAAAATTGGGCGCAATTCGTTTAACCAACAAACGAAAATGTCCACAAAATACTACTCAGGAATCGTCCACGCATCAGGAATCCACATTTCAAAAACAAAACAAACAAACAAAATGTATCATTGCTGACCATTTCGACCATATCCACATCGTACAGGAGTCAACAAGCGGGAACAACAACAGAACCAGATCAGCAATTGCAAAACACTTACAGAAAAAACAAACTGGTTAGAACATATACCAATAACATCAAACAATCCAAATAATGAACGTGAACAGTGCATATACGTCAAATCCATTCTTACGCACAATAACATGAGCCTCGCATTCTTCCTAGCTTGGGCTTGTATAATAATAGGTAAACATATCCATAAAGTAAATACCGCCTATTACTAGGCTATATTAAGAAACGAGCAACAAAAAAAAAGAAAACAAATAACAATATGTAAATAACAAATAACAACGCTACAAAGGCCAAGGGCTAAAAAAAATATCAAGAAAACAAAGCAAGAAGGAGGCTTACTCCCCGGCGCCGGAACGTGCAACCTACAAAAAAATAATAAAAAAATAACAATCAAATAAAGGGAAGGAGACCGGCCTCCTCCAAAATTCGTAAAGTCAGCAAGTCAGTGTGCACGAACCCATCCCGAGTAGAAGGGACAAGCGGTAGCGATCCCGCTCACCCCGGTATCGGGACAGGTAACGTGCCCGAAGATCGTCCAGACTGGCAAATTCAACAAGGATGTGCCGAACAATCTGTGGGACGACGCAGTCGTCGCAGTAAGGCGCAGGCGAGCGCTCCATCAAATGGCAGTGTGACTTGCGAGTGTGTGTCCATTTTGGGGAGACGACAGAAAGCAACCTGAAGCCATCGCGGTACAGAACGTGAAATGCAACATTGCACAATCAGTTGATATTTGGAGATGAAATATGTGAATACTTCACAATCACTCGGGTAGCGGAAAAACCGGTGAGAAAAAGGCATCACCCAAGGCTCACCTACTTGCACAAAGGCTTCATCTTTCACTTCAACGTTAAGCCCTCAATGAAGAAGAGGTGAGTGAATATTGCAATGGTATTTGCCAATGAGAAATGTCCCCAACGCTCGTTCCAACCATCATGAAATTTCAGGCAAAATTACCTTTCTAGTCATCCAAGTTTATCGTCCGTGACCAAACCCCTGTTAGTTACTGAATGGTGGGTATCTCATGTAAGTATTACAATTACAACAATCCTATCACCAGTTCCGTAGCGCTATCCTTTCTGATAGAGCGAGTCTCCTCCTCCTATGGATTAGTTACACCGAGGTGGGCAAACTGTTAGCCGCGTTTCATTTCAGACTTCGACAAAATATGGAAAATTAATTCGTAAACATTTTGCCAAATTCTCACCTTAAACGCAAATTTTGTCTCATTTGAGTTCATTATTAACAATTTCTACGTTTGAGTTGACTCCTGTCTTCGATGGATTCGTTAATACCCTAAAACGTACCAATCTATCTCCTTATTTTTTATGTAAGTGCTCGATTCCTAAATTTATCACTTTTAAATATTCTCGTATTTCCTTGATAGATAAATTGTCTTTCTTAAATACGATACTTTAGAAATACTTATTTCCTTATCTAGACGCTCTCTTTTGCTCGCGGAGGCTGGTCTATGTTGGCTGTGGTTAGTACTTGGATGGGAGACGCCTGAACCCTGGGTATTGATCACATGATGTAGAATTGTAAATCGTGGTTCGGATTCCTCGTTAAGATGTAGATCTCCACTTTGATATAAGTCTGCAAACAGTTTAAAAGGGGTCTCAAAACTATTTCCCCCAAAATTACCCTTCGTTATTAATGGGTGGCCACATATGTCAACGATTATGTAGTACATGCAAACAACAGTTAATGCAATTAACTTATGTGTATTTTAAATTTGCGGTCCACAAAGCTTTACATAAGCTTCAATGTGGCCCACTGCTTAAAATTATTGCCCGTCCCTGAATTTGTACTTTCAAAACTTAGGAAACACCAAGGTAGAGCGAAGGAATCAAAACTTGCTTTTTCCTCTGTTTAAATCAATGAATAAACACACTGCGCATGTTTATGGTGTTTGATTTCTTTGTTTGGTCTAACTAATTAAATTCAAGTGGAATGAGTTTAGTACATTCATTTTTAAAGTAAGTTTTTCTTTAGCAATCTCTGAAAAATTAGCATTATGAAAAAGGAATCTGTATTATTACAGGCATCAGTTTAAATTCATATATTATCTTCCTAATGCTCAAAAATATTCACCATTCTAATCTAGCCTTGTCTGTTAAAGGGGAAAATAGTATGCGAAGCGATAGCAAAGCGTTAGGCAAATTTGAGCCTGCCCCGTAACAATAGTATTATAACTTTAAGATTTATTATTTTTATCGTAAGATACCGAAGATAAACGTTTCTTATCTCTTTTTCGTGTTTCTTATCAATTGTAGAATGACATACCGAGAGAATGACGCCCGTATTTCGCTTTTGTTCGTGCGTGTATGCGCTAGTGGAAGGAATAAGTGTTGAATCACCAAAAGTTGCAGGATATCAACGTAGGACATTGAAAGTATATTTTATTTTGTATCTTTTTTATAGAGTTATTTCGAAAATTATACAACTATTTCTTTATACTTTACCAATTAGTAGAAACCATATTGAAGTTTAGAGTAGGACCTCGCTCTGATATTCACCGTTTAATTGTTAACTCTGTCAATAATAATCTCTAAAAAAGAAGTAAAAAAAAAGAAGAATCGCACAAATTCTCAAATATAGCAGATTCTCGAAGTTTAGTGAGTGGGTAATCCCAATCCCATTTCCTGGACATATATTTTATTACCGCACCGAGGTGAAGAGGAGGTGAAGCGTATCCAAAACACCTACCTTAGCCACTTCCGGTGAATAAGAATAACCTCGGTGCGTACCCTTTTGATTAAAACTAAGATGATGATCCCCTCAGTGTGTCCTCCACTCACTATAAGCCAACCATGGGCGGGTCGGTGGAATAATGAGTTTTAAGCCGAGTGGATTGCTTAATAATTGCCAGGGAATCGTCCAAATTAGTTAAACACACATTAACAAAAATAATCTTTAATGTACATGAATTTGAAATAAGCACAGCGTATATAAATATAAATAGGATTAATCTTGCACTGAATAAGTAAGTCTACAAAAATGCCGTGGGGATTACTTGCAGATTACTCACTGGGATGTTTGCGTCTTAATGACACCAGACAGAACAAAGGGAATATTATTATAGAGTTAAACACTGAATTAAGTAAGCACTTCTAATATTCGAGGGTATGGGCTCGAGATGAGAATTCTAGTTCACAAATAAACTGGTGAACTTAGGGGAGGGGATAATTCAATTAACGATACCTTTGAGTTCGTAAGCATTTTTTAAGGGGGGAGGGGGGCAATGAAGATCTTCTTCTGGTGACGATGATCGCACCTAGTCCGGCCTTCCTAGGTTAGCGAATGAGAGGGTAATCCTAGACCGGTGATATACTGATCCTTTGCCGGATCACGAAGGTGAGCCAAGCGGTGACTCAATCGGACTTCTTCCTCGAAGTACCTGTCCGATTATTCGGCTCCTGGAGTGGGTAGCCAAAACCGATTACCTAGCTACGTCTAGGGTAATCTGCAGAGGGAGGTCCTGTGTAACCTCAGACTCTGAAGGGGGGGCTGCGAGAAGTTTGGCACCTACAAGTACCGTGACGGCAACAACCAATTCCCCGAGAAGTTCCTTCCTTGCAGCAGGCGAACGGTTTCTTATGTGGATCGAGTTTCACACAAACTCGAGGTAGGTCCAAGGGCTTCTGCCTGATTCCAGGGAGAAGTCTTCTTTTTATTTTTCTCACGAGCAAAATTGAGAGAGATAATCGAATTCTCGTAAAATCTGTATCGTCGCGCGAAAGACCTTTTTTCATCTTTGGGCTGACGATATCATTCACGGCTTCGAGTCATCTTGGATTTTACAGCGGTGCGGAAAAGGGCGACGGAGAATTTCGAGGTGAGAGGTGCGTTTAGGGCTACGAGAAGGCGCGTAGCTTTGTGTCATGGTGTTTCTACGTACACCTATGTACACGGTATTCAGACTTCTACACTGATATTCAATAATCTATATTTCTCACAAGAAAAAAGGGTACAATTCGAAATTCACTAGCCATTTTGGGGGATTGGGGTGCTATTCTTGACTCATTCATGTAGATGCAGTTTTTTTATTATTGTATATTATGGGTGATTTGGATTTTGACGAGCCTTGATGATGATGCTTTTTATTTTCGACGAATTCCAATGGATGGTTTAAATTGTAGATGCATGATCTGACACAATCCTATGCATGCATTTTATGGTAGGGGTTTGACCGATGAGGATGACCTTTGATAGGCCATTGTGGCTTTTGTTATCCGTGGAATTATGGTATGTTGGATTCCAACACAATGGGTTCTTGACACGAATTTCTCATTCCAAATCATTTTTTTGGAATAAACAATCTCAATTTAAGTAAACAAGGAAGTCCTATTAACTTTGAACAATATTAGTTAAATAAACAAGGAAATCCTATCAATTTTGTAACAATATTTAGCTAAATAAGCAAGGGAATTATTTATAGTTTGAACAAGCTTTTCTGAAATAAACTAGGGGGTTTATTAAGCTTGAACAATCTTTAATCAAATAAAAAGGAAATTCTATCAAGTTTGAACAATCTTTATTTAAATAAACAAGGACATCCTATCAAATTTTGAATAATATTTAGATAAATAACCAAGCAAATCCTATTTAGTTTTAACAAACTTTCTTTAAATAAACAAGGATATCGTATCAAGTTTGAACAATATTTAGTTAAATAAACAGGAAGATCTTATCCTTAAGTTTGAACAAAATTTAGTTAAATAAACAAAGAGATCCTCTCTATTTTTGTAACAATATTTAGTTAAATAAACAAACATATCCCGTTAAGATTGAAAAATCTTTAATCACTTAAATAAACAAGTAAATCCAATCAAGTTTGAACACTATTTAGTTATATGGCATTGTGATAAAAAAAACGGCATTACTTTCTTGACTCGACGCGTGAATACTTCTTCAATAAAGGGATAAATAACATTGTAATACGTTTGAAAAAGTGTATTCAATCACATGGAACATACTTTGATAAAAATAAATATATTATTTACCTGTTTATTTATTTTAAACTTTGCACTTTAAAAATAATACGAGAGGTATCAGAAAAAAATGAAAAGTAGTGAAGTTAAAATATCAGTAAAGTCCCAACAAAGAAGATCAAGGAGATTGATTGTCCTTGGTGTAAAAGCTCCCTTTCAAAATTTTTACCCCGCCCGCAAGCACAACTTATCAAAAGAAACCCAAAGCTTCCTGAGGCCAATTTTCTCCCTGTACGACCATATATTTAAACGTAGGTCATCCGCACGAAGAGGAGAAATCTAATTTCAAGTGATTTCGCCCTTATTTACAAGGGCAATCTACATCCCCACCGATCCGTGAAAAAAGCCGGTCCTTGTTTCATCGGCGATGCAGGTGTCTAATTCCGCCTGGCGAAAAAAATATTCAAAATAAGAAAGGATTTATATGTTCAGTTTAGGACAAATCTTGAGGCTTACGAGAAGCTAAAGAGATCACGTTCCAAACGCTGGCACAGATTTTAAAATTTTTCACTCTGGCTAATCGGTGGCTCATCCAATCATGACATAATTACCCCAGTTCGGCATTTAATCCACTGTATCTAAATACAGGGTAGTCCTAAAGTCCGTGGACTATTCAATGACTCAAGCTGGTCTTAAAGTCCTTGTACAATTCAAACATATAGGATGATGAGGCATTAAACCACACTTCTTGAAAACATATTTATCACACACCCTCGTCAACTGGCAACTGAGTAGAAAATTACAGAGAACTCCATATATACCTCTGACCTGATAGACAAAGATCATGTTACCTGACCCACACCCCTACTTGGGCTAATCCCAGGAGGGAGTTAATTTACTACCTGATTAGGGCTACGCAGATTTACAATTTGTTTGTCTGTTTACATATCAAACTATTAAAAGAAAATTGACCTTCAGATAAATTGAAATTAGGAATAGATGTGATCAAACTTGATTCTACAATTCTTCTTTCGACATAATATTTTTATTTAAAGACCAATTTACTTCCTTGAAAATCGATGGAATGATTAAAATCTCTGACATGACAAAATACTCCACTACTTTCATTGTCCACTCTGATGTCCCTCTTATGTTCATACAATCTTTTTATCTAAGTTTCTTCCCGTTTCACCTACATAAATTTTTTTACAATCTTTATATGAAATTACATATAGCCCTTTATCCTATTGGTCTTTAGGATTCCGGGAAATCATCATTTGATTTATAGAAAATTCCCACTAAAACTTGCAAAAACCTTGTTCATACCTACAATAAACGTTTGATTGCTGCTAATACTTTATCGTGTGAATCATAGATCACTTATCTACAATTTAGGATTATCAGGGATTCGTAGCTATTTTCTTAATATTTTAAGTTAATTCTTGCTTGGCAGAACCCAGGGGGTATGTGTTGATAGCCAGTATAGTAGTGCTAGAAATGTAATCTCAGGAGTCCATCAGGGTAGTGTTCTTGGTCCCTTGCTATTTATTATTTATACAAATGACATGTGTCATGTTTGGAAAACAAACTGATTGCATATGCTGATGATACAACTCTCTTGGCTGTTGTTCCTTCTTCCCGCCTGAGGAATGCAGTTGCGGATTCCATGAATAGAGACCCAGCACGTATCTATGAGTGGTGTAAGCTTTGGGGCATGTAGCTTAACTCTTCTAAAACTCAGAATATAATAGTTAGTTGGTCCAGAATAATTTTGCCTATGCGTCCTGATCTACATATTGATGGAACAGTATTTAATACCAATGACTATTTTAAAGTTTTGGGCGTTACTTTTGAGAGGCACATACTCGTACGTAATATTGCCTCCTCTGTTTCCCAGAAAGTTGGTATCTTGCAGAGATAGATGTATTAGAATGTTTGGAGACGAAGATATTATAGCTAAGTGCTTTAATTTCTTCCCTCTTCTTTGTTTGGAGTACTGCTTTCCTGTGTGGTCCTCAGGTGCAGATTCTCATCTTAAGCTCCTGGATAGAGTTATGTCTTCGGTCAAGTTAATTTCACCAAGTATTAATGTTGACCTGTGGCATAGGCGTAAAGTGAGTTCTTTATGCTTGTTGCATAAAATGTACTACAGTGATAAACATCCTCTGCATTCGTCCTTACCTGATCTAGCTGTTTCTGTTCGTAATACAAGGCAGGAAGCCACTGCTAATAGTGTGACATTTTCTAGTATCAGGTATAGTAATAACCAGTTTACCAGGAGTTTTATTGTGGCTGCAGCCGTGATGTGGAATGGTTTGCCTCGTGCTGTTGTAGAGTCTACTGATCTCCATACATTAAGAGGGGAGCTAACTCATTCTTATTATCTGCTGACATCACCTGATTTCCGGTGTTATTGTTTTTTTTCTCATATTTAATCTTTACTCTTCTTTTGCCTCCGTCGTTTTTTATTTGCAGGCTGATCTTCCTCTGGAGCCCCTTGGGTTTATAGTCTTTTGACTTTTTCCATGGGGGGGGGGGGGTCAGCTCAAGATTTAAAGAAAGAAAGAAAAGGATAACATACTAAGTATTAGTTTATAGTTGCCAATAGTATATATGTAATATTTATAAATGTTGCTAATACTTTTGCTTCCTGTGTCTTTCTAATAAACACTGTTCAATGTTAATAATTTGTTTAATTATCATTTATACATTATAATATATAGCTTTTAGGCTAAAATAATTAATATAATATAAATATGTACATTTAAAACTAGTAACGTATAAAAATTCGTAAATTACCAAATTTCCGATGCGTTGCCAATAAATATGCGCGTAACTGGAGTTCATACTTGGCATTTGCCGAGAACCTAAGGACATTTTTTAAGGGTGAAATGGATAAAAAAATAATAAGAGAGAATTAAATGAAACGCCCCTATATTATGGTATCGATGGTATTGAAACTCATTGCTAAAAAGTTTCTTCATTGTATACCTAAAAGAAATGCCTTTGTAATATAGGCTATGAGTTTCTTTATTAGCTATTAACTAATTAAATAATTTTTGTAAATGTAGGAAAATACTGATATTACGAAGAACAACTTAAATTGTGCGTATAATCAGCCGTTTTTAGAGCGAAATAAGAGCAAAGATATTGTTTGTTCTTTGGTTTCTAAAATTCTGGTGACTGTAAATAATTTGACTACGTCTCTATGTACATATTTGATTATTATTATTTTTAATTATATATGCTCGCATGCTATAATTAGTAATGGATATGAAGTATTTTTCGGATTTATACAAGATCTTCGACTAACGAAAAACTTACGAGAAGGAATTAACAGAGTAAAAAATCAATCAAGATTGATAAGGTAAGAAGTCGATCCGGATTGAGAGAGTAAGAAATCAATCCAGATTCAGAGTAAGAAGTCGATCCAGATTGACAGAGTAAGAAGTCAATCCGGAAAGACAAAGTAAAAAGACAATCCGGATTGACAGTTAGAATTCAATCCGGCATGACAGAGTAAGAGGTCAATCTGGATTGACAGATTAAGTGGGAGATCACTGCAATGATTATATTTCTCCTTTCAAAATTTTCTGCTTTTTCAGCAAATTTTCCCGAGACTTAAGAATTGCTTTAATCCGTTTGTTATTTTGTACATTTTTGATGACTCAATGTTTTAAGGACATTGCGCTATTTTAAAACGATCAACGAAAACTTTTTTTTTTAGTTCGACTCCACATTGATTTTTATAACAAAGTTTAGAATTGTGATTTTCATTCACGTGAGAGTGCGTACGTGATACATAGATAGGTATATACAGGGTGATCCCCCCCCCAAAAAAAAACGGGCCCCAATTTCGATACGCCTCATTTCTTAATTTTCTGCAAGAATTAAACGAAACTTTGGTGATAACTAGTTTATTGTGTTTAAAAACATCATATCAAAACATGAGCGTCTTTGGACTTTTCCTCTTTATTCTAGAGCACGTGTTCGAGATGACCTGCATTTAGCTCTGTGCATTTCTTGAGGCGCAGCACAAAGTTGTACGTGACGTACTTACACACCGACCGACTAATGGCTCTGATCTCCTCCCTGATGGCTTCCTTGAGTTTCGGGATGGCCCTGGATTTCCTTTCGTACACTCTGTCTTCAAGGTAGCCCCAGAGAAAGAAATCTGGGGGCTAAGGTCTGGGCTGTGATGTGCTCACTCAAAATCAGTCTTGAGACTGATCACACGGCCACCAAAGTTCTCTTTCAGCCAATCTCGGGACAGATTTGAGGTGTGAGAGCTTGCTCCATCTTGCTTGAACCAGAACTTCCCCATAGGCGACGGGAACAGGGTCTGCAGCTCCCTTTTAAAGGTTTTGAGGATCTCAACATACCACTCCTTGGTGACTGTCCCTGTCGCGCCAGATTCCTAGAAGAAGAATGGTACCATGATGCCTCTGGCTGATATTGCAGTCCATACCGTGCACTTAGAGGAGTGTAGGGGCGTGGTGGCTACCTTATTTGGTCGGGGAGTCCCCCAGAAGACATTTGTCTTCGAGCTTACCCTTTCTTCAAGATGGAAGTGAGCTTCATCTGAGGTCCAAAGGAGGTTAAGGAAAGTTGGGGTCTCCTAAATCCTCTTCAGTTTCTCCACCCCCATAGCCTTTCTCTGCTCCTTGTCTGAGGTTGTAATGAGCTGATTCGTCTTTATTATGTATGGATAGGCCTATACATCTATTACTAGCACTCTCCTGAAAGTCTCACGGGATATGCCGAGGGACTGACTTCGCTTACGCATAGAGCGTTTTGGACTCTGCTCAATGACTCTCTCACCCTCTCGACCAGCTCAGCTGTACGCTTCCTGTGGCATCCTGAACTGGTTGGACGGTTGGCAGTGGCTGTATTAAGGTTCTCCACAGTCCCATAGTTCTCGAAGTGCTCCACCCAGTCCTGAAATCTGCTCTTGGAGGGGGATTTTTCACATTCGAACTGATGCACGAAAGTATACTGCACTTTCTTGAACGAGCCTGGCGTGAAGTAATGTTTGACGCAGTATATGCTTTGCTGGATCACCCCTATCGTGGTATTGTTATTGTTGCTTTAGAACGCCAGTCTGATCCTATTCCTTATGAAGGACAACAATACTTCTATGTTGGCTGAGTGGACTTTTTCATGACCTTATTTTTGAGAGAGTGCCACAGCGTTTAATCCGTTTTAAGGAGAGAGCCCGTTAAATACGTAAAGAATCCATTGAAACACCAAAATTATCCAAAAATAAATATATATTTTAAATTTATCAATTAACTACAAAAAAAAATAAAATATTTACAATCACCTAATAAGTTTAACGGAGATAACCATACTTGAAACCGGGCCTATTTCAGAAGCTATTCATGTCCAACTCGAAATAGGCTCTAAATAAACAAACCAATTGCCGATTAGTTATTTTATAGTAACTATTTTAGATTAGCATTAAACTCCTATTTAAGTTTCACTCTTCTAACTGCAAATATGACGCGGTTCACTAACAATTGTCTCTACCTCAGTTAATTTGAGTACCGTAATAAACCGATACTAAAGCACTACGAATATAAATGGTCATTCTGACTTACATGAAAGAAAGGATCAAGGGTTGCCGGATGTCACTAGATGGCTTTTATCCCGTTTCGTTGGGTACAGCAGCCGATTGTGGACTTTCCAACAGATGGGAGGGGAAAGGGAAGAGGACCCGATGTCTAATTCTTTGGTTCTACGTAAAAACGCGGAAGGAGGAGTTGTACTCTCTGGCTCAAGGAGTGTTCTTCTGGATACTTTTAAAGACTTTTGTATCCTAGTCTTATTCGAGGGGTTGCCCACTGGATTTTGGGGTATACGAGGAGATTTTGAATGTACTTGAAAGATGTAATCTTCCTCGGGTATTGTTTCTTCTTCTCTCTTCGGTCTTAAGATCGCAATTTGAGATTCACACGAGGCTTACTGGTTCTTCAATTATCTTACTTTCGAAATTCCTGTTTTGGCACTAGGAATGTTAATCCAGTCAGACTTCTTCTAAGTCTGTAAAGGATACTTTGGTCTGGTACCGATACAAAACGTGACGTTTTTCTAAGTTAAATATTCATCCATAAATATGCATCTTTAAATATTCAACCTAAAAATACATCCTTAAATATTCAGCCATAAATATTGATCCTATAATATTAGTCCTAAAATAATCAATTGTAAATATTCATCATTAAATATATAATCATCTTAAAAAATAAAACTTTAAATATTCATCCTTAAATACTAATCATTAAATCGCTATATTTAAATTTTTATTCCTAAACATTGATCTTTAAATATTTCACCCTTATATATTCTTCCTTAAATATTCGTCCTTAAATATTCATTCTTAAATATCTATTCTTAAATATTCATTCTTAAATATTCATCCTGAAATGATCATACTTAAAAATTCATCTTTAAATAATCTTGCTTAAATAATCATACTTAAATATTCATCCATAAAATATTCATCCTTAAATAATAATACTTAAATAATCATATTTAAATATTCATCCTTAAATATTCATCCTTAAATATTCATCCTTTAATAATCATACTTAAATAATCATACTTAAATATTCATCTTTAAATAATCATCCTTAAATAATCATCCTTAAATAATCATACTTAAATATTCATCCTTAAATATTCATCCTTAAATAATAATACTTAAATAATCATATTTAAATATTCATCCTTAAATATTTATCCTTAAATAATAATACTTAAATAATCATATTTAAATATTCATCCTTAAATATTCATCCTTAAATATTCATCCTTTAATAATCATACTTAAATAATCATACTTAAATATTCATCTTTAAATATTCATCCTCAAATATTCCTCCTTCTATATTGATCTCATTAGGGAATCTCAACACAGTAGATTATTTACGCCTTTTGGATCAGGCAAACAAAACCTTTTAATTTCGCTTTGGACAAAATTTAAAATAGAAGTGAGGGAGGATTCCTGGCGCGTGATTTCGCCGAAGTAAGTACTAAAAGCCATGGCAATGGACGCTTCGCTTCGCTTCGCTTCGCTTCGCTTACTAGACTATATCCTTTTAATGCATTTTTTTATTTTCAAAAGGAAAAGAATTTCCCATTTATTTTACTTATGTCATTTTAAACAAACACCATTGGAATCTAAATTAAGTTCTATTGACAAGAACCTTTTTTTTTTATTGATACAGATACAGCACTAGTTCCGGAGCATCAAACCCCATCATTCAGCTGTACTACTCATAATCTTTCCAAAGGGCATTCCTTAACCCCTCCCTCCCCCATCCTAAGACCCAATATAACTATAAATGCGTAACAACAAAACACTTTATGAATCCCTGACTAAAGCGCTCCCAAATGATGCCACTCTCCTTCAGCAATTTTTTCTTTAATTCTCTCATCTGGTGAGTGCATTCAAAGGCATAAGTCACCGTAATCTCCTTCGTCGACAATGAACAACATACAATTTATCAAATTCCTGGTGACCCTGATAATCTTAAGCTGTCTCTGCCTGCTGTTGTTACAAACCTTCAATGAAACACAACATGAATTGCATCTGAGTAATACAAGTGTAGGAATGCAGCCCTTGTATAAGGTAAGTTTTGGTTTATTTTGATAAATCCACATTCGATTCGATGGTTTTAAGTACATAGTCTTGGGGCTCAAAGCCTGTGGGAGGAAAATCGATAAAAGAATAGTAGTGAAAAAAGAAAGAATGTATGAAATGTGTAATGGAATGCAAGGCGCCTGGTAATCAGGCTTAGCTAAGCCCAGTCATTTTCTTATATATTCTGAATGGGTATTATTTTACGATCTGTACTGCTTTAGAGCTAGTTTGAATGGGTTAATAAATTCTCATGTTAAACATTTGTCATCCTGAGTTTTTTAGATTTATTACCTCCCTCTTATCTCTTGTTAAAGTAAACTATTCTTCTGCACTACTTTGTATTCATAAAATATATATGTACAGCTGCGGTCAAAAGTGTTCGGACGTCTGGAATTTTTCTTATTCCTTGGTTATTTCAATGAACATACTGATGTTGGTTTGCATGTATATGACCAATACATCTAGAAAGCAAGATGAAAGTACAAACTTTCTTAAAACTTTTTAAAATATCTGAAATGAAGATTCTATTGAAATGTATTAAATCCTGGTATTTCATGTCGTCAGGATCTGATATTAATATGATAATGGCAAAACACGTAACGATACCGTAAAGAAAAGAAGTCGGATACACGCCCTGCACTAGTAGGATCTCAGCTGTCGACAAATTTCCCGGAGGGTGGGCCGATCACATTCCAGGCTGGCATAGGTGATAAAAAGGATCCGAGAAAATGGGAACATCTAATGCATTCGCCAGGACAGTCCATCGCAGACCGAGTGCATCATAAGGCCTCCAGTCATGTATGGACACCAGAGGCCGCTGATCAACCTTCAGCAGAAGTGGCGCCTAGTGATTAGGGCACGTGCTCACTGCAACTAGACCATGCGTGAGTGAAGAGCGTGTCTTATGGTTCGACGAGTCCACGTTCCAGTTGTTCTCTAACCCAGGCAAGTTTAGAGTCCGCATTAGTCCCGAGGGAAGCAGTGAAGTCGAAAGTGCATAGTGCGCACAATATAACATAATACCTGCTCTGTAATAGTATAGGGCTATATGCCAAGTTCAGGAATGGGCTGTCATAGCGTTTGTGATGGCGCCAGGAATTCAGAGAAGTATCAAGCTGTCCTGAGAGATTACATGCTGCCCGTAACACGAGACCTCTCCAGAAATCCTGGGAATATGACTTTTCAGCATGAAAATACACTATGTCACAAATCTGCGTCCACCATACAGTGATTCCTGCACAACACCATTGCGGTGATGGACTGTCCACTTCAGTTTCCTGATATGAATCCACTAGAAAACCTCTGTCAGGGCCTTAATGAAGCAGTCAGATGTCGTCAGGCAGCCTACAATAAACAAATGAAGGCAGTTATCACCAAGGAATGGATCAGCATTACACCCTCAGGTGTCGCACCTTTATGGAGAAAATGCCTAAAAGAATAAATACTCTTCTCACTGCCAAGGGACGCTCGACACGCTACTGAGCTTCCTGTATCAGTTTGGCGTCACTGTAATTTTCACAAAGTATCATCTGCATGTCTGTTACATGTTGATTATTTTATATGTTTTGGCAAAGTTAGTATTTTATTATTTCTTTTTGATTGTTGGGCCATATATAACGTATTTTTGTTGATTCCTCTTTATTTCACTCTTATATTCATATTGATATGTAAATGAAAAGTTTACGACCCTGCATTTATGTAATTTCCGAAAAAATTCTGATGGGTCCGAAAACGTTTGGCCGCGGCTGTATGGTCTTATGTTCTTTCTCTCTTCTTCTACAAATAGAAATTTACCCTAAATTTAGGAAACCAGTTACTGTCCGTAAGGTTCCGGGCTTTAGTTGTTAGGATTAGATTTGGGAGATCTAAATCTATGGAATTTGACTGAGATAGTTTGTGAAAAATTATGATTTCACATTTATGATAAAGAATGAAATAGGAGAGATGCTACACAACACCTTCTCTTTTCAGGCGTATAATAAACAAATTTACAAGAAGGTCAAAGAGTCTATCTCCAAGTTATTACCTAAAACCAAAAACGCAGATGTTTTCAAGACTATTTCTCCCTATAACGAAAGTCTGCATTTATCAAGGGATGATGTGAATGCATCCTTGTTATGTTCTTTGCCGTCTCCAAACTTAAGTAGGTAGCGGTCTATGTGTTCACGGTGGAAATTAGCAACTAGATATACAGTTTAGAATAGAAGTTTAAATACACATACCATTAGTGTTAAATTTAGTAGACTTTGTTTGCCTTATCGCGAACACACACACTCAGCTGAGTTCTTAGGTAAGAAATTGCTGCAACCTCGAAGATTTTATTTTAGCAAAGCCAATTCGAAGCGAATACTTGGAGATGGGAGTGTTGGAGGTCTAAATGCTGCTAGTGAAGATCTGAGTCATTCTAAAGAGCCATTTCTAAGAAGATACGCATATCTTTGTACCTTCTCTCCTATTCTGCTCTACTTCTCTCTTTACTCCCCTCATACTATCTCTCCCTTAAAGGGACCCCAAATGAGATAAGTAATACTTGTTTGGTTTATCATAGAAATATGATATCCTTAACTACTCACTTTCATCCACTCTTTTCCCCTAGCGCTCTTTGAGGGTGGCTGTCATCCATAGACAAGTTCAAACTCTGCCATTCACTTGGGGTACCGGAGAAAGTAGGGTTGAGGATTAACCCACTTTGAAACCTGGCCTCATAGGTTTCCAGGACAATTGGCGAAACTTCAACCTTACGGGAGGGTTCTCTGCTGTAACCCCAAGGAACCAGATAGGACTACTGAGGGACATTCATCTGTCTCTGTATGTTGGATGCAATTTCGATAACCAAACTATTCTGTTGAAAGAGAGAGATATAAATTAAGAGTGAGTGAGAGAAAGAAAACGAGAGACTAAGAGAAAGAGAGAGAGGGGAGCAAGAGAGAAAAGAAAGAGAATAAGAGAGAATATTCCCCAGACGTTGGAGAGGACTCTTTTTAATCACATCCGAAGACAACCAACTATTTAACTAGGAGACAGAGAAACTAGTAGAAATAAACCTACAACTCAACGATGAGAGGGTGGAACCAAAACAGCTAGTAGATGAAGAAGGGATAGAATTAGAAGGCGTCGGCGCATAATCACCATGTATGGGATAGAAGGTGCACTAAATTCTTGCAAACCGAAATCGCCTGGACTCACTGGAATTTAAAAGAACAACTTTATTAATGTATCGGACAACACCCGGGGACAAGCGAGGATCCTCCGACGTTGTAGCGTGCCTCCTTCTTCTTCTTGCTTTTGTTTTAATTTTTGTTTTTTGCTTTGGTTTGTTTTTTTATATAGTTTCTATTGATTTTTTTATCTAGCCTAGTAATAATCTAAGTATTTGGGTCGACTTGTGCCCTTGGAAACTGTCGCTAAATGGCGCTATAAAAAAGCCATACCTCAACAACGCAAGTTGTCAGCCCAAATTTATTCTGGATAAGAAGAAAGAAAAATTCATCATAAAACACAAAGTAGGCTTTGTGTTAGGTTGCGTGCATCACAGATGATTTGCGAGATACCGTAGGCTATATTACGTACATAAATATGTACACAAACTCATAGACATACACACTTTGAATGCATGCGAATGTATGGCAAATCTTGTTCTGGTGCGAGGTCTCAAAACATAAGAAAAATTATATACCACGCAGGAGAGAGATAAAGAAAAGAATGAATAAAGAATGGAAATAATAAATAGAAAGGGCTAAACAAAGAGACTAGGTATGGGTAAAGAAATATAAGTGAAAAAAAGAATCGAGATAAATATGTAGAGGCAGAGAACAAGAAAGAGACAAATAGAAAATTTGGCAGTGACATCAATAATGATAATAATAATAAGGTATTAATAACAATTTCTACACGTGTATAGCATAACAACAACACGTACCTTCTCTAGGAGTTTATACAAATAGATACATCTAAAACAAACACGTGCATCAACCCCGTGATTGGTAACCTTGTGCTTGATACAGCTTAAAGGGATGGGAAAGAGTGGGTAGTTTTAATAGCGTTGATGCTCGTCTATATCGCATTGTAAGAAAGTAATTTAAGATAAAAGATAAAAACCTTTTTAATCAGTAATAAAGATCAAGAAGCGATCTTTGTTTCATTTCAGGAGGACACCAGAACATAACTTTTGATTCCATCCCTCCTCTAATCAAACTGGAGGTCAGTAACTCTGATGCTTTCCATCGAGGGGTGTATTCCCCACCGGATTGCCTGGCGAGACAGCGAGTCGCAATTGTAATTCCTTACCGCGACAGAGAAAAAAACCTGTCCACTTTTTTACACTATGGGCACCCGTTTTTTCAAAGACAGCAAATCGAGTACGGCATTTACGTTATCGAGCAAAATGGTACGTACCCCGATGATATAATATTCTTTAAAACCTTCGCCAAAATTAATCATTTTTTTTAAGAGCTGCCGTCACACTAAACTTGCCAATTTCCAAATGGGGCAGTCAATTCCCAAATCTTGCGAATCTTTGAAAGGGGCAGCCAGTATCCTAATTTGGGGGGACATTTTGATGGAACTGTCGCTTTGTCAGTCTGAGGAAGTTTAAAAGGGTAGGTTGATTCGCCAATTTTTGAAAAGTTTAAAAATGATTATTTGTCAAAATGCAAAGATCTAAAACGATATGTGAATTTTTCACTCCTGGAAAAGTTTAAAAGGGGTTATGAATTCCCTAATCCTGAAAAGTTTCAACAGAGCTTTTGAATTGGAGTTATGTAAACCCCTTCTCCTGGCTCTTGTACGGAAAAGTTATTTTCTTCGTGCAAAGAGAGTAGAGAGGAAGAGACAGTGGTGTTGGTTGCTGATCATATGAAGAATTACCACAATTAAGTGTTGTTGGGAGAAGAGTTCTTCCTTGGTATGGATATTCTTCACATAATCACAGGAACACAACGGGCGACCATAACCTCACCAGTAGATCTGATCTGAACAATTTCGGTTGATCTGACTCCCCCTCTCATCAAGTTAGGTTGGCTATAAGAACAAATTAGTGGTTTCATCTATTCAGTCTAGAGGTTCCCAATGGTACGAGACACATTCAAATCTGTCGAGCTCCCTTTGTTGACTGAGGATTCTTTGCCTGTCATTAATTGACTTAACGCAAACATTTAAAAAGTCATTTTTGAATTTGTGATAATCAGATGAACTGGACGAAGTATGCCAAAACTAAAGATGGTCAAGTAATATACCATTACTGAGGAAAGCATAAATCACATATTTAGGATGCGAGACTACAGGCAAGTCTTTCTTCGTACATACTTATAGGAATTTATGTGGTGTGACCAATTTCTAACATTGTTTACGAGAACCTACATACTGATATAAACCATATATATACATTTTTCAGAAATTATTCATAACTTTACCGAATGCCCCAATTTTTCGTCATAGTTCATGAACCGTTTCTTGACTAATAAAAAAATTGTAGCAATTGAGATAAAGTATAAAGTAATTAATAGATCCACAAAATTTCAACAAGTTTAATGGACAAGTAAAGGACCAATAACCCTTTTTACTAAAATTCTCAGTCAAAAAGTCTTCCTAACGATATCATTTGAAGTCACACGAGTACAAGGAAATGTGTAGATGGAGATATTTAATTTAGTAGCAATGGAAGGGAGGGCGGGGAGGAGGGGGCCTCATTGGTATTGTGATTGGCAGTATCTGATGATGCGCATATGCGGCCCGAGCTATGTGCGCGTTTACCTCAGATTCGACGGACCGTTTATGGGGGCTTTTCCTTGGAAGCGCTGAATTTATTTTGTGTCAGTTCTCACCCGAAATCGAATCCGGTGCCCTGGTGAGCGAGAACTACGAAGGGACAACTAATTACACAGGAAGTGAAAAAGTACTGTCGATTTCTTAATATGGCTGATAAATTTTATTGAATTATTTCCCAAAAGATGTTGTTTTCTCCAATTTGAGGAATAATGCTTTCATTGAAGAACAATTGCATTTTTCGTTCATTTGCGTCCTCGTAACGGAGCGATCGGTTCAAAGCTCCTTTGTCCCAAGACTTGGGTAGTAACGACTTTTGCCCATCTACGAGCCACATTGGCAATCCCCAAAGTTCGATCATGGAGGGAAGTTTGAGTTGGTCACTGCAAATACAACGACGCGTCTCTTCCTTCGGAATCTACCACGCAATGACGCTTAGGCTCTTCTCATCTCTCCAATTCCTCGTCTATTTTTGTTGTTATTTCTGTTATTTTTCTTTCAGCGTCTCATCCAATTTCTTATATTTAATTAGCCCCGCAAAAGGGTGTCCATGTTCGCTTAACAGCGAGCCATCGGGAGGGCTGAGCACCCTCCCCTATCAATCTCCTTTTCAGTATACTCAGGCAATTTACTTTAAATGCAAGAGCTATCGCTAGCTGAGTGGGTACGGCGCTGGAGTGCCAATGTTGCGGTACCGGGTTCGATCCCCCCAAAAGCGGACTCAAACGTCAGTGCACGTAGAGATCTATACTGAGTTGGGTAGATCTTACACTTCTCATCAAACACATACCCAATTACAACAGTGCTTTCTTTCCTCTCCCATCTTCGCAGCACAACACACACACACATACACACTTACTCTGTTCCAAGGAATCCTGCCGATGTGTATCTATATCCACATACCACTGACGCGGAACAGATCCCTCTGCCCCTGGTCGATGAAGGTTCCACCTGAACACCGTTTGGTGTCTAAAACATAATACTTTTTGACATCTCTCCCCAAGGAGGATCGGTCTCTGGTGCTCTCGGGCTTACCATCGATTGTCACACTGACCTATACGGCTATCTCACTATCCGGTCTTGATCCGTCTGTCAGGTTGGCGAACTACTAGTTTCGCTTCCCAACCGATTTCTTCGCAAATTTATTTCTAAAACCTTTCAGATTGCAATTATACTATTAGTAGTGTATATTTAGTCGCGTGCACTCGATTCTACAACTTACTATGTCGGTCCGTAGGTCAGTCGGTCGGATGGTAGCCATTTTACTTTCCAATGAGAATTTTGACAATAACATCGTAACTATTTGGCTAATCCTATCGAAATCTTAAACCATTATGTGGATTTATATTCTCTTTCGAATAATTTAATTTTAGAAGTCCTCCCAAGGTTAGTCCGGGGATTATCTGACAATAACATCGTAACTATTTGGTCGATTCTAACGAAATTTGAAACCCTTATGTTTTTTTTACAATTTCTTTCGAATAATATTATTGGTAAGCTTCTCCCAAGGTTATTCCAGGAATTATTCAGAGTTTTAAAGGTCGTAAGGCCATATGGTCATAAAGTCATAAGTCAGAATAATTGATAGCACGCGACTTAGGTCTGTTCACCTTGTTGTAATTACAATTCACTATTTGATTTATGGTCCTCGTTTTCTAGCGAAATTACCTTTCAATCGCGGAATCCTGTTTAACATAGGCTTTCTGGAAGCCTTGAAAATACACCCGTACGATTGTTTTATCTTCCACGACGTCGATTTAATCCCTGAAGATGACCGCAATTTATATATTTGCCATACTCAGCCTAGACACGTCTCAGTTGCTGTCAACACCCTTAAATACAAGTGAGTAGAATTGATATTGGACTCAATCTGTTACTTTCTATTGTATTAGTCAATTTTTATTAGTGATAACGTTTTGTCAGTCAATAATTCTAAGTAGGCAAGTGGGTTCAATCAAGGCTTCTACGTGATAAGTATTGTCAGTCAATACTTTGAGGAAATAAGTGTGGATCTAGTGGGCAAGAGGTATTAATAATATTATTGATATTTTTTTAACGTTTTAGGTCACTATTTATCCGTTCGATTGTTTCAAAAATATAAAGTCGAGAAAATTGTTGGTTGTGTTGAATGAAATTGTTCTGTTTTATTTTAACAGGTTTTGCGTTTCATTACTCAAAGTCAGGTTGAATTGGTTTTGACAGAAAAATAAGTCCCCTAAACACTAAGGCACTAAATACTATTGCTTAAATTATATAATTTGCATTAAAAATATAATTAACTAAAGGAGAAAACTAAGTTCCCTTAATATTGTGGCAAGAACAATGTGTCCTTAACTATAAAATTGGTATTAAAATTATAATTGAGTAAATTAAAAAAACTATTTTTTTTTTTTACGGTGGTAAGGAACAAAGTTGCCTTAAAATAGATTCACTTCTTGCCTAACCAAATGGCAAAGACAGAAATTCCCCGTCAAAAACCTCTCCGAATGCACGAGACGAGATGAGTGAGGATGATTTTGAATCAGTTCTTTGGAAACAGAAAATCTGTTCAACGAATTATGTTTGTGTGTGTATGTATTGCAGACGTTGAATACCCCATGTCTCCTGTATATTTCTTTTGTTAAGGGTTGTATTCGGAAAGAGACAAAGAAACAAAGAAAAGATAATAGATAAACATGGTGAAATGGCATGTGGAGTTTTAGTTAAAAAATAAGAAGTTAAAATTAAGTGAAAGTTGCATAGTCTGTTTAGCCAATAAAGGAGGTTCGAGCAGAGGTGCAACCACGTTCTACATCAGAGGTAGATTTCCTGAATTATTTCACCGAACCCATTTATTCAAGGATAAATTTCCCTCTTTCGCGGGAGGTGGGCGAGGGCTCGTTAAAAGGATGGGGCACTTAAGTGGGGACCCCGTATCCAAGCCTATCTTACGAACATTCTTTTCTAAATCTTTCTGCTATGATTTGTTGAAGGACTTCTCTTCGTCCGCTACAATAAACCGGACCTGTCCATAATTTCAATCCAGTAATTCAATTCCGCTATTGGATTTAGGTGTTGAAATATAGGATGGAAAATTTAATGGGTGGAACCAACAACTCTGTTTAAAGCTATCATGGTGAATGATTTTTGTACTTTTAAAAAACATTATTTCCTTTTTCTACAGAATTCCCTACTTATCCATATTTGGCGGAGTAATTGCTATTGCCACTAACCATTTCAAAAATATTAATGGCTATAGTAATCTCTTTTGGGGGTGGGGAGGTGAAGACGACGACCTCTCCTGGCGAGTGACCTCCAACGGCTTTCAAATCTTCAGATATCCTGAAGAGATAGCCAGATACACCATGATGCCTCATAAGAAAGCCAAACCGAACAAGATGAGGTCAGTTGGAGGCTTAAGTAAAATTTCCTATAACCTTTTGTTTCCTATTTTAAAGGTTATAAATAATGATGAATTGCACAAGTGGGAGATTTTTAAGGAGTTCAGGTGTGGGATGTACAGTTGGTGCCACTTCCGCGTTTAGTACTTTTCCCTAAGAAATGGAGGTCTTTCCTGGCGGTGATGTTCTTATATTTTAGTGATTTCCACCAATCACTGTTTAGGAGTTTGGTGGAATATATTTTGATTGTTGGTCTTGTGGCATTTTACAACGCACAATTTCATTATTATCAAATAAGCAACAACCAACGAGCGCATGAATTTGTCAAGAAGTGCGTAGGAGGTGCTAAATGGCGAAGGGAAAAGACGTCGAATTGACGGTCTGGTAAGTTCCAGTTTCATCATTTTCCAAACTAAGAAACGTAAGCTAAGGGAGGCATGCGTTTGTAAGGGGTATATGAGTGTGTGGAGTGGTCAAGTCATGGAAAGTGAAATGTGTCGAAGATAGCTGAATCGGAACTCGAGATTGGGTGGGAGCGCAACTCTCCCTTACATGCCAAACTTTCAGAATAGAGGCTGAAGGATAACTATGTTTCCACTAACATTATAACAATTTCATCCCCCCCGGGGTCCAGAGCGGGGGAGGATATCTGCCAGGAAGTTGGGCAAGACCAATAAAGTTGTGATTTAGCAATGCTCTCCTCCCCCTTCACCTCTGGCGAAGATACCCTCGTTATTTATCGCTTTTAGGTAAATAACCACCTAATTATGAGCATAAATATGATTCATATGTATGTATGCATATATGTACAGGTGGGTATAAATATATATATATATATATATATATATATATATATATATATATATATATATATATATATATATATTTATACCTTTTCGTGTATGTGAGAAGAGCTCCTTCCGAAGGCTTTGAGGAAGACTGGTTTGCCAAAAAATAGCCTTTTAACCGCATAATTAATTGCGTTACTGCAATAATTTTCTTAATATATATATATATATATATATATATATATATATATATATATAAAATGAAAAACTCACAAAGTATCACGTGAGGGTAGCAAATGAATGCAATGTCACGCAGGAAAAAATGAAATGGTGTTTCTAAATATATATATATATATATATATATATATATATATATATGAGGAATTAAACCACATTCTCCGAAGACAATTTAATTCAGAACAGTTTCGGTGTATCTCACACCCTTTTTCAACTGACACTGGGTAGAAAATATAAGAGAAGTGCATATAAGCATAACACAAGATCCCCTCTTTTTTCCCCCAATCCACAAGTAGGGGATTGGGGGAAAAAAGAGGGGATCTTGTGTTATGCTTATATGCACTTCTCTTATATTTTCTATCCAGTGTCAGTTGAAAAAGGGTGTGGGATACACCGAAACTGTTCTGAATTTAATTGTCTTCGGAGAATGTGGTTTAATTCCTCATCTTTTCTTGCGATATTGCATTAATTTTCATCATATATATATATATATATATATATATATATATATATATATATATATATATATATATATATATATATATATATATTTATCCTAGAATAATGGCTCATGCAAAAAAGCATGACGGCCTCACCCAAAAAGTCAGCTAAATCAGCAGCAACGGTTTTCACACCCAACTACCCGAATTGAACAAACACCCCCAAATCAGACTAAACTGACAACGCCTGCCAGTAAAAAAATCTCACACAAACACTCTTCAAAAAACTGCATAGAACAATCACAGGATATACACGCAGCATACTTACTCCAGACTTACATACTGAAACCAAAATACTACCAATCCTAACACAGCTAGACATTGATTGGAACCCAACACTTTAGCACAGCACCGATCCCTTCCCTACCTCCAACAACCACCTGACAGCAAAGCATTTACCACCCAAGAACAAGAAAAAGCCACAACACATAGCTTCTAACACCTCTACAATAACCTCTTTTCCTCTCCCACTACTAAATCCCAACTTAATCAAGCACATCCACACTATCTTAACGCCAAAATACTTGAACAGACTACCACCAAACAGAATCCTAGACGAGGGTCCTCCCTTAATAAACAAAACGCAGAAATCAGCTTACTTCACTTCACTATAGTCCATAGGCCACTCTGCTATATTCTACCAATACAAACATGGAATAAACCTTGCCCCGACATCAACATGGACCGGATGCAACCAAAGCCGAGATAACATAACGCACCTACTCTTAGATTGCCCAAACCTCACACAAGCACCCAAGAGCATGATGTCCTTCCTAGGGGAACTATTTCACTTCTCTGGATCTGGCAAATGAAGTTGTTCCCAGAATCAAGTCCCTATAAGATGTTTTCCACACATCGAAGCCATTACACTTGGGAAGTTTTACACTTTGGAGCTAGAAATTGCCTCGCACATTTCTTTATGCTGATGAAGATCGTTTTACCTAATCTCTAAGGAGTTGGTGTACTTGTTATTTTCGACGATTTGTTCATATTCAGTCACACAGTACAAAGGCACTTTAGCCAACTGTAGAATGCATGTTCGAGTTTGCGATACACTAATTTGAAACTAAAGATAACGAAATTCAATTTCATACAGGAGTCTTTGGTATACTTATGCTATATTTTATCACCGATGGAATAAAAGCTGATCTCATAAAACTCGAAGACGTATAGAGTTATTTGATTCCCAAGTACGTGGACGACACATGCGCTTCCTTGGCTGTATGAGTTTTTATCACTAATTCATACTGAGGTTCTCTCATGTCGCTAGCCCTATAGCAGCTATTTTAAATGCGATGTTGTATATTTGCTTGGGGACTCCAAAGACAAAAAGCATTTAACGCCCTAATAGAATATCTGACGAAACATTCAATACTTTGGTATCCGGGCTAAACTAAACCCTTTGTCCTGGTCACTGATGCTTTTGAATATGATGAAATCGGCGCTCTCTTCCTTCAAGAACATTATGGTAATGAATTCCCAATTACTTAGGATTGCCAGTTGCTAAACAATGACTAACGGAATTATTCTACCACGGATCCAGAAGCTCTTGCCATATAAGTTATAATATCACCATAAACCTGATCAGAAACCGATGGTCTACCATTTTAATGGAAAAACTCCTTGAGGATTGACTAAGTCGATGGCATTTGTCCGCGGAACTTTTTTGTGGGTAAAATCAAATTGAGGTCCAGTTAACTTCATCTCACCCATGACCGTCTCAAGGATAAATTTCGGAAATTCAAATGAATCCGTGAATCGGATAGAACATACCAAAGTGATCGATTTTGCGAGTCTCCGAGCGACTCAACCGCAAGCCTCATTATGCATTCCTTCCATCTGTAGCCGCCTACAACAACCCCAATCAGATGCGAGGTTAACAAAATCTGCCACCAATCCGAAGGGTATCCTGTACTGTATAAGCGAAACCGACAGACACCTCGTGAAGATTCACAAATCCTCACAGACGTAGCCATAGGCTTGTGTGATGATTCTCCATTCTATGGTCATATGGCTACGGAACACACACTGAAAAGTATAGCGGCAAGATATCATTTTCTGGACACGGCTAAACTTGCTCATCACATAGACTGCCCCTCTTGCCCAAGTATTGAGGGAAATGCCCCTAAGAAGGCACCCATGCTTTTTTAAGCCTAAATCGGGGTCTTTATGTATTAATATTTGAATATAATTCTTAACTGGTAGAACTGGTGGAGAATGGACAGCTTGGCGATACTAGAACCGTCATGTTGGTGTCCCTCAAGGTAGTTCTGGACAATTATCTTTTTAGTGGCGTGAACGCGACTCTATAAGTTACTATGTTGGTCCATAGGTTGGTCGGTTGGATGGTAACAGTTTTAATAAACAATGATTTTGGGGGGCAATAGCATCGTAACTATTCGGCCAATTTTAACGATATTTAAAACCCTTATGTTGTTTTACATTTTATTTTTAATGATGTAATTGCCAAAGACCTGCCCAGGTTAGTCCGGGAATTATTAAAAGAAAACTAACTATGGGTCGGATTGCCCCACCTGCTGAAAGTTTTGAAGGTCGTAAGGTCATAAGTCAGAATGCCATTTATACAAATGGCATGTGGCTAGGCTCAGAATAAAGGTTTTTCTGTAGCTAAGCCACTGAATAGAGCTCTCACCCATATTAATGTTTGTGTAAATTGTGGGATGTAAAACGAAATCTCTCAGGCACTTAAAGCGGTAGATACAGGTCACCTTATCGACCGCATTCAGATCTACACCTCGATAGTAATTCTCGGTGTAACTTTTGAAGATGTTTTAAAGCGTTTGATGATGAAGCTAATTTGTTAAACTGCTTCGATTCTTTTATTTTTCCTGGTTTAGTGTCGCGCACCAGTCTGGTCTTCCGTGACCGATTCACATCGGAAACTCCTCAGTAGAAAATTGTCTGATATTTTCTTATTTAAAATTTAAAACTAAATTTCGGGCTTCGTCGGAATATTGTTTTCTTTATACAATGTATAAGGTGTATGCTTTTCTTGATCGCACTTTGCACGCATCTTTGCCTAACCTGTATCACCCTGTAACACTAGGCTGCTGCTGTATTACTTTCTAAAGCTTAAATTATAACACTGATAAAATACTGTTTATCTCTGCCTTAATAAGGCTTTGCAATACATACTTCCTAGCTTCGGTTATCGAATCGATGGATGTTCAGAAGTGTTAACTCAGCGCTAACTTCCTTTTAATAAATATTTGATACATTGTTTTTATAGCACATTTTTATCTACAGTAATTTATCATGTTTTATTTTCTTACCTAGGTTCTTACATAATTAATTTTCCGTAGCATGTCGCATTCCCGTCTATAATCTTACGCCTTATACAGTTGGGTTTTAATTTGTATAATAATATTAATACTAATGAAAACGATTTGTGAGTCTTCTCATTTCGAGTGACCAAAAAACTTCTAAGCAATGCACTGTAGCGTCTTAAAAAGCATTCAGAGTTATTGGGGTCATAAGTTTTGCATTTAAATAAAAAAATATATTCTTCCATTATACATATTGAGCTCTTGTTAGGCATCACTTAGAGTATAGGGTTCAATTTTGGTTTCCTCATATCCACAAGGACATAGAAACCTTAAAAGCGTACTCAGTGTAGAGCTCGATCTGTTCCTGCGACCACAATGTCGTTCGCTCATAACTAAGTCATTTACGCGTGCGCGTAAACTGCCGGGCGCACGATGTGAAAAGTTTACTCATTATAAATATATTATATGATAGGGAGAGTGCACAACTCGCCTGAATCTGTCCTTCCCCCACAAATAATAATAATAATAATAATAATAATAATAATAATAATCATAAAGTAAAGATATTTTTGTGCGACAATATAAGAATTTTAAAAAAATATGTATCTGTTGTTTATTTGCGACAGGGCTTTTATTCCCGGGCAACGCCTAATAACTATGCTAGTATTATCATCATTATCATCATCATCATCATCATCATCACTTCACTAACTCTATAATTTAAGAAGGCGATTTTTTGGAGTATTTGAATAATTATTTCATCTTAGTTTGGTTATGACTTATGTTTTTTATCAAATTTATTTCTAATAATTCTTTTAAAAAATCAAAAAACAAAATGGTGAAGTTCATAAAATTTATTTTTATATATCTTCTTCTATAACTATATTTTAGCAACGTGATATTTTAAAAGGGGGGAAATTTAGTTTAGAGTTCCTTTTTAAAATTATTATAATTGGCGAAGTTCCGAAAATTTATAAAAATTTAACCATAGCTGCTTTTTTTCAGATTTTAAATTTTATCTTAGTAACGAAGCGCAAGCTTTTCCCGTAGGCGAGAGTAGCTTTGCCACTCCCCCCTACGGGAATCCTACGCTAGTGCAGAATGTTTTTTAGTATAAGGTTACTCAAATATGGAATAATTTAGCCTCACAAATTAGTAAAAGTACTATAGCAATATGTTAAAAAATAAATTTGCTAAATATCAATTCGACAAATAAACTTACTAAAAAATGCCAAATGCGTTTAACTGATACTCGATTTTTACCAATTTTTGTATACTATAATTATCTCTCTCTATTTTTTCCCTCTTTCGGGCCGACCTTGAATAGACTTTAGCCTCTATGCTGGTCCTTAATTTTATAAATATTAGGGGCCTCAAAATATTCCCTTTAGGCACTCCTATATTGACATTGCAATAAAATGAGAAATATATATTATACTCAATTATCAGCCTATTCCCCTAATGATGGGAAGTTATAATCCAGGAAACCTGACCATTTTATGTGGGGGTGTCAAACCTGCACTTCATAACATCTTCCACTAACATATCATTTATCCAATGCTCTTGAATTATCCTTCAAGAGATCTAATCGAATTATCTTTTTTCCAGGAGTAGATTACTCGCCAATAAGAAGGCCTTCGCGAAGAAAGGCTTATCAACAGTAAAGTATGAAGTGAAGGAGTGGAGACGAAATACTTCGTATACCTGGATATTAGTAAATGTTAAGAAATAACTAACATACGTAGTTTTCTTCTCATTTGGAGTTCGATTTCGAAGTCCTTTTGCTGTATTTATTGCCACTCATGACCGGTTACAAGATCTTTGTTATTCCCTTGATGCTGCAAATTGGGTTTACTTGATGTCATCCTCCCACCCCCCTGGACCCGTTACTTCTGTCCTTTAGGTGTGTCCACGTTCGACAAAGTTTATATTTATATCAGTTCTTATTTAAATCTATTTTTACTAATACTTTTGTCCTTTATATTCATATATTTGCTTTTTTCCCCCATATTCCCTACCGTTGGAAGAAGTCTAGTTTGATTTTCTTCTTTATAAGTACTCTTCCTATGGGCTGTTCTCACTAACCCAGTTTTCCTGAATCAAATTCAGCTTCAATATTCCAAAGAAAAAAACAATGAAAATCAAAAACCGAAAGCCCGAGTCGTTTTTAGTCGCGGGCGACTCTATATCTCACTATGACGGTCAGTCGGTCCCCGTTTTTTGGGGGGTCTTTTGGTAATAACATTGTAACTATTATGCCAATACTAACGAAATCTGAAACCCTTATGTTGTTTTATATTTTCCTTTGAATGATACAATTACCAAAGTCCTCCCAAGATTAGCCAGGAAATTATTTGTCAATAACATAATAACTATTTGGCTGATTTTAACGAAATTTGAAACCCTTATGTTGTTTTACATTCTCTTTTGAATGATATATTTGCAAAAGTCCTCCCAAGGTTAGTCCGGGAATTATTGAAGGTTTTGAAGATCGTAAGGTGATAAATCAGTATAAGTGAGACTATGCGACTTTGGTCAGCAGACCTTGTTTCTTCTGTGCTACCCTTTAGGCGCCAACCAAAACTTGGCCCTCAGGACCTAAACTACAGTGTGAGGATGAGGAGAGGTGCCAAAAAGATGAGGACGAAGAGTGGGGCGTGGGGGAAGAAAGGGAAAGTGAACAAGGAGATAAAATTCAAGGTAGGGAGTATTAGATTGACCACCTGGAGTCAGTTCTCTACATCAAGGACATAAGATGCTTATTTTCTAAGGAGTTTAACTTTATCATCGCTGGCTGTCTATCCAAGCTTAGCGCGCTTCTTTCGTGTTGCCATTTTGCTTATCTTGTAGTTTGCTTTTATTTGTTGTTGTTGTTTTTTTACCTTGTGTATTAGCCTTTGTTCCTTTTTTTTCTTTGCTATTTACATATTGTTGTCACTTGTTTTTAATTTAGCCTAGTATTAGGCTGTAGCGTGAGTACGGTGACTTTTACCCTAGTAGCCAGATGGGCTCTTAAAAATAAAAATGTGGTGGTAGATAAAATGAATATGAAAAAAAGAGGAAAATAATTGATAATAAAAACATCGGGGATGGCAGTGAATATTATTAAGCTGAATACACGGGATGTGAGGACTCTTTTTCAAGGGCTAGTCATTATTGACCATCCTTTAAATGGAGATTGATTTAACATATTTCGATCCTTTTATTTTGAGATGAGCTTCAGTTAGGATAGGCGCTTAGAATCGCGAACTAGCAAGTGGCTATGGGATACATTCACTTGTTGGTGTGGATGGGGCGAGAGATTGATATTATAACATCGAAATGTATATGTGTGTTTTTAGTCGCGTGCACACGACTCTATAAGTTAGTATATCGGTCCGTAGGTCGTCGGTCGGATGGTAGCTATTTTATTTTGCAATGACGTTTTTGGCAATAACATCGTAACTATTAGGCCAATTCTAATGGAATTTGAAACCCTTATGTTGTTTTACATTCTCTTTCCCATGATATAATTGCCAGGGTCATCCCAAGGTTAGCCCGGATATCATTAAAAGAAAACTAAGTATGGGTCGGATTGCCCCACTTGTTGAAAGTTTTGAAGGTCATAAGTCAGAATAATTGAAAGCACGCGACTGAGGTTTGTTGACCTTGTTTATAGCTACTACACCACTTTGGCTGTGAAATGGAGCTTAAATGTTCTATTTTGTATGTGCAAATTTCATCCGGTGGCTAAATTTTGCTTGAAAATACTTCCACACTCTAAGTTTGCCCCCTTGAGTCGCCTCATAGACGGGTTTAGGGGGACGAGACCGTATTTATTTACAGTTTGAACTAGAATTTTAAATCCACGGACCTGGTTTAGTATTTATAACTCTATACTCGATTAATATTGGAGTAATTTCGGTGATATAAAAGTTGTATCTTCATTTCAATCGACTAAGGCAATCCTAAAAATGGTCCCCCTCAAAGAACAAATATTAGCCTCATTCTAAAATTGGACACAGAGCCAAGGTTTACATATGTGTGTGCAAATAAAAAAAAACAATGAATATTTGGCAACATTACTTTTGTTAGTAATTACATTTATCAATCTTTACATAGTTTTCTATTTCCCTGAATCAGTCTTCCGAGGAAATTTTGCTCCATTCCCCCTTACAATACTTCACAACATTATCCGTTGAGGTTCTTTGGTGAAGGCTATTTTGAGTTCAAGCAACGTAGGTTCTATTAGGCTCAAGAGTGGCTTTTGATGGCCATTTCTAAACATTATTTTGAATCTTCAAACCATTGCTTCACTCCAATGGTTGTATGTTTCGGATCGGTGTCCTATGGAAGTAAAACTACCAAACAAATTTTAGTTTTAACCTCCACAGCAATGTAAACTTCAGTTTACTTGAGGATGGTAGCATGATTTATTTCAAAAGAACTCATTGTTTATTCTAATTTAAAAATGTCCCTTTCCTGTACAATGATCAGCAAATCATTCCTTCTTCTTCTCTGCTATTCCCTACCCGGAGTCGCATGTTCTTGATGAGTCGCTTCCAAAGATTTCTGTTTACTGCACTTCTTTTATTTAGTCCTTTCTCTCTCATGTCACTCAAAATGCAGTCTTCCCAATTAAGTGTAATCGGTCTTTCAGTAATTCCAAACGAGACATTGTGGATTCTTAAGCACATTGGCCCTTTCTAACATGGGGTAAAAGAAAGTATTTATTGAGACGAAATATGCATCATAACTGAATGGACGAGGACAGTTCTATATCACCCAGTGATCCCGTTTTCACACTTATAGCAAGATAGACACACACTATTTTTGATTATTATATAGCTATATTAAGGGGTTAAAAAAATTAACGTGAATTAATTTAGTTTTAGCCCATCCCCAAACTAAAACAGTTTGATTTAATTTATTATTCATTTTTAGATTAGAATCCCAAATCTAAAAGTTTTATTCCTGCTTAAGCACGTTTAATATCAACTAGAAACATTTCGCTGTTTCTTAGCATATTGCAGTCGAAATGGACAAATGAGACTGAAAGTGCGGAGTCGCAACGCCTCGCAACTCTTAGTAAATTTGAATTATCGCGCCAAGCCAAGATCTCTCTAACTTTACCCAAGTTCTCAAAGCATATAGTGTTAACCGAAATTTGTAGGGATTTCAATTACCAAACGTTAACTATACAACCATCACTTCAGATAAAAGATAAAGATTGCTTAATTTCATTGAGGAAACTTTGCTTCTTCAAAAGGTTGGAGAACCCTCATGGAAGACCTTTGCAGGGAACGTTCTTGCAGTTCGGCCACTGGCGACGAGTGATCATAGTGTAATTAAGTTCGAAGTTAATTCAAGCGAAAATGTAAATAGGAGCATGCAATTAATCCCTGCAATTAATACTACGTTTTGGAAATTAAATTACAATTTCGTTCGTTGCTTTTCTTGACCCTCGAAGTTCCTAGGAATAAACTGGAAAACTGTTTTCATAAAACGACCGTACAAGAAATACATTCGGAGCCACAGCTGAAAGTTCCGAGCTAAGGAAATACGTACGTGCACAGAAGGTATAGGAAATCAAATAGCGCCTCTTGGGTTAGCAGTAAATTAAACAAGGTCAACAAACCTAAGTCGCGTGCTCTCAATTATTCTGACCATATGACCTTACGACCTTCTAAACTTTCAATAATTCCAGGAACAACCTGGAAATGACCTTGGAAATTATGTTATTTGAAAGAGAATGTAAAACAACATAAAGGTTTCAAATTTCGTTAAAATTAGCCAAATAGTTACGATGTTACTGCCAAAAAACTTCATTGAAAGGTAAAACGGTTACCCGCCGACCGACGACCTACGGACCGGCATAGTAATTTATAGACTCGGGTGCACGCGACTAAAAACCTAATTTTGGAGGGTGGCAGATGTTATCCAAGCTAAAAAAAAACAACGAAATGGAATTAAATCGAGAAAGATATTTATATTATCGTAGACTGGCAAAACGCAGCGTTAAGGAAAGGAAGAAGAATAGTAAAAAAAAATCTGGCACTAAACACAAAAGAGGGACAGTATAAGGACCATAAGGGAGACAGTAGGGCCGATCAGGGTCTTATAATCGATATGACCCAACAAATTGTTAAGATATTAAATGAGAACTTCGTAAGCGTCTCTAATATTCACGATTTGTCAAAACTATTAACATTGGGGAGAAAATTAATTTTGTAAATTATTATCATCTCTCCGACATACGAGTAAATGGAGCAATTATTGCCTGCATAAACGAGATTAAACATTGGAAGGCACTGGGAGCCTACCTAACGCACTTTAATGAATTAAAAACTGTATTAGTAAGACCGAGCTGCAGGATTTTTAACCGGTCGATCAGTGTAGGGATTGTCTCAATAGTTTAAACGTGCTAATATTACGCCAATATTGAAAAAAGGGGGAGAAATCTGACCCTAAACATTTCACTACTATTTTCCTAACTTCAGTAATTGGAAAACTCATAGAATCGATAATTAAGTTGGTGAGTCTCCATACACAAATAACTTAATCCTGGACACACAGCATGGATTACGGGGTTGATGTTCGTACAAATCGACACAAATTTTTCATAAATAGATATTCATCTACGACGAAACCAAAGTGGTGGACATAATTTGCATAGTCTTTCAGAAGGCCTTTGATACCCTTCAGCATGAAAGGCAGTTGCTGAAAATTAGAGCTTATGGATTAAGATGAAAAATACGTAACTCGATTGAGAACTGGCTCGCAAATAGTTCACGTCAAGTATCTCAGTCGGGTCAGTCCTGATCCAAATGGTTAATCATTGTATAGATTAACAACCTAGGTAATGAAATGATTAGCAAGATCTCAAAATTTGCAGATGACTCGAGGCTACATAGGTAGCAGAGCAATATTGTCGTGGTATAGGAAGGACCAAGTGATGGAAGGAGTTCGTACGTATGGGTTGTTTACGTACTACACCAAAATCTCCTGATTAACGTTTTATCTCTCTAAGAGTGCTATATATCTGATTATTATATATTATTTATTGTCATCTGATTATAACTTCTTTAATCTTTGAGGGTTCCTTGTGCCTTACTTAGCGTTTCGAGGATAGAAAAAAGTGTGTTAAAACAAACTAAAACTTTAATTAAAACAAAAAAAAATCATAAACCAAAGAAATATTAAACACTAAATACACAGAAATGACTTCAATAAGTTTAAGTAAGGCTTTCTAAATTAACTACTTGAAATTATAGTGAGTGTTGACCCACCGCTCACTTCGATATAAAATATGCTAGCGGCATTTACCGGACGGATGCCAGAGTTTAAATACCTTTGTAGATCCCTCTTGAATCGGGTTTGAGTCTGAGCTTGAACTCAATGAGCTACGTCACCTCAGGGATCTTGTTGTCTGGATGACGCATGCCGCTCGTCCAGATGGTTTGTGCGGACGAAATAGCTTTAAAAACACAAAAGACTTTGGCGAGTGTGGCAAATAGGGGAGCCACACGCCTTCGGCAGGAAATGATATCACCACGGGATAGTGAAAGAATGTTCCTTTCTTCTCTTAGGATTACTCTGGGGAATAATTCGCACTGGCTAGCGATGAGCCAATGTTTGAATCCTTTGACTCAGGGAAGTGCTGGATGGAGTTCACTCGGGGGGTCTTCCTCAAGGGCAAGGACTATCTCTGTAATTTAGGATGCGCCAGGATAGGAGGAGTTTCTCTGACGAGAGTAAGTGTAACTTGGTTCTTAAACTAAGTTAACTTAAAGTTCGGTGTGACCACCAGGAACCGGCTTGAGGAGAGGCTTCTTCTTAGTTCCGGTATTCCTCAAGGGCGAGGACTATCTTGGTGCTTTGGACTACATTAGGATAAGGGTAGGGGGGTTCTTTGACGAGAATAAGTTGAACTTAATCAAGTTAACTAAAATTTCGGTGTGATTACCAAGAACTAGCTCGAGGATGAGCTTCTTTTTAGTCCCTTCTGTTGGTAGCCCGGGCCTCTTGTCTGGAACCTTGTCGCCTGATGACTAACGTAATCTACCCCGTTTTTTCCAAAGTTTTTGGTATATATAAGTCGTCACCCCACTGGGGTAGGGGTGGGAGGGGGAGGATTTGTGGACAGGCGGCATGAAGGTTCCTCCTCCAACGGTTTTTCTCAGGGCGTCCTACAGATGGCCTGGTGGGACCTTCTGGATTTTGGGCGACGCTCCTCTAATATCGCCTCTAAGGTGAAATTGAATACCCGCTCTTAGAGGAAATCTTGCAGTTTTAAACCGATGTTATGGTCTCGAATCCGACCTGAGTTGATTATCGCCTTCTGTGGTCTCGGAAGGTCGTTCAGCTTTTCGCCGGGAGGAGGGGCGAGAGCGACGTGGTTAAGAGTTTGAACCATGGTGTCTACACGGCCAGGATGTTGTGGTCAACGTCCCGTGGCTCGACTGTGAAGGAGGGGGTATCAATTCCTCACACCTTTCTATATATAATATGGAGGAAATGCAGAGACTGATTAAATTGTCGAGTGGGCGGGTTAATGGCAGCTGAACTTTAGCATACGTAAATAATGGTCATGAATTCAGGAAGTCATATCTTAGAACTAGAATATCTTACTGACGGCCTAATTCTCTAATCCTTCAACTTAAAAGGGGACCTTGTTTTTGTTTTTTTTTCAGAGGACGTAAAGTGTGGATCAATGCGCCGAAACTTCTGAGAAAGCAAACCGAATGCTGGGATATATTGCCATTAATTTCATTTTTAAGTCGAAGAAACTAATTCTATACATATCTCTCGTATGAACTCACCTCGCATACGTGGTATACTTCTTGTCTCTTTACCCCAACAAAGTTATAGCACAATTAGAAAGAGTGCAAATTAGGGCTATCAAACTAATTCCTCTGATTATAAATAAACTGCACGAAGAGAGAATTTGCTCCTTAAGACTGTAGACGATAACGGACAAGTATTCGAAGTATTCAGAAGCTTAAAAGGTTATAAATAATTTAATTATAGACTACAGTTCGAGATGGACGATAGAGCTAACACACGCCAAAGCGGTTTCAGATTGGAAAATAAGCGCTACAACTTGTCTGTAGCCGATAATTACTTGTTTTAAAATCACCTAAACGTGGAATAGCCCCCCCTCCCCGCATAATTGAAAGCACGTCAGGCAATATGTATAAGAACCGACATCGCATAGTACGAGGCACAGATAACAAAGTCTGCTGACCAAAAAGTCGCGTGCTCTCACCTATTCTGATTTAGGGCATAACGATCTTCAAAACCTTCAATAATTCCAAGACTAACTTAAGGAGGACTTTGGCAATTATATCATTCGAAAGAAAATGTAAAACAACATAAGGGTATAAAATTTCCTTAGAATCGACCAAATATTTAAAACGTTATTACAAGAAAAAAAGAAAGAAAAAACGGGAACCGACCGACCGATGACATAGTGAGATGTAGAAGTACGCGACTAAAAACGTCCTAAAACAGAAGGTTTTGATGAATATAAGAAGGAAAAGGAAATAAGAAAGATGCCAGCGACTTTTCCCTTTATACTCGTAGCATGTGTACGAATGAGCTTTTCCTTTCTCTTTTTTCTTTCTCTCTCTCTCTCTCTCTCTCTCTCTCTCTCTCTCTCTCTCTCTCTCTCTCTCTCTCTCTCTCTCTCTCTCTCTCTCTCTCTTTAAGATTCTAATAAAACCATAACATTACTTGCAGCGTTAATTGAAGTCAATTACCATTTTCAATAGAATTTGCATTCATTAGAGTATTTTGATCAATTCCTAACTGATGATATATATTAAGAAACGTCCTTAATTTTGACAGAAAGGAAATCCGAATTTTGCCGCCTTTTGTTCTAAATCAGAAACGTGTTTCGGGTTTCACTATAAAAAGCTGGAAAATTGGAACTTGAGCTGAGATTGGTTGCTAAAATTGGATGCTCTAAATTAGCAGCTCTAAATTACTTGCTCTAGATTGAATGCTAAGATTGGTTGCTCCTGCTTGTTTTTTCTAGATTGGGTGCTAATTTTGTTTTCTTTAGATTGCTTGCTCTAGATTAGTTGGTTAAGATTGGCTACTCTTGATTTGTTGCTAAGATGTTGTTCTTGTTTGGTTGCTTTAGATTGTTGGCCAAGATTTGTTGCTCTAAATTGGCTGCTTTAGATTGGTTGCTAAGATAGGTTGCTCTTGATTGGGTACTAAGATTGTTTTCTCTAGATTAGTTACTCTGTATGAGTTTCACAATATCGGTTACCACTGATTGGTTATTATAGATACGTTGCTCTAGATTGATTGCTATAGATTGGTTGTTAAGATTGGTTTCTCTAGATTAGTTGCTCTTGCTTGGTTGCTCAAGATTGGTTGCATTAGCATGGTAAAACTATATTGGTTGTTAAGGTAGATAGGTTGCTTTAGATGGGATGCTAGGATAGATTGTTTATCCAACCTAAGATAAGAGAATCATGAACCCTTTATGTTGTTTTACATTCTCTTTCGAATGATATAATTGCCAAGGTCCTCCCAAGGTTAGTCCGGGAATTATTCAAAGTTTTGAAGGTCATATGGTCCTAAGTCAGAATAATTGAGAGCACGCGACTTAGATTTGTTGACCTTGTTTTCCGTACCTTTTCGTCTTTGACTAGAGGATTTCCTGCGGTCTTGCACAATGATTCCTATTCTGTCCCTTCTATCCACTCGATCGATATACCTATATGTGTTGAAATCCAGGGAAATGGCTATTGTTTTCGCACGTTTCCATAACACGTGAAGTTGAAGAGAAATTGTTCAGGTGGCTTACGAGAGGCAGCGCCAGCGGGTGTATTGATTTGGTCGAGATTTCGTGTCGATATGGAGTGGCCCAATTGGTCTGATATTAGACTAGTCTACAAAAGGTACCGTTAGTTTAAGGAGATTGTGCTGAGTGGACACTAGGATTGTTTGCTGGTTGCCATCCCTCGAACGACCAAATACCTTCAAGAACCTGACCGGTTCTCGTCTGAACCGGAAAATCTATTCCTGACTTTTGTCTCGGTATGTAACAATACCATATAAATAATTTCATTATGAGGTGTGAAAGAATAATGGATCAATTATGCTCCAATGATCTGGGGGAAATTATCTGCCTTTATCCTGATCCAGAGTCAAGGCCCTAAATACTAGCCCCTAAAACAAGCTAGTCAGCTAGTGGTGTTTCATTTAGGAGGGGGACAAGAGGGATGGAAAGGGGTAGAATAGGAAGATCAGAAGGAAAAAAAGCACTCAAAATGCCATTTGTACATAAAAGTCACCAAGATATGAGACAGGAAGTCTTTTTATCTAGTACTACTTCATCTGCAACCCCATTCCCCAAACCTAAATAGTGGGAGGAGCCGTTTAAACCAGCCAAAGGCATTTAAGTTGTTTATGGTATCAAAACACCAGTAAATGGAATTCCACGTCGTTGGCTTTGGTATTTTCATGCACAGCTGAGGCCAGGATTCTCGAGGCGTTTTTGAGAAGTTTTTCAGCCTCTGATTTCCTTTTAAATAGTGTTTTCCGTCTCTAACTTACCTTCCCCCTCTAGGCGTTTTTAAACAGTATTTTCTTCCTCTGCCTTTACCCCCCACCGCTCCTCTCTAGTTTTAGGTAGTATTTTGCATATCTCATTTTTATGCCTACCATAGGCGTTTGGAAGCAGTGTTTTACTCCACTAACTTTCCAGTCCCCCGCACCCCCCTTCGTTTTGTAAATCAGTTTTATTCCTCTCACTCCATCGGCGGTTTTAAGCTCGGCTTTCCTTCTCTCACTTCACTCGCTCCATTTTTGGCGGTTTCAAGTTTTCCTACTCTGATTTTCCTGTCGCTACCTCGCCATTTTAAGTATTTTTTTCGCCCCTGAATTATAATCTGTCCATACCTCGGCCCTTTTTTAAGCAGCTTTCCTCTTTTGGATGTCCTCTCCACCCCTCAGCGCTTCTTCTCCTCTGCCTCCCCCCCCCCCCCTCAGCGTTTATAAGCAATGTATTGTTCTTCTAAATTTTCTGTCTCTTTCTCGCCGGTTTTAGCAGTGGTTTCCTCTTTTAAATTCCCCTTTCTTCCCTCGGCGTTTTTGACGAGCATTATCCCCCACAGACTTTCTTCTCCTTGCCTCGGCGTTTTTAAGCTGTTTTTTTCTATTCTGACTTTCCTTTCCTCCTTCAGCGTATACAATAAGTGTTTTCTTTCTCTGGCTTTCACCTCTCGCCCTCGTCTATAAGAAGTGTTTTCATTCAATTATCGGCTCTTATAAGAAGTGTTTTCTTACTCCGATTTTCCTGTTCCTCTCGGCGTTTTTATGCTGCGTTTTCCTCCCCTAACTTTCCACACACTCCAACTTTCATCTTCATCTCTCGGCATTTTTAAGCTGTTTTCTATTATGATTTTCCTGTCCAAGAAATAGGGATTATAAGCATTGTTTACCTCCCATGAATTTGTTGTTCGGCCCTCGGCATTTTTAATGCAGTTTTCTACCTCTGGCAATATTTTTACTCCCTCGCGCTTTTAAGCAGTTTTTTACTCTTCAGACTTCCCTGTCCTTCCAGATGACTTTTAAGCAGTGTTTTCATCTTTCGACTTTCCTCACGGTCCATTAGCAATTTTATGAGTAATATCTTTTTTCAACGACCTTCCTGTTATTCCCTAGGCTTTTATAAATAATGCTTTCCTCGTCTGATTTCTGTCCATCCCTAGCACTTGAAAGCACGGTTGTTGTTTTTCCTCTGAAATTCCTCTCCATATCTCAGCATTTATAAGCATTATTTCCCTCCCTGCAATCCCATTATCTCCATTGACATTTTTAAGCGATGTTTTACTTCTCTGACATTATTCTCCGTCTCGACGTCGATAAGCAGTGTTTTACTCATATGGTATGCCACTCCCTCTCTGCATCTATAAATAATGTTTGACTTCTCTGATATTTCTCTCCTTGTCGGAATCTATAAGCGGTGTTTCATTCACGCGATATTCTTCTCTCTATAGGTGTCTATAAGCATTTTTATTCCCCTGATATTCCTCTCCCTCTCGGAGTCTATAGGCAGTGTTTCACTTCTCTGATATTCCTCTCCAGCTCGGCGTCCATAATAAGTGTATTATTGTCCTGATATTCTTCTCGCTATAGATGTATAAAAACAGTGTTTTATTTCCACGATATTCCTCTCCCTATAAGTGTCTATAAGCAGCTTTTATTCCCCTGATATTCCGCTCCCTATATGTGTTTATAAGCAGTGTTTTATTCCCCTGATATTTCTCTCCCTCTCAGCGTCTGAAAGCAGTGTTTAACTCCCACCAATTTTCTCTTCCCACTAAGCTTAAGTATTGTTTTCCTTTCTGAATTCCCTGTTCTCAGTTTGCGTTTTTAAACAGTTTTCCCTCTCTGACTTTCCCCTGACCACTAGATCTTTATAAGCATTGTTTTCCTTTCTGAATTCCCTGTTCTCAGTTTGCGTTTTTAAACAGTTTTCCCTCTCTGACTTTCCCCTGACCACTAGATCTTTATAAGCATTGTTTTCCTTTCTGAATTCCCTGTTCTCAGTTTGCGTTTTTAAACAGTTTTCCCTCTCTGACTTTCCCCTGACCACTAGATCTTTATAAGCATTGTTTTCCTTTCTGAATTCCCTGTTCTCAGTTTGCGTTTTTAAACAGTTTTCCCTCTCTGACTTTCCCCTGACCACTAGATCTTTATAAGCATTGTTTTCCTTTCTGAATTCCCTGTTCTCAGTTTGCGTTTTTAAACAGTTTTCCCTCTCTGACTTTCCCCTGACCACTAGATCTTTATAAGCATTGTTTTCCTTTCTGAATTCCCTGTTCTCAGTTTGCGTTTTTAAACAGTTTTCCCTCTCTGACTTTCCCCTGACCACTAGATCTTTATAAGCATTGTTTTCCTTTCTGAATTCCCTGTTCTCAGTTTGCGTTTTTAAACAGTTTTCCCTCTCTGACTTTGCCCTGACCACTAGATCTTTATAAGCATTGTTTTCCTTTCTGAATTCCCTGTTCTCAGTTTGCGTTTTTAAACAGTTTTCCCTCTCTGACTTTCCCCTGACCACTAGATCTTTATAAGCATTGTTTTCCTTTCTGAATTCCCTGTTCTCAGTTTGCGTTTTTAAACAGTTTTCCCTCTCTGACTTTCCCCTGACCACTAGATCTTTATAAGCATTGTTTTCTTCCTTTGAATTCCCTGTTCTCAGTTTGTGTTTTTAAACAGTTTTCCCTCTCTGACTTTGCCCTGACCACTAGATCTTTATAAGCATTGTTTTCTTCCTTTGAATTCCCTGTTCTCAGTTTGCGTTTTTAAACAGTTTTCCCTCTCTGACTTTCCCCTGACCACTAGATCTTTATAAGCATTGTTTTCCTTTCTGAATTCCCTGTTCTCAGTTTACGTTTTTAAACAGTTTTCCCTCTCTGACTTTCCCCTGACCACTAGATCTTTATAAGCATTGTTTTCCTTTCTGAATTCCCTGTTCTCAGTTTGCGTTTTTAAACAGTTTTCCCTCTCTGACTTTGCCCTGACCACTAGATCTTTATAAGCATTGTTTTCCTTTCTGAATTCCCTGTTCTCAGTTTGCGTTTTTAAACAGTTTTCCCTCTCTGACTTTCCCCTGACCACTAGATCTTTATAAGCATTGTTTTCCTTTCTGAATTCCCTGTTCTCAGTTTGCGTTTTTAAACAGTTTTCCCTCTCTGACTTTCCCCTGACCACTAGATCTTTATAAGCATTGTTTTCCTTTCTGAATTCCCTGTTCTCAGTTTGCGTTTTTAAACAGTTTTCCCTCTCTGACTTTCCCCTGACCACTAGATCTTTATAAGCATTGTTTTCTTCCTTTGAATTCCCTGTTCTCAGTTTGCGTTTTTAAACAGTTTTCCCTCTCTGACTTTCCCCTGACCACTAGATCTTTATAAGCATTGTTTTCTTCCTTTGAATTCCCTGTTCTCAGTTTGCGTTTTTAAACAGTTTTCCCTCTCTGACTTTCCCCTGACCACTAGATCTTTATAAGCATTGTTTTCTTCCTTTGAATTCCCTGTTCTCAGTTTGCGTTTTTAAACAGTTTTCCCTCTCTGACTTTCCCCTGACCACTAGATCTTTATAAGCATTGTTTTCTTCCTTTGAATTCCCTGTTCTCAGTTTGCGTTTTTAAACAGTTTTCCATCTCTGACTTTCCCCTGACTACTAGATCTTTATAAGCATTGTTTTCTTCCTTTGAATTCCCTGTTCTCAGTTTGCGTTTTTAAACAGTTTTCCCTCTCTGACTTTCCCCTGACCACTAGATCTTTATAAGCATTGTTTTCTTCCTTTGAATTTCCTGTTCTCAGTTTGCGTTTTTAAACAGTTTTCCATCTCTGACTTTCCCCTGACTACTAGATCTTTATAAGCATTGTTTTCTTCCTTTGAATTCCCTGTTCTCAGTTTGCGTTTTTAAACAGTTTTCCCTCTCTGACTTTCCCCTGACCACTAGATCTTTATAAGCATTGTTTTCTTCCTTTGAATTCCCTGTTCTCAGTTTGCGTTTTTAAACAGTTTTCCCTCTCTGACTTTCCCCTGACCACTAGATCTTTATAAGCATTGTTTTCTTCCTTTGAATTCCCTGTTCTCAGTTTGCGTTTTTAAACAGTTTTCCCTCTCTGACTTTCCCCTGACCACTAGATCTTTATAAGCATTGTTTTCTTCCTTTGAATTCCCTGTTCTCAGTTTGTGTTTTTAAACAGTTTTCCCTCTCTGACTTTGCCCTGACCACTAGATCTTTATAAGCATTGTTTTCTTCCTTTGAATTCCCTGTTCTCAGTTTGCGTTTTTAAACAGTTTTCCCTCTCTGACTTTCCCCTGACCACTAGATCTTTATAAGCATTGTTTTCCTTCCTGAATTCCCTGTTCTCAGTTTGCGTTTTTAAACAGTTTTCCCTCTCTGACTTTCCCCTGACCACTAGATCTTTATAAGCATTGTTTTCTTCCTTTGAATTCCCTGTTCTCAGTTTACGTTTTTAAACAGTTTTCCCTCTCTGACTTCTCCCTGACCACTAGATCTTTATAAGCATTGTTTTCTTCCTTTGAATTCCCTGTTCTCAGTTTGCGTTTTTAAACAGTTTTCCCTCTCTGACTTTCCCCTGACCACTAGATCTTTATAAGCATTGTTTTCCTTTCTGAATTCCCTGTTCTCAGTTTGCGTTTTTAAACAGTTTTCCCTCTCTGACTTTCCCCTGACCACTAGATCTTTATAAGCATTGTTTTCTTCCTTTGAATTCCCTGTTCTCAGTTTGCGTTTTTAAACAGTTTTCCCTCTCTGACTTCTCCCTGACCACTAGATCTTTATAAGCATTGTTTTCTTCCTTTGAATTCCCTGTTCTCAGTTTGCGTTTTTAAACAGTTTTCCCTCTCTGACTTTCCCCTGACCACTAGATCTTTATAAGCATTGTTTTCTTCCTTTGAATTCCCTGTTCTCAGGTGGCGTTTTTAAACAGTTTTCCCTCTCTGACTTTGCCCTGACTACTAGATCTTTATAAGCATTGTTTTCTTCCTTTGAATTCCCAGTTCATCGATTTGCGTTTTTAAACAGTTTTCCCTCTCTGACTTTGCCCTGACCACTAGATCTTTATAAGCATTGTTTTCCTTTCTGAATTCCCTGTTCTCAGTTTGCGTTTTTAAACAGTTTTCCCTCTCTGACTTTCCCCTGACCACTAGATCTTTATAAGCATTGTTTTCCTTTCTGAATTCCCTGTTCTCAGTTTGCGTTTTTAAACAGTTTTCCCTCTCTGACTTTCCCCTGACCACTAGATCTTTATAAGCATTGTTTTCTTCCTTTGAATTCCCTGTTCTCAGTTTGTGTTTTTAAACAGTTTTCCCTCTCTGACTTTGCCCTGACCACTAGATCTTTATAAGCATTGTTTTCTTCCTTTGAATTCCCTGTTCTCAGTTTGCGTTTTTAAACAGTTTTCCCTCTCTGACTTTCCCCTGACCACTAGATCTTTATAAGCATTGTTTTCCTTTCTGAATTCCCTGTTCTCAGTTTGCGTTTTTAAACAGTTTTCCCTCTCTGACTTTCCCCTGACCACTAGATCTTTATAAGCATTGTTTTCCTTTCTGAATTCCCTGTTCTCAGTTTGCGTTTTTAAACAGTTTTCCCTCTCTGACTTTGCCCTGACCACTAGATCTTTATAAGCATTGTTTTCCTTTCTGAATTCCCTGTTCTCAGTTTGCGTTTTTAAACAGTTTTCCCTCTCTGACTTTCCCCTGACCACTAGATCTTTATAAGCATTGTTTTCCTTTCTGAATTCCCTGTTCTCAGTTTGCGTTTTTAAACAGTTTTCCCTCTCTGACTTTCCCCTGACCACTAGATCTTTATAAGCATTGTTTTCCTTTCTGAATTCCCTGTTCTCAGTTTGCGTTTTTAAACAGTTTTCCCTCTCTGACTTTCCCCTGACCACTAGATCTTTATAAGCATTGTTTTCTTCCTTTGAATTCCCTGTTCTCAGTTTGCGTTTTTAAACAGTTTTCCCTCTCTGACTTTCCCCTGACCACTAGATCTTTATAAGCATTGTTTTCTTCCTTTGAATTCCCTGTTCTCAGTTTGCGTTTTTAAACAGTTTTCCCTCTCTGACTTTCCCCTGACCACTAGATCTTTATAAGCATTGTTTTCCTTTCTGAATTTCCTGTTCTCAGTTTGCGTTTTTAAACAGTTTTCCCTCTCTGACTTTCCCCTGACCACTAGATCTTTATAAGCATTGTTTTCTTCCTTTGAATTCCCTGTTCTCAGTTTGCGTTTTTAAACAGTTTTCCATCTCTGACTTTCCCCTGACTACTAGATCTTTATAAGCATTGTTTTCTTCCTTTGAATTCCCTGTTCTCAGTTTGCGTTTTTAAACAGTTTTCCCTCTCTGACTTTCCCCTGACCACTAGATCTTTATAAGCATTGTTTTCTTCCTTTGAATTTCCTGTTCTCAGTTTGCGTTTTTAAACAGTTTTCCATCTCTGACTTTCCCCTGACTACTAGATCTTTATAAGCATTGTTTTCTTCCTTTGAATTCCCTGTTCTCAGTTTGCGTTTTTAAACAGTTTTCCCTCTCTGACTTTCCCCTGACCACTAGATCTTTATAAGCATTGTTTTCTTCCTTTGAATTCCCTGTTCTCAGTTTGCGTTTTTAAACAGTTTTCCCTCTCTGACTTTCCCCTGACCACTAGATCTTTATAAGCATTGTTTTCTTCCTTTGAATTCCCTGTTCTCAGTTTGCGTTTTTAAACAGTTTTCCCTCTCTGACTTTCCCCTGACCACTAGATCTTTATAAGCATTGTTTTCTTCCTTTGAATTCCCTGTTCTCAGTTTGTGTTTTTAAACAGTTTTCCCTCTCTGACTTTGCCCTGACCACTAGATCTTTATAAGCATTGTTTTCTTCCTTTGAATTCCCTGTTCTCAGTTTGCGTTTTTAAACAGTTTTCCCTCTCTGACTTTCCCCTGACCACTAGATCTTTATAAGCATTGTTTTCCTTCCTGAATTCCCTGTTCTCAGTTTGCGTTTTTAAACAGTTTTCCCTCTCTGACTTTCCCCTGACCACTAGATCTTTATAAGCATTGTTTTCTTCCTTTGAATTCCCTGTTCTCAGTTTACGTTTTTAAACAGTTTTCCCTCTCTGACTTCTCCCTGACCACTAGATCTTTATAAGCATTGTTTTCTTCCTTTGAATTCCCTGTTCTCAGTTTGCGTTTTTAAACAGTTTTCCCTCTCTGACTTTCCCCTGACCACTAGATCTTTATAAGCATTGTTTTCTTCCTTTGAATTCCCTGTTCTCAGTTTGCGTTTTTAAACAGTTTTCCCTCTCTGACTTTCCCCTGACCACTAGATCTTTATAAGCATTGTTTTCTTCCTTTGAATTCCCTGTTCTCAGTTTGCGTTTTTAAACAGTTTTCCCTCTCTGACTTTCCCCTGACCACTAGATCTTTATAAGCATTGTTTTCCTTTCTGAATTCCCTGTTTTCAGTTTGCGTTTTTAAACAGTTTTCCCTCTCTGACTTTCCCCTGACCACTAGATCTTTATAAGCATTGTTTTCTTCCTTTGAATTCCCTGTTCTCAGTTTGCGTTTTTAAACAGTTTTCCCTCTCTGACTTCTCCCTGACCACTAGATCTTTATAAGCATTGTTTTCTTCCTTTGAATTCCCTGTTCTCAGTTTGCGTTTTTAAACAGTTTTCCCTCTCTGACTTTCCCCTGACCACTAGATCTTTATAAGCATTGTTTTCTTCCTTTGAATTCCCTGTTCTCAGGTGGCGTTTTTAAACAGTTTTCCCTCTCTGACTTTGCCCTGACCACTAGATCTTTATAAGCATTGTTTTCTTCCTTTGAATTCCCTGTTCTCAGTTTGCGTTTTTAAACAGTTTTCCCTCTCTGACTTTCCCCTGACCACTAGATCTTTATAAGCATTGTTTTCTTCCTTTGAATTCCCTGTTCTCAGGTGGCGTTTTTAAACAGTTTTCCCTCTCTGACTTTCCCCTGACCACTAGATCTTTATAAGCATTGTTTACTTCCTTTGAATTCCCTGTTCTCAGTTTGCGTTTTTAAACAGTTTTCCCTCTCTGACTTTCCCCTGACCACTAGATCTTTATAAGCATTGTTTTCTTCCTTTGAATTCCCTGTTCTCAGTTTGCGTTTTTAAACAGTTTTCCATCTCTGACTTTCCCCTGACTACTAGATCTTTATAAGCATTGTTTTCTTCCTTTGAATTCCCTGTTCTCAGTTTGCGTTTTTAAACAGTTTTCCCTCTCTGACTTTCCCCTGACCACTAGATCTTTATAAGCATTGTTTTCTTCCTTTGAATTCCCTGTTCTCAGTTTGCGTTTTTAAACAGTTTTCCCTCTCTGACTTTCCCCTGACCACTAGATCTTTATAAGCATTGTTTTCTTCCTTTGAATTCCCTGTTCTCAGTTTGCGTTTTTAAACAGTTTTCCCTCTCTGACTTTCCCCTGACCACTAGATCTTTATAAGCATTGTTTTCTTCCTTTGAATTCCCTGTTCTCAGTTTGTGTTTTTAAACAGTTTTCCCTCTCTGACTTTGCCCTGACCACTGGACCTTTATAAGCATTGTTTTCTTCCTTTGAATTCCCTGTTCTCAGTTTGCGTTTTTAAACAGTTTTCCCTCTCTGACTTTCCCCTGACCACTAGATCTTTATAAGCATTGTTTTCCTTCCTGAATTCCCTGTTCTCAGTTTGCGTTTTTAAACAGTTTTCCCTCTCTGACTTTCCCCTGACCACTAGATCTTTATAAGCATTGTTTTCTTCCTTTGAATTCCCTGTTCTCAGTTTACGTTTTTAAACAGTTTTCCCTCTCTGACTTCTCCCTGACCACTAGATCTTTATAAGCATTGTTTTCTTCCTTTGAATTCCCTGTTCTCAGTTTGCGTTTTTAAACAGTTTTCCCTCTCTGACTTTCCCCTGACCACTAGATCTTTATAAGCATTGTTTTCTTCCTTTGAATTCCCTGTTCTCAGTTTGCGTTTTTAAACAGTTTTCCCTCTCTGACTTTCCCCTGACCACTAGATCTTTATAAGCATTGTTTTCTTCCTTTGAATTCCCTGTTCTCAGTTTGCGTTTTTAAACAGTTTTCCCTCTCTGACTTTCCCCTGACCACTAGATCTTTATAAGCATTGTTTTCCTTTCTGAATTCCCTGTTCTCAGTTTGCGTTTTTAAACAGTTTTCCCTCTCTGACTTTCCCCTGACCACTAGATCTTTATAAGCATTGTTTTCTTCCTTTGAATTCCCTGTTCTCAGTTTGCGTTTTTAAACAGTTTTCCCTCTCTGACTTCTCCCTGACCACTAGATCTTTATAAGCATTGTTTTCTTCCTTTGAATTCCCTGTTCTCAGTTTGCGTTTTTAAACAGTTTTCCCTCTCTGACTTTCCCCTGACCACTAGATCTTTATAAGCATTGTTTTCTTCCTTTGAATTCCCTGTTCTCAGGTGGCGTTTTTAAACAGTTTTCCCTCTCTGACTTTGCCCTGACCACTAGATCTTTATAAGCATTGTTTTCTTCCTTTGAATTCCCTGTTCTCAGTTTGCGTTTTTAAACAGTTTTCCCTCTCTGACTTTCCCCTGACCACTAGATCTTTATAAGCATTGTTTTCTTCCTTTGAATTCCCTGTTCTCAGGTGGCGTTTTTAAACAGTTTTCCCTCTCTGACTTTGCCCTGACCACTAGATCTTTATAAGCATTGTTTTCCTTTCTGAATTCCCTGTTCTCAGTTTGCGTTTTTAAACAGTTTTCCCTCTCTGACTTTCCCCTGACCACTAGATCTTTATAAGCATTGTTTTCTTCCTTTGAATTTCATCTGCCTGCTCGGATTTTGTCGGTAGTATTTTACTCGCAAAATTTACTGTCCTTTCCTCGAATTTTTAAGCAGTCTTTTCCTCCTCTGACTCTATCTACTCTTCCTTTCATTCTCTGATATCATTTTCACCATAAGTAATTTATAGAAGTGTTTTTAACCTCTTCCTTTCATGTCTATCCTTCGGGGTTTTGAGGCAGCGTTTTCCTCCTCTGAAATTCTTCTGCCTTGATCGCAGTATTTAAGATGTGATTTCTATTCCTGACATTCCTGCGCTCCTTTTGGCGGTTTTAATCAGGCTCTTAGCTTCTTTAACTTTCTTTCATCACATTAAGCGTTTTCATGAAATGATTTCTTCCTGTCAGCCCTCTCCCTCACTCTGAATTTATAAGAAATGATTTCCTCCTGTCTATCCTGTCTCTCACTCTGCGTTTTCATGACATGATTTCCTCCTGTCTGTCATCTGCCTCACTCTGCGTTTTCATGACATTATTTCCACCTGTCTATCTTCTCCTTCACTCTGAGTTTTCATGACATGATTTCCTACTGTCTTTCCTCTCCCTCACTCGGAGTTTTCATATAAGTGTTTTCCTCCTGTCTTTCATCTCCCTTACTCGTTTTTTTTTTAAATTTATTTCTTCCTGTCTTTCCTCTCCTTCACACAGCGTTTTCATGACATGACTTCCTACTGTCTTTCCTCACCCTCACACGGAGTTTACATGAAATGATTTCCTTCTGTCTTTCCTCTCCCTCATTCGGCGTTTTCAAGAAATGATTTCTTCCTTTCTTTTCTCTCCCTCACTCGGCGTTATTATAAAATGATTTCCTCCTGTCTTTCCTCTCCCTCACTCGGCGTTTTCATGAACTGATTTCCTCCTGTCTTTCCTCTCCCTCACTCGGCGTTTTCATGAACGGATTTCTTCCTTTCTTTTCTCTCCCTCACTCGGCGTTATTATAAAATGATTTCCTCCTGTCTTTCCTCTCCCTCACTCGGCGTTTTCATGAACTGATTTCCTCCTGTCTTTCCTCTCCCTCACTCGGCGTTTTCATGAACTGATTTCCTCCTGTTTTCCCTCTCCCTCTCTCGGCTTTTTTATCATTGTTTTCTTTTCAGGAAATCTCCGGATGGCGGGGGATCGGTGCCGCACTTTCTTGACTCTCTGCGGAATGGCAGGTTGGCTCAAGCTCTTCCTTTGCACCTGGTTCTTCGGGGAGCTGAAATCATATAATGCATCTTCCATTTCTTCCTCTCGCTTTTCGAGTTCCTCAGTATTTTATAAAAAATCTGTCTAGTCGACTTTACTCTTACTACACCTTTCATAGTTTAACGTCCTCTGTTAACGTTATTTGGGTCTTACTAAAATGATAGCGAGGATGGTTAGCAAAGGGTACGAAAAATTGCGGAAAACCACTTGTATAGCTCACACACACACAAACACACACAGACACATACACACCCACACATCGGCCCTTATTCTGGGTCTTGGAGTGGCACTTCCCTTAACTACTTCGAATTTTTCTAAAATCTTATTGCGTATATGCCCTTATTGATTGTCGCTTAACGAAAAAACTATGGCTTCTATGAACATTTGCAAACACTTCACATTTTCTTCTTTTATTCGTTTCTATTTGAATTTGTTAAATTAATGAGATTCACTTTATTTTAAAGAATGTTAACGTCCTCTTTCGCCCTCCTACGCCTCTAAGCAGGCGCGGAAAAGATAATGGGAGATTAAAAAGTTCTGTAAAAGACGACTCATAAGAGAACACAGAGTTCCGGTTTGGGGGCCCTGGTGTAGGGAGGGGACCCACTCCTCCATCTTTTAATTCTAGCACTGATGGTACCCTGTCAATGGATAATATTTGGGCGAATCAAGTCTTAAACAGGAAATGAATTGTCTTTTTCTGTGACCGGTGGGTAATTCTTGATCACCCTGTAGTGGTAGGTTTGGCGATTGACTCTACAAGTACAAAAGGTCATCTCATAAGTAACGTGGCCTTTTAATTCCATGTTTCTACCGTGATTCTCCATCTTTATGCTAACTTTTAAATTCCATTCATTTTTTAAAAAAATCGTACACGTTTCATTTAAAAAAAAATGTTTGTTTTGACCTCCTCTGCGTTGACACTTTCATTCTCTTCAGGTGATTCGCTACACTGTAAATAGATAGTAATCTGATGGGGCTAATTCGGTTGAGTACGGAAAATGACTTATTAGTCTCAATCGAAAGAGTTAAGCTTTGTTATGGTATCTCTTTTGTCCCGAGGTGGTCGTGTTTTGCCTTAATGTAATGGTGCTCTTCTTCTTCTTATGATTGTTACTGCATTAGAATGTTGCAAGTGACCGCAGAAAATCTCTGGTGATTGTCTGATTTGGTTTAAGAAGTTCAAAATGGATTATGACATTCATATCCCACCAAACGCACAAAAGAATCTTCTGTGGTTATTGGTTATCCCCCAGGACTAATCCGTTGTTTAGAACGCTTAATATTATTGTACATAACCAAATTTTGCGTCCTGTACCAATCCTAATAATGGTTCACTTTTGACTCGATAAAGGAGAGATGAACAAATGTTGATCCATTGTTGCGAGTCTACCTCTGACCGGTCTTGAGGAATCCATTGCCCCAAGTGTGAAATCTTGCCTATCTCCTTTAAAATGACGATGCAAGGAATTGAATGTAGTTTTCAGACAATCGCTCAACCATCACAATCGATTTTTTCAAAGATTAATTTTAAAAGATCGAGGCCATCAGTTAACCTGATTCCGCCACCACCCCTTGCAGCACGAGTTACAAGAAGGGGTGTGTAACTAGGAAGGGCAGAGAGAGAGCGTTCGCGGTGTCCCTTAACCCCGTTTCCCTCGAGCAAAAGAGATCCCTTCGGCAGGTTCATGGACAGAAGAGTAATGGTGTGTGAGTGAAGAGAGAAAGAGACATCTGTGTTGTAGCTGCCTCTGTGTGATGTTTTGTGTTCTCTCGCGCTAGGGTCATTTCAAAACCTAGGCATGGGTATCCGACGTCTTATCATCTACACTAGCGACAGCTCCAAGAGGAGTAAGCGGCTTCCGAATCTAGAAAAGGTGTGTGTGTGTGTGTGTGTGTGTGTGACAGAGAGTATAAAAACCCATGTTTTGTAATCAATTGACTATTTGAGCGAGTCATTAGAGCTTCTGTTACTAATAGTAAGGTAAATTGCAATGTACACGTTGAGGGTTTGAAGTTAATAAAGCAATGAGTCGCCCCTCAAAAAAACAACCTCACAATGAAGCATAACTTTGATCTCACATTTATGATATTGAGGATAGTAGTTGTACATCATTATTAGTTCAATTTCGAAAATTTCTTAAAATAAGAGATGAAATTAGGGGAAAGGACAATGTATAGAAGGTTCATATGCACCTCAAAAATACTTCCCGAGTCGCTAGGGACCGTGAGGATACCCATCTATCCTGAACTTGTCCTCCTACCATGGAGACCGACCTCTTTGCAGGTAACCGAGACCAAGTAAACAATAAAACATGACAATTCATCTGTAAGTTTACCCCTTGTGAGATGTCATGAGAAAGTTCACTACGTTGACCGTTAGTAAACCTGTAGCACTTTTCCATTTGTCTAGCCAATCCTCGAGTCTTGCTGACTCTCTTTGCCACTTGACAATCACTGTGTTGAGTGGAAACATGAAGTGTAGATTACTATTTAATATTATATATTGATCAGACTAAATCGAAGGAAAAAAATATATATGCTACAATTCAATTGGATCTCCTTTTGCGGCGATGACACGACGATATCTATGTATGACCTTATTGCAAGTTGCGCGCAAGGTTTCAGTTGATAGTTTCTCTCAGCCTTTGTGCAGTTTGCGCTTCAGAACTTCGACACTTTGATGAGATATATTACAGTCCTTCTCCTCAAGCATCGACCACAGTCCAAATTCAATGGGGGTAAAATATGGTGAACTGAGAAGCCAAAGTTTATTTGGCCAAAACCCCTTAAAATTTGACAGAACTAGTTTGTTTAACCTTTTGTGTGAGGGTATTTCATCTTGTTGAAGTGTTACACCAGCATTTCTTATTGTGGCATCTTCCCAGGGGATGACTTTTTCCTTCAATACCTCCAAATAAAAATGTTAATTGATCTTTACTTACTTGCCTCCTTCAAATAAGATTAGAAGTATTTTTGGCTCATTGATATTACGCCCGTTCGTACCATCACTGAAGCGGCTTCTCTCTCTTTAAATATGTCCGCTGTGCAAACGGAATCTCATATTTATTTTTCACCAATACAGTATCATTCTTTATTTTTTATATGCATGGGCAGTATCATTCTTTCTATATAGGCCTGGACAGTATGATTATGTATGTTATGGGGGCCTGGACAGTATGATTCTGTATGTTATGGGGGCCTGGACAGTATCATTCTCTATGATGTTGGGCCTGAACAGTAATCAACTTCTCATCCGTCCACAAAACCGCTGGCTACGAGTCATCATTGGATCTTGGGAGAAACAACTTTGCTCTTTCGACTCTATTCTGTGTGAGGGGGTTGAAAAGCAGATGCCCTTTAGATATATCGAAGTTTCAAATCATCCTTAAGTCATTTTTGCAAGATCACATAGCTCATTTTGTCCTACAAATCAAGTGTCTGGCACTCCTCTTTAGGTATCACCTGATCTTGTTCACCATGTTTTTGATCAAGATTGTGATCCTCACTCTTCAGGGCGGTGTGTTTTTCACGATTGGAAGGCAACTGACTATCTCTTTGAGCTGTTTGATAGCCGTAAATCCCACAAGGTCCGCTCGCAGCGGGGTTCAACATTTTGAAAATATCACCCACTCTTCCCAATTCTACTCATATTTTTAAATGGGTATTTTTTACGAATTTACAAGTTATTGACAAAATTCAATAAACCCTGAAAGAAATTGCAAGAAAATAATTAATTAACGATATATAAACATATTTAAGATGCTTGGTTAAAAGCAGTCAAGCCTTCGTTTTCCCACCCTTCAATTGCACGTGTTCCATGTCTTAAATCCACCACTTTTGCTTCTTGACAGCACAGTTCACTGTATCTAGTTGCTCTCGAGGATTTGTGAGGATGAGATTCGGTCTGTTTCTTTCTTACAGTGTTTCTGTCATCGCTGGGCGACTGCAACGAAGGGGTATGCCACTGCTGGGATGAGATGGACGACGTTCTCAAAGCCGAGATACAGCCATCAAACACTCCGCTTGAACAATTCAGCTACGCCGGCGTGAAGCGTGTGAATAATAATACCTTCACACCCTGCGTTTGCTCTGATGGTACACGCTACTTCTTTACTCTGTTGTTTCACCTGAAAAGTCATGCGATTACATCAAAGGCAGAAAGAAGACAGTATTGAATCATGAATATGAGAGAAGGAAAAGTGTAAATGAAAGGCTTGATCAGTAAATCCAGGGAATAGCACCCCCTCCCCAATAGCAAGACTTAAAAAGCACCGCCCCCTCAACAATCCATGATCTCTCCCAGATTTTTAAGGCAGAGAGATCAAAAGAGAAAACTCCACAACAAAGAATACGAAGATCCACACAATGTAATGTATTTTATGAGAAAAATTCTAATAATTGGAGTGGATAAATTAACCTTTTCCCTACTCACACACTACATACACTCATAAAAGCCCTAAAATAGTTACCCCTGCCCCAGGTAATACCTAACGAAGGGGTAAAATTAGTCCCTTGTCTGGACTAATTCGCCCGAGTAGTTAGCGAGTTTAGTTATTGCAATAATTATCAGTCTTTTTAACGCTTTTTACTTCTTTCTATTCGAAGACAATATTCATGTTTCCTTATTGGCCATTATCTCCTTGGTATTGATCAAATATTTCGAGTTCCTAAAACTCCGCAATACCTCAAAATACCAAGAATCACAATAAACGCTCTAAGAGTAGAAAAATTATCAGCTTTACAATTTGGGGATTTGATAGGGTTAATAATATAAAGGGTCAAAGTCAAACAATCCAGGGTTTTTTTTTCCTGCAGGTAATTTACATCTTTGGTCATTAATGTGAACTTTCTACCATTCTAAGAATATGTATAGGCATAGTAGTTAACACGATGTGTGTAGTTGGCGTGATTTGTGCCGGTAGTCCTGCGGAGGAGAAGTGCCTTGGCGGTGGACAACTCGACGCTCGCGGGTGACATCCGCCATGCGGCGGAGGGAAACGCCCCGTCGCTGCAGCCGGTGGCAATGCGACTCCGGGAGACGGTGAGTGAACGCAGACTTGGGGCCTAGGTAGCAGGGAACTCTAGATTTAAAACTCTGGTGGTACCGATTTAGCACTATGGTAACAGCGAATTGACACTACAGCAGCAGAGATTTAACATGATGATAAAACCGAATTAACACTAGGGTGGGGCACATGTTTAACACTACAGTAGCACTGAATTAACACTACTGTAGCACTATATATGGTACTACTTTATATACAAGATTTATTAGAGCGATAAATATACGATAAATTTTTCATTTTACAAATATCAAAATTAAATACATGTATGTAAAACGAAAGAATAGACAGGTGTAGTGGTGAAGTTATGTGAAGTTTTTGTGAAAATTCAGCGAAGAAGAGTAAGCTATAAGTATGAGTATGAAAACAGATTCTCCCAGAAGCATCGGGGAGGTCATCTTATTAAAACTATATATTGCTTTGATAAAATACATGAATTGTTTTTAATTTTAGTTTATAAACTTAGTATAATTTTTTAGGAATAATTTTTCAAAGTTAAATTTGGATTTAGTCACGTTACATTCATAGTTCGATTTTATTTATTTTAGCATTTACAATTTTAGTTGAGTTGTTCTTTTAGTCATATTTGGATATATTAATTATTCTGATTTTATTATTTCCTCTAGTTTCGTTTAACACTTTATTTTGGTAGCACTTTATGTTATTATTATTTACACACTCCGAGTTAAACTATTATCTTATCTGTTAACTAACTGTACTGATATTTTTATTTTCGTAGTTCACTTATTATTATGGCAATTAATTGTTAACTGACTTATGTCAATTATTTAATTTTCGCGTTTTAGATTAATTATAATGTTTTGTTTTAATCTAGTCCCTTTTAGCTTATTCACTAATTTATTATTCTCTATATTTTATACTGTTAGCTCTTTTTAATTATTATTTTCTCGATTCATTCACTTTTCGCACTTTTGATTGCTTGTTCTAGTCACTTTGATTTGTTCACTTATTTGTTTGTTCACTTATCGCTATCACTTTTTACACTTATTCAATTTCTGAAGTCTTTTGGCCAGTTTCTATCTTCTTAAAGGTAAACATATTGACGGTGTTTACGCACGAGTCCGGGATTCTACATCGCGCGCTCCATTAATAGTCCACATATTTCCTTCGGGGACCATGGTCCTTCGTATGTCCATTTGCATTAGCCTTTGTTGACGCCGTTGAACAGTTTTTCATTGCCCCCCTTAGGGGGTCGACATAGGGGAGGACCAAAGACTTTAAGGTCCACGTCCTTGGCGTCGAAGAAACAGCCCCGCAGAAGGATATCCCTTTTCTCCGTGAGCGGAACTCCCGGATACTTTACGATTTCGTCTTCGTCCGAGCTTTCTTGTGATTGGTTTGTTTCCTATTCTTTCTTTGCCTCTTGTTCCACTTCCCTTTTCTTTTTCCTTTTTTGTTTTTTCTTCTTCGTGATCTTTTTCGTGTTTTCATTTTTTTCCAAGTCTTCTTCCGTTGTTACTTCTTCTTCCTCTGAGGTTTTTTGGCGCTGATTCGCTACTTCTTCTTTTTCCGTGTTCTTTTGTTGGGGCTCATCGATAAATTGGATTCTTAACATTTCCTGGGAGGCGGAGTTGGGCTGAAACCATAACTATTTCTGAAACCCATTCCTTTGCAAGAGGTGACTTAACTCATCTGCAAAGGAGCCGGGGTTAGCTAGATTCTCCAAGTGGGCAAAGATGATCATGGTCATAATCCCCTTGGACTCACCTGGCATTACCAGTTTTGGGGCAGAGTTTTCTGTGCCATTGGTCTTCGTTGTTGCTACTGCCTCGACGAGGCTCCTGGAATTTGCCTTATTTACCTTATTGATCACTTCGCGTTTTGCCTGGATAGCTTCCTTGCGGATAGGAAACCTCATGGCCACGGCTCTGTGGTCTCCTCCACTGTTAACGCATCTTGATGGAGCAAGTGACGTCAGCCGCCATACACTCTTTGGTGGAATGTTGTTCCACGGCAAGGCAGCGTTGGTAGCACTCAAGTTGGATAAACTCCTCCGATTCAACCTGATATGGGGCTATACGTAGGAAGAATCCTAGGAGCTCATCCTTCATGGCCTTCTAAGCCAGCTCGATGACCGCAAAGATTACTTAAGGGATGTTTTTCCGAACTTTTCAACTTTGTCGATTTTGCCCAACTCTGCTGTTTGGTTAGCTCAACCTTGATGTCCTCACAAGAGTTATCCGTGAAGACGGATCGAGTCTTCTAAGAATGATGGTACGGCGTGCAAGGATTTCCTTAGAGATTACAGCTTTGAGGCCAATCTTACGTAGGGGCTCTTTGGCTCCCTCCGATTCCAGTTTCTCGATATCCTCGTCCTTTCAACACACGGATGCGTAGCCGTTGGGGGTGTCAATAAGCCTAATAAGTGCTATATTGAACATGCTGAAGATGGTTTGCATGACTTTTGGAATTGATGCTTTGGTCGCTCCCCTAATAGTGCGGAGAGGCACCCTCTTGTAGTCCCGGTTGAGAGGCCCCATGGCTCCCTCGGGTTTTTTACTCTTCTTGCTTCAAGTGTAGACCGTCTACTTCTAGAGCCTACTCTTCTTCCGAATCACGTTGCGAGAGTATGAAATTGTCTGGTGAGGGCGTCTTAACAGACCTTGCTCTTAACCTTTTCTCCTTTGCTACGACCAGACACGGTGAATTCCACTCCTCTAATCACTCACGAGTACTGCTACTTTACTCGTTCTCTACTTTATGAAATTAAATGAAGAGAGAGGTGGGAGACAAAGAACAGCTCTTCGGACCCCCCGCCCCCCCTTGTTGCTCATGGAAGAGATACAAGATTGAACAATCACAGTTAAGGGAATTTTTACGGACAAACTAACGTTCAAAACAAAAGCGCTACAGAATAAGTGACTTTTTCAGACAAAAATGACCAAACACATTCAAGGAAAAATATTTTAGTTCAGAAATGTTCACTAAGTAAAGGGAATTGCGACTTTGTATTAGCGGCGGTCAACGCAGACACTGAGTGGTCGGAAGTATGGTTTCGGGCTGGAGTTTCATATTGATTGCCGGTTTCTTCATTTGGATAATGACGGCTTCGGCCGTTCGAAATATGTTGTGGTTTTGGAGTCTCAGGATGATGGAGGTGTTCTTATTTAGCGTCTCACGGGTTAAGGTAGTGCCATGAGAGTGGGCATGTTTTCTAATTGGCCCATCCTGTAGATGAGCCGTCAGTCGCCTCGACAGAGTTGTGGAGGTCACGCCAATGTACTTGGAATTACAGTGTTCGCAAATCTCTAATTACATTAATTCCATAGAGCGCTTTATACATTTGGCCAAGGATATCTTCTTACTTTAAGAATTGAACACAAAGCTCCCTTATCGGGAATGAAAAATGTGCAGGTATAAAAACCTTTGCTCTCTGCAGAGTTCTAAAGGTTAAGTTCTATTCAAAATTTGATCTTAATCTAAGATGTCGGCGCATCACAAAATCTCTCAAACTCGGTTTCCCAAAATGTCTCAGCACAAAGTGTGTATCAGCAAATCGCAACTTAATATCCTTAGAATCTATACCTAATATATTTGATCAAATTTAGAGCAATTTAATATCCATTGGGATCTTATCGTCTATTATTTAGTTACTTTATTGACACTCAGTACATAAAATTAACCCAGAAGGCCTTGCTAGCATCGAAGAGATCTTAATGTAGCCCTGCAACGGGAATCTTACTTCCTTCATTTAGTTAAATCTACAATGGTTCTTAAAGTTTTGCAGCCCCTAAACCCCAAAGTTCAACTCTAAGTCAACATGATACCCCAAAGTTCAACTCCAAGTCAACCTGATACCCCAAAGTTCAACCCCAAGTCAACCTGATAACCCAAAGTTTAACCCCAAGTCAATCTGATACCCCAAAGTTTAACCCCAAGTCAACCTGATAACCCAAAGTTCAACTCCAAGTCAACCTGATTTTCCAAAGCTCAACCCCAAGTCAACCTTATATCCCACAGTTCAACCCCAAGTCAACCTGATAACCCAAAGTTCAACCCCAAGTCAACCTGATAACCCAAAGTTCAACCCCAAGTCAACCTGATACCCCTTCTCCAATATTAGCCTTCTACTCCCAACTTTTTACTTTTAATTCTATGGACTCTTTTTTTTATGTTTAGTAAATATATAAATAAAGTACACATTATATTTTTGTACTCATTACATTATTGTGCATTTTTCCACATTACATTATTGTTACACAACACTATTTGTGCTCATTCAGCATGATTTTTTCCGACTGTAAGCTGCATGGATTTTGTGCTCCTCTTTTCACGAAGCAACCAAAGCTTCCATTCTTGGGCGCACCCGGCGCAGGATGCCTTTTGGGATACCCGGAAGAACCGATTTCGCTACCTCCTGGGGGTATTGAGGCACTACTTTAAGAACACCTGAGTTAAGATGATTTAAATCTAAGTGTGTGTGTCGGAATAAAAGTCATCATTTGGAATACAATTCTAATTAGATTGTTCATGAAAAAAGTAACCTTTAATACTCTTTTAAATACATATTTATAAGGTAATATTAATTTTGAGGGGGATAGTAATTTCTACCCTTACAGTTCATCGAACTGCTGAATGCAAAGGACCCCACCGAGAAAACCTTGGACGTTTATGTGACGTTTCTCAATCTCTCGCAAACGAACGTTAACGAATCCATTTGGGAGCTGGAAGTTGTGACCAAAGGCAGAAGAGGCATTACGGAGGAGATGGTAAGAAAATATTCGAGTTGATTTTATTGTCCATTGGAAACGTTGTCTTTTGCATTGACTCGAAACAAACCACTCAATTCAGGCGCGGATCCATGGGAGGGGGGGGGGCTAAGGGAGTGAAGCCCCCCCATCCTTAAATTTCAGACCCGTTTATGTTTATATTTCTCTTTCAAGCCATACTTGTATTATTCTATTAAGAAATAATTATGTAATAATATAGAATATATATAAAACAGTTTTTCTTAAACCGTTGCGATCGAATGTATCTTATATGATACATGTCTAAATAAGAGGAAACTCAAAAATAATAATTAAACTGGTGTGTAATGGTGTGTAAGATAACCATTATTAATCATGATAATGCCCTTTTATCAGACTCCGCTGAGTGCCCCCCTTCCCCTTCCGCCCTTCAGTTTGTATCATGGATCCTCCACTGGCTTGTTCTAACGGAAATAAGACGATATAATGGAAGCGAAAGTGATTGGCCTCCACCAGCCGGGAACGGTCGGCCTTCCTGGCCATTAAGTGCGGCCTTCGGAATGAATTCAAATTTTAAAGATTAAATCATTTTATTGTTTTCCTATAAAATAGTACTCGAAACAGTCATGAAAATGTTAGTTAACTTTAGAATTGATCATTGGTTTTCATTTTTAACCTGACACAGAATCGTAGTAGTTAGTTATGTATATGCAAAAAAGTGTGGCATTGAAGAATACCTAATTAAAATTTTATGAATGCAACTTAATGCGGCCATGGCGAGCTCCCTAACCCTTAGTATACACAATTTGTCTTTATTTTCACAATAATCAAAGAAGATATGATAGCAAGTAAATGATGATAGATAAAGGAGATAAAAAGGCCTTAAACAGATAAGAGAGAAGATGAATGCAATATCAAACCACCTCAAGCCTAAAAAATTCACGCGAAATGCAAACCTGCAACGAGATTTTTATTTAAATATCCCTCGACTCCGATATTTCTCTGCATTCCGGATGAATTGAGATCCAACAAGTGAGATAAATATAAATGAACCTAGTCCTGATTTCCGAAATAGCTCAAGATGAGAAATTTGCACTATCCTTTTTTGTCTGGAAAACTGTTTAAAACCAATAGAAAGTAATAATTAATACAAAAATTAATGGCACATTTGTATAAAACATCAATATTTGCTACTTTCTATTGTGATATTCCTTTGATTGCATTATGTGGATAGAATCGCTAGTAATTTTTAATAAGACGAGCGCAAGCGTTTTAAGTTACTAAATCATATCATACTTCCTGTGTCGTTGTAATTGTGTCCTGTGAATAATATTCTGATGGCGGAGAGAGTCTATCACCCCTTATAAAATCACGAAAAGTCAAAATTTTAATCAGATTTTGCAACGCAACAATTCTTCAAAGACGCCATCTTTAATTGCTATGAGACAGCCAAAGTTAAGCTCGTAGTTTGAAGATGGCGAACAAAAGGAGCTTTTTTTTACGGTTAATACTAGTTAATTTTTATTTTTCCATCCATGGTTAGGGGTAGTAGGTTATTTTAACATGTTTAGTTTGGGAAATTCTACAGATAAACGTAACAATCGTGCGTTTTCTTGACCTTTTTCACCCCAAATCAACCAAAAAAAGCAGTTTCTTCATCATGTTATTGATAACTCGCGCTACTATGCTAAATCGGTTAAATGGGGGCTCTGCCTTTACCCCTAAAATTAGATTAACACGCTTTGTTGGCGTTAATCTTCCTTTAATTATGACGACGTGACATTAAAGAATGATTTCTACCCAAAATTATTTTAGTGACTTGACATTGTAGAAATATTTTCAGCCGAGATTTTTTCGTCACCTTTTCTTCCAGTTCTCGTTTGGGATTTGACAGCTTTGCGTGATGACTTGCGTTTGGGTATGAAATATATTTTACAAACATCGTAAAAGTGCAAAATCCTGGGTTCAATTTTGGAGAGATTTTACTCTTGTCCTAGTCGCAATTCGCTAATCGAAGGCGCGTTGTTATATATTCTTCTATATTTTGGCTCGATATTCGTTCCAAATCTATATTTAGGCTGTAAAAAAATTACACAAGGCCACCATTATTGGCCACTGATAGACCTGTCTGTATGACGCAATAACTTTCCGCAAACATAAATAAACGCATCGATGTAAGAAATACCATTCACCTTGATGACTACCATCATCACATTGAGGTAAATGTTAAGGTATCTAAGACTCACAAGGTTAGAGTTAGAAGGTTATTTAAACGATGGGAGTTCATAGATATTTTCGTGCTCATATGTTGTATAATTCCAAACAAAAACAAAACAGCATTGAGCCGATATAGATTATGCACGTGCCAACGTTCAGGTAAGGTTATTTCTTCTCGTAGTATTTTGTTATTATTATTCCAATTATGTTCTTCATTTTTTGTTCGTCGGAAGCCAAGCCAAAATGCTGCGAAATCGAGTTAGGATCCGAATTAAACGGATTTAAATTCAAGCTATTTTCCCACAGTTCGCTCTCCTAGCGCCCAAAACGAACAAATTTGAAAAAGAAGTAATATAATGACTGAAAATGTAATAAATAATAACTGAAAAGTGTAAATTTCTCATTGGAGTTATTCTGAAAGATACTCAAAGTTTATGCCTCGAAATATGATAGCTATTGCAGGGGTAGATTTACTGGCAAAAATACCACCTAAATTTTTTCCTAATTGCGTAAGTCGAGGGTCATTTTCCCCCGCAGCCTTGTCTTCTCCTTTATCTCCTTCTTCTTTATCTCTTTCTTTCAGCTTGTTTCGGAGATCAGAGAGAAAACAAAGAGTGCAGATGGGGAGTACATTATAGCAGATGTGGGAAGTTTCGAAGGGAGCGATTTGTCCTTTGAAAGTAAGTGACTTTGTAGTTCGTGCGTAGAAAATGGACCAAAATTATGAACACTAAACGCAGGACTAAAATATCGTAGATTTGTGCAAGAAAACTCTATGTAGCACATAGGGAGTTCTAAGAGTGGGCCCTTTGCAGCATACTTTAAAGTCGTTAAACTTTCTTGATCTCCCTGGGTCCTTTTTCAGGTGCTATGCGAAGTCGGTCCTTTGCAAGCACTATGCGAAGTCAGTCCTTTTCTGGCGTTGTGCGAACTCGTTCCGTTTTTAAGGCGAAGTTGCTATTTTATTTTAGGAACTCGGCTAAGTCGGTATTTTATTTGGTGCCGGTTTAGTATTTAGCCTACCCATGTGGCCTATGTAATCAGAAAGCAAAATAGCGATATTCAAAGAGTAAAATAGGATATACAGTAATAATATATTACCATTTATATTCAATTAAATAACTTTAATTAGTAAAAATCTCTCGAATATCACTGTAGGGGAATCGACCCTTTCCCTCTTCCCTCAATTGAGACATGGGACGTTGACCACAAAGATCCGGGCCGTGTAGACGCCACGGTTCAAATTCGACCACAGCGACCTCCATCCTCGTCCCGATGAAAAGCAGAACGGTTAAAATTGTAAGATCTCCCCTAATAGTGAGTATTCAATTTCACCTTAAGTACGAAATTGGGGACTCGTCTTCCTCAAACCCGAAGGTCCCTCAGAACCAGAGGTACGACCACCTGAGAAAAACCGTTGGAGTAGGAACCCTCATGCGGCCCGTCCACAAATCCCCGTTCCTCCCTCCTACCCCTACCCCAGTGGGGTGACGGTGTATATATACCAAAGACTTGGGAAAAACGAGGTAGAATACGTGAGTCAGCAGGCTACGAAGTTCCCGGAAAAAGGCCCGGGCTACCAAGAGAAGGGACTGAGAAGCAGCTCATCCTCGAGCTAGTTCCTAGTTATCAAACCAAACTTTAAGTTAACTTGTCCAAGTTCAACTTATTATCGTCAGAGGCCCCCCCCCCTCCCCTATCCTGGTGTATCCCAAAGCACCGAGATAGTCCTGCCCTTGAGAAAGACTAGAACTAAGAAGAAGAAGCTCATCCTCGAGCTGGTTCCCGGTGGTCACACTGAACTTTAAGTTAACTTGATTTAAGCTTCAAGTTCAACTTATTCTCGTCAGAGAACACCCCCCCCCGCCACTATCCTGGTGTAGCACAAAGCACCGAAATAGTCCTCGCCCTTGAGGAATACCGAAACGAAGAAGAAAAAGCTCCTCCTGGGGCCCTTTCCCCGGTGGTCACACCGAACTTTAAGTTAACTTGGTTTAAGAACCAAGTTCAACTTACTCTTGACAGAAAGACCCCTCTTATTCTGGTGCATCCTAAAGCAGAGTGATAGGCCTCGCCCTTGAAAAAGACCCTCCATGTCCACTCCCTTGAGTCAAAGTATTCAAATCTTAGCGCATCGCTAGACAGTGCGAATTACTCCCCAGAGTAATCCGAAGAGGAGAAAGGAACATTCTTTCACTATCCCGTGGTGATATCCCTTTCTGCCGAAGGCTTGTGGCTCCCCATCTGCCACACTCGCCAAAGTCCTTTGTGGCTTTCAAGTTATTCGTCCGCACCATCCATATCTGGCTTGGTGGCCAGCGTCATCGAGACAATAACATTCCTGAGGTGACGTAGCTCATTGAGTTCAAGATCAGACTCAAACCCGTTCCAAGGGGTATCCACAAAGGTATTTGCGGCCGGTAAAGGCCGTAAGCATTTGTTTTAAAATTGAAGTGAGTGGTGGGTCAACCATCACTATAATGTCAAGTAGGTCAAGTTAGAGAGCCTTACTTAAAAATTATTGAAGTCCTTACTGTGTATTTAGTTCGTAATATTTATGTGGTTCATGTTTATTTGTTTTTGTGTTTTAATTAAAGTTTTAGTTGTTTAACAATTTTTTGATTCTGTCCTTGAATCACTACGTATGGCACAAGAAACCCTTAAAGTTTAAAGAAGTCAATAATCAAGATAATAATAATCAAACATATATAGCACTCTTAGAGAGATATAACGTTAATCAAGTAGTCTTTTCTTTTTTTGTGTAGTACGTAAACAACCCATACGTACCAACTCCTTCCATCACTCGGTCCTTCCTATACCACGACAATCACCTCCGAGATGACCTTGTGGGTGATGACTGGGGACTTCGCGTTTCTTCTTCAGAATGTTGATTTTGCTCTGCAGTCAAGAGCGCTCAATTGGCTGAGTGTGAACACCACTATCAGGATCGACGCAGTGCTGTTGATGATTTACGGTTTCATGGTGAAACCGTAAATCATCAACAGCCATTCAAATCAGTATATGCAACAAAATTTGTTACCAGTGCAAGTGGATTTACTTGCTAGACATCCTTTTCTCCTGCACCTCTAAACCATCCTGTCGTGGCTACGAGATTTCATGTTCGTCAGTACCATGGGTCCATCACACTTCAGGCACAAATCTGCATCCTGTAAAAGGCCCTTTTCTCTTAAAAACAGTGTAGCACTTTTGTCACTGGCAGGATCTTAGAAGGGTGTATATAAACTGATATCATTTAAACTATTACAAACAAAACGAAAGTTTTGAAATGTAAGTACGCATATGAACACAATCTAAACCGCAGTTCACTGGTTTAGTATGCGAGTAGGTCACATACTAAACCAGTGTACTTGTGGGGTAGGTTATTTCTAACAGGTAGGCCACATACTAAACCGGCGCCTTTTGTTTTAGGCATTCGGCGAAGTGGGTCCTTTTTTCAACCGCTCGCGAAATCGTTCCCTAATTAAGCCGTTCTGTGAAGTTGTTCCTTTTTTTCCCTGCACTTGGCTAAGTCGCTTCTTTTATCAGGCGCTCTGCGAAGGCAACGAGCCTTGAAGAGCGTTTGGCAAGCAAGAAAGCATCATCATTCTGCCTACTCTTTCGATTTGCCCTTTTTTTAGTTGTTTGTGACTAAACGCCGAATTTGCGAGAATGTACTCGTATGTATATGTTACATAGAGGGGGTGTCAAATAGGTCTTACTGAATCTGAGCTTATGGGATGCTTTTAGCAGTGAATTAAAATGCAATATAAACGTTTCTATTTTGTTTTTATTAATTGTTTTCATTAATTTGTTTGAATTCATGATTGAAATATAGACAGTCCTAAGTACGAGTAATTCAATCTCTGCTAAATTGCTTGTTTCGCAGCGACTACGAAATTCCCATCAAGGATAGAGAGAACAAGCTAAGCCGAATGCTCAATCATCCCTCTGTTAAAGTAAATGAAATTTTATATTGGTTGTTACCCGTAATTGCTCATAGAATCTCTCTTTTAAGTTCTCATCTGGGGAATATAGGCATTAGGTGTTAGCCAAATACTGACTTAACTCTTTCTTATATTTGTTCTTTTATTTGGCAGCTTTGACGTGTACTGGAAGCCCTGCCTCAGCGCCTTCCCATGGAACCCGTGTTTGGAAAACTACTCAGCAATATCCAGGAGACGTGGCTACCTACGAATGCGATCCCGGTTATTTGTGAGTAAATATCGGCAGAATGGAAATATTCAAAACCTATTAAGAGTAGGAAAGTAAATAGACAAATAATTTTGTATAAGTATTATTTTGAAACAATATTTTCACTAATATTTTTTAGGTTTAGATTGCAACATATCCAGTTTTATTCGGTAAACGAAATTTTCAAAGATAGACGCCCTTCGAAAAACCAGCACTTGAATCAGAACTCCGTGATTTTAGGTTCCTGACTGAGGTTTCGACTTGCTTTTAAGCTTCGAAAGAAAAAGTTACAATTTGATAAAAAAAACAGCGGTAAACTAGTTCTTTACTTTGGTTATTCGAGATTTAAAGGTCGAAATAGCCTCAGAACTTGGATCACAGCATAAATTTTTTCGATAGACTAAGGCTTGCCTATGGGTTTGTTGTTTATTCAAGAAATACTTTGATATACAAACAACACATTTAAGCATGGCAGGTGTTTTTTCATATTTAGTGTTCTGTTTATGTGTGTGGAGACCCAGACTTTGTTTTGGTTTCGCTGTGACAGTACTAAGAAAAATTCATATCGACCTTTCAGTCTTATTTACATTAACATCCAATGTTCAAAATAAAGAAGATAGATACACTTTGAAGAAAGATGGAGTTCCTTGCCAGACTACAACAACAAAAATGTGATGACAAAATCAACGAGGCAAAAGTGAAAACGATTAACATTCTTAACTAGGACAGGCCACTGGAGACATTGGATTATATTTAACATGAATTTGCGAAAAATATTAGCCTAAAATCGGCCAGAGAATCAAATTTCTTGAATCTTTTACACTGATCATGGCCTCAAATACCTTAATCTTAAAATTGGTTTTAATTCATTCTCAGCATTTCTGAGTTAATGTTCTTGAAGCAGCCTAAGTAACAAAAATCAACCCACCAAATTTCTAATTATAATTGTTACAGCAAAATAAAAAATTATAGTTTTAATTTGTACATCACCAAATATCGCTAGGTTATTGACTTATCTTGCATCTCCCATCATTAAATTCATGCTGTTTGCTTCCATATAAATATTTTGGAGGTCCTTGATTATATATTATTGGAGATAATCTCCTTATAAAAGGTTAAGGTTTGTACCCTTGAATATGTGTACCCTTTGCATCAGAAAATAAACTCTCAAGGGCCAGGAGCAGAGACTACTTCAAAGACGACAGACAAAAGGACTTAATGAACAAAGGATCTTGTGAACTTAATAATAATTATACGTTTGAACTCCGTTAGAAAGTCTACTCCAGCTCTCTTAAGCTTTTCTATTCCACCTATGGCCAGGAAGGTGCCATTGAAGTTCCTTTATCCTACAAAATAAATACAAAAAAATAAAAGAAGGAATTTATTTTGGTACGATGGGGGAGGGGAGTGTGAAGTGCAGAGGAATCAAGAAGAAAATGAAGGCAAAGGTGATTACGCACAGTTGTTTACGGGAGATTGATTTGAAGTTTTCCAGCAATGAAAATGCGCAAAGTTTGTCGGGAATGAGCTTTTGCCTCTCTCTCTCTCTCTCTCTCTCTCTCTCTCTCTCTCTCTCTCTCTCTCTCTCTCTCTCTCTCTCTGCATGTGTGTTTCCCTTTCTGTTTCTCTTTATGCTAGGGCTTGCACTTTCTGTAAGCTCTTTTTATGCTAGGGCAATAATCGTATGTATGCTCTTTTTATGCAAGATCTACCATTGTCTGCATTCTCTATTTACACCTGGGCTACTACTGTTTGTATGCTCTTTTTATGTAGGGCTACCATTGTATGTATGCTATTTTCTGGTAGAGCTACTACTATCCACATGCTGTCTATATACTAGGACTACCACTGTCTGTATGTTCTCTTTATGCTAGGGCTACCATGGTATGTATGCTCTATTTATGCTAGGGCTGGTACTGTATGTAGGCTCGCTTCTTACCATTGTCTCTTCCTTGAGTGGCTTCAGAGGTCGTATCAATGGCGGCAATCGATTTTCCACTAACTCTCTTTTAGATATTCATATTATATACAAATGGTTATTTTAAGGTCAATTAACAAAGAAATGGGACTAGGTGGTGTATAAGGATGGCAATGAGAGAGAACTGGGAAAGGAAATATTGATTTGAGCATTTGATAGACAGTCGTGGAGGGACATTAATATTGATCATCAAGATATGAAATTCGCTAAAAACGGACCCCAAAACAATCGTTGTTAATTTATTCGATTCTCGATCTTTGAGTTGTAGCTAGGTCACCCAGGATTTCAAGGACCACCCCTCTGTTTCTCTTTTCGATATTTCTCCCATTCTCTTCCAAGACCCTACTTGTTTACTCGTTATATTTTTCTCACAGTCTGCAATCATTTCACAGGGGATCTTCCCTACCCCTCCCCTTCCGCTAATGACTAGGGTCACCTGGGATTATATGTACCAAGTGGCAAGACCTAGAATGCCTTGACAGTTCACACTTGAGCGTGTCTCCTTTCCCTCTTACCCCTCCCCCCAACAAAAGGAGAAAGAGTACATGAGAGGTCAAGGGCGACTGTTTCCTTGGATTCGTCACTAACAATAGCAAATCAATATTTAACGACGGTCTCGTTCCAAAAAGGGGAAGCGGGGAAAAAGTCGGGGTAATTTCTCCCTATAATTTAAATTCCAGGGTAATGTTAAGGGAAATCGATTCAATGGAGGGTCGAATTTCTAACCGCCTGGCCAAGGGAGTGAAAGTGAAAAATGCAAACCTTACGATGAAGTAGTAGGGCAACAAAGAGAGGTGAAGGGAGAGAGGGGGAGAGCGGAGGGAGAGAGAGAGAGTGGAAAGAGATTAGGGAGAGATTGGAGAGAGAGAGCGGAGAGATAAAAGACCTCGGAGAGAGAGTACGGAAGACTGTGTGTGGGTGTGTGTGTGAGAGAGAGAGAGAGAGAGAGAGAGAAAGTAGAGTGATAGTGTAGAAAGAGTGGAGAAAGTCGTGGGAGAGTCAGGGAGTCGTTTAGGAGACAGGAAAAAGGGGAGAGAATGAGAGAGTGTGGAGGTTGGTAAAGTGGCTAGATAGTGAGAGTGGGAAAAGAAAATGCGGAAAGTGTGTGCGAGAGATGGAAAGTGATAGTGGAGAGAGTGAAGAGGGAGAGTGAGTTGTTTGGGAGATAGGGAGAAAAGAGAGAGAATGAGAGAGTGCGGACAGTTAGAGAGGGGAGAGGGTGTCTCATTTCTCCCTCAGATTGGGCGAGTCGACGCTGTTAATTTAAGGATATGAAAAGGAGAAAGTGTCAATGATCATTTGACATAATAATTTAAAACAATTACACAATTTCTTACACTCATTCGACTGTTACAGCAGTTGGATGACAGCTACAATATTGTTAGATCAGCCCCATAATGACATGCACCCTACAGTACAACGGGAGATCTCGATGGAGGACCTCCCGTTTAAAACGAAAAAGATGGAAGCAATTTAAATTTGACCTCTTTGCAGCTCAGTCCGTTAAAATATCCTATCTCGTCTTATTTAATTTGGTACCAAAAGGCTTCAACTACCAAAAGAACTGTATTTTTTAATACATCATTATCCAGTATCCTGCAGTTGGTGGAGGAAAAATACCACTACCAAATGGCGGCGGTGGTCATAAAACGCGACCTAGGCAGGATAGACCAAGATGCCTGGAAAGCCGCTTAACCGAATGTTTTGCCTTGAGATCGCAAAACGCTATTGCGATAGCGCATTGATCCGCGCTTATCTTAGCTTGCGGGAAAGTGGTTTTGAGATAAGCATCTACACCTCTATTTTGTATTGTGATTTGATTTTTTTTTTTTAAATAATTGGAACTTTTATTGTGGCCTTTACCTCACGTGACGTGACGGCTCTGGTTCTAGGGTAATAAGACTGTTCAAATTTCTGAGGCTCCTCTTCTTCCCAGCCTCCTGTCCTGTCTTTTCACTCTATATTTCTGCTAAGCAATATTTAATACTTTTATTTCATCGGACTAACGTTCCCGCTTCACTTTTTCTAATAAATTTTCTTTTTAATTTTTGTTTTACGCATGTGGCGCATATGTTGCTTTTAGCTATTTTCCTATTTACATTCTCATTTGCAGTCTGGTTGAAGCAGACAAAGCCTCTTCCAAGTGTAGCCATGAAAACGTCACTTGGCCACCTTCAGACGACATTCCAACTTGCGAACGAGGTAATACTGTGAACCATGAGAAAAAGCCATCTATTCTTAATATTTCTTTCATAAAAACTATATCATTCATTCTAAAGAGAAGAGGCCCTAGTTTGGTATCAAATAATTACACTACGCAACAAAAAGTGTTCCACTTGATTTTTTCATGTTTCTTGTATATTTCCAGCATTAATACTTCGTTAGTTATATCCAGAATTTTTTTTTCTATCATGTAAAACATTCTGTTTATATCACATTTGTTTCCTTTGACTATATTGTATTTATTTCGCGTATTTTTGTTCCATATAATATAGCAATGGCATTTAGACACTTTAAGGTATCAGCTGACTACTTTTCTGTGTGTGTGGATATTATATTGGCCCAAAATGAGTTAAATTTCTTATTTTGTGGAGTACCAAATATTGTGTCGCTTATGAAGAGTACTTTGGCACTCCCAATGGAGACCAAGTTAGGCCATGGGTTCCTCGTATAATACACACTAGAGGGCTGGTTACCTGGTAGGAGGAAATGCATGTCGTTTACCATTCCAAGAATCTGACGAGAACCGACAGAGCATCTAAACATTGCTATTTATGTATTTATGTCGTATCTACTTATAAAAGATCAGAGGATAGGAAGAAACTTGAATATATATGTACCCCATCTTCATATGGTAGGTATATAGGTAGTTTCCACGTTAATATTTAAATGTAAATAAAAGCTTTGATGAGAACGACTTTTAATGGTATGAGTATAAGACCCGTTTTGGGGCCTCAAGCTCCATCTTTCAGTTGTACAAAGAGTGACAAAGTATTGGCCTAATCGAGTATTTATATACTCACCCAAAATCGGCAATAATACAAGGAAAATATAGTATTGAAAAAAATGTTTTTGACTAAGAGAATGGGAGTCGCATGAAGGAAAAATTTACAAAATATTATGTGTAATCGAAAGCTCTTGTCTTTTAAATCAAGCCTTTTAGATATAAATGAATTCTGTTTATTTTAATCGATTTTAGTCACTTGAGCTCATATGTTGAAATAAGGCCAGGCTCTTTGAGATAGGCTACGTCATGTCTCTCCTATGTACATTTCACCGCGATGCAGAATTCATTTATGCCGCAAACGACTGGTAAAAATAATGGGTAATGTAAACCGCATTAATCGATTCCATCACAAACTTTAATCTGTAAAGAGGTAACCGGATCAACGAACTCTTCGTAACAGGGTTTTAATCTGTCGCAGGGTGTTCTGAAGATCCTCCTTCAAGCCCTTTCTTCACAATTATAGACTGGGAACCGACGATGAGGAAGGAAGGAGAAAAGATTGTGTACTACTGCATGTCTCGCTACAGGTAAGATGATTAGTACCCGTCGTTTTGAAATTGTCGATGGTATATAATATTATATATATATATATATATATATATATATATATATATATATATATATATATATATATATATATATATATATATGATAAATGACAATACGAGGTAGGAGACTTCCATAATTTTTATAACGTACGACGTTTGGGGTAATAACTAATCTTAAGGTACTGAAGAAATATCATACAAAAGATTAAGGATCAATACATGAAGTTATGTGGGTAAAATATCTTAAAACAAACAGTAACGATTAACTGTCACTTTAAACAGATATACATTTTAAAATTATCGATTGGTCTCCACTTGATAAAATAAGACCGAAAAGAAGATCGAGAGATGATCTTCAGCAGTGGAAGGCAAATGCCTGAAATGATAATATATATATATATATATATATATATATATATATATATATATATACCCGGTTTTGCAAAAATTCCGTTACATTCGCTTTTTAATCTTTCGAGAGCTTTATGTGTGTGATAGAAAATTTTAACACATGTCATTAAAACGTCTTTTCCATTGTGTGTAGAGATGGAATTGAAAAGAATCGCAATCTCTGCTCTCCTGCACGAGGGCCAAAACAAGTCTGACATTACCAAGCGACTCAACGTATCCCGGATGACCGTCCACAGAGACGCGGAGAGGCTCCATCCAGAACGGGGACGACCGCAAAGATCGACCTCGTTCAGGCAGACCTCATGTTGTCAAACAGTGGCTGTGAGAAAGATCTGCGAAAGTGCTTCGAAGCTCAGAATCACTGCGATTGTAAAGAAGAGCATCTCGCTGGCCACGGTGTCCATGGCTTTCAAGGAAGAGTGCGACAAGAGCTTGAAGCGCATGGAAAAGCCTCTGCTCACCTAATGTATGAGAGAATAACATGGGGATCGGTGTCGTCTACTTCTCAACGACTTGAAGAGTCATGGCAATCGAATTCTCATTTTTTTCGGATAAAAAAACCTTCACGATCGATCCGTTCATTGACAAACATAGTGACGGCGTGGTAAGCTTTGGCTAGGACGTCTCCGAGGTCCGCTGCGTGTCCACGACCAAACACCCGGCCTCCGTGACGATGCTTAGCGTCTTAGCTTCGAATGGCGAGAAGATGCCGCCGGTGTGTTTCAGGGTCGGTAACACGCTCAACGCAGTGATTGCGGGGACATCTTGGTGACGAAAGTACTTCCCTGGCTGAAAAATAACATAAAAGTCCTTCTTTGGGTGAGAAATAACACGAAAGTCCTTCCTTGGGTGAGAAATAACACGAAAGTCCTTCCTTGGGTGAGAAATAACACGAAAGTCCTTCCTTGGGTGAGAAATAACACGAAAGTCCTTCCCTGGGTGAGAAATAACACGGAAGTCCTTCCTTGGGTGAGAAATAACACGAAAGTCCTTCCTGGGTGAGAAATAACACGAAAAAAGGTGGACTAACTCTTTCAGCAGGATGGTGCCTTGACTCATACGGCCAAGACCGTGCAGGAGTGTTTGGGGTCGAATATGAACTTCAGTTCGAAGAAATTTTGGCATTCTCAGTCGCCCGACCTCAATCCCTTGGATTACACTGTATGGGCGCGTGTAAACGGCAAGGCCTGCAAAGTCCGCCACAACAGCTTTGACGAGCTAAAGACCTCCGTCAACTGCCTGGGGCTATCATGAGAAAGGACTTCGTCCGCAACGTGTGCAGGGACTTCATGTCTCGCCTGGAGCATGTGCTCGCCGCTGGAGGCAGCCACATTGATTAATATTACAATTTAAACACACATTAATATGTTAAAACAATAAAAACGTGTCTAATTGCATCAAAACTTTGTATGCTTTGTTGAGAGCGTAGTAACGAGTGAAAAAGGACTTTTCAATACCCGGTATAATTGACTTTAAAAATATAATTAGTAAAGGGAGAACATTAACTCACTTTAAAACCTTGACACGAACAATGTGACCTTAACAATTAAGTATCCTTAAAATATAATAAATGGAAATTACCTACTTAGAAACAATTCCATAGCGAACAAAGATTGTCATTTTAATTGGAATGACTCGACATTCTCTCCCAGGTCCATCTCGGGTGAGAATGGAAGTTCTAGGTGCGAAAATTCTCAGTGGACACCGCTACAGGACGATTTTGGGTGAGTTAATATAATTTGGTTTCCCACATATTAAGATCTGCCCACATTTTAGTATCAAATCCAAGAGGATTAGATTTAGTTTAGTGATGAAATATATATTGTAATTTTCCAAGTTTAATTTATAGCCATTGAAGAGAATAAATATTTTCACACTCCTAACTTGCATTAGTCCCCCTCTGTTGAAGAAAGGATGCATTTTTTCTGTGAAATAGTGTATGCAAGAAGTAGGAATATCACCTCAGGGAGATGGGATAATTTCGTGTGATGTGTTTGCATAGGATTCCTAATCCTGTTGCTGTAGGAGAACAATTGGTGACGCCACCAAACCATGGTTGTCATGACCACTTAAGGTCGGAAAACGTTACGGCTTAGCAGAGATCTATGGTAGGTGTATAGCGGAGGATAGGGGTTATTTCTTGGTTCCAGTGAAACTTTTGTGTGTTGGACATTTATTGTGTGCTGTGGTGGTTATGGTTTTGGTCTAGATACGTAGAACATTAAACAAAATTTTTATTAGAGTGGTGGAATTAACTAAATGTAAAAGTTAAATCTGCCACACCAAAGAAATGTAGGAGTCTCATACACTTTTATATACAGATGCATCAATACCCTGGATAGAAATATATATCCTGATTTAGAAATTGTAAAATGGTGGATTATTGATAGCTTACCTCTTAATGCAATGAATAGCTATACCATGATGTACAGTCATTGTGATCCTTAAACTATTATGGGTCATTTTTTTTAATTCGATTCACCATTTGAATTTCCTCTATATGAGTAATTATTTTGAGGCTAATCTGACAACCCATCACACCAAATTACAATTTTGATGACGAATTTCTTCCTCTGTTGATCGCTTTCAATTTTAACCTCTTTTGGCAGATGTGAGCGAATTTTATGCCCCAAAAGCATTCCTCAAGTGCCAGCGAACGCGGATTCGGACTACGATTTGGTCTATAGACCTCGCTTTGTGGATACTCGCATTAAGTACTTCTGTATAGACGGATATATGTAAGTCAGTTTAAGTTTTCTTTATCTTTTATTTTAAATATTTCATATATCCCTTTTCCTTGAGACTCAATGGTATGGGAATTAGAAAGAGCAATCCGAGGAAACTCACTTTAACCCAGGTCCAAATTTAATGGCCCACTGAGGAAAACAAAGCAAATTTTTAATGGCGGAAAATTATAAAAAATATATACCTTAATTTTGGTTTATTTAATACAAGAAAAACTCTAAATCTATGGTACGGAATACGGAAGCCATTCAACACTCTAAGATCCACTCATGGCTAACTCAAAATAGAGGAAAAGGATATAGGAAAGGGGAAGAGAGGATATGGGTTAAAAATTGCTTTCACAAGACTTATTTTTGCAACATCACATTTCAAGGTAATATTTATTGATTCAATTCTTAAATATATTTACTCTAGTACTTTCGACCACTGGCACTTCTAACCAATATGGTTCCCTTGTCAAAACCCCCTTTCGAAATGAGGCCCACTTTCAAAGATACAAAACTAAAATTTATAAATAAACATTCGAAAAATTATGTCCAAACCAATTTGACTATTCAGCGAAGGATCCTAACATTTAATACTACACACATGTGCAATTGTGCATATATGGGCAAAAAATGCCTAAATTAAAACAATATGTAACAAAATAAGCATGAATAGAAAGAGTAGGCTACATCAATGAATAAATAAAAACACATCAAATGGAGAATGAAATAAGCAACTTTCACAAATCCATCCCTATACAAATACAACAGAACATACTTATTACTCCACCAGCGGAACTTATGGGAGATATGTTTTTGGCCTCGTTTGTATGTCTCTCTGGCAGCATGATTGCAGAAAGAGTAATGAACAAATCTTAATTAAATTTTCATGGGTTGTTGGGGGGATCCCAGGTACAAAGTAATTAGATTGAGAGATGAATCCATCAAGTAGTTTTGATATGTTCCCATGAAAACCATTTTCTCCATTATAACGGATAAGGACCAGCAAAATGCTGCCATCTACAGTCAGTTGGTGGAGAATGCGCTCGCTGATGGCCCTCTAGTACCAACGTACTTGAACCACAACAAAATTACTTTGTGTAACTGCGAACTGAAGCCTGACCTTTCTTGCCTACATTGATGCAAAGTCATCAATAACATCATCATAAGAAATGTGCCGAGCAATTGCATGATTGATGCTAATGACGCCGAGACCTCTCAGCCGTTGTTGGGGCTCGGTTGACCTTAGGAGATTTGTTTAGCTTCCACGTAGAAAAAGCCCCTTTCTGCTCTAGCCACAAGCCTCGGTACTGGATGCTCGCTTTCCCCCTACCCCTGCAATCCATGCCGCCACATGCGACCACCCATATTGCCCTATCTAAATCCGCCCCTGCTTTAACGACATTCTTAAGCAACCCATCCAAAATCTGGTATTTTATAAGAAAAGAAATTTTGTGCTATCGCGTGTTCAAATTTTATTTATTATTTTGAAACGTTATTTCTACTTAACGGCCGATCGGTTATCTACCTCAAATATTGAGTCATAATTTATATTAATATACCGATTTAATATTTAAAATACTTCAATGAGTTTGCCACGCAGATGTTGATCTTTCAGTGACAATAAATTTAGGTCAGTCTTTCTTTGTGCGATCTATTTCTAAGTTCAATAGTAAATTTTAACGTTGGCCGCAGACCAAAATTACTGTCCTTTTGCATGTATGGAGACAAGAATTGTACCGCATACTCTGAATGAGGTCTTACAAGCGCTCTATACAAGGGAAGAACAATATCTTTCGACTTATTTGCAAAATATCTACTTAGGTACCCCACAACCCTATTCGCGTTTTGTAACGGAAAAGGTGCACTATTTGGAAAATCTTATATTATTCGACATTAAGATAACTAATTTATCTTCCGTGTCTACTGCGTTTGAAATGTGAGCACCCGCATTATTATCTCTTTGTTGAATTAATTGCCTATGTCCTCTTTATGACCATTTTACTATTCTAAGTCTATTAGCATGTTTTTACAGTCGCTGATATTTTTCCCTAATAGGCAGGGCAAATTATAAATAAACAACAAGGGGCCGAGAACAAATATCTAAGGAACGCCAGTAGTGACAGACGGCCATGATGAATTATTTGCATTAAAAACAACTCATCTTACTGTTTCCCAGCCAGTCTTCAATCCATTTTTAGTACGCTGCCCCCTATGTCGAACGGTATCCAAACGCTTTTAAAAAAAATCGCGATTAATCTACATCTACAACTTTATCAGAATCAAACAATATGATTTTTTTTCAGGACAAAAATCATGCAAGAATCCTTTGCGTCCAAGTTGAAAACCGTGCTTTATTTTATTAGGTATTTACTTTTAGATGCTACACGTTTCTATCCCTAACAATGGAATCTGAGAGTTTACCAACGACCGAAGTAAGGGAGATGGGGCGATAATTTTCACGATCAGTTTTTATGCCTTTTTGAAAATTGGCGTTACATTTGCCTCTTTGACTCCTTAGGAACACATATTCCCGCCCTAAGATACTTTTCTAAAATTGTACTAAAAGGTTTTAACATTTCACTTTCTATTTTTTTAAAAGTTGGATTGTATAAAATTTATAGAAATCCATTACTTTTGAAATTTTAATTAGTTTTTATATAAAAGCTAGTTTCATATTCGGTTATGTCCAGTGCTGAAGTTGTGAAAAAAATATTAGGTGGGGGGGTGGCCTCTCAACTCGATGGCAACCGTTTTAATTTCCAATGAGTTTTTTGGCCCTTTCTCCTCAACTCGCCCCCTGGTTATGTCAATATTTGATATAGTCTTCGCTAACATTTATTATCTTGTATTTTGGACGGTAAAACATTCACAAATGGTCCTTTAATATCGTCACCAAGTGTTCCAGATCGGTACTAAGGAAATCCTTGCCATCCTAAAGAGGCCCGATGCACTCTTTAATGTGATTTTGATTATTTACATGTTCATAAAAAAACGCCTTGGCTCGTGCTTTGTCGACGAAGAGTTCTTTTGCCTATTTCTTTTTTTCTGTTCTTATTTTGTGTTTGATAAGGCGATGATAATAAAGGTATCATTTTCGTTGAAGAGGGATAGCAAGTGGCTTTGTCAGAGGACCTTGTGATATATACTTCCGGCTTGGTGGGTGTGGTTTATAGGTTTTGGGAAGGGCGGGAGTAGAGGGGGAAGGGAGCGAGACAAGTGAGGTCTGAAGGGGTGAACCATGTGGTCCATGAACCTCCGCCACGGTCACGTTCTCTATGGGCGTCGAAGGTGGCTGTGATGGTAGGAAAACCTTCGAGTGGGGCAACATGGTAGACTTTTTTTGCGTGACTCTTTGCAGGAAGGGTAACTTGGGAGGCCAGGACGATTGCGTCCAAAATATCTGACGGAGGTGCGAAGTGCTTTCGTCGGCGATGGGGTTTACGACAAGGGCTGCGGCGTGCTTCGAGTAAACCGTGGGGTAGCGAAACTGCGCTTGCTTCGGTACTAAGGTTATCTATTTCTGTACCGAAAAGGAATTACGGGGTGCAGGGGGGTTGAGATCGACGGGCAAGCGGATATTGTAGTGCACGATGGGTTGTCGGGGTAGGACGAGGGAGAATGTTAGCATATTATACAGTGGAGCTGTGGTGGACACGTGCCTGTCCCCGCTCCTCTCGAGCACTCAGGAGGGCAGAGTAGCGGATGGATTGTGCCCTTGACTCGAATATGAATGTAGGGCATTCGCGATAAGAGGCCGAGTGCTCCTCAGAGCAATTAGAGCCGTAGATGGTTTGCTCGGTAAAGAAGAGGGTTGGATGCAGAGCCACAGTTCGGATACCGAAGCATCGTCGCTCTGCAGGAGAGTTAACATGATGGCACCTGTTGCATTTAAAGTAACGGGGGTGGCACTTCGAGGGGACACCGAATCTACAGTTTCGAGGGCCATCTATTCTTTTAAATGTAGAGAGGGTAAGGTGGAACGAGGATCTGAAGGTGATTAGTTGCTGGGTGTTTTTACTTTTGTATTGCCGACCTTCTGCTGGAATTGGTGCACTTTCTTGAATCACTGAGAAGAGAAATCCTGTAGGAGATCCTCTACTGAGATGTCAGGAAGGCCTTTGGCAAAAATGGTACCTCGGCAGTAGTTGAGGTGTAGGTGCCGGGTCACGAAGACCCCAATACAGGCTGGCAAAACGAGGGGAATGCCGATGGAATTCTATTTCAGACGCTTTAAACGTTCGAGGAAGACCAATATATGACTCCAATTTCAAGAATGTGGATTTTGATAACGACATTTGACAGAAAACGCCCGAAAACGGCTCGTAGATTTTATGCCTAACTTACCTAGCCCGATTTTCAGGTGTGCTCTCACACTTTGGACTTCTTTAGGAACTTGAAATTCCAGGAGCTCCTTCAATGAGTTTTCAGACCAATACTTGTATTCAGGGTCCTGGTGAAGGCAATGTACAAGGTGGTCCGAAAGTCTTGTCACTCCATGGGAAGATTGTTTTAATTTCCTATTTCAAATGGCTGACACGAGCTCATAGGGTATGGAAGAGAGGCTGATTGCAAATGTATTGGCACGTGATCGTGTGCATTCTTGCAAGAGAAAGATCTGCGTTGGGAACATAAACTGTTCCTGAAAGGATCAATTAAGGACAAAACGAGGACAGGACAACCCCCAACGCAAGAGACACTTATGTAGAGGGGGAAGCATCTGTGCTACGATCACCCTAGAAGTCACTGCCACCCTATGGATGTGTGACAGTGTAAATGAAAGTGAATACGCTAAAGCCAGTACATGTGTATAATATTATATATTGTTCCTCTATTGTTCTTATTACTTTTCGGTAAGAGGTGACAAGACTTTCGGACCACCCTTTTTGTAAAAGAATGGAACCTAATAACTTATAACCTTCTCCCTACAAATTCGTTACTTTGCCAAATTTTAGCTTAATTCCATGGAGCGCAGTTTTGTACCGTCTAGAAACTTGATTAATTTTGCAATTTCCTCAATTCTCTGAACATTACGAATCCTGAAGATCAATTTTCAGCAGTTGGCAGCTCCTTCGGGGGATGTGAGACCCATGGCCTCTGTCGGTTAGTAGTAAAATTTCCAATTGTGACATACAATTAGGAACAATGGTGTCAAATTGATTGTTTGTTGTTTTTTATGTGCGTGAGCCAATAGGATCATAGGTATTTTATGGTACATCATTTATAAAGTCAACTTCTAGTAGCGAGGTACAACTAGGTCATCCTGGAAAAAACATTAATGCCCTCCTGACTCTAGTAAAAAAGAGTCGTTGAATTTTGTTCAGAAGGTTTGTCAATGAAGTATCCATCTATCGTACTTCTTCTGCGCGATGACTTCCAAAAGAACACTTGAATCGGAAAACAGATCTATCCTTTGGATTTGGAATCAAATCGAAGCTGATGAAAGCCATTTTTAGTCGCTTGCACGCGACTCTATAAGTAACTATTTCGGTCCGTAGGTTTTAATTTCTAATGAGTTTTTTGGCAATAACGTTGTGACTATTCAGCCGATTCTAACAAAATTTGAAACCCTTATGTTTTTTGACATTCTCTTTCGAAGGATATAATTGCCAAGGTCCTCCTAAGGTTAGTCCTGGAATGATTTTACCATTACATCGTAAATAGTTGGCCGATTCAAACTAAATTTGAAACCCTATCGTTGTTTTACATTTTCTTCCGAATGATATAATTGCCAAGGTACTCCCAAGGTTAGTCCTGAAAGTTTTAAAGGTCTTAAGGTCATAAGTCACAATATTTGAGAGCACGCGACTTAGTCTGTTGACCTTGTTTTTCAAGGATACTAATTATTAAAGAGAAACGTGGATCCGCCAATCAGGCCTTGGAGGCAAAATGCAATCAGTTTTATCATGAAAAAGTTGGGAAATCAAAAGGTACAAAGAGTCGAGTGGTTAGTGGTTAGGTTAGGTTAAGTGGGAAAAAGCTATGAGTTCAGTTTCAGAAGTTGGTAGGTGATTAGCTATCTCTGCCGTTCTTTGAATGCGTTTTTTAGCTATCTATTCATGTTTATTTATGTGTAAGGCTCTCGCTCCCTCTATTATTCCTCCAATATTTCATTTCTTTATTTTCTATCTCGCAGATGTTTTCTCTTAGTTGTGCTTTCGTCTTTTCTTTCCCACTCTTGAAGTTTCCTCTGTTTGTTTCTCTATACACCTGGAGCATGTCCGGGGTTCTTTTTTCCTCTTCGCTAAGCATTATTTCCAGTCTATCCCAAATCTTGCCAACCCTTTGCGTACTGCGATGTTTAGCGCTTCAGGGCCCGAGATCTCTTTGTCTTCGGCTTTCTCTTTTTCTAGTGTTAGTCACTTTTAGGATACCATTGTTCTGCACGTTTTGTAATTTCCTGGTGTCGTGTGCAGTGTGTTGAGTGGTAGTACTGGATATAATAGAGTTGATTTACAAAGGGTGTTATATATTTTGAGTGTATTCTCCCTTATCAGGCCTCTGAGTTTGAACATTTTGACTAAGATGGTCTTGGCCATGTTAACTCTTTCAGTTATGTGTTTGCAAAAGGCGTAGGAGGCATTGGCTTCCTAGAGAATTTAGTTTAGTTCAAAACACAATGGTTAGTTAATAAGGAAATGACTACAATTTAGAAAAGGTGTGAAAACGCACATAGATTTAAGGGTATTTCTCGATGGTTAAAGAACTATTTCAGAACAATAGTATGTTAACCTTCTAAGTAAACAAAAAAAATACCAGCTATGGTAACGTAGAAAAGCAATAACTTACTCGTGTCGATTTGTTAACACTTAAAGTAGGTCAATATCCATATTTAAATAAGGTATTACCGTACTTATTTTTAATTACAAATAATTTTGAGTGTTAGATAGACAGAAAACATTTTGAAAATGTCGTCACAAGCCGGATTCAATCTTCGAACCGGGTATTGTCTTGACCTTAATAATTATTTACTAGTTGCAATTGTTTACCAATGTCTGCCCAACTTAGTGGTTTCTCTCTTGTATTAGTTCTACGATGAAGGGAGATGTATACTCAGTTTGTGACCCAAGTGGAAATTGGACACAGTTACCATCCTCGTTCCAGTGTATAACATTAGAAGCAGCTAAAGAAGCAGGCATCCTTTACGAGCAAAAAAACAACATTTATAGCAAAAATGACCCTCAGAGCGATAAAATATCAAAGCGTAACTGGTTTTGGCTTATTACAGCTCCGTCTGCATTGGGTAAGACATTTTCTCGATAGTGTTGTTTTCCTGTGCTGTAAATCTCTTACTCTAGCTTTTAGATAAATCTTTCCATACTTTGCAAGAATAGTTAAAAATGTCTTGCCGCAATCTATTCCCCCTGCGTCTTATTATACCACAATCACTGCAAAAAAGCAGATAACGAAACAACCTATTGGTTTCTGCTAATTAGTTTTATTGGACCTTTCCGTGAAGAAGCTATGTCATTCGGATTAATTAGTATCAGGTGTGAACGAAAGTAATATCCGATTTTCTAGAATAGAGTTTTAGATAATATTTTGTAAAGTCATGCCTTTTTTTAGCACTTAAGAATCCTACAATGAGTGATTTATACCTTCATATTCTTCTTCGGTATTCACCCTTATGTTCGTCTCATCTAAAGATCACATTAAATATGTTTTACTTATGAGTTTCATAAAGGTTTCAATAACAGCGGGAAAATCCATTCAGAGCAGTTATGGCACTGATCCAATAAATGAAAGAAGTATCAGGAGGTGGTTTCCCCATTTCCAGAATGGGGATTTCAGTCTAAAATACGGACCAAAAGAAGGAGCTCCCGAAATCTTGATTCCAAAGAGTTGGAGGCTGTTGTGACAGCAAATCCTGCTTATAACACCTAGGGAACTCTCAGAACAATTTAAGTTACCCATACGACTGTCCTATACGCTGAATGAAGAGGATTGGAAAGTTTCAAGTGGTTGGAAAATGGATCCCGCATGAACTGTCCACGATGAATCTGCAACAGCATGTTGCATGTTGTGGGTCATTGCTTTGATGACCCTTTCAGGCACTATTCATACGCAGGCTTGTTACTGGTGATGAGAAGTGGTTCCTTTGTCGTAACGTTAAACGCTGCCGTTTGTGGACCAGTTGAGGAAGCAGAATTTCTCAACAACCTAGTGGATGACTTCATCCCCTCAAAACATGTTGAGTGTATGGCGGGATAACGAAGTAAATGTCCATTATGAACTATTAAGTAACAATCAAATGACCAAAGATATCTTGAAGGAGTTCAGTAAATGTTGCTTCATCTTCAATCTTCTCATAACTTTGCTCCTTCTTGTTTAGGGGATTACAGGAACATTTGGATTGTCTTAGTTTGACATCAAGAGAAGGGGCTGAAAACGAGTTGGATTCATATTTTGCATCAAAACCTAAACAATTTTCCAAGCGTGACATTAATAAGCTTGTTGATAGATAGAATGAGGTTCTAAAAAGCAATGGAGGTTATGTTTATGATTAAATATTTGCATATGTTTTTTCATTTTTAATATACACTTTAAAACCGGAGATTAGTTTCGTTCCAACCTGATATTTTGTAAGTCCCTCATTAGTTAGTAATCCAAGGTCAAAAATATGTTTTTGTTATTTGCAATTTTCACTAATTCAAAAATCGTTTTTGTTTCAGGTTTAATTTTAACCTTTGTCTGCTGCCTTTGCTGTACAAGATCGGATTCCCCTATTTTCATTCCATTCTCAAGAAGCACAGAAAAACCATTTTACTATTAATAGATATGAAACTATATTAATCTTGTCTAATTCTACGTCTAATTTATTAGTTTAACATTGCTAGAGTTATGAGGCAATAAGATGAGATTCCTAAGTGGGCCTAAACCAATGCATATTTTTTTAACACTTGCAACGGATGTTTTTTCCACCTTTAGGAAATATGTAAAATCTTAGCACACTTTTACAATATTAATCAAGCACGAGTGGGTAGAATTTGTGAATTAAATGCAAATATTACGTTTACTATTCGGTCTATTATTTTACATCGTCCTTAATATTATGTATTTTGAGTTGACATCATCAAATAAACCAGTAATTACATCATTCAGTTTCCGTCTACAATGCTGCAGATAATTAAATATGCAACTACGCTTTTATGCATCTTAACTAAACATTTTTAGGAAGGATCATTTTTAAGAGAACTTGAATATAAAGCTATTGAAAATTTTCTGTAAACTGAGCTTCGGCATCCATCTATTTCAGTTCGTTCATAAGATTATGTTAGGAAAGGCTTCGTACAAGTACCAGACTCAATCAAAACTCATTAATGCATTTATGGGATTATTCTAAAATGACCTAGTCCCATGCCGCCTCCCAGCACCCCGGCTTTATCATGTATTTGTCCAGTTATATTCTGCCCCGGACGAAAGGAGATGACAAAATCGTGATGATAGTCTTACGCTTCCACCATGGGCTAAGATGAGACGTGAATGAGATGAATAAAGGAGTACATGTTGAGAGCCTTACTTTGCTCACAGATGGCAAGGGAATTTAATGAAGCTGAAGAGCTACGTGATAAATCGATCCTAAGGAGTTTTCCTTTAAATTCTTCTTTGTTGCTCGGAGAGACAGGGAATCTTTGAAAGAGACGATCTTCTTAATCGAAGATACCAACCTACCGATGAAGAGAAGACGAATTGCTCTCGCAGTTTCTTTAGAAAGATACATTGGGAGAAGAACCTCCACGGATCGGCCTATTAAATGGACGTTATTTCCATACATTAAATTACTAACTGATTTATATGGACTCAGAAACCTGGATATATGAAGAGTAAGCTTACATTTTCTATGTCCAATTCTATGGGAGAGATGAAATGGGGATTTTTTTGTTGAATAGTGAGCAAATCTTTCATGTTTAGCACATGAATCGGATCCATTCTTGAGAAATCATGGCACTAAATGGGTAAAAAAATTGGTGTATGGCTAATGAGAGGTCACTCTAGAAAAGTACAATGTTGACACCTTCAGAAACATCTCCGAAACTATATCAGCCACTCTTTTCCTCACTCAGGCCCTTTCTCCCCCGAACAAATGTTGCACACCTGTATATATTCTCGACATGAATACATTCTCATTAGATATCTAAACTACATCAGTGCAGTCTCAGTCACATCTCCACACCATTTTTTTCAACCTGCACATATATACATTTTAATGAATCGTTCCTCATTCTACCTTTATTACATGCAAGATCTGTCTCAAATTATCCATCTACACTCTCATCATTCTTGCTTGTTCCATATCAGACATTTACTCCCAAACTCTAATGCTGGCATCAGCATACTCTCATGCAGCTTCCTGCCACATTCCACACTCAACTCCTTACCATTCACTATCCCTCCGATCGTCAACCAAGCTTTCAAACCATACAAACCCATGCCGTTGAGATCTACCTCATGAGTGGAAGTACCATTCACGATGCACACCAGATACTTAAGACAACGCACTGGTGTAAGGGCCACACCACGAACCAATACCTCACTGCACTTACCCTAACCCACAAACACGATCATCTTCCTCTTTTACATTCACTCTCTATCTCAACTTCACACCTAACCAACAAACATTTCACTCAACATTCCAAGTCTCTCACCCGAGCCACATTACCAGGTTTCTCACTTACAGCCACATTTCCAAGTCTTACACTCCCAGCCACACTTCCACGTCTCTCGTTCCCAGCCACTAACACTTAATCATCAGTATACACCAATATATACTGAACCTATTCATTACCATTTTGCACCAATCTTTCATGCCATGTGGAAATCACACACCTTTAACTCACACCCCACCGAATATCAATCACTCATTCTAGTCATTTTTTCACCAAAACTTATGCCTTACTTCAGACATGAAAATTTTTAAGACTGTCGTGGTATGACATTATATTACATCAATACCATATTATATCTAGGGGGAGGGACCAATAACTTAAAGGCGAACCGACAAAGGGACGGAACACCACGAGTTTAGACGGGCTGAATAGCGAGAAAGAGTTATTTGAAGGTTATTTGAAGAGGCATAAACAAAAATATAATTTCATTTACATAAAAATGAGAGAATTGATGAGCAAAATTACATCAGATAATTACTGGGCAAAATTACATCAGAGAATTAATGGGCAAAATTACATCGGTAAACGAGGGGGGAAATTGTAGTTATGCATCAGACTATGAAGTTAAAATTTAATGTATTACAGGAGGAGGCTATTCAAATGGGGGGAATTAACTCAAATGGGTTACTGAAGGGGGAGAAGGGTTGGCTTACGGAGGATCCCAGTTGAGACATCGGGGTAAGGCTTCACGGATGTCTTCTGCACGTGAGGCGAGGCCGCTCGGAGCTTCTGAGCGGGATGCTAAAATGATGACGGTTCTCCCAAAAGGGGAGGGGGGCGGTAACGCCCGGTCCAGTGCAGAGTATTTCGGCCACCCAAAAACGAGGGGCGAACGAAGAGGGCTTCAACAGGAGTTGATGAGAGAAGTCGGAAAAATCAGTCGGTAGTGATCGTTAAATTGAATTACCTCACTGGCTGGGGTTAATCCCAATACACAAATAGTTCAGCCGTCACTTTGCTTTGTTGTTAGCACCTGACTTGGAACTAGGGGAATCTTCTTGTGTCCGGGCGAAACTTCTCAACTCTGTGTCTGTCTCATGGGAAACGAGCACTATATATGTCTGAGGCTCTCCCTGCGGGGGATGGGGGGTAAGTTGGAAACAGCTCTACTCTCGAATGGCCTCGAATCTTCTTGCCGAGACTATTCTAACCCGTGTAAAGGTAGACCGTTGGGACGCGGTTTGAGGCTACGGTTTGAGGGGGGGGGGGGGGAAGCTTACCAATTGAAGCCTAACAGAACCTCTACAGCGCATGGAAGTTCCGTGCTGGACAAGAAATTCCACGTGGGATTCCTTCACAAAGACCATCCAATACTTTACCGCTTAATCCATAATTTTTTTTAGAACTTAACATAACGCTTTCCTATCTACACGACTATATGCTTTTACACATCCATGCATGCATTGCCATCTCTTCTTTCTTTTTCTAGGCAGCTGTCTCAGTGAAAGCACTTTATCCACTCGCCAGCACCCTTCTGCCCTTTAAATACATATTATTCAACCCAGTTATTTTTCTTACACACTGTTTAGGAATTTACTCACAACTAATCTCTAGATTTCTCATATTTCTGATCTTTTCCACTTCATTCTAAAAATGACTTCCTATTTCCATCTTGATACTCATTCATCGGCCTTCCAAATGCTTCATTTGATGCTTTCTTACTCTGACTAATAACTTGCCATTAGTCTTTCGGTTGTTTGTATGTATTCATCAAAATATATTAGCTATCACCATCATTTTTATTAGTCATCATCAAGTTTTTTGCCTCGAGGAGTCGGTGCTGTAAGGTAAGGATCTGGGCAGCACCATAAGCGATCGAAAGGTCGTCTGCGTAGAGTGTCGTAAACATATTTCGGCAGCACCGTGGTGAAACTGTTGATGTTCACGGCACTAAAAGTTATACTGAAGACATTTTCTTGCGGGATGACCTCTTCCTGCCTTAATAGACCAGATAGAGGCATTCAATGTCCTCATAGGAACTAAAAAAAATGATTAAGAGGTTTCCTCAAAAGGCTATAGTATAGAGAGTTTTAATGATAGCGTATCTTTACTCAATATCATAGGCCTCCAAATAGAAAAATACTGTGACGAATTGCTGTCTACGAAGAAATGCCTCACAAAACACTCGAAATGGTGCAGAACTTGCAGAAGCCGCACTATGTAGCAGAGAGTGTGCCTCAACTGTCAAGAAAAAAGGCCTGTTAACCATTGACCATTCTTCTATTACACACAAAAGGTTAGATAAATTGGGTGAAGAATATCCGAAGTAGATTGATCTCGCCGCGTATTGCGAAAAGTGAGCACGATTTCCCTTCCCTAGGAATCTGGTAAGATACCCTGTCACCCAGTCCTGCTGAAAAAAAGCTTAAAAAAGTATCATGACTCTTTCATCCAGGTGTCGAATTATGGCGTACGGAATATTGTTAGGATTACGGGTGGTATCTCCAGTCAAAAATAGGGCAGAACGCAGGGGGTACTTCTTAATTTTAACGGTAAAATAACTGCCTAGTCGCACAAATTGCCACTACAGCGCATGGAAGTTCCGTGCTGGACAAGAAATTCCACGTGGGATTCCCTCACAAAGACCATCCAATACTTTACCGCTTAATCCATAATTATTTTTAGAACTTAACATAACGCTTTCCTATCTACACGACTATATGTTTTTACACATCCATGCATGCATTGCCATCTCCCTTTTTCTTTTTCTAGACAGCTGTCTCAGTGAAAGTACTTTATCCACTCGCCAGCACCACTCTGCCCTTTAAATACATATTATTCAACCCAGTTATTTTTCTTACACCCTGTTCAGGAATTTACTCACAACTAATCTCTAGATTTCTCATATTTCTGATCTTTTCCACTACATTCTAAAAATGACTTCCTATTTCATCTTGATACTCATTCATCGGCCTTCCAAATGCTTCATTTGCTGCTTTCTTACTCTGACTAATAACTTGCCATTAGTCTTTCGGTTGTTTGTATGTATTCATCAAAATATCTTAGCTATAGCCATCATTTTTATTAGTCATCATCAAGTTTTTTGCCGTTTTTTTTTACTGTATGGCTCCCATCGCCATGCCACAAATCAGCATTCCACCTTCTCCTTTGCTATTTATCCCTTCCCTATATTTGTTCCACATTCGTTCTATCCTTTCCTCTTATTTCCTTTCTCCTACTACGAAGCACTTACACAGAGATTTCTTCTCTCACTAATTCAACAGCTTTTTCCTCCATATTTTCCATGAGTTCAACATTCTTCACGACTTTGCACCTAAACGCCGATCGATTTAACCTTAAAGACCACAATGATGTTTGTCAGACTTACTCTTCTTCGTCTTTTTCCGAGATCTTCGTTTCAGTCGAAATAGGAAGGTTCCAAGACACGTTTTCCTTTCCAAAGATATCCTAAAAGAGTTATATCAAAGTGGTTCTGAGATGGTAAATAGGGATGAGCAGTATTTTAAGGTTTATGGACGTTACACTGGAGCAGCAGTATGTGGAGATCGAGATTGGATCTAATTTGATATTTATAGTACCGTCTAAAACACCTATATTTCTTTCACAACATTTTTCATAACTTCTTGCAGAGAAATTCAAAGGTATCTAAAATTTGTGCAAGCTAACCTTACCCAGGTACGATAACCTGAAGGCTAAGAATATAGGCCTCCCAGATGGACCTTTGGTCTAAAAAACGACCAAGGAAATGACGGAAATCCACCTCTTCTAGGCGAACCCTGTTTAAAAACAAGTTCACTAACTTATTCTTGGCCGAAGAAAAGCAAAACCAGTGCACTTGATGATAGCGAGAGATTCGATTCAAGCCTATTGGAGTCAACGCTCAAAAGTTAGCATCTGGCCGCACCAAAAGAAATCCAAAGGCTACCTACGTAGAGCGTAGCAAGGACATCTTTAGGCAGCACAGAGGTGATACTGTTGTTCCTCATGTTAAAGACTGTGAATCTGAGGATGCTTTCCTATGATACGCCCTCTTCATGCTCCATTTGGACGGATAAGGGCTTCCCCCACCCGCACAGTAAATCTACGATCTCACAGAAATTCAAATATAAAGATTAAGAGGTGTCTCTTCGCCCCCATCGTGTGAAGAGTCTCCAACATACCGTATCGCCATGTGGTATCATTGACTTTCTCCAGATAAAAAAAAAAACACCGTGGCTTAGTGCTGACTACGAAGGAAGGCCTCGCATACGGCATTTTCCCGTCGGAGCAGAGCATCTGACGTCGAGTGGAACAGGCGGAAGCCGCACTCTGCGGAAGACAGGTGGCATCCGCTGTCCATGAAAAAATATATTCTAACATTCACAAATTTCTCCATCAACTTGGACACGCACAAGGTTTTAGATATTTTGAGGGAAACCGGCCATGGTAGAGCGATCTCACCTAGGTTTGCGAAATGCAAGCACAGTAGCCATTCACCAGGAATCTGGAAGAAAATCGTCTGCCCAGATCTTGTCGAACAAATCTAACGGAAATGTCATGCCTCGCTCACCTATTAGTCCAGGCATGGCACAGAGGATATACTGTAGTCCGAATCAGGAGTTGTGTCTGCGAGAGAGGAATGCAACTCACTCAGCGTAAACCTGTCGTCGAAGGATTCTCCGCTTCTGGAAGCAAGTACAGATGATGGCCTCAGTTACACCACAAGGTACATTGAAAGTTGTCGGGGCAGTATCCCGGCTAAAGAATGGAGAGAAAGAGGTCGCTAAAAAATTCCGCCACGGATGCCAGGTCCGAGATTGCGGTCCCTTTCTCTTAAAAAATAAGAGAAAGGGGATCCTGAGAGAAGTTGCTCCGAATTATTTTGACTCGCTTCCACACCTCTGCAAGAGAGGTTTTTCCATTAAGTAGATAACCCGCATGTCCGCCAGGAAAAGCGACAGGCATGATTTGAATCATACCGGAACATAACCGTAGCTCAACGAAATTCACTGAGGGTGAAATCGTTCGGGCGGTGCTTATAGCTCATGTATGTATATCGCTTCTACCTGAACGCCGTCTCACAGTTCACCGACCACCGATGAAGCGGATGGCGTGCAAAATGGTAAAACAGTCAAGGAATGGTCGTTAAGCGCATGACGATGAGGTTGCCGGAAAAGTCACTGGGCTCATCATCCGACCTATATTCCTCGAATGTGACATGAAAATCAGTAATTTACTGAAATGTAGACTACCACGCCCGCCCAAACACCATCGAGATGGTTTCTCAGGCGGCAGCGGCTCAGAATCAAGCTGACTTTAAAAATCACAGGTACAGATTGAGACAAGAAAATGAAGCGGTTTTCTGGCAGTGATATGTAAACTCATCTAAATTCATGACTCCTATTTCCAACTTTTCAATCAGGTCAAAAAGGTCCTGACCACTGAGACTGATCGTGTAATCTTCCCAGATAGGACCCCTCCCCCCTGTTCAAATTCCTCGAGGGACAGAATAGGCCTCGGTAACCATGACACGACGCGGTGGAAGTGTTACGTGTCGAATTTGGCTGACGGACGAATGCACGCACCAACAAGTTTAAGACATGTCTGTAGAACGCAATCGATACCAGGTAACAATTTGTAGATATTTTAAACTAAATAGTCTTATTTGACTACGACCTGATCAGTGCTATCCATAGAAAACCTATTAAAGGATTTAGAAACGGACTGCGGACATGAAAAAAGTTATCAAATCCGTCAATTTCTTAAAAAATAATAAATCAGTAGAGATAGATGTGATACCAGAAAAAGCCTACAAAGTAAGAACCAAGCTTCTAAATTCCCAACTGCACCTACTCCTCGTCAAGATCTGGATGAATGAGGATGTACCATTTGGCTTTTGTCACTCAGTGATCGTTACTATTTACAAGAAGAAGGATGATCGATCTGACTATTGTAACTATTAGCAAGTGCGAGCAAGCTCCTCTGCTGCAGCATGAATAATCGACGCAAGACTCTAGCTAAGAAAGTTCTCCCAGAGACATAATCTAGTTTAGGCAATAACGTGGTACCACTGGTATATTATTCACATTGAGACACTTACAAAAGAGCGATCGTGAACAGTTTCAACTTCTTTACATGTCATTTATATGACCACACCAAGACGTTTGATTCTGCATTAAGGGAATTTCTTTGGAGATTCACTGGCAAGCCACGGATGTCCTGAAAAAAACATTTGAAACCTGTAGCTGCTCTATAATGGTATGCTTGGGCAAAAACACAAACTTATAAGCCATTTTCAAGAGATCAGGAGTCAAACAAGGATGCGCGATTGCTTCTGTATTGTTTACCATTTTCATCACCACCATTATCCGAATTATCATTAAAGAACGATCTATATTCAACAATCGAAATATTCTATAGAACAGTCGTGATACTCTTCAATCTTGTCAGATTGAGATCCAAAGGCAAATCTTTTGTTACTGGCTAGATAGAGTTTTAATACGCTAATGATAACTATGTTGTAGCTCTCTACAAATTCATCTACATGAACCACTTCAAACGAACATACATAAAAATTGTACTCACAATTAACTTCAAGAAGACCCGGATCGTTTACTTAACCATCACAATCTAAATCAAATCGAACTACACCATCAATTCAGCCTGGAGAAACAACCTTGTAAAGCGTGGATTACTTCTGTTGCCTTGTAAGTTACCTCTCCTTCAGCGTTTTTCTAGATGATGAAAACCAGTACCGTTAGAGTCCAATAATCCTTTATAAACCATACGCCTGGTTGATATACAAACACTACTTGAGAGCCTTCGAAAAGTTCTATCAGCTATTTCTTTGTAGCAAACTCAATTATCGAGGCCATTTTCATTAAGAACGTACGAAAGTAGGCTTAATTTCTGATTCAAGATGAACGCTTGCCGAATCAGATCTTCTATTTCCAACTGAAGGCTGGAAAACGGAGATGAGTGGCAAAAAAGGATTTAAAAACACCGATAACAAACCTGAACAAATGTAACATTAATATTGCGTTTTGGGAACTAGATACTAAGGACAGTAAAATCTAGAGGTTCTCCGTAAGAAAAGAACCAACGTCTTTTGAATTCAACAGATGTGCTAAGTTTGAAGAAAGGGGGAGACTGCGGTGATAAAGGTAACCGGAACGGAGACATACTTGTCATCTAGATTGACCTGCTCTATCTATGGAAGAAAATCTTAGGCAAGAATCGGGCTAATCATGCACCTCATAGGTCACAGACAATCATAAACTCATCAGAACCTAGACCAGGGGCGTGCAACCTCCGGCCCGCGAAGGCCTAGCGTCTGGCCCACCACCTTGCTCGGCATTAATATTGCAATCCGCCCCGCGAAACCCCAGCCCCCCCCCCAAAAAAAATAATAAATTATGCCAAACAGTATCTGTCTCAGTAGACTTGTAGAGGGATAGGGTAATGAGTCTTACGTTGGCAGTGAAAATGAGTAAAAAATGAGACAAAAATGAATTTTCCTCACAGATACAAAAGATTCCATAGAGACCAAAGTTGTAGACGAGGCAATTCTAAACGAAAAATGCTCATGAATTTTTCCGCTGCGATGAATCCTTACTGAGATATGGGTGCGAGCATGCCATTCTCTGCAGCCACATCGGCAGATACTGTTTGGCAACTCTGCGCCTCACTGTGCGATCCTGGCCATCGTGGCCATGTTTGGCAGCACTTACTGTTGCAAACAGCTCTTCCCCTAACTCTCGGACCGCCACCTCAATGACATTCTTCTTTGGTCTACCTCATCCATCGAGCCGGACATTGAAACACTTCTTCATGGCAAGCAGCACCAGCCGTCTCACTGACTTGTGAGTTTTTCAATTAATTTTTTGTATATATATATATATATATAAATATATATATGGTCACTTTGGAGATTTCGTTTGTCACTCTGGCCCGCGGACTGCCCCCAAAAGTCTCATCTGGCCCTCACTTTGAAAGAGTGCCCGCCCCTGACCTAGACCCTCATCTTCAATCTGGAGGGATCGATCGCTACAATGCAAGCGTCATGATCAAGGCTGACCAGTGAAACTCTGTTTCATCCCACTTTGACATGAAGCAACTCGTAGCTTTCTACCCAGGCTTAGATCAATTATACCCAATAACATCTAGGTTCTTTGCCCATACTTTCCAATACCCATTCTCGTGTCGAAAGAACGTGTAGGCAACAGTTTTCTGTCAGTACAGACACCTACCACGTTCTTCATTTTCACTTTGTTTAGGTAGACCAAAAATTCCATAGATGCTATCTCTCACTATCTTAACTATTTGACCATTCATATCTGCTACAACCATTAACCGATAACCATTGCCAATTTTATTGGCCACTACCTCTATCTTATTCCGGAATATCTTTCTCTTTCTTCCCCACACTCATTTCTATTACCGCATTGACCACATAATACAACCATACGCACTTTCATACCTGAAAATCACTCCTTCACCCCACCATTCACATTCATTTCCTCCACCACTCAATCACTCCAGTCACCCTCTTTCCACGATCATCTCCACTCCTCCCCCTATTCTCGAAGAACGAGGTCCCCCGTGGTTCTCCGATTCTATTCGGTAGGGGGGCTATTATAACACCCTTCTGGCGGGAAGCCTGCTCCTCCAGGGGCCGGTGGAAGCCCCCTTCTCCAGGGGCTGGAGGAAAGCCTACTCCCCCATGGAAAGGAAAGAACCCCTTCCCCAGGTGCCGGAAGGAACCCCGCTTCCCAGGGAGCGGGGGGAAGTCAGTCTACCCCCGCGGTCCAGGCGTGCTGCAAAAAATTAAATAAATACTATGGAGGAACTCCCCTCCCCCACCTCTTCCATGAACTCAATCAACCCACAGTTCCATGTGCAGGGTGTGTCTATCAAGGATACAAGACAGCCGGTAGCGACCCCGGCTATTATGGTACGGGGACAGGTACCACTCACGAAGTCCCCCCCCCCTTCTCCTAGTAGGACATTCAACTAAAAGGTGTCTTACTATCGGGAGATCTGCGTCCCGAGAGTGTGAACGGTTTTAGACGCGACAAAACCATATAAGGCACTGGGGAAGGGGAGTCTATCACTTAAGTTTAGTGGCAAAAGCAAGCAACTGTAAATTTCCGAACGCAATCCCCCATCTTCTTTGCATTGCATCTTGCATTGCTGTTCTGATTCCCGTCATATAGCCAATGAGGAAGATTAAAAGGCTGGTCCGGTCGCTGTCTGCGCAGACAGTCAACCGGCCTTGTCATTGAGTTCATTTCCTACACCTCCTACATGTCCAGGAACCCATCAGAAGACAATCTCAACATACTCTCGAGTCGCAGCAGTCATGGCGTTACGGACACTGTGAACAAACAGGGACAGAGATTCTAATGTGTCAAATGTACTTAGCGCACTCTGTGAGTTGCTATGAATTAAAAATCGATCTCCAAACCGGGCACAGATCGCGATCTCCCACGCCGTTGCATTTAGTGCAATTTGCTCGGTCATGAAAATAGAAGAGACACCGGGAGAGACCGGTAGACTTCAAACAAGAAAAGGTAGCATAGAATCCCACCATACCTTCTTTGTACATTGTCCCGGCTCCAGCGTGACATGATATGTGTTTCAAAAAATACAAACGCAATACTCTCGGTGGTGTAGAAGTTCTGGGGTCAAAAGCTTGGATATAACGTTTAGAGGTCGCATCGTCCAGGATGAGATGCTGGGCAGAACCAACTGTGCAACCAGCTGTAAATTTATACCAAGCTGTCGAATGATTTTCCTAGGTCTAAAACCGAAGGGCTTAGAACATTCTCGGCTACTCACACCTGTATAGACACTTTCTGGAACAACTGGTCACGAAATGAGAACAGTTGGTGGTTGGGGAAACGCTGAATCCGCGCGTACATTTGAATGCTGTGCACGGCGTAAAGCGAGCATAATTTCTTCATCATCGACAAGTAAGCTAACTACATGGGGCGTGTAAAAGGCCCAGGTTACCAAACAGAGACCGAAACGGTGAATAAAATCAACCCTCCGCAATAATCGCTCGACTACAAAGGAGTAGAACTTACATCCGCATTCTTGCTAGAGTGAGAAATAGAGGCACGAGAATATTAGTAGTATAAACCCTATTATCACCCTAAATCCTGAACACCATATACATAAAAATATCCATGACATGGATATGTGACACCCTAAGGCCGCGCATGTGTTCCTAGCCGGGGTGGAGGCGGAGTGGAGCCGTGTAGAGCGGTAAAGTTGCACCACTTTAGTCTTAACCAAATATAACCGAAAAAAGTATTCTTTGGAATAAGAAGATATGAAGTTCAGAGCCTCAAGGAGTCGGTGCTGTAAGGTTAGGATCTGGGCAGCACCATAAGCGATCGAAAGGTCGTCTGTGTAGAGTGTCGTAAACATCTTTCGGCAGCACCGTGGTGAAACTGTTGATGTTCACGGCACTAAAAGTTATACTGAAGACATTTTCTTGCGGGATGACCTCTTCCTGCCTTAATAGACCAGATAGAGGCATTCAATGTCCCCATAGGAACTCAAAAAAAAATTATTAAGAGGTTTCCTCAAAAGGCTATAGTATAGAGAGTTTTAATGATAGCGTATCTTTACTCAATATCATAGGCCTCCGAATAGAAAAATACTGTGACGAATTGCTGTCTACGAAGAAATGCCTCACAAAACACTCGAAATGGTGCAGAACTTGCAGAAGCCGCACTATGTAGCAGAGAGTGTGCCTCAACTGTCAATAAAAAAGGCCTGTTAACCATTGAACATTCTTCTATTACACACAAAAGGTTAGATAAATTGGGTGAAGAATATCCGAAGTAGATTGATCTCGCCGCGTATTGCGAAAAGTAAGCACGTTTTTTCTTCCCTAGGAATCTGGTAAGATACCCTGTCACCCAGTCCTGCTGAAAAAAAGCTTAAAAAAGTACCATGACTCTTCCATCCAGGTGTCGAATTATGACGTACGGAATATTGTTAGGACTACGGGTGGTATCTCCAATCGAAAATAGAGCAGAACGCAGAGGGTACTTCTTAATTTTAACGGTAAAATAACTGCCTAGTCGCACAAATTGCCACTAGAGCCAATCCTAAGCCTCTCTGAATTAAATTCAGTCCCCAGCATGGACGTCCTTGACCTCATTTTCAAATTCATACGGAACGCATTGCTTAGTGGATTTTGTACAAGGGTGAATGAGTTGCTTATTTCTTCAAATGTGGCTGGTAAATTATCGTTGACCATTGCGTTTCTGCACGATGCTTGAGCATTTAGGTTAGTAAGGTACAGGGAAAGAGGTAGTTGTACAAATGTATTTGTACAATCTCCTGGAAAGATAGGATCAATACGAGCAAGGAATCTAAGAGGCAATTTACGTTTTTCGTGTCTGCGGATGTGTATGTGCGTATATGCATATTTATTATCGGCCCTTAATAGCCTATATGCCTTAATATGCAAGCAATAACGCGTACAGGCACTCACCAATAAAGATATAAACGTAGAAACATAGACGTAAATACAGAGAGAGGAATATAATAGAAAAAGAAAGAGTGAAAAACAAATACGTACATACCTATATACATGTAAATAATGATAAATAAAACACATATAAAAATAATGATAGTGACAATAAATTAAAACAGTAGAATAACATAATACTTCGATAATGGCGGATCTAAAACACCCAAAAGAGAAAAACACAGAGTTTGTCTTAACAGAAAGATGATGGAGGAAGACACAAAAAATTTAGATTCCGTCCGAAATCCCCGCCAATTACTCTTTCTCGAAGATATACATACACAAGAAACACAACCAAAGTTAAACAAACTGCTTAATTCTCATGGAATACTTCCGAGTGCAAGAGGACCAACAAAAGGTGTTTAATCTATTCTTCTCAAGGCGCAAATTACCGTGAGAAGTGAAAATCACCTCCTTCGCCAAACCCAGACACAACTTTTCTGTTTGTTAGCAGGTTCGTAACCACTTACTTTAATATATAAACCTATTCCTTGCGACATATCTTTACTTTAGCTCCGAAGATCAAACGAGTCGTATCAAAACGCGTCACTCAAATAAAAATAATGTGCGAAGCGCCTCAATTTTCTGCTGCCTTTCTTGGGATAAAACCATTAGTTTCCAATGAACTTTGGTCAGCTTATTTATTTATTCTACCCAAGATGCCCTAGAGCGGTTCTTCTCTCTTGACTAAGACATCCTGAGGCCCAAGAAGTCAAGAGTGGTAGCTGGGCTTAACAATGAATTGTCCTTTCTGAAGACTAGCCGATCCGCCATGCCACAGTCTGCTGGTTTAACTATAAAGCACCAAATATAATAAAATGCCATATCACGCAATGTTAAAAAAGTGAATAAGTGGGCCAGAATCTGCCTCAGGATTTTGATCCTCACAAAAATCTGATCAACTTCCACTTTAAAATATGTCCATATTGAGAAATAAAAAGCCTCAAAACGAGTGCAAACAGGACGCCGGCAACAAAGGACTTCCATAATTCTTGACAAGCCCATGGTCAAACTAGGATAAGTACCTAGTAAGGGCTCTACTCCTCTTCTACGGTGACTGGCCGATAACCACTTCCGATGCTGTTTCGCCCTAAGGTGTGTCACCCACCTCGCTGTCACATTTACACTGCTCCAGACTTTACTTAGTAGAGCTGCCATTGCTCAACACCACAGTTTGGAGTTGTGGTGCCCCCTCACCTGGTTTAGCCCATCAGCTGATATGGTTGCCCCGGATGTGGACTTTGTTCTAAGCTAACAAATACTTGGAGTCGAGGTGAGAGTTGGGGGTGAGTATTAGGGTGATGACTTTTTTACAACCTCATAGTCCTGTGTCATAATTTGATGAGCTTTAATTAAAGATTATATAAAATCTTACTTTCAAAGTGATTTGGTAAAAAACCCTCACGCACAAAATGATTTGAAAAATTTTATTTGTCAGCTTTTTTCCAGTTTTTGAAGTCACTGGCAGCATATACAAGATTGAACACAAGCTTATGAGTCACATAATATATATACCATTATATAGGGTCATCAAACACACAAGGAAGTAAATTAGTTACAATAATGTCATTGGACAGGATGAATCTCAGTGATAGGTTGTCCTTGTTGCTGCAGGACCCGTGCAAGTCTTGCATAACTTTGACTGCACGCTCACAGCACTGGTTGCTTAGGGCAATATTGATTGGAGATTCATCTGTTTTCCAGTGGGTTTTCAAGCATTTGAGACCTGTTAGGTATTCATTCATAGCTGCAGATAGTTCATAAAAATCTTCAGCGCGAAACAAGTGGATACTAAACCAATGGTCAGCCCATGAGTAAGAAATGAATGAACAGATTTTACGCAGCCTGCTCCGGGTGTCAGGCATCAGAATGAACGCAAGAAGAGCTAGAATGGTAAGAGAGTTCCAACGTGCATTGCTGATGTTTGGGATCTCTTGAAACTTTACAAAGGGGACCTCATTCCTCTCAGTGAAGTAACGGAAGACACGTGTGAGGTGATAGAGAAACTTCATGTCGTCTCCCTAGCCGCTTTTTTCCTTAATCTCAGTTTTACCGTTGCTGAAGGCTGCTTTTAATTTATCATAATTGCTCATCAAATCCTGCACAAAGAAATACTTTATGTTTGGTGATTTAGTCAACCTATGGAGCTCATCGTCCATGACAACGCGAAGAATCCGATCCAGGACATGGTGCTGGCAACTGATGAACTTGGGTTTAGGGTGACCTTTATCTTCGAACATTTGCTGCAGTCGAACAACAACACCTGTCTTTTTGCCGGTATTTACGCTTGTTGTGTCGGCGACAAGCATACCAATTGATCCCCACATCTTGAACTCCTCTAGCACACCCTGAGCTCTTTTTCAATTGTTACAGCTTTCCCATCCTTCAATTTGATCGCAGCTAACTTTATTTCTTTCGCTTCATTCTTGAGGACCACGACCTGATATTCAAAGTCCTCAGTGCGTTTGCCGTCAAAGTGAAAGCTCCACTTTTCCAGATGAAGCGTGCTCACCAAGTGTTTCTTCACCCCAGCAGCTCTCGTGTAGATAGCCTTGTGGATTGCTGACTGACATGGGGTTGGGATTTTAATGCCCTCACCAGAAAGCTGGCGACATACCTTTGCTGCTCTGTGGAACTACAGCTTTGAGCTTATAGCAAGGAGTTTTGCTAAGCCTGTTGGGTTATGCTTCCTTTTCCTCGTTGATACTGCATTCTCATTCTCCCAAGAACTATCTTCGCTGTTATTGGATGAGTCCGTGCTAGTTTCGGAACAATCAGGTGGTACTGAGCTGGAAAGTGAGGACACAGTCGCTTCCATTGCCTTTTTTGCTTGGATGGGTGGATGGTCTTGGCACTAGCAGGTTTACCAGTAGAATAACCAACCTGGCCTTTGGTCAAAATTTGCTGTTTATAGAGGTTCTCACCTTCTTTGCACAACCAGTTGCCTTTCACCTTGGTCACGTCAAACAGTTCATTCAAAGAATTAAATTTTTGTTTCTTTCTGCATTGCTCAATGTCTTTCAGAACGTTTTCTAGTTTTGCACAAATGGCTTGATCAGATACATGCGGGAAGTTCAATGTTTTGCTCCATAGGGCTTTTAACTCCACAAGAATTAGGCCGATCCTCTCCATCCGTTCTTTGGCGGTGGATTCAAGAAATTTGCAGTGTCCAACGACGTGGATTTTCAGGGGCATGCGACTCCGTTCACTTAAGGGTGCTTCATAAACTGCCACGTTGCCTCTTCTTGATGGTGCTTGAAACTGGACTAAGTTATTTGTCCAGGTTTTCTTGTTCTTCTCTGTGTTAAAAAAGCTCTTCTTGAACGACATGTTTTGTACTCAGCAACTGAAATAGAAAATAAACCTAAATATTAAATAGGTAACAAATTAAAGAAACTTATTTAGCTTTTATATATTTTATTAAAAACAAGCAAATTACAATTATAAAAAATAAGAGAGAAGACAAACACTAATAAAATATTATATGCTATTATATTATATAATTAGTGAGAGAGTTAAATGTAGCTTACCAAATAATACCAGCATCTCTTTACAATAAACGCTGGAGAATACACAACACTTATAATAAAGCAATAATAATATCAACGCCGTTAAAACTGAACTAGTAACTACTCGCTTTAAACATCTCGTTCATATACCGCACGCGAAAGGCTGAAGAAAATTCTGGAACTCTACAGAAATCGCCCAAGCGATGACGTGATGATTTTTTGGAAAATTCTATACAATTCTATGGTACATAAATTATTGCACAAGTCTGTTTGATGACTTATATATTTAATATAAATATTTTTACTACATATAAAATGCTAAAATGGCCTATATTACATTTAAAGTGGTTTGTGCGTGACCTTTTTCAATATTTCAATGGAATAAAAGTAATTTTTGTCATTAATAGGCAAAAGTTCATTCATGCGTGCTACAGGAAATATTTTTTTTAGAAAAAAGTGAAAAAGTCATCACCCTAGTGAGTTTCAGGGGTAAGGTAACTGTCCAGGCTCTGCAGTTAGGGGTGCTGCGGCCTTCCTTCTCTCTCGGGCCTCAGTGACACAAGTTATACAGGTAGCTAAATAAATCACAAGGGTTCAGAAATTGGCTCAAATATCAGTATTGAAATATTGGATTCATGTTCTGGAAAATTACCAGAACTTAATTTATCTACGAACGTTTGGGTAAGCGCTCGAATGGGTCTGGACTAACATAAAATTACAACTTGTGCCAAGGTTGTATCATTATGAAAATTATGGAAAACAACAATATAAATATTGATGCTATTAATACTTTTTGTTAGCTAAAACTCTTAAAATTCGTAAATAAATTTTGACTGCCTTGCATTCTGCCAGCGAAACATGTAAATTATATCGTAAAAATTATGTTAAGCAGTTTATAATGCTTATAACGAAATTTCCTTACTGTACTCGATAACTGCTAAAGGTTTTACTAAACTAAAAATTGTATCAGGTCTTTACTAAACACGAAAAAAATACGTCATTACATTTTAAAACTCGAAAATAAATCCATTCTTTACTAAACTGGAATATCGATCATGTTTTTAATAAACTTGAAAATAAATAAGGACCTTACGAAATTAAAAAATAAATCGTCTTTATTAAACTCGATATTTTAAAAATGTTTACCACACTCAAAAAATATTTAAATTAACATAAACCTATCAATTTATTAAAAAAAAAATTAAGGAACACAATTAAACAATAAATGTGAAGCTACTGCATAGCCGCGATACCGACACATATATCCAGGTTGACGTTTTTAGTCTTCGTTTCGTATGTGATGAGAGAGGATTATAGAGCCTTGTACATACAAAGGCCTAGCAAATCCCTTGACGAACCCCCTTCCTTTCATTATATAGGAACCATACTTGACAGCCCCAGACAGAAGAGATTCACAGAATTGTCCCTAGTCAAAGAGCAACAGGTACAGTAGGCCTATTCTCTTTGACTCACTGGGAATAAAAGAATCCATGAGGATAAATCGAACGAAAGGAGAAAATAAGCCGCGTATGGAAATAGATGGGTTTAGAAATCATTTACTATGGAATGCTAGAACTAAAAATTGAATTTACATTTTTGTAGTTTCTTATTTTAAAATTTAGCGGGATTTTGTAGCAAAGAGAAGGAAAATATCCCACAGCGTGAAACCTAGGCTCTCGTTCCAATAACCAATGACAATCCTTTGGTAGAAACTGAATCTGGAATAGGTAAACAAAGATAGCATTTCTTTGGCCTATCTGTCAAACCAGCCTATCACAAATGGCAGTTTCAGTTACATATTTTCTAAAACAAAAACAAATGAATGTATAATTGGTAATTGTAAAGATTAGCGGCACACGATTTTGGCAGTAATTTCTACTACATTATTAAAAATTCCGTGTATGAGCATCTCATAACATAACATAACGTAACATAATTCACGGATGACAAAAGCCACAAGAGCCTATCAAAGGTCATCCGTATCCATCAAATCCCACTCACATAATGCATCCATAGGATTATGTCCAACCATGCATCTACAATATATAATTTAAAGCCTCCATAAGAGTCTGTCAAAAACAAAATCAAAGTCCACCAAAATATACAATAAAAAGAAACTGCATCCACAGGAATGAGTCAAGAAACATATCCACATACCAAAAAGTAAGAAATTAACCCTCCATCCCCATATAATCATCCAATCTGCGCTTGAAAACATTCAAGTTTGGGCTGTCTACAGTCTCAGGTGGCAAACTATTCCAATAATCCACCACTCTGTTAGTGAAAAAATATTTTCTAACATCCAGTCTGCGCCTCTGTTTTTTAATCTTTAAGTGGTGGCCTCTAGTTCTATTACTACCTTCTAACTCAAATAACTTGCTGAAATCTAATTTATCCAACCCAGAAAAGATTTTAAAAAGCTCAATCATATCTCCCCTCACACACCCTCCTTCAAATGAAAACATATTTTATACCCTCAGTCTATCTTCATATTCAAGGTGCTTCAGGGATGGTATTATTTTTGTTGCCCTCCTTTGTACTGACTCTAATAAGTTTATATCATGTCTAAAATGTGGTGACCATGCCTGTATACAGTACTCTAAATGTGGCCTGACATAAGAGTTGTATAATTTAAGGATGACCTCCTCACTCTTGTAGCTAACATTTCTTTTAATGTAACCTAGCACCCTATTTGCTCTATTTTTTGCCTCAATACACTGCTTTGAAAATTTCAGTGACCTATCTACTACTACTCCTAAGTCCTTCTCATCTTCAACTGAATTAAGCCAATACCCATCCATCTCATAGCCAAATTCCCTATTATCTCTCCCCATGTTAATAACTTTGCACTTATTTAGGTTAAAAGTCATCTGCCACTCCTGAGCCCAAGCCAACAACTTATTTAAGTCCCCCCACACACACAAGATTAAAGAGGTTTATGGGGGTGAAGCCCCCCCATTTCCAAATTCCCTTCAAAATGATATATAATACAATGTGGCGCGACCCCGAAACGCAAAAAAATTGCTAAGAATAATCGTTCGCCACTAATCTTAACAATTACCGTTATATCAGCTAAATATGGAATACACAGTCACATTGTGAATTGCAATCGCATCATATTGTATTATATATCTTTTAAATGGATTTTTTTCTGAATTAAGATATGATAGAGTCATTTTAAATTATTCAATATTAAATAAACTATGATCAATTTAATTAGCATTCGGTAGCAGGATTATATGTCTGAAGTCAAGTAACACTGCATAAATAATAATGAACATTAGAGTGCCTAACGACGTCTGGCAATCGCCTTTGAATTCGAACTTATCGCAAGCCTTTTGAATTTTGTATACTACTAGGTTCTTACCTTTTATTATGCATTACCGCGCCCCCCGGGGCGTTGTAACAAGGTTATTACCTCTGGTACACCTGAAAACTGGAGGTGTACCGCGCCTTTCCGACCCCAATGCCCCCAAAAGAAAATATTCTCACTCTCATCGCTTTTAAATGTCCTGCGATTGTTTCCACGACTGATTAGAACCATCAGAGGGTGAAAGAAGTCGTTAAACTTTCTTAAATAATTATTACGTAGGTCGAAAACTACTCTGCTAGTACACTAGGAATATATAATTTGAAATAGCGTCCGATGCAAGATGAGGAATTACTTCTATCGGTCAAATTTCGGAAAATGCCCGCTCTCGGTATTTTGGATAATTCATATATATTTGTGCTTAAAAACAAATGTTTTTTTTTATTTTAATTTAGAGACTTTTTTCTTGGGAAAAATTCCCATAAGTTCTTGTAGGGGGGATTTATTTGTTAGGTTAATGGAATCGCATCATATAGGTAATTTCGAGGGGTGGGGGAGCCTTCGCCCCCATACCCCGCTTGAATTGTGGGGAGCTAAACCCCCTTATATTTTTAAATAAAATCGTAGTATTCATAATTTGAAAGCCTATCGTTAGATTCGAATTCAAAGGCGATTGACAATGCCGTTAGGCCTCTAGTTTTTACAGCAGGTTTCTTGACTTCGGTAATTTAAGACGAAGATAGCGCCGTCATTCCCAAGGTTTTAGAGGCTTCTAATTAAAAAAAGTTATAGAAGCAATGTTATTCAGCTCATCGGATTGCATAGGAATATCCATTTATTTACCCCCCTTTCCCCCACACACACGTTCGGATCCGAGCACTTACGGGTTTGGATATATTAAGGTTCTCGACGGGTCCCTAAAAGGCCCCCTATCAATTTTAGGCCACTCAAATTTAGTCAAGAAAGGTGAAACATATTGGAACATGGATGAAATATTATGCGGGAAACAGCGGAGGCGAGCGCGTGCCTAAAACTTTGGAAATAACAGCGCTATCTTCGTCTTAAATTACCCCGAATGCTATTTAAATCAATTATATTTTCTTTTAAAATGATTAATATAAAATTTCCATATCATATTTTAATTCTGAAAAAAATCCCTTCAAAATATTAAATAATACAATATGATGAGATTCCAATTAATAATGAGGCTCCCAAGATGGCAGCCAATCTATTTTTCGTCAGAACTTAGAAAAAGTAATAAAGTATCGATAAACTTAATTTCGTCAGAATTGCACCAAAAAATTGGGTTTTCCTAACTATTTTTATGAGCTCATTAACATTTCTTCTATAACCTTTATTGATTAGAAGGCTCTAAAACCATAGGAATTACAGCGCTATCTTCGTCTCACATTATATCATCATAATCACTTGCAAAATTAGTATTTATCTAGGCTTATTTTACAATTTAAATTTCGCATAAATATTGTGGATTTCTTTCATTCAGGCAATGACTACCAAACCTCAAACTCTGCTGAAGATGGACCGTTTCCCCTTCATCCGACCATTTCTTTGCCACGAATGGGAAATCGTTGAGGATGAGATAGAAAACTGGAGGACGAGCTTTAATGTTTCTAGCGACGTCATTTGGCTCTCCTTCCGCAAGTATTTGGAAAGAAATGGTTACGCCGACAGCTTTAGCAGCAGAGTTCTAATGGGGAAACTTCTTAGCCAATGTGGGGTGAAGAAGATGAAAAAAGGCCCACGCGGGGCTCAAAAGACGTTTTATTTCCCACTAAAACCCGTGAAGGGAACCGAAGCCGAGCGCCTTCTTCTAAAGACAGATAATTCGCGCTATAACAACAGCCTACTCCGAACGTCTAAACATCTTCAACTGATCAGACGACCAACTCACGAGAGTGAAATTGAGACCAGCTTCTCGTCTACTCTAAGATATCCCAATTTTCCACAAGTGGACGGATTGGTAATCAAACTAATTTGCTCCCACACAATATTCTCATCCACAGAAAGCACAAAATAGGATATGAAGATAAAGGAAAGTGATCGAAAAGGAAATCCTTTGGAGGTATCTTGCGTTGCCACTAACTACTTTCAGAATCAACGCGAAAATTCATATTTCTAGCACACCAATTCCGCTATACCATAAAATAAAGATGCTTACAGATAATCGGATTTTTAATCTTGGCAATGTATTTAAAAATCATTGATTCTAACTAGTGCTAAATAAATAGTTATAATAAACTTAATTGCGTGTTATTTATATTTTATATCATTGTTTGGGTTTTTTTATTTTGTTTACTGTAATCACTTCGAAATAAATTTAACTGCTCAACTATTTCTAGCACATTTTTTCCAATCTATATATATATAGGGTAAATGTTCAGAAAATGACCGGCCAACCAAACGCAATTTTCAGTTATTGTTATTCAACAACCTGGATTAGCTTGGCAAGCTCCCAAACCTCCGGAAAATGCTTCTGTAGCGCCCAATTGCAAGGTAGAGTAGAGCCAACAAGGAACCTCACAAATGGGCACCTTATTGGCCCAATTAAAATCTTGAAGTTAGGCACAAAAATCAAACATTGAAATAATATTCCACCTTGTAACAATTAACTAAGGTAGAACAAAGAAAATACTTGTAAATAATGTTAAATCGCAATAATATGTATCAATACAAAATAGAATATGTTGTAATGAGGCAAGCGAAATCGTTAGGGTTCCCACACGAATGTACAAACATACACACATTGCAAAATAGATGTGAGCCGACGGTCTAAACACATAACTGAGGTAATGGAAAACAGCTGGATACACACAGAATGGAATGTAATCTGACCAGCCAAAGGTTACATGAACTTGTGAAACGAGCAAATCAATCTTGCTGTGGATATCGGCTTGATAAGCCCAGTCAAGTGGCCAAAATGCAAATACTCTTTTGGTGCACTCGTGCCTACACTGAACATGCACACACCCTTTGACTCCGCCCAGCAGTCTAAGTAGATTGCACACGCACATACTTCTGGTCCTATAAGCTCCATCCCGCGTCCAGATTAAGAGAAGAGAAGTCTGATTTGTATATTAGTGCCGTCACGAGTCCGTACCTCGTCCTCAATCCATCCGTCCATAGTCCCAACAATCTGACACAGAAGGACACTTACGAGAAACATTGAACATTAACACTGATAGTCAGCCAAAGATGTGAACGCATAAACAAACGACTGAAAACTCAACTATTTTGCTTGCCCGAACTGAGGTAGCCCTAAGACGAGATTAAAGCCTAAGAAACTGACATTTTTCTTTCGAGTCCTTCCTTCTGCCAAGCAATAGCCAGGTTACCATTCGAAGCCAGCCTATAAGCGGATTACCTGAAATATCCCTTTTTAGCCAGACAAAACTAGCCTACAAGGCCGCCTTAACCGCCTTAGCCCGACATCCATACACTGGTAACCCATCGTCACCCCAAACAATATAATGTTATATATTAATCTTCTTACCAGTCGTGGGCGTCCGCCATGACTAATATTTGAAAGAAGCGTCAATCAAAAGGGAATATAATATCGTTCTAGTCACTGTTTTTTCTTGTCCCAAGCCCTTCATGATCCAGTATGACCCAAGAAAAAAGGTTTCTTAATTAAAAATAAATAATTTTTAAGCAAAATTAAATAGGAATTGAAACTTAATCACTTAATACAATGGCTACCGATTAGTCAACTCTTAATGAAGTTATTTCAATTTTTAAAAAATACCTTTTTTTCCTTTTTCCCAAGAAAAAAGTCTCTAAACTTTAAACCCCCCCCTGTTTTTAACCTAAATTAATTATGAATTATCGACAATATGGATGCCGGTCATTTATCGAACATTTACCATATCGAGCGGTTGATGTTAGTAATATTATAATTACAGTTTGAATTTTCATATTATTCTGTGCATTTATTACAATGATTGTAGAACTATTTTTGTAATTTTACAAAATACCTGGGGCGGATCCTGAAGCAAAAGACGAAAATATTTCTGTGGGTCGATGAAGTTTGATTTCATAAATTTGGATAGTACACGGTTAATTTTGTGCTTGGTTTTATACATTATATGTTGAATAGATGATGTGGTTTTAACAAATTTTGGCCCATAACATTAAAAATGACCATGAAATTCGCTAGATAATGCAAACAAAATTTGCCTTTTTGCGGATCTCAAAAGAATCACCACAAACTACTGTACAATCGGCTCGCTCTTTCGCTATAAAAACTGCCTCCTTGAGTCGTGTTATTCGTCTCTCATGTATAAATATTTGTTGTCATTTTGCGATGCAACCAACGAAGGCTTGACGAAGCGAATTTCCCATTCAAGAGTCGAATAGTAAGCCGGAAGGTCTTACGGAACGGGTTTGCCCCTGGCCAAACCTGACTACTCTATTATTAGACTTCACGCTGAATTCTCCGTTTCACAGGTAAAAATCGATGACTTTTCTATAGTCTCTTCAGCTAATACCCTTTCTGATTTACGAACCCTTGAATCCATATATATTTTAGAAAGCAATCCCACACTGCCATCTAATTAGAATCACTTTGTTTGCAATTACAAATTTATTTATATTAACTATAATTGCAGTACCCAGATGATGGATCTAGCTCTCGAAACATTGGTCTAAAAGTAAACAAAGACATAAAATGCATTTCTTTTCTGTTCCCCTGGTTCTTCTATATATAATGAAACTAAGGACTATAAGTAACGGATCACTTAAATCCATATATACTGTAGTTGCAAATCTTACATTTCATTATACAGTTTATAATGGCGAAAGCCGAAACTAGTTCTGTTTTTAAATAAATCGGATTCAAATATTGTGGTTTATTATTTTTGGCACCGGATATATATCTCGTTAATGTGATATCTATTAATATATATATATATATATATATATATATATATATATATATATATATATATATATATATATCGAAAAAAGTAGAGTAGCGTACGTGTAACTATAGGGATAAAACCACAGTAATAGGAATAATTTTATATGCGAAACCAAGTTTCGACGGAGCCATCCGTCATTGTCAGTTGCTAGTTAATAAGTGAGATAAAGAAGTTGCTTAACGTACAAACACACAAATCAGTGGCGCTAAGGTGGAATATGCGAGAATGTGTCGGCATTTTTGAGAGACGGATGTATGAATTTCTTGCTTATTAAGGTACTAGTATTTAATTGGCCGTCTGGAGTATTAAAGTTGGGAATTTCTTTTATAATTGCTGATTCAATTGAGCGTCGATGTATATAATTGTGAGACTTATAAACTATTTTAGCATTATCTATATCAATTTTATGATTTTCATTGGACATATGTATTAATAAACTCGAGAAGAGGGTACCACGTTGCATATCGCATTTATGTTCATCCATTCTCTTGGAAAATTTGCTGCTTTCACCGATATATAATTTATTACATGATTTGCATGGAATAAAATAAACTTCCTGTTCTTTATCGATCGATCTATTTTGGGATAAGCTGTTTCTGATCGTATTCTCGTACTGAAAGGCAACATTGATGTTGTTAGTCCGTGTCAACTTTTGAAATTGATTAACTGAGGGGAGTATGGGAAGATAACATAATATTTGTCACATCTGTTTTCCTTAGAATTAGCTGGGGAGTAATAGATGGTTCTAGCTTTATAGTGACACTTTCCTATGAACCAAAGGGAAAATTGCAGTTCAATGAATGTTTGTATGATAGTATTAATTTTGTCTTGCAAGAAAAGTCTGTAGTTTCTTCTATGTTCCTGAGAACATATCGCATTTGTGATCATATATATATATATATATATATATATATATATATATATATATATATATATATATATATATATATATATATATATATATATATATATATATATCTCGCCCCTTTTTCATATATATTAAAATTATATTTGGGGGTATTGTCTTTATAAAGGGTGTTCCATTAAGACGGATCGAAGTTAGGAGTAAATAAAACAGTGTTATTGGTGAAAATTTATTGATTTCACTATTGGATCATGTTATTTGAGTCATGTCAATTATGTTCGAAAAATAATATCGCCTAAATGTCCGCCAAGGCTTCGGCGGCACAACTCCACTCGATGGTCAAAATCTTTGATGACGTCTCTGCATAGTTGCTCTTCGATCTCACCAATATGCCTTATTATCTGATCCTTCAGCTATTGAATTGTTGTTGGCTTGTTGGCATAGACCTTACTTTTAAGATGACCCCAAAGGAAGAAATCTAAAGACGTCAAGTCACACGATCGTGGTGGCCAATTGACCTCGCTGTTTCGAGAGATGATGCGACCTGGGAACTTCTCATTCAATGAAGCCATTGTTGCATTGGCTGTGTGGCATGTGGCGCAGTCCTGTTGAAACCACAAATCTTCGATATCCATAGAATTCAATTCAGGTCATAAAAAGTTGGTTATCATGGCACGGTATCGCTTGCCTGTTACCGTAACAGAATTCCTAGGATCATTTTCGAAGAAATACGGCCCAATGATTCCGCTAGCAAAATATGCACACTGAACAGTGACCTTTTTTGGATGCAGTGGCTTTTCAACAATCTTCCTGGGATTTTCATCAGCCCAAATGCGACAATTCTGCTTTTTAACGAATCCACCAAGATGAAAATGGGCTTCATCACTAAAGATGATGTTTTGCGAAAAATCATCATCGGCTCTTCTTTGCTCGTGCACACAATTGACGAATGTACGGCGCTTCAAATGGTTAGCAGTCTTCAGTTCTTGTGTCAATTGAATTTTGTAAGCGGGTAGAGAGAAATCTTTTGTCAAAATTCGATGTAACGTTGTTGTGGAGAGGTTCAATTCCTGCGGGCGATGACGAATAGAGGTGTCTGGATCTTCAGGCACATTATCGTGCACTGCAGCAATTTTTTCAGCTGAACGGCGTAAACAAGCAGGCAATGGCGTTTTCATATCTGCCACCGACCCCGTTTGTTTGAATTTACGAACAATTTTTCCAATTGCACTCTCGGTTGGTCGATTATGTTGACCAAAAAAATCGCTAAGTGCCCGAAATGCGTTTCTGTTTGAACGTCCATTTTTGTAATAGACTTCGATAACATTAACACGTTGGTCGATTGCTAATCTTTTCATGGTTGAAATTGCCAAAGACTGAAGTTGTTAAATCTGAAAGAAAAAGAAAAATATCATTAGACGCTCAAACTTAACTCACATTTAAAATCGGTCCGAGTTATTGGAACACCCGTTATATCCTTTGAACTGCAACTTGGCAAGCCATTAATCTAAACCCAGTCTACCGTAATTCGCACTCTTTGTTAATCACCAGACATAAGCGGCCTGTGGCCAGTTGTGTGCCCGTTCTTGTGTAAGGCTCTGAGAGCCGAGCTAGTCTACACAGGTATACCTCGACAATTAGCTCATTAATACAGTCAGTCTGTCCGGGTGGTCTGGAAAAGGCTCCCAAGTTTATTATCCTATTTTTACTGACCCTAATATCTATCCACAGTGACTCAACTTCTTCTTGCTTTATAGAATTATCTAGATTTGGAGAAATGCTATTTCTGATATAAATAATCAACCCACCACCCATCCTATCTCTCCTTTGACTAATGTACATATCATAACCCTGTAGTCCAAATTCACTCACATTGTCATTAAATTTATTTTCATTAACCCATGATTCTCTTACATATATTATATCTATATATTTATTAAAAATATAACTATTGGGTTGAGGAATAAGTTCTTACGGTTTTATCAAATGTATTCATTACCATTAACAATTTTAGAAAAACTTCATTTTTAATTGATAACAATATGCAATTTAATCAATGTATTCTCCGTTGTTATTTACGACTTCTTCCTAACGTTCAACTAGTTTTTCGATGCCTCTGCAATAAAAATCTCCGGATTTTGACTCGAAGAATTCGTCTAACCAGGTTCTTAATTCCACATCAGTATTGAACGAAACGCCGCGCAAATTGTTGGAGAGCAATCGGAACAGATGGCCATTCGATGGAACCAAGTCTGGTGAATATGGAGAATGCGGCAGGATTTCCCAATTAAGCGTTTGTATGGCATCTTTTGTCATATTGACAATGTGAGGACGAGCATTGTCGTGATGCAGAAGGACTCCATAACATCGATGAGTAGATTTTCACGAATAGCTTCGGCGAGTTGATACATTTGTTGAACGTAGAGTTCTGCATTGACAATCTCGTTGTTCGCAAGGAGCTCATAAAGAATGATGCCTTCACAATCCCATCACACACACAGCATCGTCTTTAGTGGATGAAGTCCTTGTTTTAATCGCGGAAGTATTTTTTTTTATTGGGGATAAGCCATTGTTTTCGATGGTTCATGTTGACATAAACACACCACTTATCATCGCCAGTGATGATGCCGTGAAGAAATCTGCCCTTATATCCACGAGTAGCCTTGTGACGAGCAAGCAAACCTGCGGCAATCATGGAGCGTTGAAGTTTGTTGCTTTCGCTCAAAGCGTGGGGGACCCATGCACCGAGTTTTTGAACATGACCCATCGAATGAAGGTGATTCACTACAGTTTTCTGATCACACGCCAATTGTACAGCCAATTCTCTAGTCGATTAACGAGGATTTTCATGAAGAATGTCGTTCAATCGATCTTCATCCAACCTAATGGGGTGACCAGAACATTCTTCGTCATTAAGATTGAAATGACCGTTTTTGAAACGTGAAAACCACTATTGAGCTGTCCTTATGATAAAGCATTTTCTCCGTACACAGCACAAATACGCGACGAGCTTTAGCTGCGTTTGCATTGTTCCCGTCTCGATTGAAAATGAATAACAACAAGTGTCCAAAATGCGCCTTTCTTTCAACTTGACATTCCATTTTGAGGGTACAGAACAAAAATTCAATTAACAACTTTTAAATAAACCGCAATGACTTATTACTCAACTTCAAGACGTAGCCTAAGCAAAAGCCTAATAGTCTACGCTGTTAAAAGACGTAGACTAACCTTTGCAAATTTCGCTCTCATTATTTATTATTGTTTCTTAATATGTGCACAAATCACATCAACAAAACTTAAATCAACACAAAATTTTAAAAAAAACCGCAAGAACTTATTCCTCAATTTAAAATAAATAACTCATCTTTCTTACTTCTAAGACTACGAGCATTGGTATAAAGACAACTCAGCCCTCCTATCCCTGAAGCACCTCTTTTACAAAGTATGCCTTCCGCTCTATCTCATCTGCATCTCTTTCCTTTCTTTGACCCGCCCTGTACTCCTATACTTCCCTGACCACTATCAGTAATTAGTTTCCTGCCTGCAAAGACCCAACGACACTATCAAACTCCTGTTACAGCACGTCAACCTCAACCCGGCTTAGATGGAATCCATCCAGTGCATACAATGACTTATTCCCATAAAACCCCTTCCAAACATCTACAAACACTAATCCCGACTCCCCACACAGGCCTTTCACATACTTATTCAGTCCAATTGCACGAGACAACCATTCCCTCCCCACATCCAATCTCGGAAGCACACCTGAAATAACGCCTTTCACACTACTTTCACTCATCCTTTCAACTAACCTTTTGCAACTCTCTCGTAACTCACATGAACCCACCTTATTTACATCATTTACCCCGACATGCGTAATCACAACGGCATCCCTCTTATACCCAGATACCAGACTATCATACCTCTCAGACACACCAGCACTCGGCAAACCAACTATAACTCTCTTCCATTTATCATCCCCCAATAATACCTCAAACGCCTTCGGCCGACACCCCTCTAAGGGTAACCCAGGCTCACTCCAAGTTATTCATTCTCTAAATTGGAACTCGCCCAGCATTTTATTAACTAATCGACCCATTATTAACTCAGCGACTCCTATAAACTGGTAACCGTCACGAAATAAACCCTCCATGGGATAAAATTACGTATATATCAAGCCTCCCATTAAATTTGTATTACTTACCCCTCAAATCATATTTTCTGTACATATTATTAGAGAAGATTAATTTAAGAGGCTAACTATTAGATAAATACTTAATATTATTTAATTAATACCATTACAATATATTTTAACATAACATAACATAATTTCACAGATGACAAAAGTCTCAATGGCCTATCAAAGGTCATCCGCATCTGTCAAAGCCCACCTAAAAAAATGCATCCGTAGGATTGTGTCAGATCATGCATATACAATTTAAATAATCCAGAGGATTGTATCAGATCATGCATCTACAATATACAAATAGAACCATCAACAGGAATGTGTCTAAAACAAAAAACATCATCATTAAGACTCATCAAAATCAAAATCAATCATAATATACAATAATAAAAAACTTCATCCACAAGAATGAGTTCAGAATAAGCCCCCCCACCCCCCCGCCGCCCCCAAGTTAACCCCCCATCCCTATATAATCATCTAATCTGTGTTTGAAAACAATCAAGTTTGGACGGTCTACTGTCTCAGATTGCAAACTATTCGAGTAATCTACTACTCTATTGGTGAAAAAATATTTTCTAACATCCAACCCCTACTCCGGCTTTTTATTTTTTTAAATGGTGACCCTTAGTCCTATTACTACCTTCCAACTCAAATATCTTGCTAAAATCCATCCCAGAACAGATTTTAACCCTTTAATCACACGGCTAATTTGCTTGAAATCGCCTTGGGCGAAATTACAAATGGTACACGGTATAGAAAATAATTAAAATGAAATATTTAACTCCTTTTTAGAAATCAAATAATATATCATTTTAATTGAAAAGAATTATTCTATTGATATAATTCAAAATTATTAATAACCTGCCTATTTATAATTATGATTGATAATTTTCAGTTCTTACACAAATTGTCATCAACACCCATGGTTGTTTTAGGCTTTTTAAATCGGTTACGCTTTAAACCTTATTTTTATTTATATAAAACAGTGCTGCCCTTCATGGGAGATTATTTTATATCTTAAATTTTATGAAAATTTGCTCAGGGTCTATGTTTGACCTATAAAACTGTATTTGCCAGACAAAATAGGCTTGCTACTTTGTGTACTTTCATTAAATACTAACTTAAGGCATTTCCTCGTTTTAATTGGATGAAAAATGAAAATCGGTGTATTTAACTAAAAATAAGGAAGATTCATCAAAAACAGAGTGTTTACACAGATGTGAGTAATAATTCAGCCTCCTTTCGTGGTCATGTTGTGGTGAGGCCTAGAATGGAGTCAAATTACTCTCATTCATAAATAGGTTTACAGACAAAGGAGGAGTGACCTAAGCCATTTATGTATTTTAATTATTTGCATAATCACTAACATACGAGTTTTAAAAAAAAATACTTGACAAATTATCATAATTATCAGGGCAAATACGAGTCTATATGTGAAAGGCCACAAAAGGCCCACGGTAGAGCAAAAGTGCAATCGGTAAAAATTCGTTTTAACACAATTTCGCAAATGAATTTAAAAATGTATTTTTCTTATGCAGTTTCATATGTACTTTTCCGATCGGACACTCGTATTTTTTCCGGAAATGCATACTTTTCCCATAATCGACCTAAGTCCATAATGGGAAAAGTATATATTTCCAGCGAAAACGAGTTTCAGATCTGAAAACTACACATAAAACTGCATAAAAAAAACAATATCAAAATCATTTAAAACTTTCCAAAACCAGACCAGACCTAGCCTGGTAATTTAAGATGACGATAGCACCGCCTACTTTAGGCTATTTATGCCAAAAATTAAAACTTTTTATGTACTTTCAAAAGGTGGAGGCTTTGCCCTTCATATCCCCACTTAATTGTGGGGGTTCGCACCCCTCGCAACTTTAAAAAAAAACTCGTATATTCCTAAATCGAAAGCCTACCATAAGATTTGAAGGCACACGGCAATTGCTAAATGCCGTTAGGCACTTAGTCGAATGCGAGCCTTAAGGTGCATACACACTGCGCTGATGACACGTGTTAACACGCCATATGACGTGTTAACACAAAGCAACAGATTGCATCATCTAACACAACAACGTTTTCATTTATCTGATGCATGTTACGTCAGAAAGATTTGATTTTTTGTGGAGTGAGCACGTTCTTTCTTTTTTATCCTCTAATTTTGTGTTGCAGATATTGAAAATGAATCATAATATGTTAAATGAACTCGATGAAGAAGAGGAGCAGTTAGTAGCAATAGCTATAGCGCTTGTTACTTCTGGAAAAAAAACTCAAACAAATGTTATAAACGCCAAAAGGGAAAGTTTAGGTGAGTTTCATCACCTATTTCCTCAGCTACTGTCAGAGGAAGATCGTTTTGTTATGTACTTTAGGATGACAAAAGAAGAGTTCTACAACCTTTTACACATTATAAAACCAGCAATTACAAAATCCAACACTCAACTAAGGAAATGTATACCAGCAGAAGAGAGACTTGCTGTATGCTTGAGGTGAGTAAAACTTGCACAATGATGTCTTAATTTTATTTTCAGCTAATTAGGTACATGAACCACATAAATATGTAAGATATTACATAGAAAAATATGGTGTGGCCATTCCTGTAGGACATGTAGAATGTTCCATTTCGGGTAAAGGGGTAGAAGGTGCTGTACTCGAGGTAGAATAGCAATTGGGGTTTGATTCACCAAAGGATGTAATGGAGGATGTGGGAGAGGCTGATGGGATTGGTACTACGGGTGGATGAAAGGGGCCAGATGCAGTGTTTTGATAAAGGTTTTGCTGCTCCATCTCCCGAATCTGGGCCTTGAACGCCATATTGCTTATTTCCATCTTTATTCTGGCTTGTTCAATGGCAATAAGTTTTTTAACAGAGCTGGCAATACTTGAAAAGAACATTTCCGTTTCGTCTCTATCCGTTTTGTGGCCTTCTGAAAGTTGAAGAGTTTGGGCCCGCATACGGCTGTTATTCTTCATGATGTTTACTATTTCACTCATGGATGAATCCACCGTCTGCCTTTTCCTATACTTTGGTTTGGGAGTTGATGTACGATCTTCAATTGTAGTTTCTTGATTACCATTGTCATCGGCACCCTTCTCTGATGCTGCATTTTTGTCTACTTGGCTTCTATTTAAGTCCTCTTCAGTAGTTTCATTGATGACCGCATTAGACACATCATCAACACTTGGACAAAGTGGTTCCACATTGCCATGGGTACTGAAACAATAGAAAAATAAAAAAAAACAATTAATAAAAGTATGTAAAAGCACAAATTGTTTTCAACTTTGGGGCTTTCCTCCAACCACTGCAGCAAAGGACATTAAAAGAATGATTAAATTTCACGTGAAATTAGTGTGTTTAAATGATTTATCATACATACCTTCGTGGTTCCAATGTTGGGATCAAAAATGACATTTGGTCTTCATATTTCCACTTAGGAACATTCTTAGCTGCTTGACCAGATTTTGTGTTCCTTCTCTTTCTGGCATTTGTATAAGCATTCCGAAGTTTTGTCCATGTGTCTTTGCATGCGTCAGCTGCAAAAGATAACTTTATGATTAATAACGAAATTAAAAATATTCATATTTTATTATTATGATGATTATTGTTATAAGAAAGGAAGCTTCATTTTTTTATTTTATCTTTTTCAGGTATTTGGCGACAGGAAATTCATACAGATCACTTGGATTCTCCTTTCGAATGGGCTTCAGTACGGCTGGACAAATAGTGAAAGAATGTTGCCAAGCTATTTGGGAATCACTTAAATCTATTCATATTCCAGAGCCAGAACAAATAAAGTGGAAAGAAATTGCGAAAGATTTTGAAGAGATATGGGGGTTTCCACATTGCTTAGGAGCAATGGATGGTAAACACATTCAAATGCGATGCCCTTACAATGGGGGATCCTCTTACCACAACTATAAAGGAAATCATTCCATTGTCTTGCTGGCGTTGGTAGATGCCAATTATAAATTTATTATGATTGATGTAGGAGCTTTTGGAAGGAATAGTGATGGTGGAACATTTGAAAGGTCTAATTTTGGTAAAAAATGTGCCAAAAATCTGCTTAATTTTCCTAAAGCTGAAAAACTTGACGCTTCTGGTGATCCATGTGACTTTGTCATGGTAGCAGATGAAGCGTTTCCTCTTAAAATGTACATTATGCGACCTATCACTAAAAATTCAATCAATAGGGATGAAGAAAAGATTTTTAATTATAGGTTGTCGAGAGCAAGGCGAGTTGTGGAAAACGCCTTTGGCATTCTTGCTGGGCGGTGGAGGGTTTTCCTGAAACCGCTTGAAGTTCAACCAGAAACAGTTGATTCAATTGTACTGGCTTCCTGCTGCCTTCACAACATGCTTCGTGTTTCCAGGAATACGAATTTCGAAGAAGGTATTCAGGCATCCGAGACAGAAATTCAGGCATTAGGAGATCTACAATCAGTCAGAAGAAATCATGTGCGAGAAGCTGCTGCAGTACGAGAAAGTTTCAAGAAGCATTTTGTCACACAAGAAGGTGCTTTAAAATGCCCATGGCAGTGGGACGCTATTCGTAAAGGCAGGAATACACATTAACCAAAAAGGAATTCAACGGTGAATTATTGTGACCTTTAAAAATAGAAAATTCTCAAAAAACAAGCGAGCAAATGAAATTAGTATACTACTGCTTAAAAAGCTATTTGAAATTGCTACCAAACTGTATTCTTTATATATTGTATTCAATAAATAAAATAAATATAATGTTAATTTACCTGAAATACCAATTCGTTCGCTGATTTCCTCCCAAGCTTCTCTTCTGGCCTTCAGGTCCCTATAATCCTTGTTTTGTGGATTAAATAAGTGATCGTATCCTCTAACATATTCTATTAACTGTTCCTCCATAACGAAAACACTTTTACTTTATTTTATCAATTTGTCACCATACAATAGTACCCGTTGAATAAAATCGAAACACTAGAATAATTTCAAAATATACAATAATATCGAAACACTATAGAATACTTCAAAACATACAATATTATTAAAACACTATACAATAATATGTGCCTACTACACCTATCTGACGCAGATTTCCTTCTGACGAATATCTGGGAGTTTTGATTTTCATCTGATGCGTGTTAACACGTGATATGTCGCGTAACACGTCAGCTGACGTGTTACGCGACATATCAGACCAGTGTGAACTTCATTATGAGAACGCATGTTCCAGATTTTTTGCTAACACGTGTTAACACGTCATATGGCGTGTTAACACGTGTCATCAGCGCAGTGTGTATGCACCTTTAGGAAGAAACTTTCCTTTAAACACACTAACGGAAAATTTGTACTGGGTTTTTCGCCCTTTCGAATCCTTTAATCCCCAACTAGCACAACCACCGGATGCCATTAGACCATATAAACTAAAACAAAATAAAAGAAGCTGCAATTCGTTCAGAATATACGAAATATAACGAAGCGTGTTATTGGTTAAGAAGCCAATGACGCATGTGCAGATCGCCTGCAGATCTAAAACAACCTGGTATTGGTTGACCTGTCAGGCCAATATTAGGCCAAAACTTGAAGAAAATACGGATAAATGATGCAATTAGTTTAAAATTTAGCAAAATAACAATATACTTTCGAAAAGTGACTAACTACGTTATTATTAAGTTTCGGATGTTGAAAATGACATCGGTGAGCATCATTTTAATAATTAAAAACGTTTATGTTTTTGAACATTAAAAAATCGTAAATGTGTTAAAAGGAATCTTTACCATGCAATCATTCATTTGTGCCTCCCTTTATAAATTTGATTTAAGTTCATGCATACCATCATCATAGTCTGAACAAAAAGGAAAATCCAGTCTAAATAATAGCCATCACAAGCAATTGTTATTATTATAATTTTCCCTATTCTATATAATTAGATTGTCTCTATGACCGGGTGGGTATAAATTTAAGATCGGTAAATATGGAGTTACTAATCGTAATTATTAAGCTATTGTAAGGTGTGGTTATGGGAGGGGGGGGCGACTCTTCTCATAATTTAACTTATTTTATCAATATCATTCATCCTGCGATTTCTATATTCGAATCTATTTATTTCTTCTAGACCGAAGTTGCCCCTTGAAACATTGACTTCCATGTATCTGACTCTTGGTATTCTATTGGCAGAGATTCCTTCTTCTTTAAGTTGGCTGGGTTAATTCTTGATCTTCGTGATTCTTTTCTTGATGCATCTTTTAATTAACTTGCATTTATCTTGATGTGGTGATTCCTTCCAAATTCTTGATGACGTGATGATTTCTTCTTAATTCTTGATGATTCCTTCTGACGTGAGAGTTCTTCTTGATGACGTGATGATTTATTGATGAGTTGAGACGAGTTAGCCCTTGAAGTCGTTTTCTTTCCGTTTTCCTTGACATCGGTTTTCTCTTGAGTCGATTTCTTGAGTTGTCCATAAGGGTTTTTTTTTTCATTTTCTTCTGGGATCTTCTCCATTTTAAAAATTGTGGACTGTAGGATCGATCTCGAGTCTTTAAATCCAGAGGCCAGCACTCTGCCGTCACGCTACGGCGGAGTCCGTCCTGACTTGGTAATTTAATGGGCTATTTATATTCTCGCTTTGGAAGGAAGTTTTTCTCTTATACATCTTCGCACCCCTACATGGTTATCTAAGCTTCATGTAACCTTATATGTATAATTGCCTAATAAGTTACACTACATTACTTTGTTTACTTAACCTGATTAGAATGGGTATGTTTACTTATATTGTCTCTTTTATTTTCATACTGTATTGATGTTTTGTTAGTTGAATAAAGCCTAGAGAAAGGTATTGACGCTTTATTATGATTACCACATTGTAAGATATCTCTTGTGATATGTAGTCGTGCGTTGTCTTGGTGAAAGAGTTATAGGTGGTTATTGTGTAGCACTCAATTACAAAGTGAAATAGAGCCCACACGAAACCTCACAAATTGAGCACCCCGTTGACCCTATGAAATCTTAAAATTTGGCACACAAATCGAACATTGAAATAATATGTCATCGAGTAATAACTAATCAATATATATATATATATATATATATATATATATATATATATATATATATATATATATATATATATATATATATATATATATATATATATATATATATATATATATATATATATATATATATATATATATATATATATATATATATATATATATATATATATATATAAATATTTAGGAGCCCATTTGGCGACTGCACACTTGGGCATAAGTCACCGGAATCACGACAGCCTAGCACTAGGATACTCTAAAATAAGAATAAGAATGATAAAATGGAAAAACGTAACAATTAGGAAGCCATCTCCGGCGTCGGGCGGGGGGAAGTCCCCCTCACCCCAGCACAGGAGCGTGCAACCTACAAAGAAAACAATAACAACAACAAAAAACCTACTTAAATAAGGGGAACAAGCCCGGCCTCCCATCAAAAGTCAACAAGTCCACAAGTCAATGTGCACGAACTCGTCCCGATTAAAAGGGACAGGCGGTATCAACCCCGCCCATCCCGGTACAAGGACATTCTTGTCGAATGTCCCAGACTGGGACATTCGACAAGAATGGCCGAAAAGTCTGGGGGACGACGCAGTCGTCACAATAGGGCGCTGGCGAGCGCTCTATCTGATAGCGATGCGTCACACGAGTGTGTCCGATTCGGAGACGACAGAAAGCGACCTGAAGCCTTCGCGGCATTGGGGGATAGGTCCATGGAAACAGTCGCGGCGCAATAGCACGCAACTTTAAGTTCCCTTCGACCGTCTCCCATCTTCTGTGCCAAGCAGTCCGAAGAGGTGCCCGCATTCCTGCCATGTAGTCGGTGTGAGGAAGAGCGAAACGCTGGTCCGGTCGCAGAGTCCTCGCGGACTCTAATGGCGCCCTCATCGGCGCACTAATTCCCCGCAATTCCTACATGTCCAGGAACCCAGCAGAAGATAATCTCGACATCCGCCCGGCTCGCCAAAACCGTAGCCTCACGGATATTGCGAACCAGGGGATGCGGAGATTCCAATGCCACGAGAGCACTCAGGGTGCTTTGTGAGTCGCTATAGATCACAATCTGGTCTCCGAACCAGGCACGTTGCGTAATCTTCCGTACCGAGTGGTGTATTGCCACCAGCTCGGCCATGAAGACAGAATCAGGGCCTGGCAGATCCCCGCTGACTTCAAACAGAGGGGAAAAGGCGTGGAAGCCGACCCCCTCTTGGGATTTGGAGCCATCCGTATACACTGGCACGGTTCCAGCGTGACACGAGGTGTGCGCCAAAAAGGTCGAACGCAATACTCCCGCGCCGTACAAGCTTTGGGAGCAGAGGCGTGGCGACAAATAGCCAAATGTGGTAACCTCCAGGGTGGCGTCCTGGGCAGAACCAGGGGTACCACCAGCCCGAGAGCTATACCTAGCTCTCGAAGGAGTTTCCTGGCCCTAAACTCAAAGGGATTAGGGTATAACTGGCGTCTCTCGGCAGCATAGGCACCGTCGAGATCAGCTGCGGATGCAGTGAGAGCTGTAAGGCGACTGAGGGAGGCACCAGGCTCGCGCGTACAAGCGAGTGATGCACTGCACGCTGCGAAGAGCGAGGGGCATCTCCCTAGAATCGACCAACAGGCTCTCAATGAGGGAAGTGCGGAAGGAACCGGTCGCAAGGCGAAGGCCGGTGTGGTGGATCGAGTCCACCTTCCGCAATAAATGTTCGGCTGCGGATGCATAAAACTCGCATCCGTAGTCGAGCTTCGAACGAACAAAGGATTGATAAAAAAGTAAGGCAGTAGCCCTATCAGCAACCCAAGCGCTGAACGTCATGGAACGGAGAATATCCATGGCGCAGAACAAGAGACCCTAAGGCTTCGAATATGAGCCTCCCAGGCGAGTCGTCGGTCAAATACAAGACCAAGGAAACGGTGCGATTCAACCACATCCAAGCGTACCCCATTAAGAAACAAATCTGGGTCTGGGTGGAGCCTTGGATGTCGGAAGAAGTGAACCACCTTAGTCTTGGCCAAAGAAAACCGAAACCTGTGCGCTTCAGCATAGCGAGAGACGCGGTTCAATCCCTGTTGGAGTCGAAGCTCCAGAGTTGGCATCTGGGCCGCGCCAAAAGAGATCGAAAGGTCGTCCACGTAGAGCGTAGCGAGAACATCTTCTGGCAGCACCGAGGTGATGCCGTTGATGCTCAGGGCAAAGAGTGTGACACTGAGGACACATCCCTGCGGGACACCCTCTTCCTTCTCCTTTGGGCCGGAGAGGGCTTCCCCCCACCCTTACACGCAATCGACGATCTCGCAAAAATTCAGATATAAACATTGGGAGGCTTCCCCTCGCCCCCATCGTGTGGAGAGTCTCCATGATACCGTATCGCCATGAGGTACCATAGGCCTTCTCCAGATCGAAAAACACCGTGGCGTAGTGCTGTATACGAAGGAAAGCCTCGCAGACGGCATTTTCCAGTCGGAGCAGAGCATCCGACGTGGAGTCGAACTTGCAGAAGCCGCACTGTGCGGAAGACAGATGGCCTCCGCTGTCCAGGAAAAAGGCTAATCTAACATTTACCAATTTCTCCATCAACTTGCACACGCAAGAAGTTAGAGAGATTGGGCGGAAACCGGCTGGAGTAGAGTGATCTCTTCCCGGTTTGGGAAAGGCGAGCACAGTAGCGATTTGCCAGGAATCTGGGAGGAGACCCTCCACCCAGATCCGGTTGAACAAATCTAACATAAAGGCCATGCCTCGCTCACCCAGGTGTCGATGCATGGCGTACGGGACATCGTCCGGACCAGGGGCGGTGTCCGCTCACGCAGCAAGAGCGGAACGTAACTCACTCACAGTAAATCTGTCGTGTAAGGGTTCTCCGCCTCTGGAGGTAAAGTCCAGTCGGCGGCCTTCCGCGACACCACGACGTGCATTGAATGCTGTTGGAGCAGGATCTCGGCTAGAGAATGCGGAGAAAGCGGTCGCGAAGGATTCCACCACGGACGCGGGGTCCGAGATTGCGGTCCCATTCTCCTGGAGAACGGAAGGGGGTTCCTGCGAGAACTTACCTCCAATCCTTTTGACTCGCTTCCACAGCTCTGCTAGAGGGGTCTTCCCCTTAAGTGAAGACACGTATGCCCGCCAAGAAGAGCGGCGGGCGTGCTTTGAAATATACCCCAACTTAGCCCTAGCCCGACGAAATTCAGCGACAGTGAAATCGTTCGGGCGGAGCTTATAGCGCATGTAGGCATAACGCTTCTGTTTGAGCGCCGTCTCACACTCGGCCGACCACCATGGGAGTGGTCGGCGTGCAAAACGGCCAGACGTCCTAGGAATAGTAGTCAGGCCCACGGCGATGAGGTTGCCGGAGAAGAACTCAACGGCCTCATCTACCGACCTAAACTCCTCGACTGAGATAGAGAATTCAGTCATTTCCTGAAATGCAGGCCACCGCGCCCTCGCCAAGCACCACTGAGGTGGGCTCTCAGGCGGCAGCTGCCATGAAAATGATATTTGAATGGGAAAGTGATCACTACCATGGAGGTCATCGACCACTCCCCAATCAAAATCAGGCTGTGCATCCGAAGAGCACAAAGATAGGTCAAGGCAAGAAAATGAAGCAGTCTCAAACAGTGACACGTAAACTTATCTACATTTAGGACACCTATCTCCAGCTCTTCGATCAGATCGGCAAGGACTTGTCCCCTGGGATTTATGGAGTAATCTCCCCAGAGAGGATGCCTGCCGTTCAGATCTCCAAGCAAGAGAAAGGGCCTAATCAATATTAAAGAGAGCTAATACTCGTATATAATGTTAAATCGCAATTTAATAATCTATGTATCAATGCAAAGCAGAATATTTTGTAATAATGCAGGTGACATCGTTGTATTCCCACGCTAATATACAAATATTCACACATTAGGAAACAGGGGCGAGCCTACGGTCTTGCAGCAGAGATAACAAAGACAATGGAAACAGCCGGGCATATGTCGAACGGAATCTGATAGAAAGGGAGCCCGAGCCACTAGCCTTGACGTGAACACGCGAAAGACCAAAGCAATCTTGCTACAGATGTCGGCTTGTTAGAGCCCGGTCAGGTTTTCAAATTCAAATACTCTTTTGTTGCACACGTGCCTACACTGAACATGCACACACCCTCGGATCGAATAACCTCCACCCAGTGGTCGGATCAGAGAACACACGCACATACTCCCTGATCAGATAAGCTCCGCCACGCGTTCGGATTATAAAATCGGAGTCACGCACTTAAATTTGCGTTAGAATATATAGGCTTTCAAAACATACAACGAGTCAGTATTATTTGTATCATAATTAAGTCAACCACCAAGAGTCAGACAGCACCTCAGTCCACGGTTCATCCGCCCACAGTCTGATGGAGAAGGAGAGATACATTTATAGCCAGTCACAAGGACGTGAGTACACAAACGAATCCGAAACTCAACGATTTTACTTGCCCGAACTGAATTAGCCCTCAGCCAAGATTTTCAGCCTATAAACCCGCTATTTTTCTTCCGATTAACTCCTTCCGCCAAGTAATCTATCCGGTTACCGTAACCCAGCCGAAAAAAGTATAAGAAAGCGGACATTTGAAGTCAGATTAAATTCTACACTACCGCCGCCTTAGCCTCGCTTACCAATAATTTGGATCACCCCGTTTACCTATAAACAAGGACCTCCTTAACCCCTATGGTTGTATTAGGTAGGTGAGGTTGTTAGCGGCTGGTCCTGGTGGCTTGATATTGCAGGCCGCCATCTCCTTAAGAGACATGGCAAAGTTGCGAAAGACTATGATAACTACAGACAAAATTTACCTATTAAATTTATGAACTACAAAAATTTCTAAAATTCTTTTAAAATATCCTTTTCGAGCAAATGGGCAACAAAAATAAACCCTCCCTCTTATATATTTATGTAGGAAATCTTCCACGTTGATAGTATCAGTTCTTATCCTTTAGATAACATCATCATTTTTCGCTTGGTTAAAAAATGGGTAGAAATTAATGTATCTCTAAAAGGTTTAAAATATGAGAGGGATGAAAGCATTAAAGTGATACCTATCATACTGTAATAAAAAAACGTATCCACATTTATTGCCAATTATATTTTGATTAGTTTACACTATAGACACTCAAGAACATGCATCCAACACAATTTAGCAAATTTTTGTTGTATGGTAAACTGCAATTTACGCACAATGGTATGCGGTTGATATAGGAATGACTAGTCACCTTCACACAATATGATATACTGGTCTCTTAGATACAGTAATTTGTTTTTCGTGGATGAAGGGCGTAGTCCAGGTGTGCCCGATGCTTCATTTGATAAGCGGTTATACTAACCACTTATCAAACGTCTGTTAAAACTTCCTGTGGTGAAATTTCAAAAGACCTACGCCTTGTTTTTAGTATTAAAAACAGTACTAATGCTGTTTTTAGGCATTGAAGTCGTCATATATGGTTTCGGTTTTGCGCGGAAAGTACATATTTTTAAGATATTCTACCTTGATGGAGGGAAAATGAAATTAAAATAAGTCCACCTTGCCGCCTCTGGATGTAAAAAGAAACCCTGATTTCAAACATTGGAAACCCTGATTTCAACCTAATGCTAGGCTTTCGAATTGTTTTTGAACCCTAAGGTAATTATTTCGAAATAAAGGGGCTTTGCCCCCATACCCCTTTCAATTGTGCGGGTTTGCACTTCCAACAACACACCCCGCTATTTTGAATCGCCTATGAGTTTGGAGAGTAGTCATACCTTATGAATAGAGGTGGGCAGTATTTTAATACTTTGTATTTAAATAGATTTATGTATTTAAAATTGTATTTGTAAATACATTTCAAATCATGTATATAAATACTTTTGAAAGTATTTAAATACAATGTATTTAAATACTTTTTGCAAATACTTTACTGATAATAGGTTTATATAGCTGTTAAGAACGTGCAATGTATGTTTTAGCTTATCGTAACTTGCATGACACAAATGGTTGACTGCGTGAGCCGGTGAGGGAAGATTGCTTGCATTAGTTCAAATTCAGTTAACAGATGGTCAAGTGGTGTTTGTCGGAAATTTATGCAACATTTATTTACTCTGGGATTCGCTGAGACGAACCAACCGTCAGCGTTTCAATTTCCCTTATACGATGGAGCGAGAAGGAAAGTTTATCGGAAGCCTTCCACTCTATTGTGTAAACTTGTATAGTGGGATAATTAAATTCCTACATTTGTGCCCAGACCCGAGTCCTTTAATAAAAAATGAGTTTGGTTAAAAGGCATCGCAAATTTATGCGACATTTTAATTACCCAAGGATTCGGTAAGACTAACCAACCGTTAGAGTTTCAATTTCCCTTATACGATGGGATAAGAAGGAAAGTTTTTCGGAAGGCCTTCCACTCTATTGTGTATCCTTGTGTTATTCAATCGTATATGCGTTCGCGATTTGATCCCAACTCTATTCCATTTGATTAAGTATATTTATTTTGTTCTTGTGATCTTCATTTGTTCGACTTTCCTATTCTAAACGCTTTATATTGTATAATCAATTTCCATTGCCGAAAATTGTCCCCATACCTCTTGTGCTGCGGGCAAAATTAACTATATAAAGTGTATATAATTAGATTTAAACATTGTAAATATCATTTAATACTAAGACACGTATATATTTAACCTATTCATAGGTAAATGTAAACCTAAGGGATTCAGTGCCTCCTTTTCCCTTAAGCAGCACAAAAGCTTATAATTTGGCTTTAGCGCTGTGCAAACTTGTATAGTGGGATAATTAAATTCCTACATTGGTACCCAGACCTGGGACCTTTAATCAAAAATGAGATCGGTTAAAAATAGAGGGTGGCATAGGACTCTAAGTACCTATCTTATTAAATCTATATCTTCTTTGGTTGTTGATAAGGCTCTGGATTGCGACACTTTGTATTCCCAGACAGAGAAGTTAAAGTACGTTTTTGCCAAAATGAGAATGATTTGAAAAAGGAAATCTTGGAAGCCTCCACGCGTAATATTGAGATTAGGCGGGAAATCTATATAGGCGAAAAATGTTTGAAAGACTCAAACGAAGCTAAACCATCTAAGGTTTCTAGTTCGGCAAGCGAAATTAATCTGCCTAACTAGAAACCTTAGATGGTTTAACTTCGTTTAATTCTCGGTATTACGGTTGGCAATGATAAAAAGAAATATTCATAACCTCGTCTTTTTCGAAGACGAGGCATCACGTTTAGGGTGTACTTGGTGACAAGTCATGAACCGTACAATTCGAGCTGCAACTTAAGGCAGAGCTTGCTCTTTTCTTTATTATAAGTTACTCGTTAAACTCTCTAAGCAGTTTCCGAGGAGAAATGGAAGCAGTCTAACTTTACATGCATAATGCGTGGGTTACTCCCGGGTCTGATCACCACACGAGGATACACAATAGAGTGGAAGGCCTTCAGAAAAACTTCCCTTCTCATCCCATCTTATAAGGGAAATTGAAACGCTGGCGGTTGGTTCGTCTTAGCGAATCTTTGGGTAATTAAAATGTCGCATAAATTTGCGACAGGCTGGGGAGGGGGAAAGGAGAAAGGGAATGCAAACAAAATGAAATAAAGTAAAAATTAAATTAAATACAAATTAATAGATTTGTCAGTCTAAATTTAGAGCCTGCATAATTTACTTAATCAGTCTGTCGTGGTATGACATTATATTACATTAATACCATATTATTTTATGGGGGAGGGACCAATAACTTAAAGGCGAACCGAAAAGGGACGGAACACCACTAGTTTAGACGGGCTGAATAGCGAGAAAGAGTGCAACGAGGTCAGGTAAATTATGGGCAATGGTAAAGCTCAAGGTTATTTAAAGAGACATATGCAAAATATAATTTTATTTACATAAAAATAATGAGAGAATTGACGGGCAAAATTACATCAGATGAACGAGGGGGGTGATTGTAGTTATGAATCAGACTATGAAGTTAAAATTAATGTGTTACGGGAGAACACTATTCAAATGGGGGAATTAATGCAAATGGTTTACTGAAGGGGAAGAGGGGTTGGCTTACGAAAGATTCCGGGTAGGAGGATGGGGTAAGGCTTCACGGATGTCTTCTGCACGTGAGGCGAGGGCGCTCACAACTTCGGAGCGGGAACTTGAAGTGATGACGGTTCTCCAAAAAGGAGGGGGGGGGGTAACGTCCGGTCCAGGGAAGAGTATTTCGTCCACACGAAAACGAGGAGCGAACGAGGAGAGCTTCGACAGGAGTTGATGAGAGAAGTCGGAAAAATCACTCGGTAGTGATGGTTAAATGGAATTACCTTACTGGCTGGGGTTAATTCCAATACACAAATAGTTCAGCTGTCACTTTGCTTTGTTGTTAGCACTTGACTGAGAACTAGGGGGAATCCTCTTGGGTCCGGGTGAGACTTCTCAACTCTGTGTCGGTTTCATGGGAAACGATCAATATATATATATATATGTCTGAGGCTCTCCCCGCAGGGGGGGAGGGGTTAGTGGGAAACAACTCTACTCTCGAATGGCCTCGAATCTTCTTGTGGAGGCTAGTCTAGCCCGTGTAAAGGTGAATCGTGGTGAACGCGGTATGAGGCTACCGCTTGTGGAAGGGATGGGAGGGGGGGAGGGGGGTAGGCTTGCCAATTTAAGCCTAACAGGGCCTTCTACAGCGCATGTAAGTTCCGTGCTGGACAAGAGAGTCCACGAGGAATTCCCTCACACAGTCGTCGTGCTTTTAAAGCCGAGCGACGACGAGTAGAATTAGGTCCACAACCTGCCGGAGGGTTGGCAGAAGGTATAATAGATCCCTCGGGTGGCATATCCACAAGTGGATCCGAATACGGGCTTGCGGAGAAAATATACGCAAGTGGATGCACAAGTTCCGAAGTAGATCCTTTGGGTGAAACATCTGCAAGTGAATCTGAACACAGGCTTCCATTTGCCCCTGATTTTCTTGATTATTTGACGTGCCCTCGGGATCCAATACCTAGACCTTGCTATCATTAGAAGCTGGTCGGTGCCCGGATATCCGTGGTTATAGTAAAGGTGAAGCAATATCAGCTCCGTGAACATATGATCGTCCGGTAGGAGAACTGGATATTTTACGCTGTTTAGGAGATCAGAATGGGAAAGACGCCTATCGCCTTTTATCCTACCTTCCTGCATAAACATAGATAGCTGTTTAATTCGGTTGGAGCCAGAATTCCTATGACCATTCGCGAGCTCTTCCCATTCTTTGGAGTATTTCTCCCTCTGCGTCTTTTTGATCCAGAAGTCAATAGCAGCTCTTTGGAGTTGATGTTATGGGTGACAGGTTCTGCTAGGGAAGATTTAGGAGTCACCTTACCTTTGATCAGAAGTAAAGACTTTAAAATTAAGATGATTATTTTGAGCAGTTTTGCTATGGAACTGTACCTGTTTATTTCAATGAGAAGATGTGGGTAAACGTAGGTAGCAGGAGGCAAGATAATGGATTCAGGCCAGGTTTAGTTATCTAGAATCCATTCATAACCCTTTACCAATAAAGAGTTAGTAAATTTCTTGCTGGATTGGCCTCTGGTTAATGGGTCGCATGGATTTAATTTGTATACGACACGTCTTCCTGCGTGCCCCTGCGATAAATTTCTTATTTCATTTACCTTGTCCTAAATGTAGGGCTCGTATGTTTTATCAGACACGAGCCAGTGAAGAACTATTTGGCTATCCGTCCACATATTAATATTAACATTAATACTCTTATCAAGAGCGGATAATAATTCGTTCACTAATCTAGCTGAAATTTTTGGAATAGTTATAGATTTTCCGACTATCTTCGCTTTAGCCATAACATGACGTACAATTTTTTCCAAATACGAAAAAGCAGTGGAGTTCAACATTGTTAGACGGTAATGTTTGCCGGGGAAATATAGTCTCCAAACCTTGTTTTAAGTGTGGAACCAATTTATTCCATACCGTTCGGGAGTCAGAGTCCAGAGGTTCATCCCAATCTATTTTTTTCTCCCATAGACTCTTCATAAACAACCTTGTATTAATGGTAATTGGGAGGAGGTACTCTAGTGGATCATATATTTAGAAGCCATGACTCGTAAAATCTCCCTTTTACTTTGGGCTGCAAAAGGAATTTGCCGATTAGGAAAGTATAATTCATCCTTTGCAGTGTCCCAGCCTAGACCACGTACCTTCAATGACACTTTGGCTAAATTACCTTGTTTTCTGAAAAGAGAGTTGCAGAGGTGGGAATTCGAATACTATTCCCTCAAATTTAAATTGGTTTTAATACACCTCTAACCTCTTCATAGAAAGACGCTAAGTCTTCTTCAGAAGAAAATGTACGTCAGGTTATCCACATAAAGACCTTTAGAAAAGGTACCAGTGTAAGTACCTCCTTTGGTCTGATCAGTCTCATTACGGAAACGTTCAGGAGAAATTGGTTGCTAGAGAAACCATAGAAAACTACTCTATATCTAAATGTTATCAACGGACTATCTGGTTGTGACTGATTTTTTAGCCATAAAAATCGGGCAGTCTTTGTCTTCCTCCTTTAAATTTATTTGAAGATACGACTTCTCAATATCTGTAATGTATGCAAATGGATATTGCCTAAATATAATAAGGATATGGTACAAGTTGTTAATCAACAAGGGACCAGGGTGCAGGCAATCATTTAGACTTACGCTACCAGCTGAACAGTCAAAAACCACGCGTAGGGGAGTTGTTAGTGAATCTTTCCGCACGCCGTAGTATTCTAAATAGTGTATTTTTGTTCCCTCTATGTTAGGAGAATTTGGCCTCACTTCCTCTATGTATCCCTTTTCAAGTTGCTCCTGGAAAATATCATTATAAACCTGCAAAAGTGAAGGGTTATGCCATAATTATTAGGGAGATTAGGGTGAATTGTTTTCCATGGTAGCCCCACAACGAATCTACCATCCTTGATCTCCGCAGAGGCCTTGAAAGCTTTGTAAACCTTTTCCCTCTGCAACATATAAAGTTTTAGGGATAAGTCCCAATGAATCCATATCCCATATGAACTGGATGTCATCTTTGGGTGATATAGCCCTTGGGTCATACAGTTCCTCAAGGTCATTTACGCTTGCCTTTAATACAGCTATTCTCCTTGTTAGGAAATTTGAGGTTTCATTAGCTGGAGGTAAAGGACCAAGAGGCATAGCACCCACATTATGTTTAAGTAAGTTACATCTTCCCTATCAACGATTTCATTTACAAATTCATAGTAGAAATCTCCACCTACCAAAAGGGATATATTTGAAACCGAATCACCTGAATGCGGGGCGGCTAGTTTCACCTTTAATTCTGCAATTGTTACCTTTGCCTCGTTCAACCCAGGCATTTAAAGGTCATCAGGAACCTTGTTGATTATCAGAGCCTTAATATTTACTGGTCCGTCATTACTTATTACATTACACGATACCTCTTCGTATACCTTTGGTAGGCCTTGTCGGTTGGACCCATTTATAGATATCGTAAATTTACCTCAAACGGTTAGCTGCAAGCGTTTTGCTAAATTTTTATTAATGAAAGTTTTTGGAGAACTTTGGTCAAATAGAACCTTAGCATAGGTTTGTTTCTTAGACCCTGCTACCTTTACTTCAGCTATTGGTAGGCCAGTAGCGGAGAAACAATTGGAGAATAATCTATTGAAATTAGATTCCGTTTCCTCCTTGGGATCAATTGTATTAGATTTATTTTTATCCTCATGGAAAGACACACACTTGTATGGCGTCTTTTTTAACATCTCATACACCCAAACTTAATTTACACTCATTATTGCAGTGATTCATTCGACCGTAAATAATTAGTACATAATTTCAATCTTTGGCCTGATTCAGTTTATCGGAAGGAGAAACATATTTCGGGCATGCATATACCTTATGGGGATTGTTACACATTGCACACCGTTTGTGGGGAGGAAAGTTTGGGGGTTCAATAGTAACCTTATTTCACCTAGTACCTTGAGTTAGATTTTTCCCCGTAACGCTAAACGTGGAAAATTGTTTTTTACTCGGGGATCTAAACGTTTTTTCACATCCTAATTGCTCGTACTTATGCTGAAACAATTAATCTCTTCTTCCAAGGCCTCTCGGAAGATATTCAACTGCCAATACTCAGATATATTTTTAAGAGACCTATTTATTTGATCTCTTACGACAGATGGTAATTTACGTGTCAATAGCGTTATGATGAAAAAAAACCTGCAGCTTCAATATCCAAATCCAGAGTTTTTAGGCTCCTTAAATGACACTCATAAGATGCCCTAAAGTCCGAGAGGGACTTAGAATTACATTTTGGTCTTTCTAAATTAAAAAATTGAGTAAATGTGAGTTTGAATGATTAGCCGTTTATCGCCGTACGTACGTATGAGCAACTCGTAAGCCTCTTCATAATGATCTCCAGAAATGGTGAACCCATCAAGTAAGCCCAATGCATCTCCACTTAATTGTCCCAGAAGATACGCACATTTTTGTGAATTCGAAATATTCATAACATGAATGGTATTATAAAATAAATCGTGGAAGTTTGTCTACTGGAGAACGTCTCCTGAAAATATTGGTAGGTTAATTTTAGGCAGCTTAATTTCGCTCGGCGAACTAGAAACCTTAGATGGTTTAGATTCGTTTGAGTCTTTCAAAAATTTTTCGCCTATATAGATTCCCCGCCTAATCTCAATATTACGCGTGGAGGCTTCCAAGATTTCCTTTTCCGAATCATTCTCATTTTGGCAAAATGGTACTTTAACTCCTCTATCTGTGAATACAAAGTGTCGCAATCCAGAGCCTTATCAACAACCAAAGAAGATATAGATTTAATAAGATAGGTACTTAGAGCCCTATGTCCTCCTCTAGTTTTAACCAAACTCATTTTTGATTAAAGGTCTCGTGTCTGTGGTTCCAATGTAGGAATTTAATTATCCCACTATACACGTTTACACAGCGCTAAAGCCAAATTATAAGCTTTTGTGCTGCTTGAGGGGGAAAGAGGCACTGAATCCTTTAGGTTTATATTTACCTATAAATGGGTTAAATACTCGTATATACGTGTGTTAGTATTAAATGATATTTACACTGCTTATTATATGATACTTAATTTAATTGACAAGTTTCAATAATTCTTATTTTTAAAAAATGGTAAAATTGCTAGTAGCTAACGATAATTTTAGGTAGCGTAGGTTTAACATGCACGAACCTACCTGCTTCCTTTTACAACATATGTATTTATAGTATATACTGATTGAATTTAACGTGAATTATGGCAACGTGAAACAAATGTCCTTCAACTATCTGATCATGTATATTTATCAACAGAGAAAGCATCCTGCCTTAGTGCAAAAACCGGATAACTACGTGACAGCTCAAGGAAAAGATTCAAAAAGAAAATGTTCAGTATTAGACGATGGTCCTTCATGCAGCGGTGTTAAAGTAAAGACATTACCGAAGTGTTTTGCGGTGAATACTAAGAAGGTCAAACAATCTGTTCTTGATAAGTTGATTGCAGATTTTATCATACAAGGTGTGCATCCCCTATCAACCATGGAGCAACCAGCTTTTGTGAGATTAATTAAAGGTGAGTTGTGAGTTACAAATGTTGTTTACAATTATAGTATTAATATTACAGGTTAAGTTCTTTTAACGACCAAATACTAAAGCGTTTGGGTCATTGATCACTACGTAGGCTATATAACGAAGTTAAATAAAGGAAGACATATACAAACAACAGAGGCTAATATATTGCAATAATTTCATGAGAATCCACATACATATATTCTTAAAGCGCACTATCATTTACTTGAAGATATTATTGAATAACAAAATTTCATGAATAATTAGTATAATTATTGATCGAGTATATGTAGTTATTAGATGAATTCCTATAACGATGTATTTCATTATAGTAGCAATACATGTATATCATTATGTCAAAACTAGCATGCCCGCCAGTCAAAAATGTAGGAAATAAAGCTTGACAATATATATATATATATATATATATATATATATATATATATATATATATATATATATATATTCCTAACAATACTGAAAGTCCTTATTTTGCTATTTAATTCTGAATATGAAGTACTAATAATATATTTATGAATTAATGTACCACTCCTATATAGCTATAGAATATTCATATAGCTACATTTTATATTTAAAATTTTATATGCATACTATATATTCTCATTTCACTGTGAAAATCAATTTAACTCACAATAATCACACATTCCACCACCGCCCATCTAAATTCTTCAGTTGACGTCATTTCAAGGCGGACGCTAGGCCGAAATCTATAGAAGAAGAGAAAGTGACAAGAGCTCTACTGAAGAATAAACTAGATAGCACCTCTTACTTAAGTCTTACTGCAGATATTTGGTCAACTCGTTACCGTAGTTTTTTGGGCATTACAGTTCATTGGGTATGTTAAGATTTTGCTCTTTATGAAATATGAAATTGAAAATTTCTTTACAGTTAGTGAGTTATCAGCTCTTGGATGAAAGCCGACCTATTTGTTGGTGGAATTTCTTTCGATTATATTAATATGTAAAATTTATGGAAACAAGAATGAGACAAACATTGAACTGTTATTTATTTTTTTCAGTTTGAGGAAGCTGCTTTTGTCCGTCACAATGGAGTATTGGTTTGCTGTCGCTTGAAAGAACATAACTACATGATTTCTGAATATATGGAGAATATCATCAATGAATACGATACTCCCCTGCAGAAAATTGCGAGCACCGTCACTGATAACGACTCTAATTTTGTTAAAGCGTTTAAGGAATTTGCAGTCAGTGTTGCAAATGTGTCCACAGATTCAGAAGATGGAATCCAGGTAGCTGAAGAAGATCAGGGTGAGCACGAGCTGGAGGATAGTTATAAATGAGAAGTGCCTTAGATCAGGAAGAAGACCTTTCATTTGACCCATGGGGCTTCAGCCTACCTTAGCATGTGCGCTGTGCTTCACACACACTCAGCCTCGTCGCCACAACTGATACAAAACAGGTACTGAAAATATCTTCTTTTGCAAATGTCAATCATGCTGCGATGGGGAAATGCTCAGCATTATGAAACAAAAGCGGTCGTCCAAAATCAGCAGAGATTATCATAACTGTTATCAACTTCTCATTAAAGGTGCCTTGCATTACAAGGTGGAACGCTCTGCTTGATGCATCGTCATTACTTTTACAACACAAAGACAAATTGCATCAACTTATGACGTCCCTGGAACTTCCAGTGTTCAGAAATCACGAAATTGAATTACTTGGGGAGTATGTCTCAGTTTTAGCTCCTATTGCAATGGCAATTTATTGCCTACAGGGAGAACAAATCTGTTTTATGGAGAATTGCTCCCTACCTTGCTCACTGTGGAGAAAAAGCTAAAGAGCCTCCAGTCACGTTCAATGAAATTTTGCCAACCTCTTCTAAGTACAGTCACTAAGGGTTTTGAAAAGCGCCACCAATCTTATTTGACCTTGAAAAATGAAGCTAGCGTAACAGATGCCATTATTGCATCAACAAGCCATCCATTCTTCAAACTCCGCTGATTTGATATCGGTATTTCATGGGACAGTTCAAGCCACCAAGACTCTGTTAAAATTATTATGATTCAAGTGATTGAGAATTTAGCAGAGGGAGCCGAAGCTAAATCATCCAGTGGTGTATCGGACAGTGACGATTATTTTGGATTTACAAAACCAATTCGAACACGATCAACCGCAGATTTAGAATTGTTCAATTCTAGATAGATTTAGAATTGTTCAGTTCTAGATAGATATCCAAACATAAAAAAATATTCATTAAATACAACACCACTCTTCCGTTGTCAGCTCCTGTGGAACGGCTCTTCTCTTTAGGATTGGCCTTATCTCCAAAACGGAGTTCTTTATCTGACGAAACATTTCAGCAACTGATATTACTTAAATGTAATGCTAATATAAATAGCTAACTGAAATTTCATTCTATGGAACTTTCTATCTTTTTTGCAGTACCTAAGTCCAATTGTCATCAAATCCTACATTAGTAATTATAATATACAATTTCATTTTAATGGATATTTTTTGTTGTGATAGCAATGGTCATTATCGATTGTCATTATATATCATGTATTTGAAATGTATTTAAAAATGTATCTAAATACATTTAATGTATTTAGTATTTAAATACTAAAAACATTTTCCAAATTTAGTATTTAAATACTTTAAATGTATTTAGTGCCTACCTCTGGGTGTAGGTGCAGGGCAAACTGGCAGCCGAATTCAAGATCCTTGTGCTTGATTATCTCCTAAATAGGGAGTTTCCGATATCCTAGAATTAAAGGCTAAGAACTTAGGGGTGGTAGAGCGGGAAGCTCCCCTGATACATAAATCAAGGGGCGATGATTCAGGAAGTTCTCCACCTCCATAAAGAGGGTCAAGAGTTCATGCAGCGAAACTATTTTATTCATTATTACTATTTTTAGTCTTTTTTGTAAGGCGGATGAGGCGATCCCCGAACCATGCCTACCGAGGAGCCCTTGGTGGACTGAAACTCCACCTGATTCCTGTAAATTGGCGGGTCGTAACAGCGTTGTTGGAATATATGGTATGGGGTACTGAAGAGCTCGCGGTAAATCTCCGGAATGAGCGTGCGAATGATTGTAGCCCTCCATCCTCAACCAATCCAGGTGAATAACTGGCGCGTGGTGGCACACGTGAACATGAGAATGTAAACCTTCTTATTCGTTCTACTTTTTCGACATGTAGTCGCAAATGTATAGTCAATATCCGTTGTATAGAATGGTGGAGCAACCGAAACCGGTCCTTTGGGTAAAGGGTGCGGATCTGGGAGACCATACTTCATATTTGACAGTTTACGGCAAATAGGGCGCTGATCCGTGATTCCTTTACTCACTTGGTTGTCCTTCTGATCCAATACCTCGATTTTGCTCTCATCAGAACACACTGGGTACCCGGATGACCATGCGTATAATTGAACTGTAGTAACAGCAGGTAAGTGAAGTCATGATCGGTCGGCAAGATTATAGAGTATTTTGTGCTGTTTGGGAGATCAGAATAGGAAAGGCGCGTTTCGCATTTTATCATATCTTCCTGCATAAACATAGTCGGCTGTTCAATCTGGATGGAACACGACTTATGATGACGGTTCGCCAACTGTTTCCATTTTTCCAAATATTTGTCATGTGCCGTTTTAATCCATTAATTGATAGCAGCTCTTTTCTCTTCTAGGTTGAATTATGGCTGTCATATTCTGTTAGGTAAGATTTAGGGGTCACCTTACATTTGCTCAAAAGTAAAAACCTGAAAGTCAAAATAGTTATTTTTAACAGTTTATATAGTGAGCTATACCTATGTATTTAAAGGACTGACTCACTGCCCACTGGGATTAGAAAAACGTGGGTAGCAAGCGGTAATATTGTAGATTCAGGAAATATTTCACTATCCAGGACCTTTAACCCATAATTAATTGATGAACTTTTTAGTTGATTGGCTTGGCGTTAATGGATCGCAGGAATTGAATTTATATTTAACGTCTCCATGAGTACCCATGCGATAAGTTTCTAATTTCGTCCACCTTGTCCTAAATTTAAGGCTGATATGTGTTCTAAAACACTAGCTATTGGACAAAGATTTTGTTATCGGTCTACGTATTAAGTTATTTTAATACTGCCATTAATGGCGGTATTAATTCATTAATTAATCTAGCTGAAAAGAAAGAAGAGGTTAGCCCCTATTTAGAGATGGTTATAGATTTTCCGACTATTTTAGTCTTAGCCATGAACTGGAAGACATTTCTATTGTTGAATATAACAAAGACAACTTACACAGAAGCCTCCGTATTACTATCACAAAAGCAACCCTAAGCATTGTTTTAAGTGTGCCATCAAATTTATCCCACTGTCCTAAAGAGGCTCATCCCAATCCGGTTTTTCTTCCCATAAATCTTTCATAAACAACCTGGTATTAATAGTAATTATGAGAAAATATCCTATAGGATCGTAAATAGTGGCGATGGCTCTTAGAACTTCCTTTTTACTTTTGGCTTCAAAGGGCATTTGTCCATTGGGAAAAACAATTCATCGTTTCTAGTGTCCTAACCTAAACTAAGTACCTTAAATGGTTCTTTGGCTAAATTACCTTTCTCTCTGAAGAAAGCTTAACAGGTAGGAATTCGAATACCATTCCTTCAAATTAAAACTCGCTTCTTTTAATGCATCCCTTGCCTTTTTATAGAAATTATTTCTTCTCCAGAATAAAATGTACAAGTTATGTTATCTACTTAAATACCATTGCCAAAAATATCCAAGCATTTATCCCCCCTTGTCGGAATTAACTTAATCACTAAGATTTTTTAAAAAATTGCGTTGGTTAATGATTGACCAGGATTTGAATAGTAGTTTAGACTTATGCTAACAGCAGAAGTCAAATACTACCCATAAGGGAAGATGTTGGTAAATCGTTCCCTACGCCGTTATATGATAAATAGTGAATTTTTTGCATCCTCTATAGCAGGGTTACTTGACCTCACTTCCTCTAAGTATCCTTCACTAATTGCTCCATAAAAATGTTATTGTAAACCTGCAAAGGAGAACGGTTATCTCGCCTCAATTTGGCTACCATATTTAGAAGACTGGATTATTAGAGCATCATTAAGGAGATGGCTATGAATTATTTTCCATGATAACCCTACAACGAATCTACCTTCCCTATACGAAAATTTGAAATCTTTTCCTCTGCAATAGACGAGGTTTAAGAAGAAGTCCTAAGGAGTTCATATCCCAGATGGTCTAGATAGATATCATCCTTGGCTGATATCGCTTTTTTTTGTCGTTGAATTTCTCAAGACCTTTAGCGATGGCTTTTAGTAGGGCCACTCTCACTCTAATGAAATTAGAGGTTCCGTTAGCCGGAGGTAAAGGACCGACTGGTATAGCCCATACTTTGGAATTTAGGTATTACGTCTTCCTTATGAAGAATTTCATCTACAAATTCATTGTATGTCTTCCCCAATGAAGAAGGATACGTTCGAAACCAAGTAACCCGAATTTGGGTCGGATATTTTTACCTTTAATTCCGTAATTGTTGATTTTGCCTTAATTAACCGAGGCATAGGTCGTCATGGAACTTATCGATTACTAGAGCATTAATACTTGCCAGCCCACCAGCGGTTATTATTTCGCACATTACTTCTGCTTATTCTCTTGTTGGGACCTTTTGATTGAACCCATTTAGAGATTCTTAATCTTACGATATATGGGTAAACTCAACCTATTGGCTAGGTTTCTGTTAATAAAGCTTTTATGAGAAGTCTGATCGAATAGAACCCTCGTAGAACTTCTTCCTTTAGACCCTGCCACCCTATTTTTGGCATTGGTAGGTCAGTGGCATAAAAACAATTGGAAAATAATGTATTGACGTTGGATTTTTTTTCCTACTTGGGAGAAATTGCATTAAATATGTTTTCATCTTTGTATGAGAAAAGACAGACTTGTATGGTCTTCTTTGATATCTCATACAGCCAAACTTAGATTTACGCACTTTTCTATAATGATTCGATCGTACACAATTTCAACCTTTTAACTTGATTTAGATTATCAGAAGAGGAAATATATTTGGGGTATGCATAAGCCTTAGGGTGTTAGCAGATGTATAAATTTGTTAATACGTTAAATTTAATTTTAAGCGACCTATAATTATGATCTCGTACTGTAGAGGCCAATTTACACATCAATATTGTTATGATGAAAATCCCTGCAACATTAAATATTATTATTTTGATCATTATTCATTTGTTATTATGTATTATAACTATTATGTATTACTAGAATTGAGTATTGTCATTATTAGTTTAAGTTATTATTATTTATTATTAAATAATATTATTTATTATTATTTACTCTTATCATAATGGCAATCCCTGTACAGACATCGGTCAGGTAGGCATAGTACCTTGGTGGACTGCATGGCATCCTGGGATCACCTAGCACCAGGGTATGATAATAATAGGTGATCACCCAGCATACTAGTTAGTGGACCAGCCTATCTCTACTTCTCTTAATTACATACCCTCCTACCTCTTTCGACTTTCCACACTTGCTCTTTTTTCCACAGAGGTTATGGCTGCCCGGCGCTCTTTCGTCCTCTTACGAGCCTTAGTCGAGTGGCAGTGGATACCCTGAGGTCCCTACCTGCTGCGAGGGCCAAAGCCCGTTGGCTACCTCCAGTATTAGCTATGGAGTGTGTTCAGTCATTGACTACACACGTAAGGTGACTTCCAGGACAATTTCGCCTAAATGGCAGGCCGGGTTGGCAAAGCCGATCAACGCTGGACCGGACCCGATTAATGATCACATTCTAGAATTTCTGATCCAATGCGGACGTTTCTCTTAACCTTCGGAGAGGGGTGGGGGGCTCATAGTATCTAGTTCCCATGTGTTTTTCCTCGTTTTTTTCTAATCATAGTTACAACAGAGGGCAATAGTGGGAAAGCGCATGGAGATCCGCCTCCAAACGTGGCATCGCCCTCCTTAGGTGTCGGGGAAGACGACGTAACACGAGACACCCCTTCTACCGGTGGAGGGGCTCGCCTCTCACCATCCGTATGTAGTAAATAAGCTTATCCTTTGTCATTTGGTCTGCTCTCGGGCAGCTCCCCCTCTGAAATAAAGGTGCTTCCCCCCCCCTTTGCTTTGTCAAGGGCCCCTCGAACATTCTTCTATGGCAGAGTAGGCTTACTCCTATTCTAGGTCTACGGGTGTGGTGGATTTCCCCTCAGCTCCCTCTCTGAAGGCGACATCTCCCTACCAGCGACAGTCCCTCCTTTGTTAGTAAAGATGACTGTTAAGAGAGCAGGGAGGGGGCCCAAAATTGACAGCTGCTGGTAAGAGCGATCCGATAGGGCCACGCCCTTAGAGGGGCAAGGAGAGAAGGGCACATCCATCCCCCCCTGCAGTCCTAAAGTCCCACATTTACAGCTTTAAGAGAACGGCGTACCCTCTTCCCTCTCTTACCCGATGGGTGTCGGTTCGTCGTCCAGAGACGAAACGAGAAAAATTGCCTCAAATATGATCCGTGATGCCTTTGGAGGGATAGTCCCTGAAATGGAAATGGTCTCCAGGGCAAGCTTTCCCTCAGAGGGCTGGAACTCCCGAAGACTCACAAGGGGAGGAGAGACCTCTTCCAGTGGCTGGTGCCCCTTTGACAGCCAAGACCTCCATTTCAGAGAAGGATCTTGCTGAGGCCATTTAATCCGATCTAAGGCTCCTTCCAGTGGTGGAAAGAATCGGGTTCAATCCGCACCCTCTTCTCCCCAGAAGAAAAGGAACAGGAAGACCAAGAGGATTAAAGACTCCGCTTCCTCCGCAGGTGCTCTGGAGATGGACGGTTCCGCTGCCGTTTAGCCAGCGACTAGGCCAAGATCGACACATCAGGGTCCGAGACGCCCTCTGATGGGGGTGGGAGAGCACAGACAAAGACGAACGTCGCAAGTGCGCTGAGCGGAGCCTCGATTACGTCGGGCTCCTTCATTGAGAGATAACCTGGCGTTTTCGAGCCCGCTGGCTTCAAACGCTTTCTGATAATTTGCTCCAGTGATGGCAGTATGTTGGCCAAGGGCAACGTGATGCATCAAAGAAGAGAATTAGCTAGTTTGATTTGTAGAGGGCCGAATGTAACCCGTTTCTCGAACGGGAGCCTTCTGGCGAATGCGTTGGATCTCTCCGAGGCGGTCAGGATTAGTGCCCTTCGGACACTTAATGGCTCGCCGGTGAGTGTGACGCCGCACTCAGATAAGAACTTTGTGAAAGGAGTGATTTAAGACAGAGGTGTTATGCACTATTCCGAAAAATACATCACCTTAGAGCTGGCCGGCCATGGGGCCGTCATGCACTCTTCCTTTGGTTTGGCCGTGACAGGCTCCCTGAGTCGTTTCGCGCCGGTTGGTATCGTTACCGCTTGAAGGCATTCGTCTCACTTCCTCGGAGGTGCTACTACTGCCACTGCTTCGACGATACGAACCTGTAATGCATACATGCAAAGTTGGGTTTGCTCAAAGTATTTGTAAGTTGCTCAAAGACCGTATACGATAATTAACTATTGTGTATGGTCAGAGGTGTCAATTGCAGAGAGCCGCACCCCGCTTCTTTGAAGCAATGTGGTGCGTATCTCCTGACCGTTCATGCTGCGGATTGTCTCTCATTTTGCGAGGCTAAGGACTTGGTCTAGGCGCTCCTGCGCTGCCTTGGACGTCTTATGGCTCAATTTTAAAAAAGGCACCGACTGCTCCTGGCTCTTCCAGGCCTACGAGCACGGTCGTTTCAGCGCCCATTCTGAACTCTTCTGGAGTTCTACTAATTCCGAGGTGTCCTCTGGTAGAACTGGCGGCACATAGGGCTCACATCCAGTCTAGGCTAAAGCCAGGGCTCTCCTTCCTCTCTCATCGTGACCGTTGCACGTAAGGCGAAACAGCTGCGCGCCTCCACCCAGTCGTTAGAGTCACAGGAGGCAAGACCCTTGAAGTTGGTCGTGATGCAGTCTTTCTGGATTCGTAAAGTTGCCCCCTGAAAGGAGGACAGCTCCTACACCCCGACTGAAGGCTGGACTGGGTAGTTCGAAGCCTGTGGATCCTCCAAAGGAGGGACCCCCGATTCCGAAGCCGACCCGCCCAACTAAGGTTTCGAGGCGGAGGGAGGAAAAGAATCGTAGAGTGAGCCCAACCTTCCCCGATAAGTCCTCGAAGGCGACAGCACATTCAGCGCCTTGTTTAGCCAACAGCGCCCGGATTCTGACTCCGGAAAGCGTACACCGATTATTAGAGGGTCTTTTTTTCGAAAAGGGCACCCGTAGCTTCTCCGAGCTAGGTCTGGAAGGCACATTCTTTCAATAGAATTGCTAAGGACGCCGTGAAAACTGGAAGGAGCTGCGGAGGCTCGTCTTATCCCTTCTCCCGTTAGCTATCTTTTTGTAGGAGACCATGCTAGGCACGTGCCTCATGCCGCCCTTCCAGATTATGACTGCTTTGCGACCCCACCACCATGGAATGGGGTACGGGCAGGAGGATACGCCATTTACACTAAGCAGGATGTATACATTCTTCTCTTTTTTTTTAAATACATCATTTCAGGCAGAAGTAGCGGAGGTGCACCTGGATAAGGAGATATACTGTTATTTCTGCGTACATTCCACTGTCAGTCGACTTCAAAGCGGGGGAGTTCTGCTGCATCGTGACGCCGTTCCCGATGCCATTTCTACTGCTTGAGGATTTGAACACTAGACATCTCCTTTAGGAAGAATACACGATCAACCCCATAGTTCAGGTCCTTTTTTACCTGATAGACGAGCTGGAGATAGGTGCCCTAAATGTGGATGAGTTTACGCATCACTGCCCGAGAACCGCTTCATTTCCGTTTTGATCTATCATTGTGCCCTCTGAATGCACAGCCTGATTTTGGGTGCAAGGTATTCAATGGATTCTATGATAGAAATCACTCTTCCACTAAAATATCTTTTTCTGGACCGCTGGCGCCTAAGAGACCGCGGTAGTGCCTGGCGCGGGCGCAGTGTTCCGCGACCACATTAGTCTGCGGCGATTTTAACTATCCAAACGTTAATTATAGTAAACTAACGTCAGATAAAGCTGGGGAGAGACTACTGAACTTTATTCTGGAGAATTTTCTCGTTCAAAAAGTGGAGGAACCAACTCGTGATAATAATATCCTCGATTTAATCATGGCGACTGACGAGTCATTGGTAGAAAATGTTTGTTTGGGAGAGCATTTAGCCTCGAGTGACCATAATGCGATTAGATTCGTAGTAAACACGCATGTAGAAGTAAAAATTAGTACACAGCTCATGCCACGTTTTGGTAGCTGTAATTGGGATACTTTTCGCGAAAGGATTAAGGATGTAGACTGGGGAATGCGCTTCGAGAATAGGTCAGTAGGAGAAATGTACACTGAGCTTCGGCGTAACAACAAGGAAAGAAGGTACCCTAGGAGACCTTACGGTCCATTCAAAGAGGGTACCTTTGGACTAGCAATTGAGCGGGCACAAGGCTGCTCAATTGTTTTGCGTCCCTAAACGGCCACTTTTCAAGACTTTGTCTAGTCTTGACTTGAACTGGTCAACAGATTCACTGTTGACAACTTCCACTGGAAGTGCGTTCCACATACCGCAGATACTGTAAGTGAAAAAATTTCCACACAGATTGCGGTTGTAACGCTTCAGTTCAAGTTTAAAGCCGTGATTGCGCGTTCTGTTCTCACTCAGTGTGAAAATATCCCGATAGTCAACATTGTCGAACCCTCGAAGTATTTTGAAAACCTCGATGAGCTGACCACGCTGTCTACGGGTTTCCAGCGAGAACAGATCTAATTCCCTTAGTCTATCGTCATAACTTTTATGTCGGATAGAGGGAATCAGCTTGGTTACCCTGGCTTGTACGCGTTCCAATCTCGCGATGTCCTTTCGCAATGAAGGACTCCAAAATTGTACGGCATACTCCAGGTGCGGTCGGACAAGTGAGTTGTACAGGCACAGTACAATCTCCTGGTTCCGATAACCAAACTGGCGCTTAATATAGCCTAGCATCCTTTGGGCCTTTTTCTCCGCCTCAATGCACTGTTTCGAGAACTTGAGGTCACTAGTAATAGTAACACCCAAGTCCTTCTCAGTGTCACTCGATTCAAGAGCAGTGCCCTTAAGGATATACTGAGATTGGGGATTTCTGTGGCCGATATGCATCACTTTGCATTTGCCCACGTTAAAAGGCATTTGCCACGTGTCCGACCACTCCCCAATCTTCCCAAGATCTTCCTGCAGGCGGGCAGTATTTCCATCCTTTGCAACGTTCATACCAAGCTTGGTATCGTCGGCAAATTTGGAAATCTTGGTAACCATGTCACCGTCCATGTCGTTGACGTAGATGATGAATAGTAGTGGTCCCAGGACAGAACCTTGAGGCACCCCGCTAGTAACGGGCACCCACTCAGAAGACTGTCCATTTACCACCACCCGTTGCCGTCTGCCACTTAGCCAGTTCTTGATCCAGCCGGCTACCTTTCCGTCTATGCCAAGCGCTCGCACTTTCCGGAGAAGGCGGCGGTGTGGTACCTTATCAAAGGCTTTCTGAAAGTCTAGGTAGACCACATCTACCGCCTTGTCCCGATCGTGCTCACTCCTTAGTGTAAATTTCGACTTAGTAAAGTATGTGCACCGTAAAAGCGGGAAGTCGATGAGAGCGCCGTGGGTTAGCCCACTAATATTAAGCTTAATTAAGGACCGAAATAGAAAATTTTAAATACATAAGAACAATGAGTCATTTATAAGTCGGCAAAATTACATAGATTCTCGAAGAGAAGTTACACGGGCGGTTAGAGATGCGAAGCGGAAATATGAAATAAAACGCGAAGGATTTGAAGAAGGAACCGAAACGGTTTTACGGCTATGTAAACAGTAGGAAACCCTTAAAAGGTTCAATAGGGCCGATTAAAGACAAAGATGGTCGTTTGACGGAATTTCCGGCTGAAATGTCTAAAATTTTAAATGAACATTTCACAAGCGTCTTTACTGTTGAAGATTCGTCCGAATTAGGATCGTTAGTTGAAGAAGTAGATAATAGTGATATTTGCATATCCGATATAACAGTTAATGAAGTGGAAATTCTTAAATATATTAACCTGATGAAAAAGTCGAAATCACCAAGGCCCGATGGCGTTTACCCCACTCATTTAAAGGAACATAAGAATGAGCTTGCGAAGCCGTTGCGTGCAATTTTCAATCGCTCATTAGAAGTTGGCGTAGTCCCTTTAGACTTCAAGCGTGCAAACGTTACACCAATATTTAAGAATGGGAATAGATACGAAGCAACGAATTTTCGTCCTATTAGTCTAACTTCGGTAGTTGGAAAGCTTTTAGAATCGGTAATTAGAGATAGAATAGTAAGCCACCTCGAGCTAAATAATCTGATTAAAGATTCCCAACATGGGTTTAGGCGTGCGAAATCGTGCTTGACAAATTTGCTGGAATTCTTCCAAAAAATGATTTGCGTTTACGACGAAAGCAAAGCTGTAGATGTAATCTATCTAGACTTTAAAAAGGCGTTTGACACCGTTCCGCACGAGAGATTGATTATTAATGAAAGTTAAAGCAATCGGTGTGAAGGGTAAGATATTGAATTGGATTAGAAAATGGCTGAAGGATCGTTCGCAGCGAGTAGTTATTAATGGTGAATGTTCTGATTGGGTCAACGTCAGTAGTGGAGTGCCACAAGGTTCGGTTCTTGGCCCATTATTGTTTCTAATATATATAAACGATTTGGATAATGGCGTATTTAGTATGATTTCTAAATTTGCTGACGACACGAAGCTGGGCAACCGTGCCTATGTAAGATCGGATGTAGAAAAATTACAAAAGGACCTAAACTTGATTGTCAGATGGGCGGATAAGTGGCAAATGCAGTTTAATTTAAGTAAATGCAAGGTGATGCATTTGGGTTGCCATAATTTGAGGGTAGAGTATACCATGAAAGGCCAGGTCCTCGACGTGGTTAAATTGGAAAAAGACCTGGGAGTTTTAGTCTCGGATGACTTTAAAGTCACGAAACAATGCGCGGATGCATGTAAAAAAGCAAATCGTGTGCTGGGTTATATCGCGCGTAATTTCATGTTCAAATCCAAAGATATAATTTTACCGTTATATAAATCACTTTGGCGTCCACTGCTCGAATATGCGGTTCAATTTTGGGCTCCATACTTAAACAAAGATATCGCGCAATTAGAAAGAGTGCAGCGTAGGGCTACAAAATTAATTCCCGAGCTGAGAAACAGGCTCTACGAGGAAAGACTCAGGGCATTAGATTTGCCATCTCTCGAAGGCAGAAGATTACGTGGCCAGCTGATAGAAGTATTTAAAATATTGAAAGGATTTTCAAACGTTGTTTATATGAATTTGGTCGAATTGGATCATAGGGGAAACACTCGGCAACACGGATTAAAATTAGTGAACAAGCGATTTAACACTAGTATAGCCCAAAACTATTTTACGTTTAAAATTACTCAAATTTGGAATAGGCTACCCACCCACGTAGTAGATAGTACGTCGGTAAATATGTTTAAAAACCGTCTCGACGCGCACTTAAATAGTATAAATATAACGTAGTCTGAGCACACTAAATAAAAACGTCTTTGCAAAAGGAGTTTGGAGCGGAGGAACAATGAGTAAAAATTATGACTAAAAATGATGCCAGCGATTTCTCTTGCATGTGTAGTTTAGATATCCATTTTATTTTAGGCCTATCCTATAAATAGTCTTACTATCCTAAAATTAGATTTTCACCACTAGCAGTCGAGGGCTGCGGAAGTTGAAAAGAAAAACTTTCTATCACCCCCCCACCCCTAGGTTGAAGTAGTTAATATGCATGACATTGTACACATGTAGATAAGTGTGTACAGTAGATCATATATAAAAATAAAAAATAAAATAAAATAATAAAAATAATAAATAAATGTATAACATGTTAGAGATACACTCGTAGATAAGTGTGTATCGTAGTTATGGATGTAGTGTAGCGGACTAGCCTCGAGCGGACCTTAGGGTCTTTGCTGGTCCTAGATTCTGTAGTTCTGTAGTTCTTCTTCTTATAAAGGAATTATTAGAAATAACTGATAAAAAAATTAAATATACTTAGGTGACAACCGAACTAAAAGAAAAAATCTTATTCAAACACCTTCAAAAAATCTCGTTCTTAAAATATAGAGTTATGGATATAAAATTTTAATATAATATTTTAATTCAGCCTCTTTGGAGCACAATGCGTATCACGATGGAAACATGCCAATGTATACGGATGGCTCCAAGCCCCAAGAAGGGGTCAGTTTCCACGCAGTATCCCCTCTGTTTGAAGACGACGGTGCTCTGCCAGGCGCTGCCTCTGTCCTAACTGCCCATTTGGTTGCAATACACCGCTCGGTACGGGAGATAACGCAACGTGCCCGGTTCAGAGAGCGGATTGTCATTTATAGCTACCCACAAAGCGCCCTGAAAGCTGTCGGGGCATTGGAATCCCCGCATCCCCTGTCTCGCGATATCCGTGACTCCACGGTTATGGCGAGCCGGGCGGATGTCGAGAGTATCTTCTGCTGAGTTCCTGGACATGTGGGAATTGCGGGGAATGAGCGCGCCGATGAGGGCGCCAAAGAGTCCGCGAAGACTCTGCGACTGAACCAGCATTTCGCTCTTCCTCACACCGACTACAGGCAGGAATACGGGCAGCTCTCCGAGCTGCTTGGCAAAGAAGATCGGAGACGGCCGAGGGGAACTTAAAGTTGCGTGTCATTGCGTCCTGACTGATTCCACGGACCTACTCCCTAATGCCGCGACGGCTTCCGGTTGCTTTTTGTCGTCTCCGAATTGGATACACTCGCGGGACGCACCGCCATTATTAATGGAGCGCTCGCCTGTATCTTATTGTGACGAATGCGTTGTCCCCCAGACCGTTCGGCACATTTTTGTTGAATGCCTCAGTCTGGGTGATCTTCGCGCACGTTACCTGTCCCGGTACCGGAACGAGCGGGGTCGCTTCTATTCGGGACGGGTTCGTGTACACAGACTTGTGGACTATCTGACCCTTTAGACGAGCTTGGCCTTTTCCATTTTATCTGACTCTTTGTTGTAGGTCATATGTTCCCGCGCCGGGAAAAGGCGGAACTACCCCAAACGCCGGAGCGCGATTCCTTCTACTTGCCTTTTGTGTATTTTGTTGGGTTTCTTATGTGTTATTGTTGTCTTTTTTAGCTTGTTTCTTACCCTTTATTTCTGTTTTATCTTTGTTATTTGTGTTTTAATCTAACCTAGTATTAGGCTTTGCGGGAATTACGAAGACCTTTTCCTGTATGTAGAGATCAGGTCGGCTTTTTAAATTAAAACAATATCATCTTCCCTATTTGTTTAATAGGCTTTGCTACCATTGCAAAATGTAGTGACTTACTACTGTTACCTTGTACCTATTGTCATTTCCATTTATTTTACCACCTATTCAAATCTTTTCATACATAACAAAAATAAAATACTCTTCGAAATACAAGAGAAAGATTTTTTTTGGCTTGACTTCCATGACGTCACGCGATTTAGTGACATAAATAAACCTCAGGCGACCAACATTTCCGTCCGTCTCTTGTGAAGGAAGCCTTACACTCTATGGCCAGAACAAGGTCGATCTTTCGTCCATGGAAAACAATGGACCGGAAAATGCAGCGAGAAAGGAAAATATCCTGCAGGAAAGTTTCCATGCTATGATGCAAGTTCCCTCCTATATAGGAGTATTTATGTTGAAACAATGGGGTTGTTTATGAAGATAAATGTGTCCGGTTACCGACAGATCAAACACCATCAAGAAAGCTGCTACAAACGCCAATGGTGCAAAAGAAATACGGAATTATTGTGGGCCTATTTAACTCTATAACGATAGGCCAGCAGCATAAATTCTTAAAAGCAATTCGAATCAGTTTTACCCACGTACTTATAAGATTATCGTAAAATACTAATGGTTTAAAAGGATTCTAGTCACGCCTATGAAATCATTTCAAATTAGCAATGGCCACCATATCACAATCTTGATTCAAGCATAGAATTTACCTGGAACATGTACAGTTTCCCATTCTGTCAGATGCGTTTCAAATTTATGATATGTAAGGGTCTTTTTTCTATTTTCTTACTCTCATTGGCGATTTTGAGCTTAGGAATCCACTAGTTAGCGCTTTTGTTTTTCTAGATCTGAAATTCCGGTGAAAGGAAGAAGGAGGCATTTCTGAAGTCCGAGTATTATATAAAAAATGCCGAACAGGTACGTTTCCTTACAGAATGAACTTGCACTTCGTAGACAGACTTTCGGTCTGTGGTCTCCGTCCTATCCGGCTCTGGCAACGGGCTTTTCTTCTAAAACATTTTAAAAAGTTTCAAGCACATAACTCCTAATAATTTACGCTTGGTGCATTTTTTTCAGATCCATTCGTATTTACTCTGCCTAAAAGTATGAAAAAAAAACATTTATCGGAATTCTTTTAAAATGTGGAAAATTTCAAACCGCAGGGTTGTTTTTTTCCGATTTAAATATGCTCTAAAATTTACTTTTGGTTTATTGGATTTTAGGGGTCAGTAGTTATTTCCTTAGGCTAAAGATTTGTATCATGATTTGAAGGTAAAATATATAAATATTTATATCCCAACCACATTTTATTAATAAATAGACTTACTTGATGGGCGCAGTCAATATTAACAATGATGTCTCATCTTCTTCATGACTGTTTCAATTCTTTTTGGCATGATGGATACCAAATTTGTGATGATATCATGACTGATGCTGCTACATTTTTATTCAATCCGCACCGCAACCGCTCACAATCGATGGCTTCTGTTTACCAACCACCAGTTTGATAATCACCCACAGAATCTTTATCGGGTTCAGATCAAACGAATTCCAGGGCCAAGGTCCCAAAGGTTATTTTCAGCCAAGATCCTTTGTTATTGCTTTTGTTCTGTGACGAGGTTCGCCATCATGCTGAACAATACAGTTATCATCCCCAAATTGGTCCTGAACCTTTTCGAAAATGTGTTGATGAAGTACGTTTTGGTACCATTTTGAGTTTAGGGGAGGGAAAAATTGTTAGTGTTCCAGTTCGCTTAGATAAGAATCAGCCCCAAGACTTGGAGGGGTCCGGATGCTTCACTCTGGGCACGACACAGGACTCGTGCAAGCGTTCCCCTTTTCACCTCCTAACGAGAAATCTCCCAGAAGCTTCAAAGAAGCGGAAGGGATCTTCACCAGGGAATATCATTTAGCTCCAATCTTCAACAGTAAATTCTTTATATTTCATAACAAAGTGGAACCTATCTGTAACGTTCTTCTTATTAAAATTAGTCTTTTTCCCAACCCTTCTCTACTTAAGACCTTTGTTGAAATATCTCCTCCTCACTGTTGGCGCTGAAGCGTTCACACCTACCCTTTCCAATCGTGAGCAAGCTTAGCACTGGAGGCAACATTCGTCCAGAATATAAGAGATAAAGAAATGAAAGGAGGCGGAGTGCTGTTTGTTGGCTTTCTAGATATATATAGAAAGCTTTTATATGTCGATTAGAAGAGAACGGGAAATGTAGGGGTAAAAAAAGATTGTTGGTAGTTGTGTGGAATACGAAACGTGTAGTATTTAAAAATACACCCAAACTGTCATTCTCCAGGCTCGCAGGACCTATAACGACATATAAAAAGAGTGACATAACACTGAACCATATCTATTTGTTTTGTTTTTTTACGTGTGATTCCTGAAGCAAATTCTTTACAGTCTTGGTGTCTTCAGCAGATCCCTGTCAAATTCGAGGCGGAATCAAGTATTAGTGAATCGTTCTCTTCAAGCTTATTCTAATCGTTTACTGAAAAGGGAGATGAAAAAATATCTATGGATCTCGCATTAACCGCCCCGTTGGTCCATTTGTCTACATATTTGTACTTAGGTAACTCTATTCCGCATCTTTGCTTCATGGTTTTATGTATGTCTTTCTGGATACAATTTAACGTTAGTTCTCTCTCTTGGTACTTTGGTTAATGATCTTCAAGGTCACATCCGTTCTGATTTTAGGTGAATTTCTCTTCCTTCATTATATATACATATTTTTTTAAATATGTCTGTATTTATGACAGTTATTATGTTTTCATGGTTGTATTATCCTTGTGATGAAGATTTGTTACCTATAATCAAGGGACGAATCTACAGGGATTTTTAGGGGGTGGGGGAAGATCCAGGGATTCTCCATACTTAAGCGGGAGGAAAAAATACCCTGTAAGATTCATATATGAAGAACCAGGCAATGGCTTCGCCACTCCCCCCTTGCGCTTCGCTACTAAGATTAAAATTTAAAATCTAAAAAAAAGCAGCCATGGTTAAATTTTTATACATTTTCTGAACTTCACCAATTATAATAATTTTAAAAAGGAACTTTAAACTAAATTTCCCCTCTTTCAAAATATCACGTTGCTAAAATATAGTTATAGAAGAAGATATATAAAAATAAATTTTCTGAACTTTACCATCTGAAATTCTCTGGGTTTTAAAAAATTCACAAAATTTAGATACTAACGGCCGTATGCTTAGATAAATGTGTAGAGCACAAAGTGCATTCCACTCCAAAACAGTAAGCTTAAAAGAAAAGTGGATTGCACATCTGTGACGTGCTACACAATTTCGCCGCGTAGCTGTTAACATTATTGAAACAAATATGGAGAAATGTGGAGAGCAAAGTGAATCGCTCCGACCCTGTTCACTTTGCGTTACACATTTTATAATTGCGTTGCACGCTGCATTACAGCTTTTGATTCCACTGATATATTCCTCAGTTAGTGTGTGGATGGTTCAAACTAAAGAATTAATGCTGTTATGGGTAAAAAGTGATAGCCCAAATATCCGTTAAACATCGTGAATATACTCATCAAAATACAAGACAACAACAACAACTTCCAGCACGGTGAGTAGATGACAAACATCTCACATTCTTTTTTTATTAGGTTAATAGGTACATAACTGTTTACTTATATAGTTTTACCGATTAATTCGTTTATTTTTGTTAAAAGCTTAATTAGGTTAGGCGATGTTTTGTTAAGTTTTGGGACAATAACAAAATATGCAGTTAAAATCATATTTTGCCGCTCCTAGCAGCTAATGCCTGTGGGTCGCATCTTGTAAATGAGTGTATATATATATATATATATATATATATATATATATATATATATATATATATATATATATATATATATATATATATATATATATATATATATATATATATATATATATGTATATATATATATATATATATATATATATATATATATATATGTATATATATATATATATATATATATATATATATATATATATATATATATTTATTTATATATATATATATATATATATATATATATATATATATATATATATATATATATATATATATATATATATATATTTATATATATATATATATATATATATATAATATATATATATATTTATATATATATATATATATATATATATATATATATATATATATATATATATATATATATATATATATATATATATATATATATATATATATATATATATATATATATATATATATGCTATAAAACTTATTTGCAGTTTGTTGTTCCATACTACATATGATTTTTATTACAGCAATATGTTAATATGTTCTCTGAACTTCGCGCGATCGGAGAGCTTCGTGACGTGGAATTCTTGAATAATTGTGGATCGTATGAACTTGTTTGAACTGCCTGATCAAGAGTTCATCATGAGGTTCAGACTGAATAAGGACTCTGTCAGTCGAGCGATTCACCTCACCTTCCATGCGTTGCCACATCCTCTTCAGTTGGACAATATTCTTATGTGGTCCAAGTGCAGCATGATTTTATTGCTTTTAAATGGACCGCCAAGCCTCTGCCTTTTTTTATTTTTCCTTTCACGGAAAACTCAGTCTTTTTATTCCCCAGGATGTCTTTTCTGGCTGCATATAATTCACCCAACAACTCCTGCTGTCTTCTTGAGGCGTAACATGAACTTAGCACCTTTTTCTCCATTTCCATGACAACGCTGAGGGATCACGTGGAACTGAACAAAAATGTAAACGAATCACGAACAGTACTACCAACTTCGCCGCATGTCACAATTGTGGACTGCACAATTGTGGAAGTGTCACGCCACACAATTCTCAGCTTTAAGCATACGAAAAATTTGTGTAAGTCACATGTGGTGTGCACCGGTAACACAATTGTGAAGTGACACATTTTGTATTTAAGCATACGGACGTTATATTTATTTCTGAACTTCACCATTTTGTTTTTTGATATTATAAAAGAATTATTAGAAATAACTTTGATAAAAACATAGGTCATAACCAAACTAAGATGAAATTATTATTCAAATACTAAAAAAAATCCCCTTCTTAAATTATAGAGTTAGTAAAAAATGCAGAAATGATCTTTTAAGTTGCTCGCTTAACAAATTCCACTTAGTTCAAGTTTTCACGAAGCATTTTGCAATCAGGAAGCAACGAGCAAAGATATCCAGACTCGTTTTTACGAGATTAACTCAGTATCTCTTCACCCTTTGGTCTGTGTAGGTGTGTTAATACCGACGCTCTGAGAAAACAAGCGCGAAAATCGTGGTGTATGTGTATAAAATACTAGCATGTTTACATCTAATAGATGGTCAAAAAACCGATCTGGAGCCATTGTATGATCATTTTAATTGGAGTAGTGACCCGAAACGTGCGTTGAGTAAGTACTTAAATTATTTCACAGTAATTGATATGCAATTGGATAAAGTCTTTTACTTGCAAAAGGGCATTTTTGTGTGAAAAGAAGAAAAAAAACAACTTGATTTTCCATCGGAAGATCAACGTAAGGAGGATGGGTAATAATGATTCGTGCCCTGGTTTTGATGTATTCCCGTTTCGATTCCCGTTGGTTTTCCTTCCCAAATTTTCTTATCTTTAGTGAGTCGAGGGTAGATGGCAAGGCGAGCTCTGCTGTGCTCCTTTTCTTGGTAAGGGAAACGACCTCGTTGGATTATATAACATTCCTTGTATTTATTTTAAAAGAGTGATTCTTAAACGAATGGTGGGGGTGAAGTTTGGGGGAGGGTGAACACAACAATTAGGTTGATTAGGTCAAGGAAGGCGCGCACCTCTCCCAAAGGAAAGTGACCCGGGTAGGAATTATGGGCATCTTCAAACTTAGCTATGAAGCAGCATTGAAGAGGTCATTCTTTTATAAGAAGTAGTCACGCGAATACCCCCACCCCCCATCTAACTCTATCTCTCCTTCCCTCTCCTACTCATCCCCCTCCTCTCTCTCTCCCTCACTCACTATCATTCTCTCTATCTATCTTTTTATCTCTCTCTCTCTCTCTCTCTCTTTCTATATATATATATATATATATATATATATATATATAGAGAGAGAGAGAGAGAGAGAGAGAGAGAGATATCGCGCCCTCTCTCTCTCACTAACTTTCTCTGCCTTTCTCTATCGAACTTTTGCTTATTTCCTTCTTTCTCTATCCCATTTATTTCTCTCTTTCTCTGTCGTTTTCTTACAGTCTGTTATTTATGATTCTCGGGAAGACTTTATAGACACACGAAATAAGACTGATTGGTCTGTAGTTTGTAAGATCCCTTTGAACACCTTTTTTGTGTAGAAGGGTTTTTATGGCATTGTGCCATTCCTCCGGAATCTTTCCTTGTTTTTAATATTAAGTCAAGAGGGCAAAGTTAATTCTACCTAAATGACATCGCCAGAATCTTTCAGCAAGTCCGAACTGATTTTGGCATGACCCGGTGCTTTGTGGCTCTTCATATGTTTGAGTGCAATTTCAATTTCTAATTTAAGAACCAATGGGACATTATTGACTGTGGTTGTTTGTTATAGTTGTCGATTGTGTTGTTGCTTGAGTACAAATTTTCATAGGACTCGTTACCTTTTTTCAATTATTTTTTCTAGATCATTAACGCTCCTGAAGAGGGTTGAGGAGCTCCAGGAGAATTCTCTAAAGGATTAAGGAACTTTATTATTGTCATTATCTTTCACTGATATACATCACGCCAATGTGATATCTTCCATTCCATTATATATATATATATATATATATATATATATATATATATATATATATATATATATATATATATATAATTTAAAGGCGAACGTAAGAACACAGAGGACGCTCAGGTACAAGTAATTTATTTGGCAATGAAAAACAACGTTTTAGGCGTATCGCCCATCTCTAGGTTCTAAAATCCTAAAAATATACAATTAGATATGATAAAAATTTTATGTACAGTAAACTTACGAGTATTATGAAATTTTATAATAATTGTTTGTTTTCGAAGATTTTATATAAGATTTTCATAATAGGTTTACTGTCCATAACAATTTAATTACATCTTATTGTATTTTTTTAGGATTTTATAACCTGAAGATGGGCGATACGCCCGAAACGTTTCATTCCCAAATAAATCACTTGTACCTATATATATATATATATATATATATATATATATATATATATATATATATATATATATATATATATATATATATATATATATATATATATATATATATATATATATATATATATATATATATAACGGGTGGCCCAAAAGTTACTTCACAATTTTAAAAAGTAATAACATAAAAAGTAATTAAGTTATAAAAGTGGGTGATATATAAAATGGAAGAGGAGATCTTGGGGTTTTACTGTGGTTAAAAAGTTACCTCACATTTTTATTGTGTATCTATAATACGTATATAAAGAATATAATACACAATAATACCCGACTAATTATTAACCCAGAATGGCAAGATACAGCAAAGAACAGCGAGCAAGAATTGTGACTACTTATTTAAAACATAAAGGATCAATTTTTACTCTGCAGAGAGACTTTAGAACAGCATTTAATCAACAAAACAGTCCCTCGGGGAATTTCATTCTTTCAATGGTATCAAGGTTCAGAGAATCCGGGTTTACAGGAGATAAAGAACGCTCTGGTACACCGAGATCTGTGAGAAATGCAGGTGTCATTCAGCGTGTGTTAACCAGTGTTCAACAACAGCCAAAAACGTCAACTAGGATACGTTCCAGTCAACTAGGAATTTCTCGAACATCATTGCAATGCATCCTAACAAAAGAATTGAAACTTCGTTCATACAAAATTCAAATAAGTCAACAATTAAATATTGCAGACCATCAAAAAAGAATGAACTTTGCACGCGCATTTTTGGGACTAACAAATGATCCGACTTTTACCTCGCACCTAATCATGTCCGATGAAGCCCATTTTCACATTACTGGATACGTCAATAAACAAAATTGCAGATTCTGGTGTGCTGAAAACCCCATGATAATTCACAAGCAGCCTCTTCATGCACATAAAGTTACGGTGTGGTGGGGCATAACCAGTTTGAGAATCATTGGTCCCTACTTCTTCGAGGATGCTGACGGAAAAACAGTGACAGTAACAGGAGACACATACAGAGAAATGATACAAGATTATTTATTGCCAGAACTGGAAGATTTGGCTATGCACAATATGTGCATATCCACAGCGAGAGAAACCATGGCAACACTAAGAGCAGCCTTCCCTGGTCGGTTAATTTCACGTTTAGGTGACGTTTCTTGGCCTCCATGATCACCTGATTTTACCCCTCCAGATTTTTTTTCCTTTGGGGATACCTTAAAGAAAAGGATACGTAAATAAACCTAATAATCTTCAAGAATTGAAACAAAACATCATTGAAGAAATCGACAAAATCACTCCTGATGTTTTGGAAAATGTCATGGAAGATATGGTGCAAAGAATCCGCCTTTGTTTTAACAATAATGGAGAACATTTGAAGGATATTATATTCAAATAATAAAAATCCAAGATCTCCTCTTTCATTTTATGTATCACCCACTTTTATAACTTAATTAATTTTTGTGGTATTAATTTTTGGAAATCTGAACTAACTTTTGGGCCACCCGTTATATATATATATATATATATATATATATATATATATATATATATATATAGAGAGAGAGAGAGAGAGAGAGAGAGAGAGAGAAAGAGAGATAGAGAGAGAGTTGTGTGAGTGCGTTAAAGAATGAAAGAGATTAATGTGCACATTTGCATGTGCGTGAGAAAAGAATTTATCCTTGTGTATAGGTGGTTGCCCCTAAGCGATCACACACATAAACCTCCATAAAAAACGCGCTCATGGACTCGTGATGGAAGGAATGCGAAATGAAGCGCTACCCACAGTCGAGGCCCCCACCAGGAGCGCCGGACGAGTGTCCTTGAAGGTGTGTGGAGGCCAAGAGGTAACTTGACCCCAATCTTCAACACCTCATCCTTGATATGGGAGGAATGGGTGGACACAATCTCACCGATGGAACCCGTTCGAATCCCCCCGGAGATGCAAGTTCACTCATCCGTGGCCCGATGCACATGTATCTCTCTCGAATGTGTGTGCGTGCAAAAGGAATCCTTTGCATTCGTCTTTGACTTAACGCACTGAATGGTACACATGCGTGTGTATACATTGACGCGCGCGCGCGCACTCTTCCAGACTTCCTACTGCTCGGATGAGGCCAACACTAGCCCGAACTCTGAATCTGGAACGACAATGGCTGCTTTATGGCCCCCTGGCTGCGAACGTTGCCCCTAAAGTGGCCAGGTATTAATGCGGCTGCCAAGGAGGCCACGTTGAGGCAAAGCTGGCTGATAGATTACATAATTTGGAAGGAGCACCGGCCATGAGGTCCACTCGAGGCCACTCCAAGAGAGAAGGACGGGGGGGGGGTCATAGTAGAAGAAAGGGTAAAGGCATACGAGAGAAGCAGGTGGAAGAGAGGAAGAAGAGTGAAGAGGAAGAGCTACAGGTTAACGATGTAGCAAAGAGAAATTGTGAAATTAAAGTTGCTAAGGACGAACTCAAAGGTTTCTTTCAATTCTGCAAAACTAAGAATAGATATAAAATAGGCCCACTTAAAACTACAGACAGAGAGTGAGTGACTGATAGTGATGCAATGGCTAGGGTGTTAAATGAGTATTTTCTTTCAGTATTTACACTCGAGGATACGCTAATTGTAACTGAGGAGACCTTGATATTCAGTGGTAATGGTGAAGAGGATATCTTAATTACAAATTATAGTTATAAATTAAATGGGAGAATTTTAGGGAGGACCGATTGTGAGAGGGACTTGGGTATTTTGGTAAGTTCAGACCTTCGTCCTAGAAAGCAATGCCTAAATGCTAAGAATAAAGCTAATAGGATATTGGGATTCATTAGGAGTGTAAGCAATAAGAGTGCTGAAGTCATTCTAAAACTGTATCTGGCGCTAGTTAGGCCTCATCTAGACTATGCAGTACAATTTTGGTCACCATATTATAGGAAGGATATTGATTTGCTTGAGTCTGTGCAGAGAAGGATGACAAAGATGATTGGTGGGCTAAGGAACTTACCTTATGGTGAAAGGCTCAGAAAACTAAATCTACATACATTGGAAAGGAGAAGAGTGAGAGGGGAATTGATTGAAGTCTTCAAATGGGTAAAAGGATATAATAAAGGGGATCTGGGTAAGGTTCTTATACTTAGTGAACATGACAGGACACGTAGCAATGGGTTTAAGCTTGATAAGTATAGGTTTAGGAAGGAGATTGGGAGGAATTGGTTTACAAATCGTGTGGTCGATGAATGGAATAGGCTCACTAGACATGTGATAGAAGCCTCCTCTCTGGGTAGTTTTAAGAATAGAGCTGCCAAGTGAACAGGGAGCTGCCAAGTGTAGACCATGAATGGTCTTTTGCAGTCTCCTTCTTTTCTTATGTTCTTATAAGAAATAGATAGAATACAATCTAGTTAAGCACTGAGTCGTGATGAGATTTTCCGAGGATTGTTAATGAATGTAAAGATGGGTTAAGTGAGCGCCAGCATTACTGTTTAGAAAATCGTTAGAGACTATGTAACATTGTACCAACAGCATGGAAGAAAGCTAATGCGATAGCTATATTTAAGAAAGGGGATAAAACAATTGCCTAATTACCTAATTATCTAATTAATTGTCTACATGAGTTTGACATCAGTGGTGGGGAAAAAGATGGAACTATAATAGCAAAATCTATTAGTGATCACTTAGATAAGTTGATTAATGAATCTCAACACGGTTTTACTTGGGGTAAATCGTGTTTGACTAATTGACTGTATCATTATTACTAACTCTATAATTTAAGAAGGGAATTTTTTTGAGTATTTGAATAATAATTTCATCTTAGTTTGGTTATGACTTATGTTTTTTTATCAAAGTTATTTTTTATAATTCTTTTATATCAAAAAACAAAATGGTGAAGTTCAGAAATAAATATAAGTATCGAAGTTTTGTGAATTTTTTAAAACCCAAATATTACAAATGATGAAGTTCAGAAAATTTATTTTCTGATAATTAGGTAATTAGACAATTGTTTTATCCCCTTTTCTTAGCAACGTGATATTTTGAAAGGGGGAAAATTTAGTTTAGAGTTCCTTTTTAAAATGATTATAATTGGCGAAGTTCAGAAAATTTATAAAAATTTAACGATGGCTGTTTTTTTTAAGATTTTAAATTTTCAATCTTAGTAGCGAAACGCAAGCTCCCCCCGTAGAGGGGAGTGGCGAAGCCATTGCCTGGCTTTTCATATATATTAATGATCTCGAAATAAGTATAAGTAGCGACCTGAGCAAACCTATAACATAATTTCATGAATGACAAAAGCCACAAGGGCTTATCAAATGTCATATGCTTCTGTCAAAACCCACCTACAAAATGTATCCATAGGATTGTGTCAGATTATGCATTTACAATATACAATTCGAACCATACACAGGAATGTGTCAAAAACAAAAAGCATCATCATTAAGACTCGTTAAAATCCAAATCAATCGTAGTATACAATAATAAAAAACTGCATCCACAGGAATGAGTCCAGAATACCCCCCAAAGTTAACCCTCTCTCCCCATAAAATCATCTAATATGCGTTTGAATACATTCAAGTTTGGACTGTTTACCGTCTCAGATGGCAAACTATTCCTCTAATCTAACATTCTATTGGTGAAAAAATATTTTCTAACATCCAACCTACACCTGATTTTTATCGTTCCAAGTTTCGTCACGCCCGAATCCAGCTCAACCAAACTTTCCTTCAGTTTGGCTACACCCCCCAAAGGTATTTTAACTTCTGGTTCAACTCGTCTAAAATTGCCCATGACTATGACTCTCTAGTCGACTTTGTCCTGAAGGACCAGTTCTTGGCTTCGTTCCCTTCAGAAATTCGTTTATTCGTGAAGGATCGTAGATGCTACACCTTCAAAGAATGCGTCGAAGAGGCTGATGTATACGTGGCAAGCCATAATTGTTATCCGAAGTAAAATAAGAAGACTTCCTCCATTGTCCCCCAAGGCGGCAAAAAGTAACAACCCAAGATTTCCTTCAGGCAACCTCAGTAAGTTGGTTAAGGTAACTGGCCCCTCAAACCCAGAAATTTCTCCCCGTCAGAAACGCGGGATATTAAACCATTTGCCTCAAATTTCCTTGCATCATCCTTCCCCAGGAGGCCTATTGTATGTTTCACCTGCGGCGTAGAAGGCCATTTACGACCTAACTGCCACCAGAACTCCCAACTCTGTAGTACTTCTGTCAACCAGGTACACCAAGGAAGAGCCGCCTCCGCGCTACTATCGTTGCGAGTTGATTCCCCTGCTTCTCTCTCTGCCCCCAATTCCTCCGGATATCACGTCAATTTCCTATTTGATAAGAACTCTCCTGGAAGTCTGAATTTCTAGACCGGAACAGTAAAGGCTGCTGAGTTTCCACCCTCATCCGAGATACAGGATGCACATATATAGTGGTTTCCGATGAGCTGCTTTTCCCGGTTGCCCCGAACTACGGAAGATTTGCGGTAGTCCATGACTACCTGGGACGCGCAAACCGCTTCCCCATAGTAAATTGCCATCTGGAATGCCAATATTTCACCGACTGAACTGAATTAGTGTCAGCTCCTATGAAATTATGTTCCGTGCTAGTAGGACAGTGCCCCTAGGTTTCTTCTAACCTCGTGGCTCAACCCATCGTCACACGAGCCCAATCAAGAAAGGAAACTGAGAGGGATTCGCTCAGAACCAGGAGCGTGAGTCCCTCCTTCAATTGTAGGAAAAAGCCCGGAGCAGCGAGCGAGAATCCTTCCGCGGAAAAAAATTCATTTCTTACTTGGAGAAGGAAGACCTGTTGTACCGCGCTTGCTCGGAAGAAAATAGCACCGATGCGCACGCGTTATGCGTTCCCCGCTCCCATATCCCGTTCATTCTAAAAACTGCCCACAACAGTTTGTTTTCTGGCCATTTTAGCCATAAGAAAACAGCACAAAGAATTTTCAGGTATTTATTTTGGCCTGGTGCTGCAGAGGACATCTCGAATTACTGCAGGTCGTCCGACATTTGCCAGAAAACCATGGCAAAAGGAGGCATCAAATCCGCTAATCTCAGAAGGGACACATCATTTCTGAGCCTTTTTCCGTGTAGCCATCGACCTCATTAGCCCCATTCACTCTCCATCCAGCGAAATGCATAGCTATGTGCTCACCCTCATAGATTTTGCCACTCGTTTTCCCGATGCTGTTCCATTAAAGAGGATGGACAGCGTCACATGCGCGGAAGCCCTCATTTAGATTTTCTCTCGGGTTGGAATAACGAAGGAGGTGTTATCTGACCGAGGCCGTCAGTTTACCTCCGAGCTGATGGAATATGTAGGAAAATTGTTGATGGTCAAACCCCTTTTTACCACCCCGTTCCATCCTGCCGCAAACGGGATCTGTGAGAGATTAAATGGAACTCTGAAGTCCATTTTGAAGAAGCTGTGGGCGGAGCAACTTCAAGAGTGGCATCGATACTTGCCAGTTGCATTATTTGTCTACAGAGCAATCCCCCACCGTACCCTGGGATTTGCCCCTTTTGAGTTGTTGTACGGCCGAAATGTTCTCGGTCTAATAAGCATCTTAAAGGAACTTCTCTTCAACCGTGAACTCAACAACGAGATACAATCTTCGTACTCGTATCTAGTGGATATCCACCTAAGATTAGAGAAGTGCGCTGAGATAGCGTACAAGAACGCAAACCTCAATCTGGAGAAGTACAAGACGTACTTACATGTCAAATCGATGACACGAAGATTTAATCTCGGTGACGAAGTGTGGTTGCTATCAACCCATAATAACAAACTTCTCAGTCAATAGAAGGGGCCCTTTCCGGTCCTTGAGAGCCGTGGCCATGTTGACTACTCAATCAAAACACCCTTGGGAGAAAAGCTCTTCCATATTAATATGCTGAAGAAGTACCATCGCTGACCCTGTGTTAATAACATCGCCGCCCTCGACGAATAATCGGCTATGGGAGCCAACTGCCCCAAAGACCCACTAAATGTAGTGCAGGTTATTTGTGGGGAGCAGGGCAAAGATTATTCGCTGCCCACCTTGCTCGGCGCCGCCGAGTTACCACCCTATGCCCTAGATATTGAAACACGGCTGACACCGGATGAGAAGAGTCAGCTGCAGCAGCTGCTGAGTCAGTTCGGGGTTGTGATCTCGGAAGTTTCGGTATGTGCCACACAGTTTGAGCACGACATCGATTTAACCATCCAAGAACCAGTCCGCTCCAAGCCGTACCCCACCCCCATTCACTTTATACAAGTATTCAACACCGAAGTACATGATTTGCTTAGTTTAAGTATTAGTGAGCCCTCCAACTCTAACTATTGCTTCCCAATAGTAATGGTAAAAAAATAAGACGGTTCATATCGTATGTGCGTTGACTTTCATAAACTCAACTCTGTGACGGTATTTGACGCCGAACCTATCCCCTTAATCGATTAGAATCTTCACCCTTTTGAAGAGGCCAAATTTATTACAGAATTAGACATTTGTAAGGCCTACTACCAAATTCCCCTGAATGAAAATGTAAGGAAATATACGCCCTTCCCCAGGGATAAAAGCTCGATGCAGTTCCGCCAGGTCCCTTTGGCCTGGTTACGGCTTGTAGTAACTACAACAGTATGATGCGCAGGATTTTGGATGGGTTGTCGAATGTGACGTTCTACTTCGCCACTCAAGAGTGGGGCGAGCATCTGGTCGCCCTCCAAGAATTGTTGCATCGGCTGCATGAGCACGGCCACACTATCGGCCCCCAGCAAATGCCATTTTGCATATGGTACCATCAAGTACCTCGGGTTTCACATCGGAAATAGCCAACTTGGCCCCCAAAATGACAAAGTCCAAGCCGTCGTGGACATGCCTCTTCCCTGTAATAAGAAGCACTTAAGATTGTTCACGAGAGCTGCTTCGTTTTATCGGCGGTTCGTTCCCAATTTCGCGTCGCTCTCCGTCCCCTTATGCAACCTCTTGCAAAATAAATCTTCCAACCGAATTGTTTGGACTCCGAAAACCACTTTTCACTTGCACCAACTAAAAGGTAAATTGGCCTCCGCCCCATTCTTAGGTTATCTAATCCCAGTAAGCCTTTCCAAATCTGGACTGATGCGAGCAACGAGGGCATAGTCTGTATCCTATTGCAATATGGAGACAATGGTGAAAGACATCCGGTAGCGCACGCGAGTCGCAAACTCCTCCCACACGAAAAGAACTATGCCGTAATAAAGCGAAAACTACTTCCCATTGTCTGAGGGGGTGCAGAAATTCAAGAGAATGTTAATGTAATTTACTTTTTAGCAAATATTTTGATAAGGTTCTGCATAGGAGACTAGTTCGAAAATTAAAAATGTATGGGATATGTGGCAAAGTTTTGAATTGGATAGCTGAATGCTGAAAGATAGGAAACATAAAGTTGTACTGAATGGGGTGAGGTGACAGTATCAGTGGCATAGCTCAGGAATCCATTCTAGGCCCTTTATTATTCATAGTTTATATAAATGATCTTGGGAAAGCTGTAAATAGCAAAGTTTCAATTTTTGCTGACGACACTAAATTGGTAGCTGTAGTCAAAGAAGTTGAGGGCAGCTTTAAAGTGCAGAGTGACTTAAATAAGTTATTAGCTTGGGCTCAGAAGTGGCAGATGACTTTTAACCTTAATAAATGCAAAGTTCTTAACATGGGAAGGGATAATAGGGAATTTAGCTACGAAATAGATGGGCATTGGCTGAATTCAGTTGAGGATGAGAAGGACTTAGGCGTAGTAGTAGATAGGTCACTGAAGTTTTTAAAGCAGTGTATTGAGGCAAAAAGTAGACCAAATAGGATACTAGGATACATTAACAGGAATGTTAGCTACAAAAGTAAAGAGGTTATCCTTAAATTCTACAACTCGTATGTTAGGCCACATTTAGAGTACTGTATACAAGCATGGTCACCACATTTTAGACATGACATCAACCTGCTAGAGTCAGTACAAAGGAGGGCAACAAAAATAATACCTTCTCTGAAGCACCTTAAATATGAAGATAGACTGAGGGTTTGTGAAAAAAAAATATAAGTTTGAAATCTCTTACGGCACCCATGAATTATTGTGAGGAATAACAAGGAAAAAAAGCAAAAAAGTTTCATGTGAATCTTTTAAGATTTAGGGGTTGCACAGGGTAATTGATTTCGCGATGCCATACAAGTTTTCATTTCTCAAGCTTATTTATTCTCATCAACAGAAAATGCCACAGAAACGAAACTATTTGCTCTGAAGTGAAGTAAATAACTATTCTAGGAACATTTCACGATACAGCACTGTATATGGGAGGAATATTACTCTGATACTATACAAGGAACACTTAGGAACAGTGATAGGAATAGCCTATTTCCTGGACTTTCTTCAAAATAAAACTGAAAACGGCGACTCACCCTGCTTGAATAATGTCCACATCCATTTCTTTGCATTGATATGTTTAATTCATTGAGGATACTAAAAATATGAGCCAAATATCCCAGGCTAACGATAAAATGTTCATCTTTAAATTGATTAATTAAGGGGGATACTTGATGCTTGAGGAATTAAAAAATATCATCTTGAATCTCCACTAGACGTTTGAAAATACAGCCACGACAATAATATCATGTTTCGCACCAATCTCACAACAGGATATTGAAATGCCGATGATTCAATGCACATCCACGAAAAAAGTGACTGCTTGCACAACTATTGCCATCACTTCCTCAAGTTTCTTTGGCAATGTTTTGGATGCCAAAGCTTGAACATGCAAAATACTGTGTTTGTGTGGTAAGCACATATAGAGCTTTCTCCTTGGTCAGACGAACAAATCCAGCTTTCTTTTTTGACAATCATAGTAGGAGCTGCATCAGTAAAACTAGACACAATCAAATCCCATCCTAACTCATGGTGATCCAAGAACGATTGGATCCGTTTGATTTCAAGAACTTCTTTGGTTGTTGTTTTGCATAGTTCACAAAATTAAAACTCTTGATGTTCTTTCCATGTACATAGTGTAAGCATACAAACAATTTCCCGTGGTTTGAAACGTTCTTATATTCATCAATCTGCATGCCGATTTTTGCAGGACTGTTTAATCTCTCTGCCAACTTGGGTTTTTTGTCTTGACTCATGTCTTTAATTCTCTGGCGTAGTGTCGTTGGACAGGGGTACCTGATCAATTACTTCACGGCATCTTCTCTTAGAATGATTTGAACCATCTCCTGTAGACAGGGCTTCAATAGAGTCTCTACAATTGTATGGGGCTTCTTTTCTTTGAAAATCATGTATGAAACTTTGTGACTGGCCTCCAGATGAGGTGCCCCAAGAATAGCAAATCAACTTAAAAGCATTAATCTATGTGCCAACATGATTACTATGCTTTCTTTCGAGATGTTTTTCGAAAACCTAGATTATTAGGCCATACTCGTTTTTACTGGAAACCTTTTAATATTTTTTAGACCAAAGCCCCGTTGTTCATTACCAAATTATAAATCATGCATTGAGGGTCTTTCAGTTCTATTTCTTTCTGTCATACAGTTGAAGTTAAAACCAGCATATGAATCATTCCACTTTCATTTGACTGATATTTCATAACACGTTGTGAAAGAAAATTACAAATATTGTTAAACGTATACCAGTAATGAAAATTCAAATCACACGCTTTGGGGGTGGGGGTGGGGGGGGGTAATAATATCCAAGAATTAATAAAAAAATAATGCCTACTAATAAGTAATACATTTGTACCCTTCCTAAAGCAGTTAATTGGTGCCATAACCATGTCACATTTAGGAAACCTGTGCTAGCAGCATCAATTATTAAAATGGGATTCAATTAGAAAAATGCTAAATGATATTAAGAAAACCACCTCATCTTGCCACCAATAAGCCTACCGTCGCAGAGCTACCATGTTATACTTATCACATCTTATAATTGCAAGTAGGTTAATGATAAATAGAGCTGCTTCCGATAATTTTAACATTTATCCTGGCCTTTTCGACATTGATGCTGTTATCAAAGAAATATTCTTAAAGAATTCAGTGTGTATTAAAATTCTTAGTTCTGTCTATTATTCATAGCTATGGGTACCCCGTTAGTTTATTTTAATTATTGCATTGTATTTAAATACTTTGTCTTGTTACTTTGTCTCTCTCTCTCTCTCTCTCTCTCTCTTTCCTTGCCACTCCATTTTGCTACTTCTCGTGTTACCCCTAATATTTCCCTCTAGGCTATCCGTTCTTCCGTTAATCTTTTCATTGCATCTATCTTTGTTCTTTACCTTTTCTGCCTTTTCTTCCCTTCTTAACTTCTTCATTGGTGATTTCTTGTCTAAAACAAAGTGCTTTATTCTTTTCTTATATATAACTTTGTTATATTATTTTTTATTGTAGTTATCCTTAATAAAGGACTAAATAAAGTTCGAAAATACTTAGAAACCCCTTTTCCTTTTTTGCCAGCTATACACTGCATTCATTGCTAACCTCACCTGCTTACTTTGTGAGTTATTCATTTCATATATATATATATATATATATATATATATATATATATATATATATATATATATATATATATATATATATATATATATATATATATATATATATATATCTGTTGTTTTGAGTCATCGAAACGAAAAAGCTGCGAACCAATAAGAAGTGTTTGGATCAAAGTCCTGGTTTTACTAAGGCGTACAAGGCTGTTGGCTTACTAGGCTGCGATTGCCTTTTGCTTCCAGAGTGGCTGAGGCGCCGTTTGCCTCTTTGTCAATGACCGTGCGGGGCATCAACTCGCGTGGGCGGTTGCTGGGCCCTTTTTAGGAAAGGGCGCAACCATCGGGCGATATCCTCCGAAGCTCCTGATTCGGTCTTAGCATTTGTCGCGGTTCCTCCCTCACTTTTTTCACGCTTTTTCTCATCGTTTCATCTGTTTTCTCTCTCTCTCTTTTATTTCACTTTGTTTCCTCGGATTGCTCCTAGACCGGCTAGTTGGCGCTCATTTCGTGAGACTAGATGGCCCTGGCAGTGGCACAGTGAGAGTGGTTAAGCAGAGAGTAAAAAGGAATGACTCATATAAAGTAACAAAGAGAGGCGAGAAATAGAATAATAAAAAAGAGAAAGCGAAAGGAGAAAGAGAATAATTTAAGACAAAGAAAATAATTTTAAAAAATGTTAAGGATTACAAAAAATGGAAGGAATAGCATTTGTGTTCGCTTTAATTCACAGTGCTAATTGGGGCTTTAAGGGAGGAGTGAGGTCCCTCCACTTGCGATTGAAATCGACCCTGGTTCGAGTCCCCCCTTTCCACCCCATCCTCCACACCCCAAGATCGTCGCGATCTTCGCCAAAACAACGAAGACAAAGAAAACGACGGCGGCCGATCGCAGGAAGCTCCTCCTCTCCCGGGCCCCCCTCCCCCCCTCATTAGAATCGAGAGGGGGGAGCGAGATCCATATCGCCCTTCCTGTAGCACCCTGTAGCACTCGCGTTGCTTCTACAGCCCCCCGTGGCCCCCTATTATGGTAAGGGGATCCCCCCCCCTCTGCCCCTGGTTCCTTCAGACAAGATTGTCTTCCTGATCTTTATATGAATTGCCTCGCCTCGCCATTTGGATGGGTCACTCAATGTATCAATAAATTGCGTCACGTTTTATAGTTTCATCATCATTCGGAACTGGTTTCCTAGGGAGTGTGGTAGATGCGCATCATCGCCACTATAACCATTTATGGCTGTCAAACACAAAGCCTCCCATTATTTGTTCCAATACCAAACTTGCTCTTTATATTGAGTGTGTGTTGTAGCAGTGTGGCGTGTGATATATCACTGTGTTGTGCGTTGTAGCAGTGGTGTGTGTTGTGTGTTTTAATAGTGTAGTTTGTGTCGCAGCAGTATGTTTTGTGTTATATCTGTGTATTGTAGCACTGCGGTGTGTATTGTAAGAGTGTTTTGGAACTGTGTTTATAGCACTGTGGTGTGTGTTGTAGCAGTTTCGTAGCAGTATGGTATGTGCTGTAGTATTGTGGTGTGTGTTGTTACAGTCTGGTTTGTGTCTCAGCAGCGTGCTGTGTGTTGTAGCAGTGTGTTATAGCAGTTTGGTGTGTGCTGTAGCAGTATATTGTATGTTGTAGTATTGTGATATATGTTGTAACACTGTGGTTTGTGTTGCAGCAATGTGCTATGTGTTGTAGCACTGTTGTATGTGTTTTAACAGTTTGGTTTGTGTTTTAGCAGAGTGGTGTGTATTGTAGCAGTGTGATGTGTGTTGTAGCATCTCGCCCATTCACTCCTGGACAGATGGCGCCCCGGCCTCAAATACCCCGTCAAGCACACCTTCCACATCATCCATTGCCTCCTCGGTCGACCTTTTTTCTCTTTAAACACATAATCAACACATCCTCTACGCGGCCTTTCAAACCTTCTCACTACCTCACATTCACCCGTAGATTCTATTTACAAGTCTTTTGCTATCAATTACACTTGGTTACAAAAAAATCTTTGTAAGACTTTGTAAGTTTTTTCAACTACTTTAGGACAATTTTTGAACCTCTGAATCCGAAAAGGACATCCTTTTCCTTCGATCAGGTCAGGTTTTTGAGCTAAGTCGATTTAAAACAAAATCCGATCTTTAACTAAATCCGATTACATTTTTAGTTGATTTTTGTTAATATTTCCCATCTAAAATAGGCTTTTAAATATAAAATATTGTTTTCTCACACAATTTATTATTTAAAAGTTACAAAAATCATTAGTGTACATTAAATAGTAGATATTGATAAAGGTAACTGCAAGTAAATTGGATATTAGGTCATCAATGTTCAGAATTCAGGGCATGAATTTCCGTTTCTTCGAACTCCTAGTATCAGCCATCATAACTCTATCCCAGCGTCCCTGATACCTGGTCTCCATCTCTTTCATATCCTCTAATCTAGTCCCTGGTGGCGCTCATTGATCCCGATTCTCATCAAACCGATCCGTATGTGATAATAAGTAATACATTTTGATGCTCATTTTGCATCCGAGGTTTGTGAAAGCAGTCAACCGATTGGTGAAAGGTTCTGTGTAGTTCCTGGCTTTATTGTTGCCAGGGAAGTTCTTCATTTCCAGAGCAAAAGCCTTCCACACTTCCAGTTCCACTCCGTCCATTGGGTTTTCAAACTCTGTATCTCTGATGAGCTGACGGAGGTGAAGCAGCCATCATCCTTACACGGAGCTTTGGTGAACTGTTTAGTCAAGCCAAGTTTGATGAGCAGCGAGGGGAAGAGTATCCTGCCTTTGTCCACCAGAGGGGTGTTTTGGGCGTTCCTTGCTCTGAAAGGCACCAATTCCTCCCGTGCAGGCCTGTCCTTCTTCGTGTAAAGGTGACCTCGGTCCAACCTGCACAGAAAACACGGGTACTTGGTGAACCCGGACTGTTTGAGCTTATTTTTGCACGATCTTCTGGTCGAATCCATTTTATTCACCTGCAAAATAAAAATACCAGTTAAGCAAAAATTGGCGTATGCAAACTCCTCATAATTCGTTTATTTTAGGAAATTAGAAATATTTTTCAGCAAATAAATAGAAAATAGATGTAAAAAAAAACATTAAAAAATCATGTGGCACATCAAAATTCTCCTAAATCAGCTAAAAATCATAGAGAATAAAGTTGGTGTTTGCCAGTGTTATACTTTCATACCCATACCACCTCAGAACACTCATTTACTCCCTCCTTCACACCCTCACCCTGTCCTTCCTCACTCCATCCATCTTTTGCACACCAAGCATCCATTTCAAGGTGTCCACTTTCATTGCTCTCACTTGAGACCTTCCCTTCTTCCATATCATAGTCTCACTCTCATGCATCATCATTGGCACCAGCAGACTCACATGCATCTTCCTGTCATATCTCACACTCAAACATTCACCTGTCGCTAATGCTCTAATCGTCAGTCTTCCTTACCAGATTATAATGGCAATCTGCTTTGCCTCTACCACCACCAATACATCCTAGACACTTCAAACATCGTAGTTATACTAGGACAAAACTGCGGACTCTAATATCACACCCCATTAATCCCCCCTCCCCCCCGAAACACCCTCACCTTACTATTATCTATATTTTGAACCCTCTCTTCACTTCTACCCAAAGTCTTCGATCAACCTTTTTAAATCTGTCGCACTCTCATGTACTGCCATCAGGTCATTAGCATACACTACATAGAACCCATTCCTTACCACTCCTTATCATTCTTACACCCATTTTCTTAAGTCACATTCACACATAATATGAATGTGCGAACGACAATAAATAGACTTAGAAACAATCACGAAAATTAAATGGTTGATACTTAGTAGATGAGCCCAGATTAAATTCTATGATGGCAATAAATATTGAACAAGTCGATGAATGAGTATCAAGATAGAATTTGGATTAATCAGGATTAACCGTTTGGTAATATTTTGAATTGGGATAGAAAAAGTGTAGTGATTGAATATAAGATAAGATAGATAAAAAATTGGATGGGTAGAATGAGTAATGTTCGTGATATGATGAAGAGGAGGAGGATTATGAAAATGACTTGGTTGAAGATGACTATGAATTTGTGCCTTGTAATCGCTTTCTTCTGTGATGTTTAGAGTTATTCTGTCCATTTGACGTGACTGTAGTGTGTGTATGAGTAAAAGTGGGGAGGAAGGAGTAAGTGTCATAATCAAAGACAAGGATTCATATAAAAGAATAGACCAAGACTACATAGGCGGAAGTCCTGCCTTCGTGTTTCTCCCACTCTCGGGAACCACTGCGCGTATGGCTTCTGGCTCTCGTCGGAATATTTAAAAGCCCCTCCCCCCCTTTGATTATCAAGTGCTTGTTCCAGTAGCTTGACCTTCTTGTCTTTCTTCTATAGCATGGCATCAAGAAACAAGGAAAGGCTACATAGATAGTAAAGAAAATGTGACATAGGAGGGCGTTAAAATTAACACCCATCCTTGAGGCTTTTGTGATTCGTTTAATCATGTTATAATAGGTACATAGAATATGTCACCTTTCTTTAATTACACTCATATGTAATATAAACCATCTCAAGTCCATGAGTGAACCAGAGAAGCCAATGTTGGGGCATTCTGGATCAAGGCGAGATATGGGGGATTTGGCTGCCATATTATATTGCTTATCATTATAATATTAATAATTATTATTATTATCCAGCGAAGTAGATAATTATTTAGTCGATTACTCTAGATTATATTCTCCCCTTTCAAGAGGTTTCGAATTTATGTAATCGAAAGGCTTTGTTATATTTATCGATACTTTCCTGGAGGGTCTGGAAAGGCCCCCTTTTCGCCTAAGCATTCATTGTTTATGTGTTTTCGGTGACTGCAAAATGTTCTAGGTTTACACTGCATCAGCATTTACATTTGCTAGTGAAAGCGTTTTCCATTTCTCATCTGATAGTGATGGCGCCAAAGTGTCGCTCTTTTTCACACCGAATGAACGGCAAAAATCAGGTCAGACCTTCGGGCTACTTGGCAAAGAAGATGGGAGACGGCCGAGGGAACTTAAAGTAGCGTGCCGTTGCTCCGCGACTGTTCCCAATGTCGCGACGGCTTCAGGTTGCTTTCTGTCACCTTCGAATTGGACACACTCGCGGGACGCACCGCCATTTGATGGCGCGTTCCCTTCCACTTTATTGCGACAACTGCGTTGTCCCCCAGACTGTTCGGAACATACTTGTTGAACGTCCCAGTCTGGGCGATCCTTGCGACGTTACCTGTGTCGGTAGGGGAAGAGCGGGCTCGCTACCGCCTGTCCAATGCATCGGGGTGGGTTGGTAAACCGACTACCATTTTGGAAGAGGTTGGCCTCTTCCTTTCTATTCGACTTGCTTGTTATTGGTGCGTGGTCCGGCACCGGAGGGAGGCAGGTTTCCTTCCGACGCCTTATTTGCTTCTTGTTAGGTTCTTATTTTTGTTTGTTTTCTTGTTTTCTGTATGTTATTGACTTTGCTGTTTTGTTTTTCCTTCATAATGTAGCCGAAGACTGAGCTACCTTTTTGAATTGCGTCGACTATGCCCGTGATGAGAATTAACTCTGGACGATGACATCATCGCGAATTGTACCTGCTTTATTTTCTTCTCCATTATTGAATCGAATCGCTTATTTATCAATAGCCAATACCACTTACCAGGCTCATATTGGTGTGGTATGATGTACCATACAAGTATCGCACTCATAATATTGTTGCGAGAAACGAGTTTATTAGATATATAATAAAGGCGACGCTTGGTCTAGTTCGTGAGGCAAAAGAGAGAGAGAGTGAGTGCATGAGTGATTGAGAGAGTCACCAGGAAAAGTGGTATTTTGGGGGCAAGCCGTAACCTATAGCATTAGAAAGCATAGCACAGCTGAAGCCTCTCCCCTTCCACCTCTCCCACTCGCTTTTGCGGGCACAGAAAGTGGAAAAGATACCTGATTGTGATGTGAAAAAGGGCAGAATCAGAATTTTTGGGGGAGAAAAGTTTAACCCTATCTACCTTATTTCTATAATCTACTCGACACTACGGTCTATATATAGTCATGGATTATATCAGCCAGTCGAGATTCGAACTGTTCTATAGACGAACTATTCTTCAACTCGACCGGAAGACGATTCCACGTCAGACTTATAAGCCGGTATTTACCGGGGCTTAATAAAAGCCAACAGTACTTAGTTTTTCCAGGCGGTCTCCCATCCAAGACCTAACGAGGCCCTTAAGTCCTTAAGTCCGCTGAGCTGAGGACAAGAGGAGCTTTCAACATCGTATCGCATTAAGTGATTGAGAGACAGACATACAGACAGACAGATAGTGAGAGGGGGAGGGAGTGTTATATGTAGTGAGAACGAGCTTTAAAGAGTGTAACAGAGAGAATGAGAGAGAAAGAGACTGAGTAGGTCTTGGTATTTGTTGAAGAAACTCCCTCATCAGCCGGTATCATCGCAGTGCTCGTCGAAATCTGCTTCCCTGATTGCATCAAAATATCTCCCTGAAATCATTTAAATTCGACTGTCCAAAAGGAGGACACTCAGCTCTGCTCCTTATACTTTTCAATGTCTAAAAGCACACTAATTATTTCCCTCACAATCACCCATACTTCCCTTTATACTTTCCCTTACCATATCAATACATTGTTTTATTTTGTATGGCGCTGTTCGAGGCCCTACGCCTTTGTAAAGCTCCCATCTATCAGTTAAGAAAGGACCATCGAGGGAAATAATTCGTCTCCAAAGTTACCTTTAACCCTACCCTTTCTCTTCTCCCATTTTCTCACCCTCTCTGTGTTTATTCTCCATTTAATCCCCCTCATGGTAATTGCGTACCCCCCCCCCCATCCCCGACTCCTTAGTCTTTCCAGGCGCTCTTTTAACGTTAAGCAGCGGCGCCTCGTAGCAATAAATGATTGATTTGTCCAATAGCTCGTCATTTTCTGTTTGGGGTCGATATAATATGGGGGCTGCGGGGAAGAGTCGCTACCTCGCCCACATCCTCCAGATGGCGTCATGTGGAGTGGTGTCTCTCGAGGCGAGGTTGATTACAGGTGGTGGTTGGTCGGGGCGGTGGCAATCCAGGTTGCTTCCGCGAAGGCGAGGTTGAGGAAACCAGCGAAGAGGAAGTTTTATGTGTGTCTGTTTGCGTGCGAGGATCTCTGTGTCGGTGTCTCGGTATTCACGTGTGCGCGCACGGGGGCGTGTGTATATTTGGAGCTTGAAAAAATAAAGCGAAAACAAACGTGTGCAACTTCGGCCGAGGTTGAAAAGCAGCTCCTAAGGAAAATGGTGAAGTTAGGGAACTTGAAAATATGCAGCAAATATAATATTTAGGGCTTAGTGTAAGGAGGAAGCCATTATGGTGCCTCTGCCTTACTCAAAATCATGAGGAAAAATTACCACCACACTCCTCAACATTATTAGGGAAATTACCACCGCCTTCTTCAAAATTACGCGGTAAATTACTACCACACTCCTCAAAATACGATGGGAATTACCACTAATAACCTCATAAATCATTAGTAAAATTACCTCAACACTTCGCAAAATCAAGAGGGAAATTACCACCCCTCTTCGAAATCAAGAGGGAAATTACCACCCCTTCTTCGAAATCAAGAAGGAAATTATCACCGACATCCTCAAAATCACGATGGAAATTTCCATCGCCCTCAAAATCATAATGGTAATTACCACCCACCGCCATTCTTAAATAAAAACTCTCCATCACATACCCCGCTCCACACTCTCCTATATTCTCGTCGTCAGTCATTTTCATCAATCCTACACACATGGCCACACCCCCTCTCAACACACTCAATCACAATCTCAACCATCTCTTTCCCAATTGCCCCTCTATCACTCTTTACACCATATCTGTCATTGGCACACCAATCATCCCTCTCACATCATCCATTTATAATCCCCTAATTCTAGATCTTTCCTTCTTCTTTCATACAACAATTATAGTCGCATTTATCAACCTTACCAGCACATTCCAACACACCAACCCTTATCATTTGGTACCGAGTGGTTGCAATCGTCTTCATCTGTACCATTCACACTTACACTGCATTATAGACACTTCAAACATCGCACTTCATCAAGGGCAATATCACCGACTATAAAATCACAACCCGCCCCATTCTCACCCCAAACACCACCCTCTTACTAATTTTTTTTCATTTATGTTAACCATCTCACAACCACCCCTGTCCCTCTATCAAAGGCTTTGATTTATATCTTTAAATCCCTCTCATATTCAGCCAGGAACATTAGATCTTTAACGTACGCCCATATAAATAGGACCCATCATTCGTTATCAATTTTACATCCATTTCAGTCATGCCCATTCATACCTCTCTCAGAGTCCATTCAGAAAGATATTAAGCCCTGTAGGGACCACATTGCAATATGAATTAAAAGACTCAATTAGTAAATTTTATAACAGTAAATACCGTTAACATTAGAATTTATATATCTCCTAATGTAAAAAGAATAAACAGCTTAATCATATTTTCCAAATTACTGTCATTTTCGTAAGCAGTTTTTTTCTACCAATAAATAAATCATTCTTATTTTCCGTTAACTCGAGGAACTTTAGTACCATTTTAAAAGAAGCAAAATATAATAATTTTGGTTGAATAATTATAAAAATCTGTGTAAAAGGACTGTAGGCTACAACACTTATACACCCTTGGCGACATTATCGACTCTTGCCATGCTCACTTTGTTACATCATTATCACTTCGCCCACCATCTACCCATAGCTAAACCTTAATTTTTACATAAATACTTTTTAAAATATCTTAAGAATTTACCACTCATTCTATATATTCTTAGGAACTGCCATAATATTTCCTCATCTACATGATCATACACTTTCTCTAGAGCCATGAATGCAGCCTAAATTCACATTCCCTATTCCTTGTTTTTTCAACGACCTGTCTGAGTGCAAGTACTTGACATCTACATCCTCTACCTGCTTTAATCTCACTTTTTTTCATCTCTCCTAATCTTTCAGTTACCTTTCTTGCACGTCTAATCATATTTTCTCCATACGCCTTGCCTCCAACACTCAACAAATTTATTCCTATGTACTTCTCGCACTCATATTACTCCCATTTACCCTTATACAGTGGTACTATGAAACTCTTCATTTAGTCCTCCTTCCCTCTTTAACTTTACAATGCCTTATGAGACAACAGAGACCTATTCAATTATACAACTACCACAATTTTTTTACCATCTTAGCGACTGCATCATCTAGTCCAAATGCTTTACTCATTTTAAAATCTTTCACAGCACGGATAGTCTCTTGCACGCTTATAACTTCCATACCTTAATAAACACCGGGATTATAACCTCTAATTGAATGATATTCGCATTCTCTTCGTCCCTATACCCACATTATACTATTCCTCAAGAAATTCTCACCTTCTACATTTGACCTCATTAATCACAAGTACACTGCCATTTTTATTTTTGATGTTCACACAACTATTGTTACTTTCTTACTTTGTTTTTTCCCCTTTCTCACTTCTTGCCAAAATAACTTCCATTTCCCATCTTGATACTCATTCATCTTATGTGTGAAAGCTTCATGGCTGCTTTCTTGATTGGGCTATCGCTCATTTCACCTTGGCTTCCGCCTCCTGTGCGTTCAGCCGTATTTCCTCGACTGGCTCCTCTGCACCATTAAACATCTTCAAATACATCTCCCTGTTGCTGTTCATTGCGCATTTTACATCGTTACTCCACCATTCAGCGTTTGATTTCGCCTTCCATTTCTAACACTCGCACATAAAATCCTACATCAACTCACTAAAACTTGTTCGGCATTTTCGCTATACTATATTCACATTTGGTTCCTATCTCTTTTTTATTATGCATTCTCTAATATTCCTTCGACTTTGATTCATCAAGCTTTCACTTTTGATTACTCGTCTACACACCAGCCAAGTAAAACTCAAACATCATCATGTTATCGGATAGGCCCATACTCCCACCTCTCATAGCTTTCATATGAAATGCAGTTCGCAACATATTCTTACATGTGCTATTTTGCACAAAGAAAGAGGGAAGGAATAGAGTTGTAGTGGTGGTGTCTAATGATATGAAGGAACATGTGATTGAAGTAAAGAGAGGAGGAAACGGTTGATAACGGTAAGGTTAGATTGTAAGGAAGGAATCATAAATGTGGTCAGTGCATATGCACCGCATATAGGAACAACACAAGAAGAGAAGGACGAATTCTGGAGGAAGCTAGAAAATGAAATGGAAAGCATTGCTGCAGAAGAGAGAGTAATACTTGGGACAGACCTGAATGGACATAGAGGCCCTGGCTTGGGAAACATGAATGCAGATGGAGAAAGGATACTGGACTTGGCAGTCTCCTTCGACATGGCCATTACGAACACTTTCTTTCGCAAGAAGCAAGGGCACAAAATAACATACAAGAGCGGAGGCCATACTACTCAGGTAGATTATATCATGTATCGAAGATCAAATCTGGTAGAGATTAAAGACTGTAAAGTAATACCAGGGGACCATGTTGCAGCTTGTGATGGATGTGTGGTTGAGAAAACCTAGAAATGGAAAGAGGAGCTACGAGAAAAAGATACCATGGACAGTACTGAAAGACGAAGCAAACAAACAACAAGAGTTCAAGACCAAGGTCTTAAACAGAGTGAACACTGAAGTAGTGAGAGTAAAAGATTGGTGGAAAGAGAAGGCACAAGTGATGAGAGAAGTAGCAAGAGAATTTCTAGGAGAAACATTTGGAAAGCCACGCACACCTAGAGAAGAATGGTGCTGGATGGAAGATGTAAGGAGTGCCCCTGGTAAGAAAAAAAGAAACAAAAAAGCAGTGGGAGAATAGCAGATCTAGGGAGAATAAAATGGAGTCCAAAAGTGAAAAAAAAGATCCCACGTAAAACAATAGCCGTAGCGAAGGCAGAAGCTAGTCATGAAATGTATAAAGAGCTAGAAACAACCGATGAAGAAAAGAAATATACAGGATAACAAGAAATAGGAACAAGGTAACACAGGATGTAAACCATGTGAAGCAGAATAGATTAAGGACGCACCTGATATTATATTAAAGGAATAATGAAAGATACAAGAGAGATGGAAGGAAGATTTTGATGGTCTTCTGAACGAGGAGAATCCACGGGCTTACCTTGATGAGGGAACATCATATCCAGGACTGACAAGAGGTATATAGAGAGAAGAAGTTGTGAGAGACCTTAAGAAAATGAAAAACAACAGAACAGCTAGACCAGATGAGATCCCGGTAGAGGCGTGGAGGGCCCTGGAGGATGTAGGGGTGGACTTGTAGAATATGATGTGCATTATAGAGGAGCAGTAAGAGACTGCCGGAGAATGGAGGGAGAGTCTGTCGGTACCAATCTTCAAAGGAAAGGGAGATGTACAAAAGTGCGAAAATTATCGTGGGATTAAACTGCTATCTCACACAATGAAAGTGCGGGAGAGGATTTTGGACAAAAGATTACGACTTGAGGTGGAGGTGTCCAATAGCTAATATGGCTTTATGCCTAATGCCTAGAAGAGAAACACAAAGCCTAGTGTTTATGTCGAGGAATTGTCTCCCCACTTTTGTCAGAATTATTCTTCAACTGTTGTCCGTTTAACATTTACTCTGATACAATACTTCTTTGTCAAAGTATTTATATATTCAATGACTTTTAGCAAGCCAGTCTGACATCACTTAGGGAGGGGGGGGGATAATTCCTCTATTGACTGAGTGGACTCCGAATTCGTCTAAAGGAGTCGAAATACTGAATTATTAGAGTACCACAGCGTTTAATCAGTTTCAAGGAAAGAGCCAGTCAGCACGTAAGGATCCAGTAAAACCACCAAAAATTAACCATATATATATATATATATATATATATATATATATATATATATATATATTAATTTATAAATTAACTTAAATATTCATGTTTACACAAAATTCTCTCAGTTTAACATGGTTCGCATGATTCGAATATTGGCCTACTCCTGACGAGAGTTCTTGATCAAAACAAAGTAGGCTTCACGTAAACAAACCAATTGCCAGATATCTAATTTCTGGAGGCCTCTAAGTTACAGAGTTAAACAAACATTTACTCTCCCTAATCTAACTAAAATATGACAGGAGTCACGAAATATTATTTATCCCTTAGTTAGCTTGAGACAGTTTTAAAAATCCTAATTAATCAGAACAAATATATATAGTTATTTGGACTTACATGACCTTGATCGGAACAGGGGTTGACGGATGTCGCTATACTGGGTTTTTCACGAGTCTTCGCGTTGCAGGGAAAAGAGGGTAGTTGTCACTGAGATGGTAGAAACCGATATCGATCTCTTATGACTTGATCGGTCCGCTTATAAGTCTAAAAGACGGAAAGAAGAGTTGTGCTCTCTGGCTCAAAAAGTACTCTTCTTTGTAGCCTTGAGTTTACTTGTACCCTCGTCTACTTCGCAGGGTTACCAAACTGGGTTTTGCTATACGGGATGATCCCAAAAGTAATTAAAGGGAGCTTACTTGGAGATTAATTCTTCTTCTCTCAAAATTACTGAGATTGCAATTTGAGAGTCCCTCAAGGGGTGAGCAGATACCTCCGAAGGATAAATCGGTATAGCACCGATAAGAAAACGAGACGAACTTCTAAATCTTAAAAGTCGAGTCCGGAACAGGGCGAGGGACTGATCACAAAAATCTAGTCCTTTATCGTCTCTAGCAGAATGAATCCTTTTCTTTCCTTACGGGGCTTATTTATAGCCCGGGGACCGCCCTAACTAAGGGGGACGGGGTAATGCCACTGAGGGAAGCGCGAGGGGGGAGGGGGTGATACCGCGGAGCCCAGGTCTGCTTCTTAATGAGAGGCACCGAAAACCGTCCTATTATTTCTCCTCGGTTGTCTTTTTGATCTGACACCGCTCTTTAGCGCTCTAACCGCGGGCCTCCTACCTCGTAGGTAATCAGGTCTTTTGGATTCCGGTGATTAACTGGATGTTTTGCCTAGCGAGTTGTTAAACCCGTCAGTTAGATGGATTTCTTCCTCAATTTCGCTAGGGCCAGTTTCTTATAAGCGCTGCTTAATGTCCTTTTGAGGCTTCCTTGCGACGTGCAGCTCGAGTCGGCTACCCACACGGTGGTGTTAGTCAGACGACTACCGTTCTTACGCCCCTTAATTTCTTGTACTCTTCTCTCGCTCTCTCCGAAGAGGGATTTTAATATATATGTGCGCTTGGCCCTATAAGTTTTAATTCCTCTAGAGTCTCTATTGAGGCAAATGGCAGAAAAGTACAGGTAGAAACAGAAGGAATTACATATGTTTTTTTAGATTTGGAGAAAGTGTATGACAGAATACCAAGACAAGAACTATGGAGATGCTTGAGAGAAAGGAAAGTGCCAGAAAAATATGTAAGATTGGTGAAGGAAGTGTACAGAAACGTCAAAACACGGATAAGGAGTGGAGCAGGCATGACGGACAGTTTTGGAGTGGAGGTGGGGCTGCATCAGGGCTCTGCGTTAAGCCCCTTCCTCTTTAGCATTGTCCTTGACGTGTTGACTGAGAACGTGCGAGTGAGGATACCCTGGGACATGGTGTATGCAGATGATGTGGTTTTAGCCAGTGAGTCTTAAGAAGAGGTAGAGCAAAGGCTGGAGGAGTGGAGATTAGTACTGGAAAACAGAGGGATGAAGATAAGTAGAAAAAAAAACAAAATATATGAAGTGTACAGAAGAAGAGCAGGACAGAGGTGAAAGCATTAGGTTAGATGGTATGGAAATAAAGAGAGTAGATGCCTTCTAGTATTTGGGATCTACCATATCAGCAGGTGGAAATGAGGATAAGGAAGGAACCAGGAGGATCCAAGCGAGATGGAAGAGTTGGAGGGATGTATCGGGGGTTCTGTGTGACAGGAAAATGCCAGTGAAATTAAAAGGAAAATTATACAAAACTGTTGTAAGACCAACTATATAGAGCAGGGTCATTACCTGTAAAGAAGAGTAATGAGAAGAAGGTGGAAGTAGCAGAAGTGAGGATGTTGCGATGAATGTGTGACGTGACGAGGGAGGACAAAATCACAAATACAAGGATTAGAGAACCAACAAAGGTGGCGGTGATTTCGAAGAAGACACCGGAAACAAGACTTAGATGGTATGAACACATAATGAGGAGGGATGGAGAGAGTGACGCGAGAAGAGCTTTGGAGATGGGGGTACAGGGGAAGAGGAGGAGAGGAAGATCCAAGATTAGAGGGAGTGAAGGCATACAAGCTGACATGAGGGAGGATGGACTGGAGACCAACATGGCAGGAGACAGAAACAGGTGGCAGCGGTTCATCAAAAACAGCGACCTCGTATAAAGACGGGCTAATAAGCTGACGACGAAGAAGAATAAGGTTTGTCATGGCAACCCTTTTTATTCTTTTTCTATTTTTATTTGTTGGATGAGGTTTGTCATGACAACCCTTTTTATTCTTTTTATATGTTTGATAAAGTTTGTCATGACAACCCTTTTTATTTTTTTTATATGTTTGATAAAGTTTGTCATGGTAACCCTTTTATTCTTTTTATGTGTATGTGTTGGATAAGGTTTGTCATGGCAACTCTTTATATTCTTTTATATTTTTATGTTTTGGATAAGGTTTGTCATGGCAACCCTTTATTCTTTTTTATTTTTATGTGTTGGATAAGGTTTTTCATCGCAACCCTTTTTATATTTTTTATTTTTATATGTTGGATAAGGTTGTCATGGCAACCTTTTTTATTTTTATGTGTTGGATAAGGTTTGTCATGGAAACTCTTTATATTCTTTTTTATTTTTATGTGTTGGATAAGGTTTGCCATGGTAACCCTTTATATTTTTTTTATGTTTGTGTGTTGGATAAGGTTTGTCATGGAAACCCTTTTTTTCTTTTTTCTTTTTATGTGTTGGATAAGGTTTGTCATGGAAACCCTTTATATTCTTTTTTATTTTTATGTGTTGGATAAGGTTTGCCATGGTAACCTTTTTTATCCTATTTAAAAAAAATGTATGTTTATTCGTTTGTCTTAAGTTTTTGCCTCTTCCTCTTTCCGCCGCTTCTAAATACTAAACATGGAGTGAAAGCAGGAGTTACACGGCAGTCCCCCACTGTAAAGGGGAAGAAATATGCCTCATCCAAACGGAACTGGGGAACTATCAACCCCCTCCCCACCCATCTCCCTGGAAGAACGAAGACAGAGAACCCTAAACTACACCCCCCACCCCCCGTCGAAGGCCTTCTTAGGCGCTTGATTAACGACGAGTCAAAATTTGACACCTCCAACGTCCATCCTTTCTGGAGAAGGGGCGGTGGGACGGAGGGGGGGGGGTATTAAAGAGGGCACGGTCAGAAAACAGGGGAAGGGGGCTAAGAGAGACTTCGGAGGGCAGTGAACATAAGAGGGTCGTTGTCGGAGGCATAGTCGGTCATAGGAGTACAAAAGTACTCTTGATTTCGATTATTCTCTTGCTTTGTGGGGTTAAAAGATGGGATCCGAGGGGGAGGGGGATATTAGCTATGTATATCCACCCATGAAACCAAAATAGTCTCATGATACACCCAGGAGTGACCTGTGGCAGAGGACACATCTAAATTTATAGATATTTTAATAATAATAATAATTGCATTAATAATAATACTACTACTACTAGTAATAATAATTATAACAATAAATACAATAATAAAAAAAATAAATACAATAATAATAATAACAATAAAACTGCTAATATTAATGATAATAATAAAATTAAAATATTATAATTAATGATAATATATTTAATAATGATAATGAACACACTAATAATCATAAAATTAATAATAATGATCATGATAATGATAATGCTGATATTGTTGTTCTCTTCTCCACTCTCCACGCCTCCATTCTTCCTCGTCGGACAGACGTAATAATAATCTTGGGAAGCTCGATCCAAGCGGGAAAAGATGAAATTGGGCTCCAGACCTCAAATTGAAGAAAAAGAGACAATCGGAATATAAATACATTATAGACAACCAGAATAGATAACCAATATTGACACTTATAATAGACAACAATAATAGATAACCATTATAGTCAACCAAAATAGAAACCCATTATAGACAGCCAAATTATAAAACCAGAATAGACAACCAGAATTGCCAACAAGTTAACCCTGTGAATAATAAACTACAGATTATTTACAATTTAGCTTTTAAATTTTTTTCGAAATTTTAACACTTTTTGCATGATTTTATGTTCTATTTAAACAATTTATTGTCATACTATTTTAAAATTGAGCTTGAAACAACGGTTTAGGTAAAGAATCTGTATTTTCTCAACAACGTTTATATTTCCCTAGGGTATCTTCTTTCCTTGTTGTTACTAGAGGTAATACATAAAAATGTGTATTGCTACTAGTCTAAATGCCATGCGATTCAGAAACACCGATGAACTATAAAAAAACTCAAATTGATCCTATTATGGCAAGCATTTGTTCTTGTAGCTCTTGCATTTGAAGATCTTTTCGGGGTCATAACATAACATAAAACATAACATAGTTTCACGGATGACAAAAGCCACAAGGGCCTATCAAAGGTCATCCGCCTCCGTTAAAACCCACCCACAAAAAGCACCATCACCAGGGAAAGACAAAATCAAAGTCCCCCACAATATAATATAACATGACAAAAGCCACATGGGCTCATCATAGGTCATCCGAGTCAAACGGCCTCTTGTTTAAGCCACCCAAACTCCCAGGAAAACTACATCCAGAGGTTGCGTCCAGAAACAAGGGTATCACCAATCAAGGCTTGTCAAGAACTAAATCATGCAGCTATAGATATATACAAACAATATTAATATATACAAAACTTAGGAACCATCACAACCTTCCCTCCTCATAAACTCATCCAACCTACTCTTAAATACATTAAAATTTGGACTAACTACTACCCTCTGCGGCAATTTGTTCCAGAAGTCTACCACTCTATTGGTGAAAAAATATTTTCTTAAATCCAACCTACACTCTTGCTTTTTAATTTTCAAGTGGTGACCTCTAGTCTGATTTCCATCATCTAACTCAAAAAACATGCTAACATCCAATTTATCTATCTCAGAAAAAAATTTAAAGAGCTCAATCATATCCCCTCTCACACACCTCCTTTCGAACGAGAACATATTTAATACCCTTAGTCTATCTATATATTCCACGTGCCTCAGGAAAGGAACAATCTTTGTTGCCCCCCGTTGCACTGCCCCGAGAAGGTTAATATCGTATCTAAAATGTGGGGACCATGCCTGTATACAGTACTCTAGATGTGGCCTAACATAAGAGTTATAGAGTTTAGGAATAACCTCCTTACTTTTGGAACTGACATTTCTCTTAATGAAACCCAGCACTCTATTTGCCCTATTTCTTGCTTCAATACACTGCTTAGAAAACCTTAATGACTTATCTATTACTACTCCTAGATCTTTCTCATCCTCTACTGAGCTCAGCCAATGCCTATCCATTTCATAGTTAAATTCTCTATTATCTTTTCCCATGTTAATAACTTTGCACTTATCAAGGTTTAAAGTCATTTGTCACTTATGTGCCCAGGATAACAATTTATTTAAATCCCCCTGCACTTTAAAATTATCATCAATATCTTTAACTACAGCTGCTAATTTGGTATCATCCGCAAAAATTGACACTTTATTATTAACTGCCTCCCCAAGATCGTTTATATAGATGACAAATAATGATGGACCGAGAACTGATCCCTGAGGAAGCCCACTGATAACATCCCTCCACTCTGACTTTACACCATTTAGCACTACCCTTTGTTTCCTGTCTTTCAGCCACTCAGCTATCTAATTTGTAACACCCCCACATATCCCAATCATTTTTAATTTATAAACTAGTCTCCTATGTGGTACCTTATCAAATGCTTTACTAAAATCTAAGTAAATTACATCTAAATTCTCTCCCTTATCTAATTGATTTGTTGCGAACTCCAGAAAGTCTAGTAAATTAGTCAAACATGATCTACCTGATCTAAACCCATGCTGAGCATCGCTGATTAACTCCTCCCTCTCTAGATGTTGGCAAATCCCTTTTTTAACTATTTTCTCAAGAATTTTACAGACTACAGGAGTTAGGCTAACCGGTCTAAAGTTATTTGGATCCTCTTTACTACCCTTCTTGAAAATGGGGACTACATTCGCTTTCTTCCAATCATCGGGTATTCCTCCATATTCCAGTGACCTAGTATACAACTTCTCCAGAGCTATTGAGATACTTTCTCCCCCTTCTTTAAGTATTCTAGAATGAATATTATCAGGGCCGGAGGCCTTGGTAGCATCTAACTCACCTATTAGTCCTTTTATCTTCCTCCAATCCACACTAATGGTAGTAAACACCTCTTTCCCTGACCCATGAGTACTATACATAAGACTATTTAGTTTCTCCTTTGTAAATACTGATGCAAAATGACCATTTAGTACCTCAACTATTTCCTCATCAGTTTCTCTCACAACCCCTTCATATTTGATAGGTCCTATTTTAACTCTGCCAGACTTGTTATTAATTTTATAGTAACTAAAGTACTTTCTAGGATCTTTGTTGCTATCCTAAGCTAATTTAATTTCTGACACCCTTTTGTTCTTCTTTATAATCTTATTTAACTCATTGCTAGCCATTATATAATCAGTTAAATTTTGAATATTATTTTCTACCTGTAATTTTTTATATGCCCTTTTCTTCTCTGAAATTTTTCTAGCTATCTCCTGATTCCACCATAATGGTTTCCTACTTTTGTTCCTAATAGCCTTTATTGGGATACATTGCTCTTGGGCTACATTTATTATATGCTTGAAAGTATCCCACATCCCATAAGCATTTATACCTCTGAATTCTACATCCCAGTCTACCAAATTTAGCAAGCTTCGAAGTTTTACATAATCTCCCTTATGAAAATTTGGAACTTTTACAGCATTCTCGGTTATTTTACCCTTCTCAATTCCCAAGTTAAAACAAACTTTCTGATGGTCACTATTTCCCAATGCTTCCCCAACAGTCAATTCTTGAACAAAATGATCACTGTTAGAAAGTACTAAATCTAATATATTGTCCCCCCTCGTTGGCTCATTAACAAATTGATTCAAAAAATTATCCTCAAAGCATTCTATGAACCTGCCACTTGTTCTATCCCTACCTACCATATTTTCCCAGTCCACAGAGTTTAAGTTGAAGTCCCCAATAATAACTGCATCTGTTTTACATCCCTTACTTATTTCCCTCATCATTAGTTCATCTATATCTTCAGTCTGCCCAGGTGGTCTGTAAAAAGCTCCCAAATGCACCATTCTATTTTTACTGAACCTAATATCTATCCAAAGTGACTCAACTTCATCCTGCATTATTGAAGTATTTAAACTTGAAACAATGTTGTGTTTTATATATATAATTATTCCTCCACCAATCCTACCTTTCCTTTGACTAATGTACATATTATAACCCTGTAAATCAAATTCACTTATAGTGTCACTAAATTCTATTTCATTAATCCATGATTCAGTAACACATAATATATCTATATCCTCATTGCTAATATAACTAAATAGCTCATCCTTCTTGTTTCTAAGACTAAGAGCATTTGTATAGAAACAATTTAACCCCCCTATCCCTGAAGCACCTCTTCCAACCTGAATGACCTCACCTCTATTGCCTTGGAACCTATTTCTGTTTTCTGCCAAGTCCATTCTACTTTCAGTACTATACATAATGTCCTCTCATAATTCCCTGACCACTATTAGTATCTAGTTTCCCGCCCGCAAAGACCTAATAACACGATCATACCCCTCCCACAACACATCTACCCCCCTCCTACTCAAATGCAGTCCATCCATCGCATACATTTCTTTCATTCCAACAAACCTATCCCACACATACACAAACATGACACCTTCCATCTCAGACATCCTCCTCACATAATCATTCAGCCCAATCGCACGAGACATCCATTCTACCCCAACATCCATTCTTGGAAGCACACCTGTCACAACACCTTTCATTCTACTTTCTTTTACCTTTTTAATCAACCTCTTGTACCTTTCACGTAACTCACATGCACCCACTTTCTTCACATCATTCACTCCTACATGTGTAATCACAACCGCATCCCTTGCACAGCCAGACACCAGCTCCTCATACCTATCAGACAGATCTCTCACTCCAGCACCCGGCAAACACACCCTCAAACCATTCAATCTACTTGCATTAAACTTCCTATCTAAATATCTAACTCGCGAATCACCCATCACAAGCACTTCAGTCAGACTCCTATTCCTAACCCATACCTAACTCCATCCTCACTCCTATTCTCATTCAAACTACCAGTCACTCTACCACCACCCCCATCAGTCATATCACTTCCAGTTACTTCCTCTCTTAGGGCACTGAATCTATTAGTCAAGCTAATAGGTTCTGTGTCCATCTGACTCACACACCTATTCTCCCCCTGGCTAACAACCTCAACAGAGGCAACCTTATTCTCACAAAGAACAGGAGAAGCCTCCCTAGCTTCACGTTTCCTAACCACTCTTCACTGTCCCCCATCCTCACTAGGCCTATTTCTAACTAATCTAAGTGGGCTTACTTCACTATCCCTAGAACTATCATATCCTACCTCCTCCACCGGCCCTCTACCTTCACCTGAAACATCTAACTGGCCTACCTCACTACCTAATCTATTCCCAGCTCTAGGCCTAACACTAAGTTCCCTCCTGAGCTCAGCAACTAACCCCTCCAGCCTACATATCCCGTCTAAATCCTGCCTTCTCATCCCCTCTGAATCTAAAATGCATTCACGCAGCCCACATACAACACACGTATACCTCTCACCAAATACACCACAACCAATGCATACATTCCGACACTCATGCTCACTTTCATCCCCGAACTCCATCACTTATTCAAACAAAGAAAGAACTTAAGTAGTAATAAGAAAAAAAAGAGCAACCTTAGCTTTCGCTGATTCTCTGGGGAAAAAAAGACTATAGAAAAATCCGAAAAATAAATCAACAGACCGAAACGAGATTTAAGGCACAACACAGTCCAAATCAGTCGCTAATTAAACATTAGTAGACTGCCATTGATAGTGCTCTTCCATCGCCGTGAGGTCTTGTTGGAAACACTCTCCCTGTTTAGCACTTTCAAGGTTCTCGGCGAAGTGGTGAATGTAAATATTCAAGAAATGAGGCTTGACACTCATAATGCTTCCAAGATCACGAAAGGCCAACAGCATTCTAGCAACCAAATCATCATAGGCCTTTTTGTTACCAAGAAAGTTTTGTATAACCACCATGAATGACAGCCACTCTGTCTTCTATTCATTCTGAGCTCAGCAACTAACCCCTCCAGCCTACATATCCTGTCTAAATCCTGCCTTCTCATCCCCTCTGAATCTACAATGCATTCACGCACGAATTTGAGGTCCATCAAATACATTCTGGTTTTCTCAAAAGGAAAAAGCAGAAACTATGCGCTGAAGAAAGTATTCCCTGCCAGTATTCAATGCCTTCACAAACCTTCTCGGTTCAATGTTTGTCTCGAGCTCGACTGTGCCACCTGCAGAGATAGCATGGGTACTTACTGAAACTTATTTGTTGGCCAACGTGGAAGTTGGCCATTGTTAGGCCCACACAAATGATTCAGTTGTGCTCTTGTTATTTAAATAATTCAATGACCATTTTTATGTCGTCATGATTTTCTTGCAAATGTACAGTGACAAAATGGAACTGCACCAAAAACATTGCCATTATACAATAGAACACACTTGAGGCTACGCTTAGAACTGTCTAAAAACAAACTTCATTTTGTAGAGTTATACCTGGCAACACCTAACTCTGGTAGAAGACCTGTAATATCGTGGCAGTAGACAAATTGCTTGTCGTCTGAAAAACGTTCACAAAATTTCGTTCCGGTATTCTGAAATATAATACTTTTGCAGAGCTGTCAAGAATATTTTTTCATTTATCCTGGATGCTAATAGCTCCGCTGCTTGCTTAGAGTGTGCCAAATTACGTTTTAAGTTATTCCATTCAGTTTCTCCTTCGTAAAAGACTAAAAGGTTGATTATTGTTTCGTATTAGATGAAGAGTCTTCAGAATCTGAGACCATGCCATGAAACTCCTGTTCAGATTTACTGATTTATCTTCTGAGGAGGCACAACCATTAAAAAAGGAACTTTCTTAGAATGCGGAGTAAATCAAATTGCAGAGGTAATACTGGGATAGGAGATATTATGCCGGTTCTGCTTGCCAATATCTTTAGTGTTGACCAGGCAAAAATAACGGTCAGTTATTTGGTCATTTGGTTCTCGCTAAACCAACAGGATTCGTTTTCCTTTTGTCCAGTCCCTAAGATTTTCCTCGCACTTATGACACACAGTCAGTGTAACCAGCTTCTTGGCTTGGTCACCAAGGGGAACGTGAAAATAGGCACAGCGCACACCTTATCACATCTCGCCTTTGACGAATAAGTGTGTGGCAGCCACGAATGTAGCAAAATTCATTAGGATCATTCATGCATTCATGTCCTCTCGAAGAAGCCATCATTAGATCTGAAACAAAACATGAATAGGGTTAATTTCAGAAACAATCATAAATAGCATGGAAACTATATAATAGAAAATAAAACCGATTTCCATTTGAAATTAGCGCTAAAATTTAATTAAAATCAGTTGAAAAATCCATTATAACAGAAAATATAACAAAAATCTTCCTTAGAATAATTAATGGATCGAGCGAACAAATCTGCAATTTCTTCAGAAGGCAACAGAACAAAGGAATCTTCCGATTTGCGCCGTCAGACATGGAACTCAGTTGGGAGCAGCAATTTAAAGTGGAGCCCCCAAACAAATCGCTAAATGACCACTGTAAAGTCAATCCGAAACCTTTAGTTCATATGACAAGTAATCATAGCGGATGTGATTAACTTGGGTGCGCTGTTTTCTCTCGGCTTTGTAGTAACACACACCAGTCTTCAGTGCCGATATCTGGCACTAACCAAGCCCTATGGTCCTACATTTGTTTGGTGTTTTACCGCCCCCTTTTTCTTGTATAGTTATTCAGATTTTCTTTTCTTTTCCATCTTCGTTATTTCCAATAGATTATATTTGCCTAGATTTGCCCAATTGATTGGTCTATCGTCACCACCTCGAGGCCCGTTTTCAATTTCTGGAGGGCACGGGCGACAGCTACTTTTTAAGTTGCCAACGACTATTTACAATCGTCCTTGCCCCCCCCCCCTCCATAACATCCAGGAAAGGTCAGTACCTCGTTCTCTCTCCATCTCCGAAAAATATTAATTGTTGAAAGTAGTTCCAGCCTCATAAGCGTCAGCAAGCCCAAGTAAAATATACTCTTATAATACCGTTTTTTTTTACTTTCCTTTTTTTCGACCTATACGCTGTCCACAAGGTCAGAACACTCAATGACGTACACTCAGCTTTAATAAACACCTTCATAAATACAAACATACCCACGTCAAAAGCGTCTAACAGCCAATACGGAGCATCTTATGGTTCTTAAGGTATAAGAAAGTGGAAATTAGTCTTATGATATAGGAAAGCGTCGAAATTTTAAATAAATGTGGAGATGTAATGTGTGCCTCGTAACGACCGTTGCTACTTTTATTCAACAGCGACTCTCCATCGTATTTGTAAACAACGGAGAGAGAAGTCCGTTTTGGGGAACTCCACACTGGATTTTGTACCCTTTAATTGCTTTTATAGTCTCCACTGTACTTTTAAAACAGTAACATTTTTATAATATTATTTTGTTCCTTGTATTATTTATCTTTTCGAGCGGGTGATTGGGTAACCACACTGTATCTTGAATGGTTGTTTTTTGTCGTTAAAGTCACGTTATGGACTAGTATATTGCGTATCCAAGAGAGATTCCCTTAACATGAAATCAGAACCACGACCTGTATTTGGAGACCTCTTCTACATACAGCTGGCTGAGTCACCAGCCAGGCGCCCCGAGCAACTTATTTGAAGGACGTATACACCATGTAACCTCCATCGATACAAACATCTGAAGAAACATCTCGTGAAATTTCATCATATTTCTATTTTTTCTTTCATCCCGATTTGGGTCGAGGTCGTTTGAAATACTCCTTCGAAACCATTTATTCAATAAAATTCTTTAGGATCACAAGAGTTGAGTATCACTCCTAAGAACCACGAGTGGACCAAATTGAGATCGAGGCCGAACCTGGAAAAAGGGCCAACATCGGTAGCGGCCATTCTGGCAATCGGAATACAACAGGTGGCCGGCGCTGATGAACACGAATGAACTCGAAAAATTCGTTTTACATTTCACCTTTCACCGATCACTTCCAAATGGGGTCCTTTGAACCCACAATATAGGCGCGTTCATACTTGTGATCCAAATTATGGACGTGTTTATCTTGTCCGTGTTCTAGTTGTTTTTTTCGCGGGGTTTCCTCCTTATCCGTTGATTTTGGCTAAGGAAACGGTACGGAGAAACGTGTATTCTTGATCGCACCGGCGCAGATGTCCGATTTGAGCGATGGATGTGAGGAACGCGTGGGTACGGTGGGGATCGGTGAAGTGGGTATGCTTGGGGCCTACCAGTGGTAAAGTGATTATTCATAATGATTCAATTCATCCTTTCCTTCATTTTCACTTTGGGAAAGCGGAGTAGGGGGGGGGGGCCACGTAATATTGCGCAAATTGGAGGTTTATAACTTCAGCCCCCTTTTTAGGGGTCAATGGGGCTACTATTACAGTGCTTATCCCCCTTTCTATTATTATTGGTCTTTGCTTTTACTCCCTCATCCGTTCTGTTTTTTCTATCTCCGAATTTATTCGATATCAAAATGAGGCTATTCTCCATTTTCCACTTGTCCTAGATTACCACTAACCTCTAAAGTCTTCAAAATGTTTGTACTCACCCCATGTGAAAAGGAGTACAAACTCAGTGGGATTCTTTCCCTCGATTTGTGCTCTTTTTTGCCCTTCGTCCCGCTTTCCCGCGGGACCGGGGACGTGCGTTGGTTCCTGGTTCCCCTTTCGACACAATAGCCTGGTACCAGTTTTTGTGGATACGGGAGGGGTCACTACTTGCCCCAACCCCCACAACCCCTTTCCCCATTTGCACCGTCTGTCATATCCGCGACGTGTGTTTCAATCCAGGTTTAATTGAAGAACGTTTCGCCATCTTTCAGCCTTTAGTTGGGTCTAAGCAGGCGCGGAAAAGAGATTTTTAAGACAGATGCAAAATTGACCCTAAAGAGAGTACAGGTTTTCTTAGAGTACTAAAGTGGGGGCTGCCACTATAAGTTTCAGTTATAAGAGGGGGCATCGCACCAAAAGGTTGTTTTGAAAGAAATAATTTTGCTAAAAAGGAAACAATACTGATAAATTCCTCATTGATGCTAGAACGAGTCGTCTAGAGTGGTTCCCCTCTAGTAACCTTTCTGGGGGATAAATTTTTGACATTCCTAAAATGCTAACTGCTTTAATTCTGGTTATTGGTAGCGAGTACGTGAATGTCCACTTGGTCTTCCACGGCGAGTGTGAATGACATTGGGAAAAACTTGTTTTTTGAACTAATTTGTATAGTTGTTATGAACTTCCGGGATTCGAATCTATGGTAACGGGTTATGTTTGTTTATTTTTATGTTTAATGTGCGGGAAACCATAGGGTCATAGGCATGGTAACGCGTTATGAAGTTCCTCTAAACCGAATGGTGAGATTTTAGCTGGACCAACCACAAAGCGGTATTAGTTTCTCACGAATGGAAGCAATTGGCTATCAGTAATTTTCCCTCCGTGAAAATTTTCATCTTTCATTGAACCGTGAAAATGATGTATTTGAGCTCTGTTATAAATGTTTTTCTTTTGAAATTGAAGAAAATAATACGATATTGTATAAAACGTGACTTAAGTATCCAACATTAATTTTATATTTTATTCCAAAGTTCTGAAAAATAATAATAATAAACAAATGATATGATAATAAAAATGCTAAAATTAATGAATCTACCCTAACAGGATATTTGTGTTAATGTTAGAATTACTTAGTATTTTACTAAATAGTGTGTAATTGCTAAACTTTTTTTTCTAAGATTAGAATTTAATCATTATTTCTTATATTTTAGCTTAAATTTATAACCATTGCATATTCAATATCGTTTTAAATAATTAAAATGACTAAAACTAAAGAACTTAGTGAAACACAGAGAGCACAAATATAACTTGTCCCTAGCCAAGAGTTATCACAAGTAGAAAGTACTAAAAAAATACCACGTTCAAGCTAAATTGTCCAAATCACTATAAACGAAATCAAGAGACCAAGGAAGAGAAGTGGCAGAAAACGTCTTACAACACCTAAAAAACATAGATCTATCATTCCTGCTTCACGAAGGATCGCGGAAATCATCTTCTAAAGATGCTGGCGAGTTCAATCAGACTTCATGTTCAAAAATATTACCCGGAACAGTTAGAAGTAGACAAAGATCAAAGGTTAAAAGTATGCAGGGCGATCAGAAGCCACGATTATCTGAGGTGAACAGAAAAAAATGTTCTTCAGTGGGCCAAAGATCACAAAAACTAGACACATGAACAATGGTATAAAGTTCTCTGTTCAGATGAAATTAAATTGAAAGAAAGACTATTGTATTGCAGTGAAAATTTGGCGAAATCCCCCTCATGAAGAATTATGGATGTAATTAAAGCAAAATAGGTACAACTAAGTATTAAAATAAATATATAATATATATAATGATTTCATTTACCACAAATATCGAATTGTGTGAATGATTCTATAGGGTGCTTTATATTTTTGTCCAACGGTGTACATTCTTTTGTTGTTGTATATACATCAGGATCTGACACCATTCTATAATAAGGAAAAACTGTGCCCAATTTTGCTGCGGAGAAGGATAGTCTGCAAGCTGAGTCGAGTCAGGCAGACTCAAGATTACGTGGATGCTAGGCGTGAGTAGGAATTAAGCAAATACTTCCTTTAGCGAGATTGTAATTAAGAGACGAAACGGTTTTAATTCCTTATTCGTTAAGAAATAAATTTGGAAACTTTGGTTGCATTAATGTAAAGTATTTTTTATTCTAAAATAAGTCAAAATGAATTACAAACAGACGAATAAAAATTGTTGCGTTGCACCAATTACCATCAGAGTAATATTTGTGCTGGTTAAGTGAGGCTTGGAATTCAGGTTTGGAATTACGAGTAATTTCTCAATACACTCCAGGTTAGAGAGGATAGCAGCCATACATTAAAGTCAAGTGAACCAATGCACTCACTGACTGATACGTGGGTGAGTCGATGTGAGGGGCGGACACCCCCGCGCTACCCAACAATATAAGCTCGCTGAGAATCGATTTTGCTTTCTTCGAGGGAAAGGAATTACCCGCCACTTATGTGAATTTCGTGTTTTTTCTTGCTATTGTTATAATCCCGGGAATTAAGTGTATTCAACTACCCAATTCCTAAACACAAATATATGCCCACAGTCACCTGTGAAGCAGTCAACAAAGTGTAGGACTAAAGAGCTATCTTTGATCCGATACCGTGCTATCTTTTGCTTCCATCCTATTGGACGCTTCAAATTTGAAATTCGCTTCCTTGAATCCATCTCCAAGTAACAGACGTATCCACAAAGCCTTGATATTAATATACTTTAGCACTCTCTCAACACTTATACCTCACTTATCACACTCCAAATTGCATAAGAATTATAAGCTTTTATACCTTCTAAACTTGTCCATCTCGTCTCGAGCTTGATTTACTTAACCTGTTTATCCATATGGAGCTTCCTCTAGGTCTTATGCCTCAACAAACTTCACCAACCGGATGCGGGTTCTCTACTAGGTGTAGCCTATCATAAAAACAAGCTCTAAGGAGTACTAAACTCTTAACAAGAGTGCAAACTTAAACTCATCTTGTTTAACTACCTAAAATTTCTCCCATTTGACCAATCGTCCATAAAAAGAAGCTCTAAGGAGTACTAAGCTCTTAAGAAGAGTACAAACTTATACTTATCTCTTGTAGGGTGCCACCTTGATGAGCACTAACTCGAATCCCACTTTCCACCATCCTTTGAAGCGGACAAGAGGAAATAACTCCTCTTTTTAGTTTATTTTTATAAATTAAAGAATATTCTTACATCCATTTCTTGCCTTGCGTGGTCAAGAACGTTCCGAATACTCGTTGCGTTCATTATATTGAACGTCGGAGGTGAGTTGTTTGGAAATGGGCGGGAAAGAGGATATTCGGTTCAGTTAACCTCGGTCGTTAATATCGGTTGCGTAAAAGTCACATTCTTGTGTTTTTTTAAGGCATTTTCTAATTTTAGAGAGGCATTGATGAATGGTATTCAAAGATTGCAGCAGCCTGAAAAAAATTTCCGTCTTTGAGTAACAAAAATTGATCACCTGCGTTGATGGATTAGCCTGGAGGATTCATGGATTGATCAGCCGGTATTTGGCCGCCAGAAATTCTTTGGTTGCGAAAATTGCTAAAAGGTTTATCATGGTAGATGATTATGCGCGAAAAATTAAGAAAAATATAGTAGAGGTTTGTAGAGAAACTTGGTATCGAATTTATATCAACACAATTGAACTTTACTAAGAGAGATTTGATGGTTTGTCCTTTAAAATATCATGAAAATGTCTTTTCAAACATTTGATCAGTTCATTATCATAAGACCATCAATATTTCCATGGTTACTTCCATGTTTTAGATATTTTTCATGGGATGTTGAATAGTGAACAAATCCAATAAGCCAAAGGATAATTTGAGGATTGCTCGTTCTATTTTAGCACAGTCTGACACTTACTAAGAAGCAACAAGAGGCGTTCACTTATAATTAGCCTATTGATGTTTTGGGGGAAACTTTATTGCGAGATAAAGGGTTAAAAGGAAAAAAGTAGTTAAAGAAAAAAAGGATAAATGAAAGCAAGTACTGCAAGAGAAAGGTGAAATGAAAACAAGTGTTGCAAGTAAAAGAAGTAAAGAAAAGCAAGTATTTAGTACTGGGTTGTACCTAGTATTAAAAAAGCCCTATTATACTCGTTACGACGCTCTCAACAAAGGACACAATGATAGTTTTTAGGAAGTTTGACAACTTTTTATTCTTTCAACACAAATGTGTGTTTCAATTGTAATATTAATCAATGTGGTCGCCCTCAGCGGCGATCACACGCTCCAGGCGAGTCCTAAAGGTCGCCAACACGTTGTGGACGAAGTCCTTCCTCATGCTGGTCCACACGCGGTTGACGGAGGACATCAGGTGTTCACCGATGCTGTGGAGTCCCTTGCAGGAATAGCCCTCAGCATGTGCCCACACGCTATAGTCGAGGGGATGGATTGAAGTCAGGTGACTTCGGCGGCCAAAATTCATTCGACCAGAATTTCACGTTCGACCCCAAACACTCTTGCAGACCGTGTGGGCCAGGGCAGCGTCCTGCTGAAAGACGTTGATCGCATTCTTAGCGATCTTTCTCACCAAGCTCATGACTGTTGTGGCTAAGATTTCCCTATAATCGGCCGGGGTGAGCCTGTAACCGGCCGCGAAACACTCGGATGACACCCTCTGGCCATTCGAAACCACGATGCCAAGCATCATCACGGATTGTGGACACGTACCGGACCTCGGAGACCTCCTGGCCGAAACTTACCATGCGGTCGTTCTGTTTGCTGATGGCCGGATCGACCTCGAAGGTTTTTTCATCAGAAATAATGAGAATTTGATTGTCATGACACTTCAAGTCGTTGAGAAGGTGACCACACCGCTCCTGACGTTGTCGCTGAATATGGCCGGTGAGCAGATGCCTTTTAAGCACCTCAGGCTCTTGATGGCCCTGGACACTTTGGCCAGCGAGATTTTCTTCTCCTTCGCGAGACCACTCAGCTTTGGAACACTTTCCAAGGCTTTTCTCAAAGTCAAACTGTTGACGACTTGAGGTCTGCCTGAACGAGGTCGATCTTTGAGGTCTTCCCCGTTGTTGGGCTTCTCCGTGACTCTGTGGACGGTCATTATTTGACTGACATTAAACCGCTTGACGATCTCAGATTTGTTGTAGCTCATTCGCAGGAGAGCAGAGATCTTGATTATTTTAATTCCATCTCGGCACACAATGGAAAAGACATTTTAATGACACAAGCTAGAAAAGTGGAACTTTAAGTTTGTGTCGGAACTTTTTCTATCACACACGTAAACCTCTCGAAAGATAAAATAATCAAGTGGAGCAGAACTCTTGCAAAACCCGTATAAAATAACCTCAAAATGGAATTATCTCCTGTCGACTTTAGTTGAGTCATCTTTAAATATTTTTTTAAAGAATAGATTTGATAACCACTTTTTGAACCAGTTTTGACTGCGCAAGTGTGTGGTAGATTCCCTAAAATTCCTCAAAATAAAATGACTCACATGTTGAGGTAGTTACTAAAAAGGTATGGAAAAATATAGCGTGAAAAAACATCGGTATAGAAAAGACAATATTATTCAAAATAATTTGAAGAGAAAGAATATAAAAAGTTTAGAAGAGAATGATGGGAAGAGAGAAAATAAGTGTATAATCGTGGCTACAAAACCGCGATCTTGGTACTAAAAGAAATAATAAGAAACGAGTGTTTCTCCATAGTTGCTTTAATTTTAGGTTAGAAAGCCGTGAGGTAGCTCCTAATAAGCCATTAGGGAGGTGCTAATAAGTCGGGATGTAACTCCTTATAATGTCTTTAGGTAGCTCCTAATAAATCCTGAGGTAGATCACGAATGATTGTAGTTGTGACTCATTAAATTAACCTTTTAAATCACTTTGCTCATAAACGCTTTAGGAATGAAAGACTGGTAGAGAGTATTTATCTACATAAGGATAGACTGGTAGAGAGTATTTATCTACATAAGGATAGACTGGTAGAGAGTATTTATCTACATAAGGATAGAATGGACATCTCCGTTAAGAAATATCTTGTATCTGCATCTATAAGACGTTCGGTCTATTCCTGCGGCCACATTGTTGTTCGCTCATAGCTAATGGTCGTTCATGCGTGCGCGTAAAATGCCGGGGGCGCGCGGTGAAATGTTTACTTATTGATATTTTCTGATATTATATGATAGGACGAATGCGCAAAACTCCTGAATCTTCTTTCCCCCACAAATAATAATAATAATCAGCAAGTAGAGATATTTTGGTGCGAGAATATAAGAATTTCAAACAGTGCATTTGCATTTATCTTCCACAAGACTTTTTATCGCGGGCATCGTCGGGCACTTCTGCTAGCAAGCGATAATTGGAGGAAATTGTCGCTTTCACCTCGAAATCGATGTTGCAAAACTTAACAAAGAAACAAATTGGCAAAATGTCGATAAATGTAATTTCAATCTTTAAATTACTAGAGCCCTTTATTAATGATGGTAGAAAGCGAAAGTATTTCTTTCTCATTACAATGTATACACACCCATAAGTGAAATGTGCGACTGTGCCTATGACCCTATGGATTTAAGCAGTAAAAATAAAGCCGTGGCATGTTGGGTTGTGTGAGTTTGCTCGTTATGTGTAATAGTTGATTTCCTGTTTCTAACGTAATAGAAACACATAATTGACACTTAAATGGATAACTAATATTATGTAATCCGATCTTGGCGTTTATATGTCGATTAGTAGCAGAGCCGTAGCAACCGCCCCCCGACCCCCCTGGCTGGAAGGGGAACCCGGCTCTTGAAGGAGCCTCACTGTGGCCAATTTTTTGTATTTTATTAATGAAAATATATAATTTTCGAATACCCATTTTCTGTAAGTATTCCTCAGCATTGGCACTGCTGAGAATAGTATTTGTCGTGCCTGGCACTATTTGTAAATATAGGAGATATTGTCATGGAGGCCCCACAATCTTGATTGGGGGGGGGGGGGGAGGCACTAGACATTGTTAGGTTTCGGCTCTGTAGTGAGATCACAACTGAGAGAACAGCGATAGCACATATTTAGTCGCGTGCACGTGACTGATACTATGTCGATCCGTAGCTCGGTTGGTCGGATGGTAGACATTTTATTTTCCAATGAGCTTTTTAGCAATAACATCGTAACTACTGGGCCGATTCTAACGAAATTTGAAACTCTTTTGTTGTTTTACATTCTCTTTTGAATGATATAATTGCTAAGGTCCTCCCAAGGTTAGTCAGAGAATTATTTGAAAATAACATTGTAAATATTCGGCCGATTTGAAACCATTATGTTGTTTTACATTCTCTTTCGAATGATATAATTGCTAAGGTCCTCCCAAGGTTAGTCCGGGCTATATTAAAAGAAAACTAACTATGGGTCTGATTTCCCCATTTTTTAAGATTTTTAAAGGTCATAATGTCATGTGGTATGTTTTTTTTAATTGATAATACGTTTGTTAATTAAATAATCTTTATTTCAAAATTATTGAAGTAATTGAGAGCACGCGACTCAGATCCATTGACCTTGGTGAGAGAGACTTCACTTATTTGTGAGTCGGGCGCTCCACTTCGTGGAACAGCTATGATGGACTAGTCGGAAAAGCAACTGGTGAAGGAGCTAGGTGACCTTCTAAGGAATTAGAGGATTTCCCAGGGCCTTCTAAGGAATTAGAAGGTTTCCAAGCGCCTTCTAAGTGATTAGAAGGTTTCCAAGGACTGGCTGGCTCTAGAATTCTAAGCTGTGCTTAGGGATAAATTTCATTCTGAAAGAGAGAGGCACTTCTGAAGGATGGGGTATTTCTAAAGTCCCTCTTCACTCCTCAGAGACATAAACGACAGTGTTCGCAGAAGTTTTATATCACAATGTAATCCGATGAGGGCCTTCTCTAACGAAGCCGAAAGTAAAGTCAAAAGTTTATAAATTTAGAGCCTGTGACAGACGAAGCGTTCGGATTTAGAGACCGCTCTGCCATAAACCCCGTTACCTTTGCGCTGCGATCTATTCAAATTTCAAAATTCAAACCCGACTTAGAGGCGGAGATGTGTGGTTTGTTGAGTCACTGAGTTTGAGGGAAGAGGAAACAGGATGTTATTGTCCACAAAAAAATCAAATATTCTCTCAATTGCAAAGCAGAAAGCCTCAAACGGTGGGATGCAAATCCATTGTTCGTGACTCAAAATTTAAACCAGGAGAATCGCTTCGCTCCGACTGCGGAGTGGGGGGAGGTTTGTACGCCCTCGTAGATCGGGGAGGGAGACTGAGTGGATTCAAAAACTTGCTATAGATTTTGAGTTTATTTTCCCTCATAATAGGTCAAACTTACTTCTTTCAAAATCAAAGATCGCTCCTCTCCAGCGAAGCCCTGTCTTTGACTTCAGATCATATTCTCGCTTTTCAAATTGTCAGAAACAAAAGGAGATCCCCAAACCAAACTTTTCTGACTAATTTTAAGAATAATTAAACCAAAATTTCCCCAAAATACAAGAACTATAAGGCATTGAACAATGAGCAGATTAACTTTTTTTGAGCTTTAAAACTTCTTTATGCTTTAAAGTTTACAGACGGAGGGAGGAATTAGAAATATCTATCGAATTGATAGATTATTACCCTCTACCCTCCTTTTGTCCATCTACCCCCTTTGCTTTGTCTATTTTAACACATTTTAAGTTTCTCAAATATTCTCCTTACCGAACTGGGTCGCCTTATGAAGATATCATTCAATATATATATATATATATATATATATATATATATATATATATATATATATATATATATATATATATATATATATATATATATATGTGTGTGTGTGTGTGTGTGTGTGTGTGTGTGTGTAAATGGGTAGCAGACCTTCTTGTATGCAGATTTTGTTAAAAACCATAGTATATTTCGCCTTTATTAATTTTCTTTGGAAACTTTCCATTTTTCTTATTATCTTTTAGTTTATCTTGTAGATGGTAAACAACTTCTACGTTCATCTCTTTTTTAAATGAAATGTGTTTATTAAAACCAAACTTGTCTTTAATTGCTGAGCTTTCGATTTATGCGATCATCTTGAGAGTGTCTTTCCTCCTTTATCGGTGAAGAATGGTAGTCAGAATGAAAAGAAAACGGATTTTAGAGGATATTTATTCCTCCTCGCTTAAACGTTATGTCCATGGAACTGGCCACTCCGGTGTGAGCGGAATTTTAAAACAGCTTTTATGTTTGATTCCAACCCGTAGCCTGGATGTTGATAGCTGGCCTTTCTTTGCTGGGCGAATTTTTTCGTACGCTGTAGCACTGCCTTACTACCTTCTGAAGAGCGTTATTATTCACGCGTGCATAAAGAAAGAGAGACTTTTGAGCCTTCGCCACCTAAGAACGCGACTCTGTCCTGGGTTTCTTAGGAGCCCCAGTAGATCTGTAAAAGGATTTCACATATCTTTTTTGTCGCTGCGAAGTAGAAGAAAAATGATGGGCTAAATACCCTCGTTGCTCCCGTCCAACGACCTGCGTGTGAACCTGCTCGGATGACTGCCCTTCATTAATTTCGTCTTAACTATGTCGGCCACTTGGTCTGGCATAATTAAGGGCTTGCGTGGAAACTGGTTTGAGGCCTATCCCACAGCAGAAGCACAAGTCAGAAATTCTCTCGAATTTGGGGCAAAACTGCGAGTCCCGGACGGAGGAGAAATCCTCATCGCCCGGGGGACCCGGCCAGAATCATAGAGGGAGTTACACCCGTCTCTATGTAGTTGGATGCAGTTTTGGCGTACGTACCCGTGAGGGGGTGGCACAAACTTAGCGGTCGTTGATTCGGCCGCTATGCATTAAGTCCACCAAGCTCAACCCTCTGAGGTCCCCACCCGAGAACCATCCCCCATCCATCATCCCCCCTCATCCCGGCACCATCCGAGCGGGGAAACAACAGGAAACTGGACGGGAGCACTTTCTCTCGCGTCGTTTTGAAACAAACCTTTAACTTTACCTCCTTTTCCAAAAATCACTTTTTTCACATACAAAATTTTCACATATCATTTTCACACATAAAAATAACAAGAAAGAAGAGTGAAGAGAGAAGACGTCGGCGACGATGGAGGCCCTCCCTAAGAGGGTCCCCCTACGGACCTTACCTGGAAAGAAGACCCCTGAAAAGAAGAATGTGTGCGAATCCTTATTTGCAAATTTAAGGATCGCATTAATTAAATTGATCGACATTCCCAACGGTTTCATCGCCATGTGCGGTGAAACCAAAGATATAGACCGGCTCCTATCCGATGAAGGGGCCGAAGTTCTGAAAACCCTCGATCTCGAAGCCAAAACCCCACCAGCAATCTCCGCTAATCGCAGCGTGATCTGCCGTAAGGTAGAAAGCTGGGTGGGTGAGAACTCCCCCACGGACCTGAAAAATGAAATAGAAAAAAATCACGCATGGGCAAAGATAAGGGAAGTGATCAAATTCCGTGATCACACCCACGTCTTTAAGGTTACATTTCAATCGACTGAAATGGCCCACAAGGCAGCAACCGAGGGACTCCTCATTTTCAACATGAGGATCCCAGGCGAAAATATCGAGCACGAGAAATACCATAACATACAAATGTGCTTCGTGTGCTATTCTCTAGAACAGCACACCACTGCCAACTGCCCCAAAAAAGGACAAATCTGGTGCAGCGAATGTGCCACACAGGGTCATAGATATGACTCCTGCAAAAGCGACACAAAACATTGCATGAATTGCAAGGGGCCCCATCGAACGATGGCCTTGAACTGCCCCAAGAGAAAAGAAATTATAAAGAGAAAGGAAGAAAATGAAAGAACTAAGAAAACCGCTACATACGCAAGCACGGTGAAAAGAGGTGAAGGGATGACATCGACTCCCTCACCGATGATTTTCACCAACGACCTGAGTGCAAAGATTCTTATTTGCATAACTCATGCGAACGTGGCTAATGCTGTAAAACCTGGATGTTACAACCAGGTTTTAAACACACTTCTCAAAGCAAACAATCTGCCATCGATCATTGTGCCAGATGATCCTGAATGCTCTAGGGCATTTAAGGACAGCATAATGGGCAATAAAAAAATAGAAAATACCACCAGATTAGATAAAGTCATGGAGTCTCACTCCTCGGAGGAATCCGAAGAAGAAGAGGATGAGACTAATGACAAGGAAGATGAAGATCAATCTACATCTTCGGATAGTGACGAGGGCCCATGCACTCGCACTAGGGCGACAAAGAGTCGATCAAAGACTCCCAGCCCTCCCCCGAAGAAGGTAAAGCCTGGGCACCCCAGACCCGCCCCACAGGCCCCCAAGAGTAAGAAGAAGAAAAAACACAGGTAACTCATCTTACCATGGAGCGGAACTCATTAAGAATTCTGGAAATTAACACCAATGGCTGGACAAACAAAAGAACTCTCTACGGAAATGTGTTCAGGGAAATAGATGCAGATGTCATCTTGATTTCTGAACATGGGGTTGACACTCGTAGTTCTGAAATTAAGATCTGGAACTACGACGTGTTAATCACGAATTACTCTCAAGAGCGGTACGACGGTGCCGCCATCGCCATCAAAAGAGGGATCAAGTATAGACCCATAAGAAACTTGGAAGAATCCTATCTTGCAATAGAGGTCGAACTCGATATAGGAAAGCTGGTCATCGCCACCGGGTACCAGCCGCCGAGACGAGAATATTTGCCAATCCATTCTCTCTCTGGCCTATTTGGCAGAAGGACCCCCACCATATTAATGGGGGACCTTAATGCCAGATGTCGGGACTCTGGGTACAGGACCTTCAATGGCAATGGAAGGTGCCTGGACACTATGATGGACCGGAACATGGTCCATAGAATAGGCCCGGACTTCCCAACCTATACTCGAGGAAGAAGTGCCACAAAACCAGACATTTGTCTGGCTAATCGTCAGCTGCCGTTCAATTACTACATGGAACCAGTCCAGGTGCCATGTAGTGATCATATAGGGATCCTACTCACCATCAATAGGAACCCTATACAAGTCCCAGCTCCAGTCAGAAAAGACTACAGGAGAGCCAACTGGGCACGGTACGCTGGTCTCCTCGAGGCCTATCGCCCACCAGATCTGCACGAGGCAATTCTCGAGGAGATAGACGAGGCACTCGACGACCTCAACGAACATCTCATTATTGCAGATAGGGCTTGCATCCCCAAAACCCAGTTTAAAACCATCTCCTCATACAGGTGGACTGGGTATATGAAAGAACTCTATAGAGAATTGAGAGTTATGTACGAGTTAAATATAACAAATGCAACATTTGACTCGCTACAACGAAGTAGAGAGATCAAGGAAGAGCTCAACCAGCTGATCCTCGAACAACAACAGAGACAATGGGACGATGCGATCGAGAGCCTCGATCAAGATGCATCCCCCAAGGACTTTTGGAAGAAAGTCAAAAGTCTCAGAGGATCATCTGGAAAAAAGAAGAAAATGGAAATCCAAAAAGAAGATGGATCCATTGAAACTGCAGATAACATCATCGAAGAGATATTCCGACGTTATTGGGAAAAAATCTTCAGCATATCGGAAGATGAAAACGAAGATTTCGATATAGAGTTCGAAAATAACATCGTAGACGAGCTTAACACGGTAATACATCGAACGCATCCTCATCACCAGGTGGATAGACTGCGTGACGGAGACGCCGAGATCACAGAAGAAGAGATCCTTGGCGCACTCCGCTCATTCCGACAGAAAGCCCCAGGCCAATCGGGGCTTACGAAGCTTAACTTCGAAAAGGCACCAGCCAACGTCATCGAAGGAATGAGACGAATTTTTAACGCATGTCTGAATACAGGGTACTTTCCAGATGCTTACAAAACGGCAAAAATGATCTTTTTGCCCAAGCATGGAAAGGACCCTACGTTGAGAGAGAGCTACCGCCCAATTTCACTCCTGGAATTTGGCGGGAAACTCTTTGAGAAGATCCTCAACGGAAGACTGGTGTCTCACCTGGAAGAAAACTCCCTCTACAACCCTTGCCAATTCGGGTTTAGAAAGAAGCGAAGTACGGAAATGGCAATTAATGTCATAACGGAAAAGCTTTCCCAAGCCAAACGGGACAGGAGTTATGTGGATATCGTTTGTCGGGATGTGTCAAAGGCGTTTGATAAGGTGTGGCAGCGGGGCATGCAGTATAAGATCTTAAGGCTGGGTCTAAGTGAAAACTTAGAAAGAACTCTCTGTGACTATGTCATGGAGAGAGCGGCGTATGTCAGTCTAGGGTGCACGGACGGACCAAAGTTTCCGCTCACTGCGGGCCTCCCGCAGGGGGGGTGTCTGTCCCCCACCCTTTACTCGATATACACCGCGGACGTCCCAGACCCTGTGTACCCCAATTCCCTCAATATTCAATACGCCGATGATTTCAACCAGATAATCGTATCTCCATGGAGGCATGCGCCGTGGCAAGCTCGCATGACAGCGATGGAAATCGCGAACCTGAACAACTACGAGGCTCAGTGGAAAATAAGAACAAACCAGGAGAAATTCAAGGTGGTCCCCATTGGACGCACCTCAAGGGCAGACGTGCGTGTGGGGGATACGCGATACCCCTACACCAACGAATGCAATGTACTCGGTATGAAAATCACCTCTACCGGGTACAAAAAGCACGTCGAAGAAAGAATTTCTCGAGCCTCGTCCGCTGTCAGAACTCTATATAGTTTCAGAAATCTACGTGAAAGCAACAAGAAGAAGATCTACAATGCCCTTGTAAGGTCTACGTTGCTTTACCCCGCCTCCACCCTCTCATGTGTCTCAAAAACACAAAAGAGGCGTCTTCAAGTAGTGCAAAATAAATGCATGTACCTAATAACGGGTACACGCAGGCATGAAAGAAGACGGCAAGAAGACCTGCACAGAGAGGCGGGGATAATTCCCATTAACAAGGTCATAGAAGAACGGACCCGGAAAATGCAGGATCTGGTTAATCGTGAACTGAGTGATGAAATCACCCAGATGATTAACCAGAACAGAAGAGCTGAATGTCCCCCCAGATTCCCCAGCTCCGCCAACCGAGTGGCTGGCGGAGATGAAGTGCCGTTCTATGTGTGAAATGAGATAAAGGAATACCTGTGAAAACAACATCAATCACAAGAATAAAGAAATTACTCGAAACCCTACTATGACAAGATACCAATAATGACAACTTTACCAAGAAAATGAAAATGAAAAATCCAACGATTACGAAGAGAACTTCGAAAGAAGCAATCTACAAAAGAAGAGAGAAGAAAGAAGAAAGAAGAAACAATTATACTACTAAAATACACATACAATAAAACAATACAAATGCACGCACTTAAATATACTAAATACATGTACAAAACAGGCAATGCACAACACAAACCATGAAAATACTAAAGCTGCTGAGACAAATGGCTTGAACGCCATAATAGTTATAATTTTGTAATTTTATGAACTTATAATTATTACCAAAAAACCCTAAACAACAAAAATGAACTCACACAAACAAGAAAATAATAAAAGTGATAAGTCTGATCACCAGACCCTAGGCATCTCTTTGCACCTCTTCCACACTTTTTTCTCTCTTCATCCACTTGTCTATTTTCTCTGTCCCCCCCCACACCCTATCGTCTCCCCTCACGTGCTCTCGCACTTACACACAAAGTCAAAGTCAAAGGCCTTTCTTTGTTAATTAAGATCGCTTCTAAGGTGTTCAGTCTGGCTTTATTTCCCTCTTTTCTTTTGATCGTGGTTAAGCTGATGTTGTGTACAGTCTCTATATGATTTTGAGGAGCTCCATGTTGCAGGTGCATTGTCAAAAGCCTTGAAAGTGTGGTGGTAGTCATACCAACATATTTTGAGTTGTTATGAAGCTTACAGTCTTCATTCGGTCAGGTAAACTCGTAAATTATGTTCGTAGATTTCAGGATCGAGGAGTTTTGGCAGATGTTTTTCATAATGAAATCGTTAACTTTTTCGTTTTATAATATATAATTATATGAATCTTGTCCGTTTGCTTCTTAACTTTGATGTTACGGTTAACAATCTCCTTGATGTTTTTTTCGTCTATTTTGTAGGCCGATGACATCTGATTTCTATAGCACAGTTTGATGCTATTTGCTGCTTCCTGGTTACTTTCCGTTTCATCCGTGTCTGCGAATTGCCTTCTTAAAAAGGATTAAAGTTGTTTTTTAATGATGCTGTTCGGGAAACCGTTGTTCACCTGGGCTTGTTTTATGCGGGAGATCTCTTAATGGAACAGTTCCTACATGAAGTAGCATTTGTATGCTCAGCGGATGTATGGACCGATTTTTTTTTTTACCTTTTAGGACATTCACTATCCCCGTTAAGGCATCTTCCCATATCTGTAGCTTTTCTGTTCACTTTTGTGACGTAATTACCGTTGATGTTTTGTACTTCTACGTCCAGAAAAGGTAATTCATCGTAATTACCGTTGATGTTTTGTACTTTTACGTCCAGAAAAGGTAATTTATCATACTCGTAATTACCGTTGATGTTTTGTACTTCTACGTCCAGAAAAGGTAATGTATCTGTGGGGAAAACATCATTTCCAGGAAGACAACAATACCCAATTCAGAGTGCAAAGACCACATCAAAGTTCTCCCATGCTCTTGGAGTTGGGGTTTCGGAAGGGTCAGCAAGAAACCATGACTCGGAATCCCATAGAGAATCCCTGAAGATGATGTGTCTCACAAATGTTGTACACAAAATGGCAAAGCAAAATATTCAAGATTGGAGATGGTCGAGTGGAACCTAAAGTTGCGCTCCATCGCCGCTACGACTGTTCGCATGAACCTACCCACGGCTGAAGGCTGTCTTTTTTCGTCTCCGAATCAGACACACTTGCGGAATGCACCGCCATTAGATGGAGCGCTCCCTTGCACCTTACTGCTTTGTCCCCCGAAATGTTAGGCCAATTTCTTTTTAGGGTACCAGCCTTGGGGTCTACCCCTATCGGTACCGGAACAAGGAATGTCGCTACCGCTTGCACTTTGTACTTGTAATGGGTTCATGTACACCTAACTGTGGCATAATCGACTTTTTAGAGGAGTCACTCTTCGCCCATTTTATATAATTGTCTGATGTTGGGCACATTCTTGGGTCCTGGGGGGAGGAATTGCCCCGTCCGACGCAGAAGCATGACTTGTTTTGAGTTTGGTTTTTGGTTTTCGGTTGGGATTAATGGGAGCTCTGTTTTTTTTTTGTTTTTTTCTGGTTTGTGGTTTTCCCCGCTGTTGTTGTTGTTTTTTCATGACTTGTTTTTAGCGTAGCCGAAATAGTAAGCTGAGTATTTTTCCTGCGATCATGCCTTCGCTGAGGGTCGCCAGAATGATACTCTTAAGAGAAAAGTCTTGGTCGAAAAAATGGGAGGGATTGTCTGAGGGGAACACGTCGGTGCATATAGAAAGAGGGGGTCACATGGGGGCATAGAGGAAGAGGGGAACACGTGGGTGCATAGAGAAAGAAGGAAACACGTGGGTGCATAGAGAAAGAAGGGAACACGTGGGTGAATAGAGAAAGAAGGAAACACGTGGGTGCATAGAAAAAGAAGGAAACACGTGGGTGCATAAAGAAAGAAGGAAACACGTGGGTGCATAGTGAATGAAGTGAACACGTGGGTACATAGTAAATGAAGTGAACACATGGGTGCATAGATAAAGAAGAGAACACGTGGGTGCATAGAGAAAGAAGGGAACAAGTGGGTGCATAGAGAAAGAGGGAAACACGTGGGTGCGTAGTGAAAGAAGAGAACACGTGGGTGCATAGTGAAAGAACGGAACACATGGGTGCATAGAGAAAGAACAGAACACGTGGGTGCAAAGAGAAAGAGGGAAACACGTGGATGCATAATGAATGAAGTGAACACGTGGGTGCATAGAGAAAGAAGGGAACACGTGGGTGAATAGAGAAAGAAGGGAACACCTGGGTGCATAGAGAAAGAAGGGAACACGTGGGTGCATAGTGAAAGAAGGGAGCAAGTAGGTGCATAGAGAAAGAGGGAAACACGTGAGTGCGTAGTGAAAGAAGGGAACACGTGGGTGCATAGTGAAAGAACGGAACACATGGGTGCATAGAGAAAGAAGGGAACACGTGAGTGCATAGAGAAAGAGGGAAACACGTGGATGCATAGTGAATGAAGTGAACACGTGGGTGCATAGAGAAAGAAAAGAACACGTGGGTGAATAGAGAAAGAAGGGAACACATGGGTGCATAGAGAAAGAAGGGAACACGTGGGTGCATAGAGAAAGAGGGGAACACGTGGATGCATAGTGAATGAAGTGAACACGTGGGTGCATAGAGAAAGAAAGGAACACGTGGGTGCATAGTGAAAGAAGGGAACACGTAGGTGCATAGTTAAAGAAACGAACACGTGCGTGCATAGAGAGAGAAGGGAACAGGTAGATCATGTTTGTAGATCAGGTAGATCATGTTTGACTAATTTACTAGACTTTCTGGAGTTCGAAACAATCAAGTAGATAAGGGAGAGAATGTAGATGTAATTTACTTTGATTTTAGTAAAGCATTTGATAAGGTACCACATAGGAGACTAGTTCATAAATTAAAAATGATTACGATATGTGGGGGTGTTTCAAATTGGATAGCTGAGTGGCTGAAAGACAGGAAACAAAGGGTAGTGCTAAATGGTGTAAAGTCAGAGTGGAGGGATGTTATCAGTGGGGTTCCTCAGAGATCAGTTCTCGGTCTATTATTATTTGTCATCTATATAAACGATCTTGGGGAGGCAGTTAATAATAAAGTGTCAATTTTTGCGGATGATACCAAATTAGCAGCTGTAGTTAAAGATATTGATGATAATTTTAAAGTGCAGGGGGATTTAAATAAATTGTTAGCCTGGGCACATAAGTGGCAAATGACTTTCAACCTTGATAAGTGCAAAGTTATTAACATGGGAAAAGATAATAGAGAATTTACGATAAAATCGATGGGCATTGGCTGAGCTCAGAGAGGATGAGAAAGATCTAGGAGTAGTAATAGATAAGTCATTAAGGTTTTCTAAGCAGTGTATTGAAGCAAGAAATAGGGTAAATAGAGTGCTGGGTTTCATTAAGAGAAATGTCAGTTCCAAAAGTAAGGAGGTTATTCTTAAACTCTATAACTCTTATGTTGGGCCACATCTAGAGTACTGTATACAGGCATGGTCCCCACATTTTAGACACGATATTAACCTTCTTGAGTCAGTGCAACGGAGGGCAGCAAAGCTTATTCCTTCCCTGAGGCACCTTGAATATATAGATAGACTGAGGGTATTAAATATGTTCTCGTTCGAAAGGAGGTGTGTGAGAGGGGATATGATTGAGCTCTTTAAAAATTTTTCTGGGAAAAATAAATTGGATGTTAGCAAGTTTTTTGAGTTAGATGATGGAAATCGGACTAGAGGTCACCACTTGAAAATTAAAAAGCAAGGGTGTAGGTTGGATTTAAGAAAATATTTTTTCACCAATAGAGTGGTAGACTTCTGGAACAAATTGCCGCCGATGGTAGTAGGTAGTCCAAATCTAAATGTATTTAAGAGTAGGTTGGATGAGTTTATGGGGAGAGAAGGTTGTGATGGTTCCTAAGTTTTGTATATATTAATATTGTTTGTATATATCTATAGCTGCATGATTTAGTTCTTAGCAAGCCTTGATTGGTGATACCCTTGTTTCTGGACGCAATCCTCTGAATGTAGTTTTCCTGGGAGTTTGGATGCCTTGAAAAAGAGGCCGTTTGACTCGGATGACCTATGATGAGCCCTTGTGGCTTTTGTCATCCGTTATATTATATTGTGGGGGACTTTTATTTTGTCTTCCCCCGGCGATGGTGCTTTTTGTTTTTGATCCGCTCGTGTGGCTGGTTTAAATTGTATATTGTGGGCGCGTGATCTGACACAATCCTATGGATTGTTTATAAAGTAGCTGCATGATCTGATATAGTCCTATGTGGGTGGGTTTTGACGGATGCGGATGACCTTTGATAGGCTTTTGTGGCTTTTGTCATCCGTGAAGTTATGTTATGTTAACATAACATAACATAACATAACATAATTACATGGATGACAAAAGCCACAAGGGCCTATCAAAGGTCATCCGCCTCCGTCAAAACCCACCCACAAAAAGCACCATCACCAGGAAAAGACAAAATCAAAGTCCCCCACAATATAATATAACAGATGACAAAAGCCACAAGGGCTCATCATAAGTCATCCTAGTCAAACGGCCTCTTTTTTAAGGCACCCAAACTTAGGAACCATCACAACCTTCCCTCCCCATAAACTCATCCAACCTACTCTTAAATACATTTAGATTTGGACTACCTACTACCATCGGCGGCAATTTGTTCCAGAAGTCTACCACTCTATTGGTGAAAAAATATTTTCTTAAATCCAACCTACAACCTTGCTTTTTAATTTTCAAGTGGTGACCTCTAGTCCGATTTCCATCATCTAACTCAAAAAACTTGCTAACATCCAATTTATTTTTCCCAGAAAAAAATTTAAAGAGCTCAATCATATCCCCTCTCACACACCTCCTTTTGAACGAGAACATATTTAATACCCTCAGTCTATCGATATATTCCACGTGCCTCAGGGAAGGAATAATCTTTGTTGCCCTCCGTTGCACTGACTCAAGAAGGTTAATATCGTGTCTAAAATGTAGGGACCATGCCTGTATACAGTACTCTAGATGTGGCCTAACATAAGAGTTATAGAGTTTAAGAATAACCTCCTTACTTTTGTAACTGACATTTCTCTTAATAAAACCCAGCACTCTATTTGCCCTATTTCTTGCTTCAATACACTGCTTAGAAAACCTTAATGACTTATCTATTACTACTCCTAGATCTTTCTCATCCTCTACTGAGCTCAGCCAATGCCCATCCATTTCATAGTTAAATTCTCTATTATCTTTTCCCATGTTAATAACTTTGCACTTATCAAGGTTGAAAGTCATTTGCCACTTATGTGCCCAGGATAACAATTTATTTAAATCCCCCTGCACTTTAAAATTATCATCAATATCTTTAACTACAACTGCTAATTTGGTATCATCCACAAAAATTGACACTTTATTATTAACTGCCTCCCCAAGATCGTTTATATAGATGACAAATAATAATGGACCGAGAACTGATCCCTGAGGAACCCCACTGATAACATCCCTCCACTCTGACTTTACACCATTTAGCACTACCCTTTGCTTCCTGTCTTTCAGCCACTCAGCTATCCAATTTGAAACACCCCCACATATTGTAATCATTTTTAATTTATGAACTAGTCTCCTATGTGGTACCTTATCAAATGCTTTACTAAAATCAAAGTAAATTATATCTACATTCTCTCCCTTATCTACTTGATCTGTTACAAACTCCAGAAAGTCTAGTAAGTTAGTCAAACATGATCTACCTGATCTAAACCCATGCTGAGCATCGCTGATTAACCCCTCCCTCTCTAGATGTTGGCAAATCCCTTTTTTAACTATTTTCTCAAGAATTTTACAGACTACAGGAGTTAGGCTAACCGGTCTAAAGTTATTTGGATCCTCTTTACTACCCTTCTTGAAAATGGGGACTACATTCGCTCTCTTCCAATCATCGGGTATTTCTCCATATTCCAGTGACCTAATATATAACTTCTCCAGAGCTATTGAGATACTTTCTACCCCTTCTTTAAGTATCCTAGAATGAATATTATCAGGGCCAGAGGCCTTGGTAGTATCTAACTCACCTATTAGTCATTTTATCATCCTCCGATCCACACTAATGGTAGTAAACACCTCTTTCCCTGACCCATGAGTACTATACATAAGACTATTTAGTTTCTCCTTTGTAAATACTGATGCAAAATGACCATTTAGTACCTCAACTATTTTCTCATCAGTTTCTCTCACAACCCCTTCATATTTGATAGGTCCTATTTTAACTCTGCCAGACTTGTTATTAATTTTATAGTAACTAAAGAACTTTCTAGGATCTTTGTTGCTATCCCGAGCTAATTTAATTTCTGACACCCTTTTGTTCTTCTTTATAATCTTATTGAACTCATTGCTAGCCATCCTATAATCACTTAAATTTTGAATATTATTTTCTACCTGTAATTTTTTGTATGCTCTTTTCTTCTCTGAAATTTTTCTAGCTATCTCCTGATTCCACCATAATGGTTTCCTACTTTTTTTCCTAATGGCCTTCATTGGGATACATTGTTCTTGGACTACATTTATTATATGCTTGAAAGTATCCCACATCCCATAAGCATTTTTACCTCTGAATTCTACATCCCAGTCTACCAAATTTAGCAAGCTTCGAAGTTTTACATAATCTCCCTTATGAAAATTTGGAACTTTTACAGCATTCTCGGTTATTTTACCCTTCTTAACTCCCAAGTTAAAACGAACTATCTGATGGTCACTATTTCCCAATGCTTCCCCAACAGTCAATTTTTTAACTAAATGATCACTGTTATGTTACGTTATAGTGAAAAAAGGGAACACGTGGGTGGAGAGAAAAGAGGGGAACACGTCGGTGCATAGATAAAGAGGGGAACACCTGGGTGCATATATGCAGGGGGAACAGGTGTGTGCATAGAGGAAAAGTGGAACATGGGAGCTCCCCCCAGGCACAGCCAAGAACTTGAGTCACAAATGTGAGCCGGGTCTCGAATCGAGATGACGTCCCGTTCCTCTGGATACCCGATGTTTCAGCCTCTTCAGGGTAAACGCCCTGCGCGCACTCCAACCTGGAAGCCGCGCTTGCCCTCCAAGTTTTATGTGTAGCTAGGGTATTAGCTCGGTGTACACCAGTCACCCTTTTGCGGCTAGAGAAAATATAGATTGGATAGGAATAGAAACAAAATGGGGGCATAGAATAATAAAGAGGAGCTCATCAGTTTCTCCAGCCCTTGCCAAGGTGTTCAATTCAGACCAGTTGGGCCTTCCCTATCGGGTTTTGCAAAGTTCTGTTACACTCGGGGTGGAGGGCATCTTTCGAGAGGTTTAAGTGTGTGAGAGACAAAGTTCCTTCAATTAATCTTAAATTTCTAACTTTCCAGCACGTGTCATTAAAAGATTTTTTCCATTGTGTCTCGAGATGGAAGTGAAAAGAATCGAGATTTCTGCTCTCCTGCGAACGAGCTACGGCAAATCCGGCATCGTCAAGCGGCTACACGTCAGCCGAATGACCGTACACAGAGTCGCAGAGTAGTTCAACAACGGGGAACACCTCAAGGATCACCTTCGTTCAGGCAAACCCCAAGTTCTCACCCGTCTGGTTGTGAGAAAGGCTTTTGATAATGCTCTGAAGCTCAAAATGACTGCGCTGGCGAAGAACATCATCTTGCTAGCCACGGTATCCAGAGCCGTCAAGGAGGAGGGTGGCCAAAGCTTGAGGTGGGTGGAAAGGCCTCTGATCTACAACCGTATGCAAGTACAACGTCGGGAGCGCTGTCGTTGATTTCTTGAAGAGTCACAACAATCGAATTCTCATTTTTTCTGATGAAAAACTTCAGGGTTAATCCGGTCTTCGAAAAACAGAACGAGGGCGTGGACAACTTCGGCCAGGACGTCTCCAAGGTCCGTTAAATGTTCAGGACCAAGCCCCCGTGCCTCCGTAATGATGCTCAGCGTCCGGGCCTCGAATGGCGACAAGATGCTGCCCGTGTGGTTAGCGGCCGGTTACAAGCTCACCGCGGCTGATTACAGGCACATTTTGGCCAAGAAAGTCCTGCCCTGGGTGTGAAAGATCACGAAGAAGGCGGACTATGTCCTTCAGCAGGACAGTGCTCCGGCCCATGCGGACAAGACCGTGCAAGAGTGTTTGGGGTCGAACATGAACTTCTGATCAAAGGAGCTTGGGCCGCCGCAGTCGCCCGACCTTAATCTCCTCGACTATAACGTATGTGCGCATGTCGAGGGCAAGTCCTGATGGTCAGTCACAGCAACGTCGACCAGCTGAAGTCCTCCGCCAATCACATGTGGACCGGCATGAGAAAGGACTTCGGCCACAACCTTTAGGAATCGCCTGGAGCGTGTACTCGCCGCCGAGGGCAACGACATTGATTAATACTACAATTTAAACACACATTTGTGTTAAAAGAATAAAAGGTTGTCAAACTCCATAAAAACTATCATTTTGTTTTTTGGTAAGAGCATCCTAACGAGTGTAACAGGACTTTTGCAATCCCCTGTATTTTCATTTGTGCCGTGAGGACGTAAGGTTTGTCTAGGGACCAGTTGTGACAGTTTAGAGAGGGTACTCCAGAACTGTGCCTGTGTAGCAGAATGAGGTCAAATGGCGGCCACGTGCCCTTCTGTACCGCTGTGGATCCGAAGATCACCGCTTGGAGCTGCTGAAAGCATGCTTGAACTTAGGCAAGGAGGCGGCCGACACTGTTATCACTCGCCCCAGCTGTATTTGCCTAGGGACCTATGTCATCGTCCCCCACGGTCACCTCTCCGCTAGCCTTCTGTCTTTCCGCTCGAAGATTGAAAACCGTTGGATATTCCAACGAACGTTATCACGATTCCCCCTTCCCCCAAAGGAGTCGCCAACTTTTCCCCAAATTCGCGCGCGCGTCTGGAGCCTCCTCACCAGGCGCCTATATAACGCTTCGACTGAGTTTAGAGAGCAACACTGTTTGACTTCCACCTACTCCGACAAACGAGCTAAAGGACGCTCCCCCCCCCCTCCCGGCGGCGATTTCGATTCAAGTTGAAGGCTAAATCGATCCGTGAACTCTGCCTTAGTCAATCGGCAAGGACTGACAAGGATTCCCAACTCCGAAGGCGACAAGTGCTCCCTCGTATGAAGCCAGAGGTAAACCGACTTCTTCTGTCGCATTCACCGTACCCCCAACTGGCCCCCTTTCGACAATGAGCACATAAGGTAATCGTAACCGTTGCTGTCTGCAGATTGAACTTGAATCTGGCCTACCCAATTGCTTCATTATTTGTGTTAATTCCCCAGTTTAAAATCCCCTTTTAAATCACCAAACTGAATCCGACCTCTTTAATCCCTTAATTAACCTACTTGATCGCGTGTGGATCTTTAACCCTGTCGGGCGACCATTCCATTTAAACCCAATGTCTATGTAAATATATATATATATATATATATATATATATATATATATATATATATATATATCATTTTGTTGTTAATAAAGTTATATTTACGTCATTGTTTTATTTTGCAACCCCAGCGCGTACCAGCTACCTGTTAAACTTTGGCCAACTTGCACTCTGAAATAAAAGGACCCCGCAAAGTAATAATAAACCATCGCCCCTGGACTCCCAAGCATTTTCCCTTTCCCTAACGGTTTTTAACCAACTTTAGCCTCAAGTCCCAAAGTACCTACGTATATATAATTATATAGTCTGGCTATTTCACGACCTCCTGTATGTTCTCCCTTTATTGTTTTTCTTTCCTAGGCCAATCATCAGTTAAGTCCCCTTTTACCTCCTTGGATTACATCATATTTCGAACGCCCCTTTTAATTACTGAAGTGGAATGGATTTTCGTTTAAGATTTAATGGCTTCCCACATGCCAAGGTTAACACTTCATTTTCTTCTTAACCTCGCGCAGTGATAAACTCGGCAGCCCAATTTCACAAGCTCCACTACTCTTCACTACCTTTTCAGCTGTACAGCTGAAAAATGAGGCTAGAAGCGAAAAGATGAGGCGAGAAGTGAAAGATGAGGCGAGAAGTGAAAGATGAGGTGAGAAGCCGTGAAACTAGTATCTTTGCTGAAAAAAAACATATAAAATTGCTTCTATTGTGGCATTTGTTCAGCCTGTAAAAAGTAGGTTTCTGCATACATTAATTACCCTTTCCTCAGATGACTCCTTTAAAGGGTCCGTAAGTCTCTTTGCCACGGTTATTGGAGCAAATATGAATGTCCTGCATTTTCCTCACATATACTTCTCCGCCTCTATCGAAATAGAGGGCCCTGTTTCCCTTACACAAACACACACACACACACACCAGCAGTGCCAGCGCCTCTTGCAAGGAAACCTGAAATTAGCCCGAGTCGCCTCTTGTACCATGTTAAGCTGCACTCTTTCCTTGACCTCGGCTGAAATGGTACTTTCCTGCGAGTGGGCATTTGCCGTACAGGGTAGCCATGCGGTGCGGAGCGGGGCGAGGTCAAAAGGTAGGTTATTCTCTCTGCCCAAATATGAAATGCGAAATTAGTGTGAGGTTGAAGATAAATTTCTCGATTTCCATCGGCGCTGTTTCGGGCGCTTTCGCATTGAACGGGCGAATGAGAAGGAGGAGATCCGAGCGAGAAGAATGATAAGAAGCCACTATTCTATCACCGATACACACATGAACGTACCCAAGAACACACACTAGTAAACTTTTTACTTACATAAGCTTAAAGTCTGTGTCGATATGATGAATCCAACTGACTACTCAACAAACGAATGGCTCACACAAACAAGCATACACACATGTTTGATCCAATTGACAATTTGCAGAATTAATTATTAGAAGGAAAATAGTAGATAATTGGTACACATCGTGGAGTCTAACATCATTGTTAGAATAAGAGCGATGTCTGTCTATTTATCGTCCTGTCTGTCTGTCTATCTGTCTGTCAAACTATTGAAATAAATAAATCGGGCTAAACTTCAAGTCTTTTAAATTCTATCCTTTAATATAAAAATAATCTAAAAGTGAAGCTTTTATTTATTAAAAATTGTTTTTTCATTCTTTTAGATATCAAAAATATTTTGAAATTTGAGTCAAGAAATTTGAAGCTTCGTCCTGAGCGAAATTCAAGTTTTTAATTTATTTCTAGTTATAATTTCGAATATAAATTTCCAACACTTTTTGAGGGTTGTAAATATTTTGAATGTGTTACCTCGGCCAAATGATTCGTGGAAATATAGGAGATCACACCTGTCTCTCTCTCTGTCTGTAGTTCTGTATGCATGTATATATGTGTGTGTGTATGTATGTATGCCTTTCTGTCTGCCTGTTTGTTTACAACATATCTCAAAACGTTATTGAGGAATTTCGATTCAGTTTTCGGCGATAAAGAGTTGTTTAGATTTGGGAGCGGATCCGAATACAGATGTGGATCTTCGGATCCCGTATTTACTTTTATTTAACATTTCGAGATAGGGATTTTTTTCCAGAGGCATGCCCTCTATGGTTTTTTTCTAATTCATTTTTGCAAATATAGATTTAATCTGAATTTCAATCGTTGTAGAGAAAACGATTTCATCGGATGAAAACGATGAACTTGACTTGACTTAAGGGTCCTAACGGCCCCTTGCTCTGCGTCGGCCCAATAATCATTACCACTAGCGATCTATGAGTCAATTAACCATCGCCATAAACATATGACTTGCTCATCCATGCATAACCACTTCACCTTTCTTCCCTTCTCGAGAAGTTCCAATAAATATATGTTAAAGTAAAATGGAGAAGGGGGGGGGGGTGTTTATTGGCGCCCAGACCAGTAATCAGAGGCTAAGAGAATTAGGTATTAAGTATTTGAATTATGGGGAGTGCAGTCGCATATTACGATCAGTCCATTGTAGTCCAAACACTCCGATCACTCCATTTCACTCTTTCTCTAGACGCTGCTTTAAAATGAATCCTCTAAATTTTTGTCATTAACTAACATTTATATCGCACTAAATTAAAGGCTATTTACTAAAAAATAATAATAGCATTTTTACTAAATTAACTTTACCTACCATTGAATGGAGCTTTATATAGTTTGGGCACGGATATTTCACTCAGCCCTGCCCTCTCCCTCAACAAACAAGATGAAAAGAGACCCCCTAAAGAAAAGTGTAGGGTAGTTCTCGAGCTCCCCCCCCTCCCCGTTTTCTCATCACACGCTCGACCTTGACCTCTAATTGGTCGGCCAGCTCTTCGGTAATGTCTTATAATGTGTAGTCCACAAGTTTGGTAGCTACCACTTTCACAAAATTCATGGTAGAGTGCGGTGTCGCCCGTACCTGGAAGCCATTGAGTGTCCAATGAGCACTAATAATGGCCGCCTCGGAAGGGTCCACCGCATTTGCCGCAAGGCGCTTGTGCGGGAAACGAGTGACCTTCGGCTCTTTACCACGGAACAAAGCTAATGGTATCTTCTCAGGGAACAAAGCTAATGGTATCTTCTCAGGGAACAAAGCTAATGGTATCTTTTCAGGGAACATAGCTAATTGTATCTTCTCAGGGAACATAGCTAATGGTATCTTCTCAGGGAACATAGCTAATGGTATCTTCTCAGGGAACATAGCTAATGGTATCTTCTCAGGGAACAAAGCTAATGGTATCTTCTCAGGGAACAAAGCTAATGGTATCTTCTCAGGGAACATAGCTAATGGTATCTTCTCAGGGAATATAGCTAATGGTATCTTCTCATGGAACATAGCTAATGGTATCTTCTCAGGGAATATAGCTAATGGTATCTTCTCATGGAACACGTAGCCTTTGGTCAACATGCTACCATCATTTGAGCTAAAAAGTGTTTGAGGCGAGCTGGCTCAAAAACGCCAGCCCGCTTCTCAATGATGGACCTCGACGTCATCGAGACTTTGGTGTTGCTCTTATTCTGGGTCTTCCCGCCAGATGGCACCCTGGGAGCAGACGTGCTGGTATTTGTCTGGTCGCTTGCCAAAACGGCAGCAGACCCCTCCGTCCCCGAAGCCCCAGCGGAGAGAAATGAGCCCCTAATCCTCTTTTATTTTTTCTCACCCTTTTGGTTTTTTTTAGGGGAGGAGGGTGGGGAGGCAGCCCCGCTTCTCTCCACTCCCAGGAGAGGCCCCAAAGCTGGACGGACCAGCCTCAGCCATATCTTTCTCCGAGATGAAAAATCTTTTGGCCGGCAAGGGGTCACCAGGAGGGGGAGGGGGCCTCCTCTCCTTGTGAGTTTAGGGGATCGGTGCAGAATCAGGAGGACCTTGCGCAGGGGCGAACTCATATTTGGTATTGCACCGAACCCATATTCTCCCCTACGGTATATCTGTGGCGAAGGCACCTCTGGGACCAACTTCACCTCAGCGGGGGTTCCGAGCCCTCCTACCCCAAAGTAAAGGTTATACCAACTTGGAACTCATAGAGCCTATGCCCCCTCACAGGCCTGAATGCCCAGCTCCATTGAACTAAAGGTTTTGGGGGCCATGTATCCTACATCATCAAGTAGGTTTAGGTGGTTTACTTCACCCCATCAGGGAGGGGGGGTGCGAATCAAGACGGTACATCCTCTTCCTCGCCATGTTCCTGTCAGGCCCATGAGAAAACAAAGGGGGACCCGCCACAAGTTGAGAATCGCCAGAAGGCAACTCTGCAGAGGGGGAGCTGGGCGAGGCTTGTTCCAAAAATGGTTAGAGGGAAGACCCTCTACTAGTCAATGTGGTGCTGTCGCGGTTTACTTTGTCCGCCCAAACACCAAGGTAGGGCGATAATTTTTTATTAGGGATGTGATCCGAAATTTTTTAAGTTTTCTGAGGTGAAATTTTGCCAACAAACGAAATTTCGGAAATTTGTGACAATCAAACGAGGGAAAGGTGGGCAACGTCTAGCCGCTCCCGCCTATCCCACCTCGGGTATTCGCATTTTTCAGGTCTTCAACTTGGGACTGTTAATTACTGGTGTTCGCACCTATGCAGCGACGCAGGGCCGATCAGAAGTTCCCTAGTAGCCCGGCCATGCCCCAAAGCACGCAGCTCCTAAGTGGGGAGCAAGAGGGGCAGGGCAAAAGGGTCGATTTCCTTACTAGATCGTTCTAATCGTCGACAGAACGTCCAGGATCTGAATTTGGTGTAGCAGACCCAGAGACGAGACCTCAGACTTTTAGTTGGCCTGGCAGTCGACAGGGCCATAAAACTCGCCTGCCATTAGAGGTACAGCCATGTGCACCCAATAACGGCCACAGGGAGTTCGTCAACCCATTACACTCAGGGATGGAGTAATTGGGACAGAAATGATCTTCCCATTAATTACACCTCCGCCACCCAGGACCCCTCAATCTTGGTCTCCTGCGATCCGTGGGTGTTAAAGGGCGTTGTTTATAGAGATTCCAAAGCCTTTCTTCTGACACGGGTTGAGGTCGCTCGTCAGGTCCTTAAAACTCGACCAGAGTTGGTCAATAATTTTAAGCGTGGGCCACATTGAAACTTATTTAAATGTTTGAGGGCCGCACTTAAACACTTAGATGAAAGTCTCGAATACATATAAGTTAATTGCAATTACCTTTGTGCATTTGTTTCCATATACTACATAATCATAGAGTGCATTTGTTATTGCTACACATTAATAACTAATGGTATTTATTTTTTTAAACCGTTTCCAGGCTTATATCAGACTTACAGCTTTACATGAAATCCAAATCACAATTTAAATTTAATAATTGACGCAATCTGCAATATTTCCAAACTTCAATAATGACCTAAAATATAAAACTAGGCCTATATGAAGTGAGTTTGTTGAGGAATGCAAACCATTAAGATTTCGAAGGCGTTCCAAAAATGGACAGAATTCGCGTTTAAGCTCAGATTTGGGCAAAATGTTAATGATCAACTTTCAATAATTGGTCGAATTTTGCATTGAAACGTTAAAAGCCTTCACGAGCAGCAGTTTGCCCACCTCTAGTCTAGACACAGGGCGGAGGGGAGAGTCGAAGGAAAAAAAGGAATGATGAGACGAAGCATTTCATCGGCACACGGCCCTGTCAATGTGTTCGAGTCAACCTAGTAACAAGGCTTACCTAATTTACACTCGAGTCAGGAGGTCGTGCAGCTCCTCTGTGGTACAAGTATAACAAGCTACACAGGGCGCGAGAATGACTCTTAACAATAGGCCAAACCTGATGGCTTAATGAGGACGAAAACATATTTGGTAAATTGGTGAGGACAAAAATCAAACACTTTAGACTGATTCCTTATTGACCCAATTCTTGACCCATGTTTTATCCTTAAATTTACAACTAATAGAACAGGTTCAACCTGATCAAAGTCAAGTTTGAATAAAATTTCCGATGGTAAACCATTTCTGAGGTCCACCAACTTGTGTGTGTGTTTATGTGTGTGTGTGTGGTGAGAGTAATGCCGGTTTACCCCAGTAGCACCTGTAGCACGTGCTACGGGCCCTGCCTTTCAGGGGACCCCGTGGGGATGTAAAAAAATGAATTATAATTAAGTTTTTGCCCTTAGGCACAGAAGGCCGAGACAAAATAATTATTCATTTTTCTGATTTTTTATATTATTATTATATATGATATTACTATTAATAGGAACAATATAGAAAACTTCACTAGAGCATAATGCATAGTATAATAAGTGTGGCATTATGTTATGGTAGTACAGGGTGTTGTTCTTTAAAAAGGAATAAAAAGTGCACAAAATAAAACCCTCCTTTTTCAGTTGACTCCTCCCAGCCATCCTAACAGTTCTTTTAAATTCCTCAGATCATTTTTTTCCCTCTCTGCAGAGGAAAATGGGGGTGGGGGTGAGATACAATATATATATACGGGTGGGGATCCCGCTGTTCCTTGTGCTACGGGCCCCGCAGCTCCTTAAACCGGCCCAAAAAGGAAGTGATGGAGGGAGGGGTGCTTTTAGTCCCAATCTCATACGCTCATTTTCGCCCACGGCCCTTTGTTATTGCGTCAGTATCAAGCCGAAAATGAGACAAAGTTAAAACTTCCAAACTTTTTAGCCATTATAAAACTGCATCGCCCTAAATTTTTAAAACATGAGAGGGGGAAAGAGACAACAGAGAAACGTAGAAAAATAATAAATATGAATGGCAATATCATTAAGAATAAAGATAATAAAACAAGGAATGCTACAAGAAACTATGGAAACCTGAATGAAACGGGGGAAAAGGAGATTTGAAAATTGCCATAAGTACGATGTGGCTTATCCTCGCTAAGGATGGAAGTGGTGTTTTTGCTCATCTTGGCCATAGCCCAGAATTTATCTGTATGAATTGCCCCCCATCCACCTATGGGCATGTATGGAACTGCAAGAAGTAGCTATGTGCAGCCCATAGCCCCGCGCTACTCGGTGCCTGAGTTAGGTAGCAGATAGGACTCGGCGCCGAAGCATCTTGACTAATTGGCTGATTAATTTGATGCCTCGTCCAAAAAGTGTTAAGAAGTCAAGGAGTTACGAATGCATAAATGGAGAAGAAGAATAATTATTAATGTTAAAAGGGGACGATGGCAATGATAAAGCTTTCATTCAGCCTGAGGTGAATTGGGCTCAACGAAGATTAAAAACGAGAAGTATTACAGTACAAGGAACTGCCACATTCTTATCACTCGCTACTTCCAGCCCTCTCCCCTTACAGATACCCCCTATTTTATATTTATATAACGTTAATAAAAGGATTTTCCTACCTAATCATAATAGTCCTATTTTTACATTTTGAAAGAATTTTAATATGAATTTACCGTTAAAATTATTGGCACTGTAAAATAGCAAATTTTTTCAGCATTGAAATAAAAATACTTCATTATGTGCTGATAAAAATGTGTGAAAAAGATGTCAGGGAATTGAAGGTTGCCATATAATCGTGTGTAATATGCCAATTAAAATTGGCTGTTGCCTTCTTAAAATAAAACTCACCTGTGATCATCAGTAAATTTTTTGTAGGAATTTTATCCAAGCAAAACCTTGGTTTGAGTAGAATTCGTTTGACCTTCATTTATCTCCTCAAATTCGAGACAAGGATTCGAACGGTACATTGGACCGCTGGCCTAGAAGAGAGAAGCCGTTCGATTGTCCCGCCTGACTACCGGGTTCGAGTCCCGGTAAGTGGGTAGCACGCAACTTGTATAGTCAAGCGCAAACACAGCTCCCGCCACGTATGTGACCACAACATTAACCAATCATAACATCGCTCTTTATACTATACCCCCTCCCCCCGCTCTGTCCTTCAAGATCACATGAAACTCCTCCGTTTTGAAACTTTTCGAAGGAGACTCCATATCCACACTCTCTTAACGAATGGGTCGCGCTTCCTTGGGCCACGAAACGTTTCCTTCGCGCTGGTTGGGAGAAAAACACTAACGGTTTTTTATGCCACCTTGTTGCATCAGGGTTTAGTCTCAGGTGCCTTTAGACTTGCCAGCTTTTGTCATTTTGAGATTTATATGAATTTCATTATCCGATCGGGAACCTCAGCCACGATGGGAATAAGACAGACGGGCCAATTGACTAAATAAACGACACCTCGGTAACATCTTGATCCGGCTGTTTTTAAATCAACTCTGAGCTCTTTTCTTATCTAAGCATCAGATTTTATCGTAGATAAATGTCAAATAAAGACCAGTCTTAGAGACTACCTGACAATAATAGTAAAAATAACAAGTAATAAACCACCGCAATGAATCAAGGTCTAATTAATCTTAATAAACCTACTAAACCATAGAAAAAAGGCGAATAAGTAATGATTGCATACATACTCGTAATACAAAGCTACTGAAAAATACCATACAAAAGTGCAAGCCAGCTAGTAGTAACACTACCAACTAATAATAAAAAAACACTAAGCAACAAACAAGAGAATAAACAATGAAGTAAAAATATCAATGAAGCCACAGAGTTTAATCAAGGTTTATGACCACAGGAAAAATCCCCAATAAAGCTGAAGAAAGCCAATCCGTAGAGAATGACAGATTTTGAGACGCTTCGAACAACCGAAAATGTACCTTAGTCCAGGGGTCCCCAACCTGCTGCCCGCAGGTGGCCCGCGAGGCTATTCCGTGTAGCTCGCAAGGCCATCCCGTGCGGCCCTCGATGCTATTCCGTGCGGCCCTCGAAACCATTCCGTGCGGCCCGCGAGGCTATTCCGAGCAGCTCGCGAGGCTATTCCGCGTGCCCCGTACGGCCCGCGAAGCCATTCCGTGCGGCCCGAGGCCACCTGTCAAAATGAACATTGCGTGTGGCCTGCCAGATCATTTACAGGGTCATCAGTGCGGCCCTCCATCATTCCAAACCTTTGTTGAAACATCATTTTTCTCAAGAGCATGTTTTAAGATAGGTTAAGTTATGGTTAGGTTAGGTTAGGTCAATTAGTTAGTTAAGTGTATTTTTATACGAGTTTAGTCTTCTTTTTCCCCAGGTGTCTCCTTAATAAATTCTTTGAAATTTCTTGTTCTGTATAATAGGTGATTTTCAGAGGGGGGGTTTATTTGTGCGGCTTCCAGGCCCTCTTGGTCATGTTTATGCGGCCTGCGGTACTCTTCAGATTGGAGACCCCTGACTATAAAGGATGAAGGATGAAGTGGCAATGAGCTGATTGATCGACTTATTATGAGCGATGGATTGACTCGCATCAAATCCAAAAATTAAGTTTGTATTTTGCAGTAATATTCACCTGCGATCGTGAGTACGAAAGCTCGAGAGAGTAATCTAATTAACGACTTAATGGTTCGGTGCGTGAGATCTGAATGTATTCCACCGTGGATCGGCATAGATCGTAACGTCAGTCTCATGGAAGAAAAGGAGCTTCCTGCGTGTCCAGGAGACTTAACGAATGCGAGCTTCTGTACTTTATTTTGTGGTCAAGAAGGTTGTGATTATCTCGAAAAGGGGATCGGACTTCCAGGTAGCGAGTTTGAGCAGAGACAGGACTTGTTGTACTTATGCAAAATTTATAGTACGTCGGAAGCTGTATCATACCTCGGAAGGGAGGTATTTTCCTATGTTGGAGACATGGAAGCAAACGATGCTATTAATTCCGTGTCTTATAATCTGGAATTAAATATGAGAGTCATAAAGGGAACGATATATTATTCGTTTCCACTAGGAATAATATATCAATGTGAAAACACATTAGTTTTTCTGGCTAGAAGATCCCCCTTTCTACGGTGCTGATCAACTAGAGAGAGTTTCATTCTAGAGAGTCTGATAACACAACAAAGAATAGAGGGGTAAAAGACAAGATACATATAACGAAGAGGGAAAACGAAGGAGCAAACAAAAGGAGAAAAATACCTCAAAAGAAGACAAAATAAAAAAATGTGGAAGGAAGGAAGCAACGAAATATAACAACAAAGAAAATAGTAATCAATAGAGAAAATAAAAAATGGGTTTAACTCATACGTCCCTCCGTTTGCCATTGGCGCTTTGGAAGGTCCAGTAGATGTGGTGAACATAGGTTTTGTTATTGTTCGTCTAGAGATTGTTATAATTGGTTGTGAAATATTTAGATCATATTTAATGTTATTGAGGTATGCCTGTTTCAACCTTTGGGTTTCTATCTGTTGGCACTTTTCGTTTTACGGTAAAATGGTTTTTATTTCTTGCCAGCCCTGGATATGTTCCATCATGCAGCCATTGTAGAGACTTCCTGACTAAATATTGCCATACGAGCATTACGAAGACTGATTTTCTGTAGAGGTGACTGTAACAAATTTGCCTGGCAAATGTCAGTGGAGAACCATATACGACGGCCGTAGAGCATTTGAGGTTCTTGAGCCTAATCGTATCCCAAGAAGAAATATGGTCATATGTTAAAGAGCAGTGTGGGGTTGCATCTCCAGCCATCGCAAAGCTCTTTTTTCTTTATCGTCTGTAAAGCTATTGATCCTTATCATTTGTAAAGCTCTTTTTTATTTATCATCCGTAAAGCTATTGATCTTTATCATTTACAAAGCTCTTTTTCTTTATCGTCCATAAAGCTATTGATCTTTATCATTTACAAAGCTCTTTTTCTTTATCGTCCATAAAGCTATTGATCTTTATCATTTGCAAAGCTCTTTTTTCTTTATCGTCCATAAAGCTATTGATCTTTATCATTTGCAAAGCTTTTTTTTCTTTATCGTCCATAAAGCTATTGATCTTTATCATTTACAAAGCTCTTTTTCTTTATCGTCCATAAAGCTATTGATCTTTATCATTTGCAAAGCTCTTTTTTCTTTATCGTCCATAAAGCTATTGATCTTTATCATTTGCAAAGCTTTTTTTTCTTTATCGTCCATAAAGCTATTGATCTTTATTATTTGCATTGAAAAGTTCCTTTTCAGTCGAACAGAGAACTTGCTAAGAAATATCAACGAGGCTGAAGATCGCAGAAATTTTGTAACGAGAGGTCTGTAATAAAAGTGGTGAATCTAAAGAGAGTGAATATGAGTGGAAGATAAATAACTGCAGGCCCTCCTCCTTCCGGCATCGTGGGCATGAAGGGTAAACTGTGTGTGTTGGAGACGAGTGGTGGTGGTGGTGGTGGCAAAGTACCTCCAGATGTCCTCGGCCAGACGAGGGTGAGCCAAATAACGCCCATTAATTCGAATCCTATTTTGTATCTCCTAAAAATCTCCTCACGGAGGACTGTAGGCAGTATGTATGAGATGGAATCCCCCTGTCTCGCTCTTTTTTATTTCTCTTTTATTATTTATATGCTTTAGCTTAGATTATTATGTTATATGACTGCCTGTGAGAGTATTTCAGTGTAGATATGGTTCACTCATTTTTCTGTAATGTCCATAGAACTGAAGCAGTGTTTATTGAGGCAAAGACTTTTTTTTGTATTCCTTGAATGCTGTTTAGAAGTATTCATTTGTCTTCTGTAATATTTTTCAGTAACCTGAAGATGATCATAAGTACTAGAGTTACTTCTAAAATTATATTGTTAACGTGTCTTTGTTGAGTTTTTTTAAGGAATTTACAGATATGGCGATGATAGGAGACAAATTGGCCTGTATTTATCGAAATAATCTATGTCGTCCTAAAAAAAAAACCCTCTAACGAAGACATTGGAATCCTATTCTTTTTTTTTTTGTATATTATTGTGTGAAAATTTTCTCTCTGAAAATCGTTAGTTTCGGTTTCATCTGTTTTAGTTTTAGTTTTTTTCACTAGATTTGTATTATATATTGTGTGTTCTACTCTAGGTTTTTCTGATTATTCGATCTTTATTCTAGATGAACCATCTCGAATTTCGTATTCTAACTATGTTTATATCCTAACTTATTTTATGTCAAATGATCTCTTCTCATTGTCAAATTTCCCCTTTGTATAATAGTTTCTGTTATTTCATTGTTGCAGTTTCCTAATGAGGATTCAATCGCTTGATAATTAGGTTCATTAAACTTGTTTCTTAGTCGAATTTGGAAAGGATTTTGCTGTGTGTCAAGTTTATGTAGATTTGTTCTTATTTAGACTTATCTTGATCTTGCTCCTAAATAATCTGCGGTTTCTACCTGTATTAAAGAAGCTGATCACCGATATGTGCTTAATGAAATTTTTTCTTTGAAACGTATATAAGTTATCTCCCTTTTTGCTCCATCTGGTCCTATTCATGGACATATGTCCTGTTTTTTTATCGGAAGTGATCTATATCTTCCTATATGTACAGACTGGTTCCGAGATGATAAATAGAGCAAAAAGTAGTCAAGGAGATTTCCTGGGATACCAAAGAATTCAAGAACTATGTAATCGGCGCGGACACAACAAGTTGATAGTTCGAAAAGTATTAAAATGGAAAGAAGAGCACAATTTGGCGGTCGACGAAGTCGCTTAGTTACATTTAGGAGAGTTGTTCAGTTTGTAGATAGAGGGGTGTAGGAAAAGTGGTGACGAAAATGAAGAACGAAAGTAGCATAGGAGAGTTGAGAACAGCTTCCTGCGTCGACAGATCACCTTTAGCGAACGGCTTGTTTACTGTGCCATCATGAGTCTCTCCCCCCAAAAGACTCATTCAAGCAAATCTTTTAAACCGCTCGCTTGCACGTATCATCACGCTACTAGTGTTATGTCGAGTCTGAAGTCGGACTATAAGATGTAATCAATGTTTAAGGACATTGAATCCAGATTCCAGGTCAACACCAGCCTCTCGGTCACATTAGTATGGAACGGGAGTTCACAAATTGTTTGTTATTTTGCCAGATCGTCGGGCTTCTTTTTGCTAGGTGTATTAAGGAGCTAAATATTGGTCTGGATGTTAAGGTGCCCAAGTTCCCAAATGATACTAAGTAACCCATCCCTATTGATAGTAAAGAAAGGTAACCATAAATCGAGGGGGATTAGGATACATTCATATCTTTGTTTTTTGAGTGTTGACAGGGTTTAGGTATGTGTTTTACTGATAGTTAAAAGGTTTTGGTGTGAGATTTTCTTTTCTGACGTGACTAGATTGTTTTCATATTGAAACGTCCCTTGTAGGGGTGCGAAAAAAAATGTCCCCCCCCTTCCATACCGCATGGTTTTCTGATTTATGGTATCCTGTAAGGATCATTGATCTGCGTTTGTTCCAATAAAGTGATTTTGTAAAAAGGTGCATCTTTAATCCCTGGAATTGATTTTTTTAATCAGTGGTCATTAAAGTTTTTACAAAACTTGATTGAAAGTGTTCGAACATAAAGGAATCTTTGCTGCAAGTTTATAGGGATTCTAATCTATAGAGAAATGCGGCTAAGAAGGTCGTGAAAATATATATTTATAGGTAGTTAATTTAGAATTCCAAATCATAGGTCAGTTTGGTTTTGATGGTTTACATGTAATTAGTTTAATTTTTCTTCTGTGTATTATCTATAGTATTATTTCTGATATCATAAAGGGCGATAATAATCTTTTACTAGATAAAACATTTTTAAAAAAATTAAAGCTGACAATATAGGATAAATAAGTAGCCCCCTTTGTTTAGATTTTCTGTAATTTGGTAGACTTAAGAGGTTAACTTAGCAAATTATAAAAGAAATCGTAGTTTGTTTTGGAAACTATTTCTGCAGAATATTACAATGTGTAGAAACTTCATTATGGGCTGATGGTGAGTATTTCACTCTGCGACTTGTGCCCTGGGAAATTTTGAATAAATCGAGTGCAATCACTTCAGGGTACTAAACCATGTCATACTTCTTCGTATTATTGTAATAGTGAGCAAGGAGTGATATTTTGATGGGGGAGAGGGGCTATCACCCCTTATAGAATCACGAAAAGTAAATATTTCAATCCTATTCGTCAACGCAAGAGATCTTGGTAATTCTACATATGAAAATCTCTAACGCACTCTAAAGCGCTTTGTTATAGCTATTTCTATTTTTTTTAAATATACAAAATGGTATATAGTGTATATCATTGATGCTTGGATAAGGTCAGGGAGGCTTAGGTTGGATAATTAATTTTTGTTGGTTCGTTTAGTTTGTTTTTAGTAAATTATGTTTTGTGTTCTGTTTTCCCAGCCAGGAAGCAACCAAACAAGAAGCCTATTCTAGTGACACGCCGTAGCATAGACTTATCCATTTTGAGTAATTCGATAGATTAAAACAAAACGTCTTTAAATAATCTACTACTCCTACCTAACCTTCTACATCGTAGTTAAATTAGCATCATTGTTGGTAATATGTATTTCTTGAATCGTCTCAATGCCCCCCCCCGGCCCCGAGGCTTATGACGTCATAGCAGCGGTAAATATGCATTGGAAAATACTACTTTAAAGTGCGAATAATTCGGAAAATATTGCTTTTCGAGTCGATAAATTGCAACAGACTTCAAATAGGCCTATAAAAAGGATTGAAAGTAAATTTTCTGCCAAGACGATGGGGTAATTTTGAATATAAAGGGAGCAAGCAGTTTTTTTTGTGGTTTTCTCCCACCAAAATAAAGAAAAAAAAGTTTCTTCTGTATAACATAAAGGCCTTCTTGTGGCATTTGCAGATGGCGTCGCTGGAAGATTCTTGCGTTGCGGAATGGGTTGGAATATTTACTTGTTGTGTCTTTATACGGGGTGATACGCGCTCTTCATCATCAAAATATTACTCCAAGGACAATGATACGAAGAAGTATGACAGGATTATTAGCCTAAAATGCTTGCACCCGTCTTATTTAATATTACTGCCTCATGGAATAATGCTTTCAAATATTTTGCTTTTTTGATATTATTTTTCATTCAATTTTTTTTTCCAAATTGTCATAAACTATTTCCTAATGAAATATACAATTAATTGCAAGCTTCTTCAATCATAAATATTGGGAAAAATAATTAAACTAATGTAAACAAGAATTAATTTCGCCTCTATGATTGCCAGGGATACAGAGTGCGGCAGAAATACCTGCCACATTTGAAAGGTTGACAAAAGGAAGAAAAAACAACATTTATGAAAAATTAACTTTACTATTGCTTAAACAAAGGGGTACAGTTTTTGTTCAGTTGGTTTTTAAAATTACATCCTTTAAATGGTGACCTCTATTCGCTATACACTGTTGGAGACGGTTTCCGAAGTTTTCCATCACTCGAAGAGTCATTGCAGACGGTATTTCTGCAATCTTTTGACGAATAGCATCCTTTAATTCTTCAATGGTACCCGGTCGATCTGTGTAGACCTCAGCTTTCAAGTAACCCCAGAGAAAAAATCACAGGGGTTGAGTTCGGGCAAGCGTGCTGGCCAATGAATGTCACCGCGTAAGGAAACCAAACGTCATGGAAACATTTTTCTCAGAGCTTCCATTGATCTTCTTACTATGTGTGCGGTGGCTCCATCCTGCTGAAACCACACATTCTGATTGTGAAGGTCGTTTACTTTTAGTTCCAGAAATGTCTGCAGCATCTCCACATATCGGCCAGATCTTACTGTAACACAGTGGTTTCTCTCCTCAACAAAATAAGGACCCCATACACCTAATTTCGAAACTGCGCACCATACAGTCACTCGTTCACTGTGTAGAGGTCTTTCATGAAGCTGTCTAGGGTTACTTTCCGCCCAATAACGAAAGTTTTGCTTATTCACGCAGCTTGAGAGATGAAAGTGAGGTAAGACACATCCTCAACAAAATGAAAGAGCAGGAAGCAATCTGGAAAAAAATATACTCCAGTAAATCTGGCGTGAATGACAAGTTAAACAAAATGAAATGGGGCCGTAAACGATCTGGAGAGTTGCTAATCCCCAAAACTCATTGCCTCCGGGGACTTATAAATACGATTGGCAACTATATTTGTTAAATTTGTATTGCCCTTCAGGTAAATTGAAATTATCAACTTTGTTGATGATGATGGATTCCGCAATTCTCCTTTCAATATAATTGTTTGATTTATAAATGATTTTTGCATAGTTAAAATCAATTCTATGGTCATGTGTTTGGATGTGCGTAAAGAGACTTGACGAATTCGTGCACCTTCTAATATCCACTTATTAAACGTTTAACGTCCTCTTTCACCCTTTGCTTGGTCTAAGCAGACACGAAAAGGATAGTAGGAGATTTTAAAAGTGCAAAAGATGATCACAGTCAGAGGACTACTTTATCATGAGGCACTGGAGTCGAGATAGCACGCCCTTCCTCCAGGCATCAGTTATAGCAGGGGCATTGCTCCCTCATATATTATCCACCCCATGGGGGGGATGCAAAAGGCAAGTGCTTGGGTGTCAATCTGAGGACGGGGAAGAGGAAGCGGCGAAAATATTAGATGAGTCAGGATGGGATCCAGCGCCTCTGAACCCTCACTTTAAGTATTTACATCCCCCCCCCCCCCGAATTAACCCTAGAGATCTAGGCCATTATTGGCAACGATCCCAGTAAGTCAATAGGGCCCATAGACAGGGACAAGGAAGAGTCAGTCTCTCTCATCAGGCTGTTAGTGCATGTAGACATCCACTACTACTCAAGCAAAGTGAGAAAGGATCAGTTTTTGTGGCAGAAGATGAAGGAGAAGCGGAAGGAAGTCGTTGTGAAGCTTCTGAACAAAACCAAACATCTCCTAAACCTTGACACATTTTGTTTCTTCTCAGATGACAACAATTCCTGCCATGACTATTTGAGGAACCTCGCACAAACAACCGCTGGTTCGTTGGGTCCTCCTCAAGATATACCTTGAGTCATGGAGACCAAGTTCACGGTCTCCATCATGGTTCCTGGGTTAGTTAGTAGCGAGGGCAACGTTCTAGCCCTGTTTATCTTCCAGGAGGGATTCAGACTCATTACCGAGGTTTATACCCAGGGCCTGGATGAGTTGGTGTTGCCCTGGATCCAGGATGTGCCCGCTGGAAGGCCAGACCGGTGTCAACTGGACTCTGCACCGTGTGACACAAGCAGGAGGACCCAATCTTGGCTGCCAGATAATTTATTTCACTACATCGCTCCGAACATCTGCCTCCAACTCCCCAGACTGCAACCCCTTGAACTTGTATGTGTGGGGTGTGATTAAAAGAAAGACGAACAAATCTTTGTGCAACGCAAAGGGGAGCTTAGGTACAGATTCCTCAGTTTTCACCCAGTTAACCAAGGGGGGGGCGTTGAGAAGTACCGTAGCAGGTTCCAACGCTTCCTGGAGGGCGTGGTTGAGTCAAACGGCGATTTCATTCAATAAAATTAATAGTCTAGCAATCCTTCAAATCTTTAATATGTTATTATGGTAAATATATTTGTACAAATGACAATCTGCTTTATTTCTTTTATGTTGAAGTTAGGAGACAAATTACCCATCGCACCATGTATTATTTAGAAAGAACAGGTCAAAGAAAACTTTCTAAGGCTAATCCAAATCGATTGAATGAAAACTATATATATATATATATATATATATATATATATATATATATATATATATATATATATATATATATATATATATATATATATATATATATATATATATATATAAGTGAAAGAACTCAAAATCGAGTTATAGTATATGATAGTGAAACCACACTGTATAAGAGCATAGAATTTATTAACGAGACTAGTTTCGGTCTGAAGTATACTATACCTTCTTCAGTCATATACTGAGATTGGGATGGACACAAAGGTCTCTATACACTCTCAAAATCAGAATAAAAGAAAAAAGTAAGAAAAGGGGCATTAATCAGGGATGAGGGGGTCTGAGATCATTAACTATAATGTTTACGATGAGGTTCCGGGAATAGGAGCTCCATCAAAATTGACCGTCAGAAAGATTGAAATTGGGAACTTCTACAATTTTCCTTTACGGAAATCTTTACGATTGTATATTATTTAGGACTTCGAATAATCTATTTAATTGTTGTAATTGCTAATGTAATTAAAAATACTGGATGTAGTGCTACCTCACCTGACATCACCTTTTTATTCATATACACCTGCCTCATTTGGCTGATCCATACATAGGCTTAGTCGAAGGGAAATATTTGAGGATGGAAAAGTGGTATTTAAACGTGGTTCGACCTGGAGAAATAACTTTGTTTACTCCTTTGAGGAGGGGAGAAAATGGAGGGATAGACAATTCGTGCTACTCACTTTTGTTTTATCTTTGGGGCGGTAGTATGTAGATTTACCTTTAGATAAGGGCTCATTGAAACTAGTTTCGTAAATAAATTCTATGCCACTATAGAGTGGTTTTACTATCATATATATATATATATATATATATATATATATATATATATATATATATATAACCAAATAAATTCTTACTTGGATTTCTATAAACGACTTGATGAAAATATAACTTTATTTCGGAATTTGAGGTTTTTATAATGAAGGGCTGGAGTTGGTAAATCCATCCACCAAAGTGGAACGGATCACGACGATGAAGAAGTGTCCTCGATTGTTTCTAAGGCTGATCTGGGTTCTGGTGTACTCAATAGTGGAAGATTTAGATAGTTGTAGAAGATAGATGGTAAAAGAAAGGTAGGTTTGCCCTTGTTTGAGAAACATTGCAGGCATTTTTATACTCTAGCTACTATTTTTCCTTTTTGTTTTAATAATGTTGATTTGTGTTGGCTCTGTGTGCGTTCTTATTTGTGTTCTCCTGTTTATTTGTCTCTTCGTTTTGTTTACTTAGTTTTCGTGCAATGTGGAGCTTTCGAGCCTTTATTTGTGATCAAATTTACTGTACTGTATTACCTCGTGTTTTGATCTGTTGTATTTGCTTGTTCGTCATTAATTGTGAGTTTAATTTTTGTTTCGTAGTTATTTGTGTTGTTCTCTGTGTTTTTTATGTTTATGTGTAGATTGGTATTGTGTTTTCCTCGGAACAAAGTCAGGTGCTTGGGGAACGCCGGTTTCGAGCGACCTTCCCGCGCAATCTGGCAGGGATGTTTATTCCACCACCAGTTCTTCTTAGTTCTGGGAAGATGTCATTGGCCATTGTACACCAGACCTTTTTCGCCAGTTTCTGAGTTGCGACATTAGTGGCTCCAGACGCTGTCTGCGATGCAGGTCCCTCTGCCGAAGATACTCTCTTCGTATAGTTTTATTTATGCAGAGGGATGCAGAGTTCTGCACTCGCTGGAGCCTCCTCATAGCGGTCTTGCTGGCCGTTTGAGTCATTACTGCAGGGTAGATGAGCTTAGCACAGATAAACATCAGGTATATTTTCCTGATATTTGCTGAGCTAAGATTTATGAACCCATATAGCTTAAAGATTTCTCTCTTCGCCATATTCTGCCTCTCCTTGTAGTGACTCGAGTATCCGTGGTCGGAGATTTTTAGGCCCAGGATGGTGCCTTCGGCGGAGTAGCCCTATCTCCTCCCATCTATTACAATGGGCTACGTCAACTTGCGGCACAGCGGGAGGATCTTAAATTTATTCCTGTTTGTCCCGATTTTCCATCTTCTCTCATATCGATTGATGTTCGAGATCTCTGTAATAGTGTTGATCGCCTGATCCCTTGCTTTCCTAACCCTACTGGGGACGATCTTCGTGACATCATATGCGTACTGCAGATACATCGTGCCCCTGTGTATTGGAGTAGGGAGGTCGATGGTGAAGACCAGGTAAAGCAAAGTACCTAGGCAGTTCCCCCGGGGAACGCTCGCTTTGAGCTCGAATTCTGGTCCTTTGTGCTCTTCGATCATGATACGCGCCCTTCTGTCCATGATAAAGTCACAAAGGATCCTTTCCAGGACTGGGTTTAGCTGGAGACCTAGGATCTTTTATTGTAGTCGTCTCAGCCAAACCTTGTCGAATGCCTTCTGCACGTCCCTCATCACGATGTCTACATAGTGACCCTTCGATCGTCAGTGTGCGATCTTTTCTGTTAGGAGTGCCAGGGCCGTTTCAGTGCCCCTTTTTGGTCGGAACCCACGTTGTTGTGGGTTATGCGCTCCCAACTCGTCGAGTTGATTTTGTAGCCTGTCGGCTATAATCTTCTCGAAGATCTTGCCGGGTATTTCTAGGAGAGAGATTGAGCAATGGGTAGCCACTTGGTCTGGGGGCTTATTCTCTTTCGGGATAAAGATGTTTTAGCCACCTTATACCCATCAGGGAAGTAGCCTGTATTCAGGGTTCCTGAGCATAATCTCTCTTGTTTTATAGAAGGTGAGTTCGACCATGGAAGAGAGAGAGAGAGAGAGAGAGAGGGGGGGGGAAGGTTGTGTGAACCTAACACAGACTCTCGAGGGAAATTGAAAATCAGAATTCTTGGTGTTAGAGGTCAAGGACCAATAAATACTGGTTATAGAACTTGTGCTGACGGAGTTTTGAGGGGAGATGAATGAAGCTCACATAGTCGTTAGGCTATGCCAAAGTGTAAGAAAGAACGTGTATATGAATGTTATAACTTTTGTGTACATGATTACTACCTACATATATATAAGAGAGCCGACGATTCCGAAAAGAGGGTCCATTTTATCACTAAGGAATTCGCTCCAAACGACCGCAAATACATATTTGGGTACTTAGTTTTAGGAGCTGCTAATTACTTTCCACCTTTACGCGTCGTATTATCAGTACATGTGTACGTAAATGCATGCACATAATTTTACATACAAGAATTAACTCCAATTTACGCCTAAATACACTAACAAGCACTTTACCGCTCGGTTTCCGCCGACTTTTGCATCTGTGCATTTTTTTTTGTTTGTAAGCGTGGTGATGGACCACATATTTCCATCTTCGGATTATTTAAATATTTTGTTTTATAGGGTTCGATATGGGGCCAATGGTTTTATTTTTATCATCGTGATTACAAATATCTCTTTGTCACTGACTCACTTGTGTTCACAGTCTTACACACGGAAACCAGACCCAATCAGACCATGTCGTCATCCCATAACAAAAACCTAACTTGCTTCCTTAATACACAATATATGCATATAACCCCCCCCTCCTCCCTCATCTACCTAAACATCTTACGTACCCCTGCCACATCAAAAAACTACATAAAAATCCATTAATTTCTTTAATCATTGAAAGAAATTAAGTTCCTCGATGTTTACAAGAAGCCATTCAATTTCTTTACTCTTGGTGAGTGAAGTCTTGGCGCCTACAAAGTCCATCCACCTCGTCATCATAAACATGTTCAGTGGCAGAGACGATATTCATCGTCGGTGTAAGAATAAAGAAGCGAATATTCCAGAGTGCTAGGTGATACTACTCTTTGCTTATCCCATGATATAGTTACTCCACTCTTAATAACCAAACCCCAAGGGTCTTCTTCCTGTAAAAGGGCTATGGTGATTAATGAAATTGAGAGAAGATCAGGAGTTACTAACGATTTTTTTTTAAATAGCTAGACTGCTGATAGATGAAAGCTGTAGGTTCCGATGTGCAGAAATAAAGATCGTGAACCACCTGTTCTTAGAACCCCGCTAAAAGAATAGCCATGGCCTAGTATGCAAATACAAAGGAAATTATTAAAAAATTAATAAGCATTGAATTTCCATTCTTTCCCCGGCAGGGTAAACCCCTAAAACAATAATATAATGTATAAAACCAAATAAAAAAAGCTTCCATTTGAGCAACGAGACCTCTTAAAAATAGAGCAATGCTAAACATCGAAACTGCGGTTTCTTCCCTCTCAATCAATCAAATCATTTTTCTTAATACAAAACATCCATCAAATTGCTGTGCGTTCCGAGAGTGTGTCCGATTCAAAGAGGGCAGAAGATAACTTGCATCCGCCAGGGTATTGGGGAAGTACGGACACAGGAACAGTCACAGCGTGATCTAACGTGAGAAAGAGCCTAGGGATGGGCTTCGAGGCTACCTCTTGTTTCCTCATCACACTCTCGACCTTCACCGCTCCCTGATCACCCCCCTCTTCTGCGATGTCATCAACACAGTAGTCCACGATCTCCTTCGCGTAAATTAAACCAAATTCATGGTAGAGTGCGGTGTTAATCTCATCCCTGAGACATTAAATATCAGAAGGGGAACCTATCATGGTCGCTTGCGCACGATTAACCACATTTGCCAGAATGGCCCTGTCCGAGAAACGGGTGACCTTCGGTTCTCTACCAAGTATTCTAACACTGATGGAACCTATGTCGTTTGGCAGCATCTTTCCATCAGTCGAACGAATAACCAGAAATTAATTAGAGCTCGCAGGCTCACAGACACTGGGTAAAACCTTAATGAGGGGGATTGGCGTCCCCGAGGTTCGGCTTACCTTACTTTTCGTCGTTGATTTTTCTGACCTAGCAAGGAGGATGGGGGGGGGAGTCTCTTGTCTCTTCCTTCGGAACTGGCCCTGGAGCCGGACGGATCGACCACAGCCTTAAGCTTGTCCAAGAGCGGGAAGGATCGGGCTACCTTGGAGATTGCACCCGAGGGAGGGAGTCCTGAAGGCATGTGCCGCAAATAGAAGGATCTTGCTTAGTAAATGAGGGGGCAGGTTCTACTGCATCTCACCACCTCTTGCCACTACAAGGGGGACTCCCGATTGAGCAATGCCCACCGGGAGCGCGAATCCTGTCGATTCTGCCGGCGCGTGTTTTTTATTGTCTTGGAAGATTCCTGGGAAAGGAAAGGGGATCCGCCGCTGGAATACAAGAGTCGTCCGGAGACTACTTTATCAATAGAGGTAAGAAGGGAATTTCCTCACTCTTAGACATAGGAGAGGGTCAAACCACTTCTCCACTAGTAGAGTCTTGGAGCAGCCCCTTAGAAAGACTAGAGGGAGGCCGTCTCCGTTGTAGAGCTTGAGCTGCCCGAGGTCAGCTTTGGACATGTTAAAGAATAAATACCTGTACTACTATCGTTTCGGTGGACGGGAGCCCCTACACCGGTCAACCGTGCGCCTCGAGTTGCCTTGTCATGTCATGCATTACCTATGGTGGACGAGGGCGCGCTTAAAGGCGGCTCTCTGTGTATTAACGGTTGACAGCACTATTTCGGTCACTTGTGTCCCTCGATTACACTTTTAAAAGGAGTTGCGTGGAAGGTAGATACTATAACCTCTTAACTCCTTGGAATATTAAAGGAAAAGTCGCCAAGAGATCAAAATTCCAGAATGTGATCATTTACACATACTCGGCTTGCGGATTCAATCTAAGATGAGCTTTGACAATCCGAACCGCTCCGAGAGCGACTTTATCCCGGGGCTTTGAATCGTAAAGGATAGTGATGGCGTAGCTCATATGGGCACTGGAAGCGGTGAACAGAGTCGTGCCAGGAGGCACTAAGCGCGCACGCACAGAGGCTCCTTGTGATCATAAGTGAGATCTATGATGAGGCGTGTATAAAAAAGCCCTCATGCAACCGTTGATTGGGGCGCCCTTCGCCTTACGGAAGCTATTTATGGAAGGGGGGACCCTAGAGAATTTGTAGAAGGGAATGTTCTTAGGGCCTCCTTTTTGACGACCACCTGAGGGGCCTGGGCACCAAAAACAACAAACCAAAAGTAAGAAAAAAAGACCAAATCAAAAGGCACGTCCAGGTGCCAAGGAAAGGCCCGCTGCCTCGGGGGCCTGAGCAAGCACCCAGCACCCAAAGACTAATACATTGGAGGATTCTCCCCCCTAGACAACTACTTCACAATCGATAGGGCGCGAAGATCCCGCTTGACTGGGAGATAGTCTGGGAAGGGGGCACGCCGTTGTTGCAATGGGACGTTTCATCAAACGTTCCAAGGAACAGAATGGAACCAATTATGAGCACCCCCTTATGTTCACCGCCTTACCCCACCCCTCTGAAGGGTACATGTTCCTATTATTGGGTACCTCAGCTCATGTTAAATTGTCCTCTTTAATCATTTGGGGTGGTGGGTGTCTTGTATGGGGCTATTTGCGCCTGTTCCCAGACCGCTCAAACTGGTCGTTGATTCGATTGCAAACTTTCGCGTGCACAGTTGCCTCAATTAGTTGTTAAATTTCCTTCAATGACAATTTAATATATTATTATTTGATGAGAGTTTGAGTGCTTGGGCTATATTTAGTTATAAATAAACGAGATTATTGGACATTCACCAATAAAATAAATAAAAATTAATGAAAGTTTTACGTTATTGTGGTATTTCAAGTATTGGTGCTGAATCATTTTGACATGGTTTTGTTTTAAAACAGGGCTGCCAAATTTCCCAAATGTGGCCTCTTGTCCGAAACATTTTAAGAATGTGACGTCACATTTATAACTAATTATACCCCCAAACTCCACCTCTCATTAATATATTAAATTGTCGCTCTGAAAACAAAATTTACATTTTTCTGTTGTTTTAAAGAAAGCTGAAATTGTTTGTCATTTTTTATGACGTGAGTAATAGGACAAATATATAATATTATCATTCTCTTTATTATTATTGATAAATTACACCCACCGAAATTGTGGCAGGTTCAAAGAGGCTAATCTGATATGAAAAATAGGCTCACCGGGGAAGGAACAGAAGGTTTCGATGGCGGCATGATCACGCAGTTAAATAATATAAAGACGCAAATGAAAGTGTATTGAATAAGAGAAGGTCGTAAGTGTTTAAGTTAGTGGATGGGAAAATCTGTGGAAAATGCTTGGGTTAAATACGCCTGTGACTCGCAACTCTCCTATACCCTCCCCCCCCCCTTCCCTCCATTTTAACACCAAAGCAGGTCCCCTTTCGGGAATGCGAGTAAAAAGGTGACAACTCACAAGGGCATAGCGTGAGTGAGCAACAAATGACGCGAGCCTGGTTAGATGTATTGACGTGAATGATTTCGTGGGAGTATATATCGCCAGCTGCGCATCGCAGCTTCTTATTCGTCGTCTCTAGCGAATGATTTTTCAGGGTTGGTAATCGATGTCTTTCTTTTCTTTCAGAGGCCCAGGGTCGTCTGTGTACCTCCGTGGAATCTTCAGAGACCCTGTTTCGTCGTATGTGTGTCTCTTTAAGTCCTTCAGAGACCTGGTTTCGTCTGTCTCTATAAGGTCTTCAGATAACCGGTTTCGTATGTGTGCCTCCGTGGAATCTACAGAAACCCTGGTTCGTCATAAGTATGTCTCTATAAGGTCTTCAGAGACCCGGTTTCGTATGCGTGTCTCCGTGGAGTCTCCAGAGACCATGTTTCGTCACCTGTCTCTATAAGCTCTTCAGAGACCCGGTTTCGTTTGTATGCCTCCTTGGAGCCTTCAGAGACTTTATTTACTCGTCTGTGCCTCTATAGGGTATTCAGAGACCCGGTTTCGTCGTTTGTGTCTATAAGGTCTTCAGAGACCCGGTTTCGTCTGCGTGCATCTGTGGAGTCTACAGAGAAAGCTCTCCTAGTGTGTTTATTTTCTCTCTTTCTCTCGCTTTCTTAGAACTGCCCCCTCTTTTCCCCACCCCGGGCTTGTTCCGCACGCACTGCCATGCCCGATGAAGTTGACCCATCTCCAGGGGGATCCGCGTCACACATGGAACCGGGGGTCCTCGCAAGGGAACGACGACTTCGTCCAGAGTTTGAGACTATCTCAGAACTTCGATATGTACACCCACGAAGTTCTACCCTGTCCCCCAAGAGGGGTCAGTACCCAGGTTTATAACGAACTAGTTACCTCCTTACCCAGTCGTTTGGGGCAGGAGACACCTGACTGCGGCAAAATCGTCTTCGCCCGGGTGCGCAGGGGTGATCTGCGACCCTTAAGGCGGAGGAAACATTCCATGCCTGGAGCCAAAGACAGCGAGAAGGGGCCGACGAAAGCGTCCAAGAAGCGATTTGCCCGAAAGTCTTTGGACAAAACCGGCGACGCTTTACTTAACGTCTTTTCACCGATACCTTCTCGTCAGGGGAGTTTCGAAAAACCATACAATGAAGAACCTTCAAATACCCCAATATATCCCTACGGGGGAGAACAATCTTATTTGGCAACAGGTGTTCCCCAAAAGACCATGAACCATAGCTACCCTTTGCGCCACGACAGTTTAAATGGTCAAATGGCTGACCGTTCGGCAATCGCGCCAACCTTGACTCCAGCAGCTGCAAAATCCCCGTTGAAACAAATCATAGAAATTGAAATTGACGATGAAAAATTATTCGATTTACTCAGTGAGGTCAATTCGGAGACAGGGCGGGGAATTGAAGGAAATATCTTCGATTTCAACGATGACATTGGCCCAGGAGGTTTTCGAGGCCCCAGAACGTTTGGGGACGAAAAAATGGAAAAAAGAGAATTATTCGAGAATCGGTTCATGTACATCATAAGTCTCTCGGTCAGTGAAAACGTATTGTCTTTTGTGGTCGACGAATTTATTGATTATTACACACGGCTGAGCGACCAAAATGACGAAATAGTGTACGAATGTTTAAAAGATCTTCTCGTTAGATTCATCTGTCTGAAGAGGTATTTCGCGAGGTCCTACGCCACGAATGCCTTCACCATGGAAGTGAGAAAAGTCAGTGGCGATGAAGAGGGGCGAGGGTGGGAGGAGAGACCCTCTAGCCAGCGAATGACATTCAAAGGAATTCGCCGGGATGAAAGTAAGTTTCCTACCCCTACTTTCTCCCCCCTCCCCGTTCTGGACGCCTCCCCTGCGGCCCCACCTGTTACACCTCCCACCTGGGGGGATCAGCCCTCAGATTCGAGTCTCTTCCTGGTAAACGGTCAGCTGAAAAGGCCCGGCCGGGATGCTCATTCGGCTAGGGAGCACTTCCCCATTCACCAGTGGGTTGAATTGTATGATCCGAGTAAAGATGAAAACAGCCAAGATTCGGAAGAAAGTGAAAGTGAAGGCGATGAGCGGTGGCAGGATCAACAATGGTGTTGTGGGCGTGGCGTTTCCGTGGTCGAATCAACTGTGATGGGCGGGCTTTGCGCGGGCGCCCGTCCGTCGTGTCGAGCCGCTCGTTCCAAGACGGACGACGACCGCGAGCAAAAATCGCCAGTTTTCGCGCGTTCTGTGTCCAGTGAAGGCCGTTCGGTGGCACTGTCTTGTGCGGAAGTCTGTGACATTGCCCAGAGCGGCGGTGAGTGTGATTTGGATCATGCCCAGTGGTGTGGAGACAGGTGGTGGTGCGATATGCCGTGCAGAGCCTCGTCAGGCATCCCCTTGTATCAAGGCAAGAGTGGACCCCATTTGTCTCCTGCGGGAAGAGGAAGTCCTTTAGGTGGTCGCAGTTTCTCGCCTGCGTCCAGCGCGCGGAGGAGGGGTCAGGAAAGGGGGAAATTTAGCGCGGAAACGAATTGCCCGGGACCCAATGAAGGTGGGGTCGAAGTAAGAAGAAGCACTTCCTCCTGCGGGAAAGAACTCCGGCGAATAGATAAGGATACTAAGGCGTCTGTTCAGAAGGTTCAAGGGGTGAGCCCCACTGAGAAACGACTTGGAGATCCAAACGCAAAAAATCAAACCGGGGAACCGCGCTACCTTTTCGGCCCCTCTGGCGAGAAGACCGATCTCCAGGAAAAAGTCTCTTTAACACAGCCCTCAAAAAAGGCGTCATTTTCAAAATCCCCCCTCCATTCAAAGCCACCGGCCTCCCCCTCTCTCCGGAGAGCTAACACCCCCACCTCAGCAGAATCCCTTTCAGAGAGACACCCCATAAATCCAATTCCTCCAAATAAGAGAAGTGTTTCTAACAAGTTTTCGGGGCCCAATCCTCCTACCCCACCACGAGAAAAGAAACATGCCTCGCTTCAAGTATCCTCCATCCCTCCCACATCCAAACTTCCAACTCCTGCCTCAGCACCCCCTCCCCCTCTTCCTCCCAAGAAGAAGAACGCAGCTAAGGCAAGTTCCGGCGCTAATCCGCCTGCGAGTCCACGATTTCGCAATAAGGGGGGCTCCCTTTCATCTCTTCCTCGTAAATCATCTCCCTGCGTATCTCCGAAGATGCCTCAAAGAAAGGGAGATGGGACAGCCAGGGGTAGAGTTGAGGATTCAATGTCTTCTAACCAAAACCGCGACGAATCTCCTTCGAATCCTCCCCGACATGCGAACTCCAATTTAAAACCATTGTCTCCTGGCCCCACGGTTGGCTCACGCCGCGCAAAGGTGGCGATCGGCGCCAGTCGGTCTGCATCACCGACGAACCTTAACCCGTCAAATATAAGTCGAAGCGAGGGCAAACTATATAGAAAGGGAGGAAACAGCCAACCTCTAACTCCTCCGAACTCGAGACTTCTAAGCACTTCTGTAAGAGGCAGAGATAGCATTGTGCAGCGAGTAATGACATCCAGATCACACTCCACAACGCCACTAAAGGCACTTGGTGGAAACAAAATTTACGACTATTCACCCCGGCCAGGGAGAAAAGACGGTGCTATTCATAACGTATCTAACTTCTCCCGCCCGTCTCATCTTGATTCCCGAAATAAAATGCACAGATCGAGCATCGATTCTTATAAAGGTGGAATCACAACCGATTCCGGCTGCAATTCTCCTTCCTTCGGCAGTGAGTCGTCTCTGAATAACGAAGGATCGGGGCTCGAAATCCCCTTTAATGCAAAGAACGGGATCAATAACAAATATGCAAGAAGCGACAATTCAAAAGCGACAAATGTCAGTCCGTTTCTGCGACGAAAGAACATCAGAAACAAAGGCACGAAGGCCCTTCCCAACAAGGCCGATGTCATGAAAAAGGATGAAAATAAAAAGAAGAAGTCGCCGTCACCAACGCCCAAGGAAGAGGAGCCTGAAAAAATGAAGGTAGAGGACGGAAATGGGATGAATGTCTACCAACTAAGCCCCATAATTAACCCCATCATTTCTGTGAACGCGGAGGATAATGAGTTAGAACGAGCTAATAAATCTCCTACGAGACCCATTTCCACTCAGATTAGGTCCAGTCTCAAGGAAACAAATGACGGGGAAATGAAAACCGCTCTAAAAAGCGACGCGGCTACGGAAGAGACCACTGGTGAAAACCTCAAAACTGCAACCCATAACGAAAAAGAAAGTAACGCAAAAAGGGCTAAAAAGGAAACCAAATCGGTAAAAACGGAGGGACATGAATCTAAATATTTGTCATTGTCATCGTCTTCCTCTTCTTTACTGTCCTCATCGTCTTCCAAAGTCTCAACCATGGATGAAACAAGTCCCTTTCGTTCTCGAACCATGGACTCTTTGCATTACCTCCAAGATACTAACCTTGTCAATCGGGAAAACATAGAGAACGATCTCTGGTCGGATAAACCCCCACCGACGTCTGCGAAAACAACAGATTTGCCCCTCGAAAAACATACGAACTCGGAGCTGATTTCGAAACAGACGTCGATCAGTCACCCGACCAATCACCCTATGGAACCTAATGGAACCGATGATATGGAACCCTTTGTGGAGTGTGTCTCAAAACTAGAAAATAGTTGGGCAACGTTACTCGAGGATGAGTATAGGAGCAATTTAACCCATGATCCTACCCCGAGGAAAAATCCCGGTGTATGTACCGACTCCTTTTCCGAACAAAGAGTGCAGAGATCGGATGATGAGCATGAAAATTATGAAAACTTAAATAATGATTATGTCCATTGTGATGACTCTAAGGAGGTAATTTTGATGCACAATTATGATAACCAAACAATCAAAGCCCCCATACCCACCATTAACTCCCCCAATAAGCCTTTATCTTGCATTATAGATACGACGTTGATAGAAAACTTAAAACTCAATGGCAACATCCTCAATAACCAATTTGATGCCATAATAACAACGCTCAAAAAGGTTGCTGAATCTATGAATTTCCCGACAGGAGGGGAATTACCACACAATTCACCTTCAAATCATCCAAATTCTCTCTCTAGGACCCGTTCTTACGACGACACCCGACAAACTAGCCCTTGTGTCAATCCTTCCAACACTCGCCCATTCTCTGCCATCGGGATTCATGACAAGCTTCCCTACAGTGGTCTTCCAATCAATTACACCCACTACACCCACGACGACAAATGCATGATTGAATTAAACAACGATCCCAGTACTTTCGACTCACCATCACCCCAAAATTCTTCCTGTCCTCCATTTCTGTCTACCCACCTCTCGGGGCATATGAACAAAAAGCGGGGATGCCCCATTTCAGACTCGAGTTTTAAAATAAATGACACACCTCTTCTTCAAGGGATAGATGTAGCCCCAATAGGCGGCGATGCGCGGCCCTCTAAGTCCCTTTCAAGGAGCAGGGAATTGCTTATTCAGTTGGAAGAAGAATACAAGCAACTAAAGGGAGAAGATTTAGAAGAAGAGAGAGACGCTGCACTAACGCGAGAAGTACAAACATTCGAAAGAAATTTTGAGAATCTTCTCCAATCTCTTCACATCAACGACCGTCGGAATCAAAAGGAAGAAGCGAAAGATGTTCCCGAGTGCGCCAAATTGTCCACCTCAAGCAACGGTTCTTTCCACAAACTCGTCAGTAAGGGAGGCATCATCCGGCAATCCCTGAGTAGCGACACCAAGAAGTCTTACGGGAAGAAGAACAAGAGCGGTCTGGCTGATACTTATTTCCCGTTTCTTCAGAGGAAGAATAGAAATAGGGCTTCAAACGCAGAGAGGAGCAATTGTAGGGACTTCCCTTCCCTGGGAATGGGCACATTAGAGGTTCAGGATACCCAAACTAGATCCTTATCTCTGCCCAAATCGTTCCTTTCTGAAAAATACGGTGTCAGCAGCTTCAAATCGGCCCTTCCAAGGTAAAGCCTAGTATTTTTTTTCTCATCACTTCTTTCCGTGTGATACCGATTTCGGAACATTGGGAACGAGTTAAACAATTGAATTTATTATGGATCCAAATATAATCAATTTTTTTTTACAGAACTGTGCATTAGTGACACAGAGTCACAATTAGTGCCACTACGTGGCTTGGTTGACACTGCAAACTTTAATACTTTTTCACCCTTCGGGGCAGTAAATTTACCCTTTCCATGAATACTTGGTTTTATACCTTAGGACAGTGGTTTTCAACGGGGTTGTCACGAAAGCTAACTAAGGGTGCCGCGGGCGCGACCAGGAAATCATTTTAAAAAATACCTAAATTGCAAAAAATTAAAAAGATTGCAAACAGCGAATGAAGAAATAAGATTTGCCTTCTCAACTCTTCGTCCCAATATTAAAGAATTATGTATGACTCATCAAGCTCAAATTTTGCATTAAACTTATAAAGGTAAAATTTATTTATTTTCTATTTTTTTATTTGTTATTGTTTTTAAATTATCTTAAATGTCAATCGTAGTTAAAATTGAAGTGTTTTCCACGTAATTGGTAAATTATTTTATAATTAGGTGCTACGGCTGCTTCTAGATAGCAATTAGGGTACCACTATCATAAAAAGGTTGAAAAACACCGCGCTAAGAGAACGAGTGCTCGCCATAAGACGAGGACTGCAAAACACACCATTTCGAGTGCTCCTTATTAGACGAGGGATGCAAGCCTACCATTCCGAGTTCTCCTCATTAGACGAGGGATGCAAAGCCTACTATTCCTAGTGTTCGCCATTAGACGAGAGATACAAAGCCTAACACTCCTATACGGCAAAACCATTACTGAACATTTATTTAATGCGTAATCGAAAGGTTACTTTTTCGCCATGCAGGGGAGCAGCGATCCTCTCCAGGCTAAGAGATCTGTCCCGTATCAAGAGAGCAGAGTTCGTGTAGACTACGAATCAGCGCGACGCGTGAGGACTTTCTCTTAGGTCTAAAGAGCATTCAAAAAGGGTGGTGGAGAGTAATAAATGTGGGATCAGTAAAAATTCTGCCATATATACTACCAAAATTAGAGAGAGTGGCTTTTGGACAGTGTAGCAAAGCAAAAAAATACTCCACAGGTGAAATTCTCTCATGCCTACAGAGGCTTTATATGAATGTATATTGGTTCGCGGGTTCTTTTTTTTAATTCTTTACGGAACATGTTATCAAGCACTGCTCCCCGCACCCTCTCTTTCAAGCACCAGTGGAAAGCTTTGTTAGGGTAAACTGAGTCACCTTGCGCCATTTACACTTCCTTTCTCTCTCCCCTCGAACCTGCCCTTCTTTCTCCCCTTGTATATGCCCTTTACTCTCCCCTTTTCTCTGCCTTTCTATCTCCCCTTATCTCGGCCTTTCTCTCTCGCCGTAGTTTCTGCCTTTCTCGCTCCCCTTGTATCAGCCTTTCTCTCTCTCCAATTGTATCATCTGCCCTTCTCTCTCTCCCCTTGTCTCTGCCTTTCTCTCTTCCCTTATCTCTGGCTTTCTCTTTCCCCGTGTATCAGCGTTTTTCTCTCTCCACTTTTATCTGCCCTTATCTCTTCCCTTGTCTCTGCTCTTCTCGCTTTCCTTGTATCTACCCTTCTCTCTCCCCTTATATCACTCTTTCTCTCTCCCCTTGTCCTGCCTTTCTCTCTCCCCGATCAAGTGTCACGACACCTGAGCGCAATCTTCAACATGTCAATCCGGACCGAATGCGTTCCTAGAGACTGGCGTGGAGCGGAGGTGACTCCTATCTTCAAGAAAGGAGACCGTAGCCAACCGTCAAACGACCGACCTATCAGTCTGACTTCGATAGTCGGTAAACTCATGGAAAACATGATGGTGGACAAAATTACGTCGTATTTAGAGTCAAACCTGCTACTGAGGAGTTCCCAGCACGGCTTCCGAAGGCAACGGTCATGCCTGACGAACCTTGTGGAATTCTTCCACTTCGTGTTCAGTGAGCACGATCGGGACAAGGCGGTGGATGTGGTCTACTTAGAATTTCAGAAAGCCTTTGATAAGGTGCCACACCACCGCCTTCTCCGGAAAGTGCGAGCGCTGGGCATAGACGGAAAAGTAGCCGGCTGGATCGAGAACTGGCTCAGTGGCAGACGGCAACGGGTGGTGGTGAATGGACAGACTTCTGAGTGGGTGCCCGTTACTAGTGGGGTGCCTCAAGGTTCTGTCCTGGGACCACTACTATTCATCATCTACGTCAACCACATAGACGGTGACATGGTTGCCAAGATTTCCAAATTTGCCGACGATACCAAGCTTGGTATGAACGTTGCAAAGGATGGAAATACTGCCCGCCTGCAGGAAGATCTTGGGAAGATTGGGGAGTGGTCGGACACGTGGCAAATGCCTTTTAACGTGTACAAATGCAAAGTGATGCATATCGGCCACAGAAACCCCCAATCTCAGTATATCCTTAGGAGCACTGCTCTTGAATCGAGTGACACTGACAAGGACTTGGGTGTTACTATCACGAGCGACCTCAAGTTCTCGAAACAGTGCATCGAGGCAGAGAAGAAAGCCCAAAGGATGTTAGGCTACATAAAGCGCCAGTTTGGATACCGTAACAAGGAGATAGTACTTTGTCTGTACAACTCCCTTGTTCGGCCGCACCTGGAGTATGCCGTACAATTTTGCAGTCCTTCATTTCGAAAGGACATCGCGAGATTGGAACGCGTACAAGCCAGGGCAACCGAGCTGATTCCCTCTATCCGACATAAAAGATATGAGGATAGACTAAGGGAATTAGATCTGTTCTCGCTGGAAACCCGTAGACTGCGTGGTCAGCTCATCGAGGTTTCCAAAATACTTCGAGGGTTCGACAATGTTGACTACCGGGATATTTTCACACTGAGTGAGAACAGAACACGCAATCACGGCTTCAAACTTGAACTGAAGCGTTACAACCGCAATCTGTGTGGAAATTTTTTCACTTACAGTATCTGCGGTGAGTGGAACGCACTTCCAGTGGAAGTTGTCAACAGTGAATATGTTGACCAGTTCAAGTCAAGACTAGACAAATTCTTGAAAAGTGGCCGTTTAGGGACGCAAAATAATTGAGCAGCCATGTGCTTGCTCGATTGCGAGTCCAAAGGTACCCTCTTTGAATGGAAGGTAAGGTCTCCTAGGGTACTTCCTTTCCTTGTTACTCTGTCTTTCTCTCTCCTTTTGTATCAGCGTTTCTCTCTCTCCACTTATATCTGCCCTTCTCTCTTCCCTTGTCTCTGCCCTTCTCGCTTTCCTTATCTCTGTCTTTCTCTCTCCCCTTGTATCAGCGTTTCTCTCTCTCCACTTGTATCTGCCCTTCTCTCTCCCCTTCTATCTACCTTTCTCTCTCCCTTTGTTTCTGCCTTTCTCTCTCCCCTTATCTTTGTCTTTCTCTCTCCCCTTATCTTTGTCTTTCTCTCTCCCCTTGTATCTGCCTTTCTCTCTCCCCTTGTATCCGCCTTTGTCTCTCTCCCCTTGCCCTGCGTTTCTCTCTCCTCGTATATCAGCCTTTCTCTCTTTCTCCAATTGTATCTTCCCTTCTCTCTCCCCTTGTCTCTGCCTTTCTCTCTCCCCTTATCTCTGTCTTTCTCCCTCCTCTTGTATCAGCGTTTATCTCTCCCCTTGTATCTGCCTTTCTCTCTCCCATTGTATCCGCCTTTCTCTCTCTCCCCTTGTCCTGCCTTTCTCTCTCCTCGTGTATCAGCCTTTCTCTCTCTCTCCACTTGTATCTGCCCTTCTCTCTCCCCTTGTCTCTGCCTTTCTCTCTTTCTTTATCTCTGTCTTTCTCTCTCCCCTTGTATAAGCGTTTCTCTCTCTCCACTTGTATCTGTCCTTCTCTCTTCCCTTGTCTTTGCCTTTCTTTCTCCCATTCTATCTACCTTTCTCTCCCTCCTTGTATCCACCTTTCTCTCCCCCCTTGTCTCTGCCTTTCTTTCTCCCCTTGTATTGGCCTTTCTCTCTCTCCACTCGTATCTGCCCTTCTCTCTCCCCTGGTCTCTGCCTTTCTTTCTCCCCTTATCTCTGTCTTTCTCTCTCTCTAAAAAGTAGAGGGAGAGTTGACGCCCTCTTGTCGCGGAGTGAGAGCTTTTGTTTACCCTTGACTTTTCAAGCTATGTCAGTGTGAGTACCTCTCTTCTGGGTACCCCTGGTAGGGCTTCCCTTCTCGATTTGGTCGGAAACAAGGTTCCAGACTAAGTGCGTCCTTCCTCCCTTTTTCTACTCTATCCTTCTCCTTTTTTACTTTTATCCTATCTCTTCCACTTATACAAAAATAAAAAAAAACAACAAAAGCCTACTCCTATCGTTTTACCCTTACCCTTTTCCCCTCTATCTACATATAAGGACCTGGCAGCTACCTCATGCGTCGTAAGAGATGCTTTGGAACCTCTATAAACAACGCAAATCGACGCTCACTGGTTGCAAGAGACTATGACTAGAGGTGGCCTAGGCGTTGGGGCACGATGAATGGGATGAGGGTAGTGCCCTGTTAACCCCTTCCCTGGCGCGTAATTATTGGCCATTCCCAGTGACCGTTGACGGGTGCCTCTGGTAGCATCGGTCCAAGGTGACGGCCCTTTGTTCCCAGGTTGGTTGCCAGGCCAATAAAAAGCCTTGGGTCGAGTCTCTTGGTGTGGCGGGATATCCATTGAACGCTGTTCCGAGATCTTGGCCGTTGTGAAGGGAACTAGTGAGAGTTTAGTACAAGGCGTGCTCCGTTGTTCACCCGGTGAGAAATCGATGGCCAGGTCGGAGACTGTCAGTGCTACTTGGTTGGGAGCCACGGCACGCCGAGGTTTGACGACTCAGTCGGACGAACAGCAGCACATGGAGTGTGCCTTCTGAAAGATCCGAAACATATCCGATGGATAGGCGGCAGCGACTCACGCGGAGAGAACTTACCAACCCCACTTTTTTATCATTGAATGGTCACGAGTTTTCAGAGAGAGAGAAAGCGGTCAAAATGACAAGCAAAAAAGGACCCGTTTGTCTAAAACACAACTGTGCAACATGCCAGTTGGAAAAGTGGTGCGTTGACTTTCCGGAGGGCTGTTACTCAAAATGCAGCCCAGAAAGTATCTGCACTACTTTTATACTGACGTGAGAGGTGGAGAAACTAAAAGAACTCTATAGAGCCTCAGAGGAGAGAGCTCAAATTCTTGAGAGAAAGGTGGAGAAACTCGAAGCCCTTCACGCAGCTCACATTCGATGCCAAGAAGAGGCATCGACCACTAACTTGTCGGAATCTTCTGGTGCCGTAGTTCTTAACCAAGCGGAGATTCCGGCACTATCCGAGGTTAAGCCAGCTGAGGCAAGAGAAGAAGGGAAAAAGAAAAAAGGAACAAAGAAGAAAAATAGGAAAAAGAATAAAGTTGAAACAAAAGAAGAAGAACCAAAAATAGAAGAAAAACGCATAAACAAGAAGAAAAGGGGGAATAAGAAAAAGAAGGATAAGAATGGGGAGAGTAAGGAGGTAAAGGAGAGGCCTCTTCCACAAGGTAAGACTCCGTCTTCAGAGACCAAGTGTCCGAAGGTCACCCTCATTGGTGACTCGCAAACACCGGATCTGCAGCCGCTGCTAGCGGCCCGCCTTCGCACTAGCGTGAAGGTAAGCTGCCTGCCAGGACGGGGTAACCACAACATCAGAGTAGAGGTAGAGAAAGCTCAGATTTCTTAGAATGCAGTTGTCGCTCTGATGGTGAGTGGCAACGACCTCTACCTCAGAGGGGGTAAAGTTGGCCTCAGTGCTAAGACCATCCAAACGGTGATGGGAGCCGTGGATGACATAGGGCTTAAAACCCGCAAACGTGTCGTGGTTGGGATGCTTCCGAGAAGAGGTCCATCCCGAACCGCTCACGAGAGAAACGTCGCAGTCAACCGACGGTTGAGGGATCTCTGCACGGCAGAAGGAGTCTTCTTTGTATACCCCTAGCGCACCTTTTACGGGAGAAACGACCTGTATAAAAAGGACAGAATGCATCTTTCCTTTAAAGGCAGATCTGTACTCGCAAACATGATCCAGGATGTTGTGGTGCGGATCCAAAGAAGTGTCAGGCCACGAGTAAAGGAGAACGTACGCCAGTACACCCGTATTACTCCAGGAACGACCTTTTCTGAGGTCACAAAGAGGGGAGTGACCCTGCCACAGAGAAACAAAGCGGGAAACGGAAGAGCGTAGGGAGTCCTACAGTCGAAGACTCCCTCAAGGTTCTTTAGTTTAATGCGAGGTCTATCAAAACAGGTTTCTTGAACTTCGTGGCCTGGTAGCAGCAGAAGAACCTGAGATAGGGGCCATAACAGAGTCGTGGATAAAAACCTCTAGCCGAGACTTTGAAGGTGAATTCACGACTCCCGGTTACCAGCACTTCCTGAAACATAGGCCAGATAGAGAGGGTGGCGGTGTGATGTTGTATGTCAAGGATACTAGGTGTTGACCTAGAGATAGGTCCTGCCAGATACAGGACCCTGGTGCTTTACAGACCCTCTGCCCAACTCTTAGAACAGGACAGGAGTGTGTACCAGCTGTTGTGCAAACTTGTAAAAGACAGAGTGTGTATCGTCATGGGGGATTTCAACACACACGTTGACTGGGAAACCAGAGAACCCTGTGGCGAGAACGCACTACTCCTGGAGTTCGCGAACAACAAGTTCCTGCCTCAATGGGTAAGAGAGCCAAAGAGAGGAGACAATATCCTTGACTTGGTTTTCACCTCTGACGATAACATCGTTGAGGACCTCTCTGTTGGCGAAGAGCTCGGTGACAGTGACCATCGACTAATTAGATTTGCAGTCAAAGTCCCGAAGGCAGGGACTGCAACTAGTAAATCGAGGAAACTTTATTTGAGAAGAGCAGACTTTGCAGGTCTTCGTGCTGGACTGACTTACTCGAGGCTAGAAGTGTGTGAGGCTGTTGAAGACTCGTTGAACACTTTCAAACCACATTCATGAGTCTTTAATCGCGTTTAATCCCTCTGAAATTCCCCCGTCGGTCTTCTGTTCAACCAAAGTGGTTTAATCGAGGAATCTGCCAACTGCTTAGGGAGGAGAGAAATGTGTACCGGCAATCGAAGATCTCCGGTGACTCTGACGAATACCAGAGGCTATCCAGGAGAGTAAAGTCCAGCATAAAGGCGGCTAAGCGGTCTGAGGAACTCCGAGTGGCGAAACTCTGTAAAGAGAATCCCAAGGAGATTTTTGGATATGTAAACAGCCGTAAACCAATCCGTCGAACGTCTGGCCGTTTGACGAATGGGGAGGGGACATTAAAGCACTCAGATGCAGAAAATGCTAACCTTCTCAACGACTACTTCTCTTCAGTGTTTACTGAAGAGTGTGGTACCATCCCCCAGCCAACGAGTTCCTATTCGGGGGCAAAGCTGGAGGATATGAACCTCACCGAAGGAGAAATCAAAAAGAAGATCAGTGACCTAATGACGAATAAGTCACCTGGTCCGGATGGGTTTCTACCTGAAGTGTTGAAAGAAGTGCACGATCAGGTGTCACGACACCTGAGCGCAATCTTGAACATGTCAATCCGGACCAAATGCGTTTCTAGAGACTGGCGTGAAGCGGAGGTGACTCCTATCTTCAAGAAAGGAGACCGTAGCCAACCGTCGAACTACCGACCCATCAGTCTGACTTCGATAGTCGGTAAACTCATGGACAGCATGATGGTGGACAAAATGACGTCGCATTTAGATTCAAAGCTGCTACTGAGGAGTTCCCAGCACGGCTTCCGAAGGCAACTGTCATGCCTGACGAACCTTGTGGAATTATTCCACTTCGTGTTCAGTGAGCATGATCGGGACAAGGCGGTGGATGTGGTCTACTTAGACTTTCAGAAAGCTTTTGATAAGGTACCACACCGCCGCCTTCTCCGGAAAGTGCGAGCGCTGGGCATAGACGGAAAATTAGCCGTCTGGATAGAAAACTAGTTAAATGGCAGACGGCAACGGGTGGTACTGAATAGACAGGCTTCTGAGTGGATGCCCGTTACTAGCGGAGTGCCTCAAGGTTCTGTCTGTCCTGGGACCACTACTATTCAACATCTACGTCAACGACATGGACAGTGACATGGTTGCCAAGATTTCTAAATTTTCCGACGATACCAAGCTTGGTATGAACGTTGCAAAGGATGGAAATACTGCCCGTCTGAAAGATGATCTTGGGAAGATTGGGGAGTGGTCTGATACGTGGCAAAAGCCTTTCAACGTAAACAAATGCAAAGTGATGCATATTTGGCCACCGAAATCCTAAATCACCCTATATCCTTAAGGGCACTGCTCTTGAATCCACCGACACTGAGAAGGACTTGGGTGTAACTATCAACAGTGACCTCAAGTTCTCGAAACAGTATATTGAGGTGGAGAAGAAGGCCCAAAGGATGTTAGGGTATATAAAGCGACAGTTTGGATACCGAAACAAGGAGATAGTATTGTGTCTGTACAACTCCCTCATCCGACCGCACCTGGAGTATGCCGTACAATTTTAGAGTCCTTAATTTCGAAAGGACATCGCGAAATTAGAACGCGTGCAAGCCAGGGCAACAAAACTGATTCCCTCTATCAGACATAAAATTTATGAAGATAGATTAAGGAATTAGATATGTTCTCACTGGATACCCGGAGACTACATGTTCAGCTTATCGAAGTGTTTAAAATACTTCGAGGCTTCGACAGACTGGACTATGGGGATATTTCCAGCTCAGCGAGGGGAGAACAAGAAATTACGTCTACCAACTTAAACTGGAGCGATACCACCGTGATCTGTGTGGGAAATTCTTCACATACAGTATCTGTGGTAGTTGGAACGCACTTCCGACGGAAGTTGTCAACAGTGAATCTGTTGACCAGTTCAAGTCAAGACTAGATAAAGTCTTGCGATATCGCCGTTAAGATCTTCGCGAGTGATCTTCGAGGTTGCTAACGGACACCTTCGAGGATTGCGCCAAAAGTACCCTCCTTGTATGGAGCGTAAGGTCTTCTATGGTACTTATTTTCCTTGTAGCTCCTTGTAGCTCTGCGCTTCTCCCTTTCCTTTTATCTGCCTTTCTTTATCTCCCCTTGTATGAGCCTTTCTCTCTTTCCACTTCTATCTACCCTTCTTTCTCCCCTTGTCTGTGCCTTTCTCTCTCCCATTATCTTTGTCTTTCTCTCTCCCTTTGTACCAGCGTTTCTCTCTCTCCACTTATATCTGCCCTTCTCTCTCCCCTTGTCTCTGCCCTTCTCGCTTCCCTTGTATCTGCCCTTCTCTCTCCCCTTGTATCAGTCTTTCTCTCTCCCCTTGTCCTGCCCTTCCCACTCCCCTTGTCTCTGCCCTTCTCGCTTCCCTTGTATCTGCCCTTCTCTCTCCCCTTGTATCAGTCTTTCTCTCTCCCCTTGTCCTGCCTTTCTCTCACCCCTTGTATCGGCCTTTCTCTCTCTCCACTCGTATCTGCCCTTCTCTCGTCCCTTGTATCAGCCTTTCTCTCTCCCCTTATCTCTGTCTTTCTCTCCCCCTTGTCTCTGCCTTTCTCTCTCCCCTTGTATCAGCCTTTCTCTCTCTCCACTCGTATCTGCCCTTCTCTCTCCCATTGTCTCAGCCTTTCACTCTCCCCTTATCTCTGTCTTTCTCTCTCCCCTTATCTCTGCCTTTCTCTCTGTTCTTATATCTGCCTTTCTCGCTCCCCTTGTATCAAACTTTCTCTCTCTCTTCCCTTCTCGCTCCCCTTGTATATGTCCTTCCTCTCCCCCCTTGTCTCTGCATTTCTCTCTCCCCTTGTATCAGCCTTTCTCTCTCTCCACTTGTATCTGCCCTTCTCTCTCCTCTTGTCTCTGCCTTTCTCTCTCTCTCTCTCCCCACCTTTATCTGTCTTTCTCTCTCCCCTTGTACCCGCGTTTCTCTCTCTCTCCAATTGCATTTGCTATTCTCTCCATCCTTGTCTCTGGCATTCTCTCTCCCCTTGTATGTCCCCTTTTGTCTCCCCTTATTTCTCCCCTTCTATATGTCATTATCTCTCTCTTTGTATCTACCCTTCTCTTTCCCCTTGTATCTGCCCTTCTCTTTCTCATTGTATCTCCCCTTCTATCTCACCTTGTATCTCCCCTTCTCTCTCCCATTTTATCTTGCCTTCTCGACCCCCTTGTATCTGCCATTCTCTCTCCCCTTGTATTTCCCCTTCTCTCTCCTTATATTGCACCTCTCTTTCTTCTTGTATTTCCCCTTCTCTATCTCATTGTGTCTGCCCTTCTCTCTCCCCTTGTGTCTGTCCTATCTCCCCTTGTTACTAACCTTATTTCTCCCCTCTTTTGTATCTCCCCTTCATCTGTGTTTCTCTCTCCTCTTATATCTCCCCCAATCTTTCTCTTTGTATCTCCCCTTCTCTCTACCCTTGTAGCTCCTTTGACGCTGTATCCTCAGTGTTTGCCCACTAAATACCCAATTTGGTCAGGTTTGTCAATAGCTGACCATTAGTAATTTCATTCTTTCATTGTGTTTGGTGGCTTCTCAAGTTCGTACGTTAATATTTGATGGTGTCAACTCGACAATAACCCTTTATTGGATCCAGTACTAAATCATAACCTTTAATTGGCTACAGTACTCGACCTTAACCCTTAATTGGATCCAGTACTGACCTAAAATTAAAAGATTCCCAACGAATAGGTAACAAAAAAGTTGAGAAACGGATTAAAAATAATAGGAAATTCTTCCAGCATTGAATAGGACTTCGCTGTGTCGTGTTGCATGAGGACATTGCTGTGGTGTGCCGCGGGGCCGTAAAGTGGACTGACCCTTTTTGAGGCTGTCATCATTAATTTTATTGGTCTTCTCTAGGTTTGCAATTAGTTTTGCTTTTCTTGCCTTTCTTATATGTGTACTCTTCTGTCTTTTTTTTAAAGTGTGTTAAGCCTATATTTTAATCTGGTTTATCTATGTAATAAAAATAAAAGAATAAAAAGAAATGAGAACAAAAATGGATAGGAAAATAGTTGTGAAAAAGAATAGAGAGGAAAAGCCATCAATTCTCACCAAACCAAAGTGTTCTCTCATAAGACTATTCATGGAGTCCACGAACAAACTGGTACAAGGGGTATTAGAATTCAAAACTATGAACAAGGGCCTCAATGCATGAAGTTGCTCTACTAGTAACGGCAATTGCGGAATGCGAATTATATGTAGTTGTAATTGAATGTACGCAACCAACCTAGTGGTAGGTACTAGGGAATTCCAATATCCAAGGGACCTCAACCATTTGAATATTGGCTACCAGGAAAAGAACCCCACAGACTCGCGACCTCCAGCAGACTGTACGAATAACAGTAACTAGAAAAGGTCTACATAATATTATTTAACGGATAACCAAAGCCACTAGGGCCTAAAAGAGGGCATCCGAGTTAATAAAAGCTCTGCAGGAATCATCCATTAACCACAAATACTGCATCCAGAATACCTCATCCTCCATTTTACCTAGTGATAGTATTGATAGTTCCGAATAATAGTATGCTGGACACAAACAAACAGCGTCATTACAAGAGAAAGTTCGGTCGAAGCTTATTATCATTATGACTAAATCGTAGGCAAAAAATAACAAATTTTCCGTTGTTTTCCTGGAGGGAAATTATGATTATGGCGAAGTGTGGCAACTGTTTTTTCAACTCGGAAGCGACGGAAGCGTGACTAGGGACATTGGAACCACTACCTCACATGTAATTGCGAAAATGACCATTTGAAAACGATACCAAACCAAACAAACCTTTCTGCCATATCGTGTCAGCGTTTGTTTACTCAGCTCCTAGTCACCCTAAGGGCTATGCGACCTCCATCCTTCGGTTTACACAAGCACTGCGGGGCGTCGTCTTATTCCGAAATATAAAGCTCATGTTGTAAGAACAAGTGCAGGGGTGTGGCTTTATAATCCCACGGGTATTAAAATCTGTCCGTTCCATAGAGTTGGGATCCGAATCGAGAACAGCTCCAATTAATCCTTGGCCATCAGGACAAACAAGGCTAATTTTCCGCTCACTTCCCATCTTCTTTCGAAAGAAAATCCGCGGCCTGGTTAGGCCTAGTTTAGCCTGCGCTCGTAAGTCATGGGTTCGTCAGAGTCAAGATTCTTAACATTCGGCGATCGTCTGCAATTTCATGAATGTAGCCAAGCAGAAATTTGTTGTCCATTAATGTAGATGCCTTGGGATAGGGGTGGATAAAACATTAAAAACATGAGCAGGGAAGCTCTCCTAGTCATATAATAGTCTTTTTTTCCGTTGCGACAAAATATACAGGGTGTCCCACAAGTCTCCATACTTAGGAAAATATTTTGTTTTTCTGTTTTCCTTCATGATTGTTGCCGTCAAAAGAGAAGGACGGATGGGAATTATTCTCATGGTTGGTTCGTAGCCCCGCTGAAATCCCCTGATCTCACCCCCACTATATTTTGGGGGGAGGGAAAGGTAAAGGACCTGGAGTAAATGGAAAAGACTAGGAACATGGATCATTTAAAGGAACGCATTCGAAATGCAATCGCATAACGCCACATATGTTGACACGTGTTCGCCATGAGCGTGAGAGACTACTACACGTGCGTTTACAAAGAAATAGCAATCGTGTAGAGAATATTTACTAGGTTCGGCGACTTTGGGAACACCCTGTACTTCCCCCCTTGTCATCATCGGCTTGGACTCAACGTGAACAAGTGGACAAACATCCCAAAGCATTTCACACGAACCCAACATAGTAAGGAGTAGGGTAATTTTCCCTCTCGCAAAAAAAGAAAGAGTTTGGAATTTAATTAATGTTGGTCGATCGCCCCAGTAGATGTAGATTTATTAGGGGGGTCGGGGGTTGGAGCATCCTTTTAGTGGATCGGGGGAGAGGCAAAGGAGGGGGAAGGCGAGACTCGTGGCCTCTGCCTGTGTATTAAGAGTATCAGCGAGGTTTTCAAAGCTCGTTAAGGCGTCTCGAGTACTCCGCCTTTGAGAGAAAACGTTTGTTACCACCAGTGTGTGTGTGCGTGTGTGTGTCATCGCTTGTCTCACTAAAAGATCTTCAGCACAAAGGAAAAAAAAATGTTAACGAAGGCATAGTGAAGAACAGACAAAACGATTCAAAAGAATAAAGAGAAAAGAGATGAAGGGTAACCCGATTCTTTAACAAATCTCAGTAACGATAAATACCGGAATAAACCTCCTCATACTTCAGCGTTACATACACTTTTACATACAATTAAAACAGCGTTACGACACCCTCCGCAGCTTATTGTGTGCACAATCCATCAATGTGTACGAGTATTTGTATGCAGGTAATTTGGCGCATTTATAGTCCAAAACGTCCATTATTGTCTGTGTGCACATGTTTATGAAGCTGCGCATTCCTCAGCCTGGAAAATGGTCCCCATCCCGTAGTTCCCGATCAATAATGGGACTCAGGAGTGAGGCGAGAGGGCCAGAGTCCCTTGATATTCAAGGGGGATGTCGTCGGGAGGCTCAGGAATCAACCAAAGAGGCCACAGTGGCATATCTCATGGGATTTTCCCCTCGAGGTAGGTCAGAGGTAGGCCCTCGGCGATATTACACATTGAGGCGACTCCGCTCATCTCGCCACGGCCTTAAGCGATCACTTAGATCTCTCTAAGCTGCCATGTTCTCTTTTTCTGTTATGAGGTGCTTTCTCGTCCTTGGGGAACTCGTCCTTGGGGGTTAAGGGAACTCGTCCTTGGGGGTTAAGGGAACTCATCCTTGGGGGTTAAGGGAACTTATCCTTGGGGTTAAACGAACTCGTCCTTGGGAGTTAAGGGACCTCGTCCTTAGGGGTTAAGGGACCTCGTCCTTGTGGGTTAAAGGACCTCGTCCTTGTGGGTTAAAGGACTTCGTCCTCGGGGGTTAAAGGAACTACCCTCCCCCCCCCACACACACACAAGCTCGTTGCTGCAATTGACCCCTATGAAATTGCGTGTCCTTAAGGCTTCAGCGCCGGAGGGAGAGGGGGGAGGTCTTAATAATTAAGGGTGCTAGATTCTAGAGAGTTACGCGCTTTTCAGGTCATAATTCCTCCAAGTAGTCTCCTCTTTAGACTTCTCGAGTTAGGCATCTCCCCCATGTCTCAACCTATCTTCATTTCTTTCTTTACGAACCTCTCCTCTCAACCTCTCGGAGAGCCCTCGTTGGTTTTACCTCCTTACTTTTAACTCAATAACAACAACAACAACAACAACGATAATAAAAACAATAACAATAAAACAAAAATAACAGCAGCAACAACAACAATTTGCCCATCGGCCAAACGAACTTTCTTTTTGTATTTGTAGTCATTTATCACGATTCCGATTATTCCCTCCTTCTCTGTTATTTATTATTTCTACTTTTTTTTTTACCTGTTCTCCCTTTTCGTGTTTGGTAAACATACCCTCATTGGATTACACAGGAATCTTTCTAGGATATCTAAAGGGAAAACCAAAATATATAGTTTACAAAGATCCAATTGGAGCTCATAATCAGGGTGTGTGAATTTAAGTTCATTAAGGATATCTTTTAAGATTAGAACTTTGACGTAAAATATTAAACTTGTTATTGAATTAGGCTTAAACGTTTACTCATTTTGACATTAACTTTTGAAATTTTGTTTGCAATATTAAATATTATATAAAAAAAAATGGTTAGGTTAGGTTGGGTGAATGCCTAAACCAAAACCAAAACAAAACCTAGCCATAATCAAACCTATTAATATCCTGGTAGGATACAGGCTAAATAAAAAAGGAGTCGGTAGGACACACGCTAAAGCGGCACCGATTATTTTTTAACGCCACAAGAGGAGCAGCTTCGCCACGCCTTTTTAGAGAAGGAGCTTGCGCTTCGCTGGCAGACTTTCAGTCTGTGCCCTACGGCCTATCATGATTCTTTTTTTTTTCTCCATCTAAATTTGCTTTAATAATTTACATGCCAAAATTTTAAGAAATTCTCTGAACTTCACCATCTGTAATTCTTTTAGTTTAAAAAAAATTCACAAAAATTCGATACTTATATTTATTTCTGAATTTCACCATTTTATTTTTTGATATTATAAAGGAATTATTAGAAATAACTTTGATAAAAAAATAAATAAATCTACTTAGGTGACAACCGAACTTAAAGAAAAAATCAAATTCAAACCTTCAAAAAATCTCGTTCTTAAAATCTAGGGTTATTGATTATGGGTCAGATGAAATTCTTATCAATCAATTTCCTCGATCGAAAATTTCCTTTATTTCTTACAGTGTCGTCAAGTCTTGAGGCACTCGTCATTTTGAATGCTTTGAGTCCCACTTTAAATGCGTTCTACGGAACGTCTACTGATATTTAAAAGTCATAGTAAGGGTTCGCCGAGAGCTGCGTGAACTAGGTCGATCTTAACTCTGTTAGTAACAGATTTAACGTTTTCTGGTGTTGTTTCTGACGTTGGATGACCATTACCTACCTACTTTATACTTGATCTAATGTGCCGAGTTATTTTATCAATCTAGTCACGGAAGAAAGCGTTTTAATTCCTGGGAATTCCTCTTAAATTCTTATCCCTTTTCCCTCTTTCTTCAAGAAGCATCTTTCAATACTTGCCTTTTTACTTTCAGTTAGAACCAGTCTTTAAACCGTGGCGGTGAAGAGAAAAAAAAAGCAGATATGATTTTCGCGCCAGCCTCCTTAGCCTAGGCAAGGAAAGGGATTTTTAAAATGAAATTGTGAAATATTATGACTAAGCTTTTTTTATGGGTGGGGTCGATCGATGCGTTAAATTTTGACTCGTGTTTTTTTTTTCATACATTTTATTAATAGAATTGTAAAAAAGGTACAACATGAAAATACATGGAATTTTCATGGAAATATGAAAATAGAAAGGGGGGGAAATTGGAACCCATGGACTGGATTCCTGATGTAGGAGACATCAATATTCAGTTATTCTTGCATCAAGGAATCGTGCAATTCGGCTAGGCTGCGTGAATGCCGTTCTTGACGTTAGACACGTTTTTCAAGGGACTTCCATAGATTTTCGATGTGACGATCTGGCGATTTTTCGGGCCTATGCAAATCTGTGATTGTTTCTGAATCTTCATTATGCCACTCAGTCACAGTTCTATCCTGGCGAACGTCGGAGTTGTCATCCTGGAAGACATTCGACTGTTACTTTCTGTGTTAGAACAAAGGCAAATAGCAAAACCTGGTGGCCTAGCAGCTCGATGGAGGCATACTCGTCCAAATTGTTTTTCGCCTCAACCAAAGGACCAATTTTCGCATAATTAAAACACTCCAAGTACATCACAGAGCACCCTCCACTTTAAACCGTACCCTGTACGAGGTCTTCCTCGAAGGCTTCATGAGATCTACAATGAACACGACGCCCGATATCATTCACATGTAGAACCGTGGTTCATCGGAGCGGATAACGCGTTTCCAGTCATCCACGGTCCACTGTTTATGTCTTCTCACTCACTGTACCCGGGTAACTTTGCGTGCCACTCTGATCCATTTGTTCATGATATGCAATTCTCTGTGGTGGGTTCATTTAGTAATGGAAGCCAATTTACCGGCGTTGACGTCTTACAGCATTTCCTGCCTTGAAGCGAAGCGATTTCTAGCCACAATCGTGAAACACACCGGAAGTTCCGGTCCGTCATTATAGCCTTTCAACACCATTTCTGGCGGATATTTCATGTAGACCGTGAATTTTGCTATTGTAGATAGACCCGTATCACCGTACTGGTAGATACACCCACAAATTTCGCTACATCTTTTAGAGGGTGTCCTTTGGCGAGCTAAAATATAATCACTCCTTATGGCCACTCAGTAACATTTGCTTTTCACCCCATTTGACACACTGTATGAGACAGGCACTGTACCACCTTTGCGAAATCTATGAATCTCCTCACACACTTCTCTTCGTTCAATGCTAACTACAGCTATAATTTAAACTATTTTAAGCTTGCTCCTTTCTATTTTTTGTCCGGTGATATATATATATATATATATATATATATATATATATATATATATATATATATATATATATATATATATTGTCGAGAATAGAGGATCCTTGCGGCCATGTGGCCCGTCGAAACCACGAGGTCAGGCTTGAGGTCAGTCGAGGTGATCGAGGAACGTGAGAACAGTCAGAATATCGAACTGCTTTCCGCGATAAGCGAGGGATTGGAATCTCAAACGCGCGCTTCTCTCATCTCCCAGATGTGTAATCAAGAAACCCCCGCTAGAGTACTTCCAATCTCACAAGCGCCGTGTTGGTTCGTGAAGAGATTTCCTCACGCCATCTCCCCTTGGCCGAGGGAGTAACGGATCTGGCTGGTCCCTATATATTGTTGATCCTAATAGGGCATCGACAGTTTAGGCCTGCCTTATACAAGTAAACACGTCATTCTTGATCGCGCTCTCTTTTCTCGACGAGCCGAAGGCTAGAATTATACCGAAGGATCTAAGCCCCAGTCAATAGGCTCATCTTTGGTTTCGGTCATTTCGTTTGGCACGAATACTCCCTCCAGTAGTGTTACCGTTTCATCTCTTAAAGCCTCAAACCCAAGCCAGGCTGAGATGAATCATCTGTGGGTATCCGGCCAGAAATCCCTGTGTGTGTTCGTACAGAGGCTCGTATCGCCTCTCGACCCCCCTCCCCTACGTAGAGCCCGCTCTGAGTATCTAGAGTATCTATTGCCATTATTTCATTTAATCTATTTATTGTGTATAACTGTGTATATATTAAAGTTTATTTTTCTACCTACTTTTTCATAAGCCTCATAGCCGGAGCCTTCATTATTTAATATCGGCCAACTGCACTCACTGGTTCCTCACCCCCTAACTTCTATCCCCCATCTCTGTCGTGACCAGAGTAGAATAAAGGTCACGCGACCACTTCTATTAGGTAGAAGTTACGTATATATCGGGTTCATTCTACGACATAATATATATATATATATTAACTGGCGTCAGGCTTATAGGGTTTTTAAGATGTTCCTTTTATGGTCTTTTAAAGATTTTGTGGCTGAAGGCTTGGCTATTGAGAAGGTAAGCAGAAATATTCTTGCAAACTATTTTTCGCATTTGTTGTGTGTACCCGCCTTTATACATACCGTGTGTAAGTTTTGAGACCGTGCTTCTCATTTGTCCCCTTCCCTCCCACCCAGCGGAATTTTACCCATTTCATATCAAGAAAGGCTTAGTCTAGTTTTGTTCTCGGTGTTGTGAGCAAAGTTAAAGGCTCTCGCGTTAATTCGGGTACTTCCGAGTGCTCAGACGGAAATTATTAATCGCGTCGTGTGTATTCCGAGTTAATTCAGGACGACAATCCCGTTACATTTTGTTAAAAAGAAGTTTAGTTCGAATTCGCGACCATCATGTCTTCATTCGACCAATTTAAATTACAAGGCGAATTTCTTGGTTTATCCGGAAAGGACCTTCTTTCCTATATACAAGAAGGAGAGAGAGCCGAGAGAGCGGAAAGAAGGATCAGAGAAGAACGAGAAAAAGAAAGAGAAGAACGAGAGAGAGAGAGCAGAAAGAAGAGACAGCGAAGAACGCGAAAAAGAATGAGAAGACCGAGAAAAAGAAAGAGAATAACGATACAAGAAAGAGAAAAACGAGAAAAAGAGAGAGGAAGAAGAAAGAGAAAGCATCCGTCAACATGAGCTGGAAATGGCTTCGCTAACTTCTACGACTCAATCTCTGTTGAAGGACAGAGGGTGTTCCACCTTTGAGGAATACTTCGAAAAAGCCGATGTATTTGCAGCGAGCCACAATTTCTACCCTAAGGAAGGAAGACAGTCTGATCCATCGTCCCCCGAAGGTAAAAGTGGCACACAAAAGTTTACACCCCGTGACCCTAGTAAGTTTGTCAAAATAACTGGCCCCTCCAAGCCCAGAAATTTTTCTTCATCAGAACTCCGTGACATCAGGCCATTCTCATCAAATTCCCCTTCGTTATACTTCCCCAGAAGGCCCATCGTGTGTTTCTCCTGCGGTATTGAAGGATATTTGAGGACAAACTGCTCTCCGAACTCCCAAGAACTCAATCAAGTGCACCAAATTTATGCTTCACGCGCACCACCACCGTCGCAAGTTGAACTGCCTCCATCTCCGTCTGCTCCTCCTGCCGCTGGCCATCAGGTGAACTTTTTGTTCAAGAAGAGCTCTCCAGGAAGCTTGAAGTTTGAGACTGGATCACTAAACGGATGCCGGGTCTCTACCCTTGTCTGGGATACAGGGTGTACATGTATTTTGGTGTCGGACGAGCTGCTCCCCCCAATTGCTCCAAACCAGGATAAGTTTGCGGTAGTACATGACTACCTTGGGAGTGCAAATAAGATTCAGGAGTCCATACGCGGAAATAAAGTCGTTTACTACGTCGTGAAGAACAACCTCTTGTGCCTCGCCGGCTTGGAAAGCAATAGTTCCAAGGCCCATGCGGTATGCATCCTCCGTTCACAGGTCCCCCTCATATTAAAGACGGCTCACGATAGTCTTTTCTCTGAGCATTTCAGCCATACCTAAACTGCTCGGAGAATTTTAAAGTATTTTTATTGGCCCGGCGCGGCAGATAACATCCTTAATTATTGCCGTTCGTGTGTTATTTGTCAAAGGACAGCCTCAAAAAGAAGCGTCAGACCCTCTCCACTGCAGATGGGACCCATCACACCTGAACCCTTCGCCCGTGTGGCAATGTACCGGATCGGCCCCATTCACCCCCTAGATCCGTTAAATGTGGGCAAGTAGCTTGCATTGAACAGGAAAATGAGTACCCCTTGCCCACCATGGCCAGCGCTACCGAAGCCCAGTCATCTGACTTAGACGTTAACTCCTAGCTGCCCCCCCCCCCTCCGAGTCGAATGGTCAGCTTCAGCAGTTATTGAGTCACTTTGGAGAAGTGATCTCCAAGATTCTCGGCTGTGCCGCTCAGTTCGAGCATGATATTATTTTAACTACCATGGAGCCTATTCGTTCTAAGCCTTACCCCATTCCCATCCATTTAAGAAAGGTCTTCAACGCAGAGGTTACTAAATTGTTAAATTTAAAGATTATAGAGCCCCTAACTGTTTTGGTAAATAAAGTAGACGAGTTATATAGGCTGTTCGTCGATTTTAGGAAACTTAATTCGGTGACCTTGTTCGATGCTGAGCCTATCCCCTTGATCGACCAAAACATCCATCTCTTTGAAGAAGCCAATTACATTACTGAACTGGACCTATGTAAGGCTTATTATCAAATTCCCCTTAAAGAAGGTGTAAAGAGATACACGGCTTTCTCCACAGACAAATGTTTAATGCAGTTCCGCCGTTTACCGTTCGGCTTGGTGGCGGCTTGTAGTAATTGCAATCGCATGATGCGAAGAGTATTAGACGGGTTGGCAAACGTGAATTTTTATTTCGATAACATTTACGTTGTAAATCGCGAGTGGGACCATCACGCGATCGCCCTCCAGGCCCTGCTGCGTCGCCTGCGCGAGCACGGACTCACAATCGGCCCTAGTAAGTGCCATTTTACTTATAGTACGATCGACTATCTTTGCTTTCAAATTAAGAACAACCCTTTGGCCCCCCAGGAGGACAAAATCCGCGCCATTGTGGACATGCTCCGTCTGTCCAATAAGAAGAAGCTGGGATCCTTCATGGGACCTGCTTCTTTCTACCTCCGCTTCGTCCCCCATTTCGCTTCTCTCGCAGCCCCATTGTGTGACTTGCTGAAAAAGAAGTCCCCGGAACACCTTGGCTGGTCCCCATTAGCTCTCTCAGACTTCGAACAGCTGAAGGGAAAATTAGCTTCCGCCCCTATCCTCCGGCTCCCCAACCTGAAGAAGACTTTTGGTATCAGAACCAATGACAGCAATGAAGGGTTAGGTTGCGTTTTACTACAGTACACCGATGATGGCGATAGTTACCCCGTCGCCTACGCTAGCCGTAAGCTTCCCCCGCGCCTGAAAAATTATGCCTTCATTCGGCCATTATATGGGCAATAAAGAAGTTTAGGATGTATTTAGTAGGTAAAGAGTTCCTTGTACAGATGGACCACAAGCCCCTCGCATATTTGCGAAATGTAAAAGCAATGGTCGTCTTATGCGCTGGAGTTTATACCTCCAGGAGTATCAATTTAAAATCAATTATATAAAAGGATCCGAATATTGTATTGCGGAGATAGCTTGATTAGGAACCCCTTAAATCCTACCCAAACTAATCTAGAATAAATTTCATGCTTGTAACTGTCATGGTTAAGTTTGTTCCTCCTGTATATATTCAAACAATAAGTGTCTCTGTTTACAAATAAAGAACGATCTGGTAAACCCTATTATCGTTCGGATCAATTAATTCCCTGTATTTTATATATCCCTTTTATATCTTTTTGTATTGTGTTTTATTTCATATTTGTGTGTTATTTATTTTTTTTGTGTGTGTAGCTCTAGGTCGTTATTGTCCTTAGGTGATCGACCCCCATTTGAACTAATGTTAGTTCTTGTAGCTCTTGTGTTCTTGTCGAGTTCATTTATTCCTTGTGTTGCTGGATACTTTTTGTACTTAAATATGCACGAGCCACCAAAGCGTAACCCATTCAAGGTCAGTATCACCCAATTACCACCCCCTCCCATTAACGTCAGAAAATTTTGAGACTTTTAATACCCATCCAGCGGGGCCTTGTGGCCATGTGGCCCATCGAAACCACGAGGTCAGGTTCGAGGTCACTCCAGGTGAGCGAGTATCGTGAGAACATTCAGAATATCGAACTGCTTTCCGCGATAAGCGAGGAATTGGAATCTCAAACGCGCGTTTCTCCGCGGGAGTACTTTCCCATCCCTCAAGCGCCGTGTTGGTTCTTGGAGAGATTCCCCAACGCCCCCATCTTGGCCGAGGCAGTAACGGATCTGGCTGGTACCTATATATTGTTGATCCTAATAGGGCATTGACAGTATATGCCTGCCTTTTACAACTAGACACGTCATTCTCGATCGCGCTCCCTTTTCTCGACGAGCTGAAGGCTAGAATTATACCGAATGATCTGAGCCCCAGTCAATAGGCCCATCCTTGGATTCAGTACATTTCGTTTGGCACGAATATTCTCTCCAGTTAGTGTTACTACTAGAGATTAAACTCCCCGTGGTTAAAGACCCTTGAATAACTATCCAATCCCTCGTTTCATCTCTTAGAGCCTTGGACCCAAGCCAATCTGAGACGAATCATCTGTGGGTATCCGGCCAGACATTCCTGTGTGTGTTTGTACAGAGGCTCGTATCGAATACAGATATCTTGGTGTGTAAAAATTCACAAGCCGAACAACGCATTGAGGCCTATCATCTCTCAAGTCACGACACCTACGAACCGTTTAGTTAAAACCCTAAATGAAGTAATGAAACCGTACATCCCTTCGAAATATAGCATAAAATCCACGGAGGAATTCATCGATATATTCCACTCTACAAGACCGGTAGGACTATTATCATTCCTTGAAGTAGAAAGCCTGTTTACGAACGTGCCTATCGCTCAGACCATCGACATCATTATAAAAAAACGTGTACCACCATCCTACATTGTCTCCTCTAAATCTTGACTTAACCATCTTAAGAAGCATGTTACGTTCATGCACATCAGAGGCACCATTCAGGACACCGGACGGTAATCTATACACGCAAGTGGATGGAGTGGCTATGGTTCACCCGTAGGGCTGACGTTTGCCAACTATTTTATGGGTCAACCTGAAGATAAATTATTGGACATTATGGAAAATAAGCCACATATATATTGCCGATACGTAGACGATATCTACATCAACGTCCAAAACAAAGAACATCTGATAAACATCAAACAGCAATTAGAGGAGAACTCCGTGTTAAAAATCATTTATGAATTAAGCATGGACAATAAACTCCCTTTCTTGGACGTTGAGGTTCAAAACATCAATGGTAGCTACATCCCTAAAGTACATAGAAAAAGTACGGAGATGGGAAGATGCCTCAATGCGGAGAGTGAATGCCCAGTAAAGTATAATAAAATAAGCGTAATCGGCTCATAGATCCGCCGAGCACATAAATGCTGCTCTACGTGGGAACTTTCTCACCAAGAGATAGCACGTGTAACACAAACACTCGTGAACAACGGTTTCTCATCCAGCATGATTGACAAACAACTCCAATCATTTTAAAATAATCATTGCAAAGATAGGGATAAAACTGAAAGTAATCAGGGAGAAGTCAACAACATCAAAGTGTATTACTGAAATCAGATGTCCACGGCCTATAAAATAGATGAAAAAAACATCAAAGAAATTATTAACCATAACATCAAGGTTAAAAATCAAATAGATAAAATTCAACTCATCATATATTATAAACAACAAAAACCAGCAATCTTCTGATGAAAAACAACAGCTGCCTAAACTCCTCGAATATCAAGTCAACCAACATAGTTTACGACTTCATCTGTTCTGATAAAGACTGTAAGCTTTATAACAACTCAAAATATATTGGCATGACAACTTCTAACCTTTCGAGACGTTTAATCATGCATCTGCAAAGCGGAGGGCCTAAAAATCATATGGAGAGTACACATAACATTAACCTAACGAGAGATATGCTAGTTGACAACACCGTTATTAAAAGAAAAGAGATTAATAAAGCTAGGTTGAACATCTTAGAAGCCATATTAATAAACGAAGATAAGCCGGCCATCAACAGTCAAGCGACAAGCTGGAACCACACATTTAAATTATTTTAAAATTCCACTCACCGGACTGGTCCGTTTCCTCTAACGTTACGCTCAACCTAGGGGGAATAAATACCCCTCAAAAATCGTTTTCTTTCACTCTGTCAGATCCTCACTCCACTCATTACATCAACGAGAGATATGCTCATTAATAACACCATTATTAAAAGAAAAAAGGTCAATAAAGCGAGGCTTAACATCTTAGAAGCAATATTAATAAATGAAGATAAGCCGGCCACCAACAGGCAAGCGACAAGCTGGAATCGTACATTGAAACTATTAAAAAAATTCCACTCACAGGAGTGGTTCATTTCCTCTAAAGTTAAGTTTAACCAAGGCGAATAAATACCCATTAAAAATCGTTTTCTTTCACTTTACTTTCTGCCAGATCCTCACTCCACTCATTACATCGGTAAAGGAGGCAAGAACATTTCAAAACGCTTAGCAATTTAGTTTGCTTTTTACCAGACACATTCACTTAAAAAAGAGATAACTACTGGACAAGTAATCCAGCATCTACAAGATGGAATAAAAAGGATAGTTAGAAAAAAAGAAAGTTGCCAAAGGAAATTAATTAAGGCAAAATACACAATGGTCCTTAACAAATTTTGCATTCAAGAAAGACGGCTACATATATATATATATATATATATATATATATATATATATATATATTTGTAGAATGAACAAAAGGACGTATAAAGGGAAGTTCATTTCATTTACTGGATAGATACACAACGTTTCGGGTGTTCTTTTCACTCATCTTCGGGTGATGTGAAGTTCGATGTGCTTTGCGAGATTCACCCAATGAACCTGATGAATTAAATCCCAATTTCTGTAAATTTGAGCATGTCGTGGTATAGGAAGAACCGAGTGATGGAAGGAGTTGGTACGTATAGTTTGTTTACGTACTACACAAAAAAAACCGTGATTAACGTTATAACTCTCTAAGAATGCTATATAGGTTAGATTATTATTATCTTGATTATTACTCATTTAAACTTCGAGGGTTCCCTGTGCCATATTTAGCGTTTCGAGGATAGATTAAAAAGAATTTGTAAAACAAACTAAAACTCTAATTAAAACAAAAAAAATAAACATGAACCAAATAAATACTACACACTAAATACACAGAAATGACTTCAATAGTTTTTAAGTAAGGCTTTCTAAATTGATCTCTCGAAATTATAGTGATGGTTGACCCACCGCCCACTTCAATATAAAAAAATGCTAACGGCCTTTACCGACTGGATACCGGAATTTAAATACCTTTGTCCCTCTTGCGACAGGTTTGAGTCTGATCTTGAACTCAATGAGCTACATCACCTCAGGAATCTTGTTGTTTTGTTCACGCGTGCTTCGACCAGATGGTTGGTGCGGATGGAATAGTTTTTAAAGCCACAGAGGACTTTGGCGAGTGTGGCAGATAAGGGAACCACTCGCATTAAACATTTGTCTGTGGAGAAAGCCGTGTATCTCTTTACACCTTCTTTAAGGGGAATTTGATAATAAGCCTTACATAGGTCCAGTTCAGTAATGTAATTGGCTTCTTCAAAGAGATGGATGTTTTGGTCGATCAAGGGGATAGGCTCAGCATCAAACAAGGTCACCGAATTAAGTTTCCTAAAATCGGCGAACAGCCTATATAACTCGTTTACCTTATTTACCAAAACAGTTAGGGGCTCTATAATCTTTAAATTTAACAATTTAGTAACCTCTGCGTTGAAGACCTCTCTTAAATGGATGGGAATGGGGTAAGGCTTAGAACGAATAGGCTCCATGGTAGTTAAAATAATATCATGCTCGAACTGAGCGCCACAGCCGAGAATCTTGGACATCACTTCTCCAAAGTGACTCAATAACTGCTGAAGCTGACCATTCGACTCGGAAGGGGGGGGGGGGCAGCTAGGAGTTAACGTCTAAGTCAGATGACTGGGCTTCGGTAGCGCTGGCCATGGTGGGCAAGAGGTACTCATTTTCCTGTTCAATGCAAGCTACTTGCCCACATTTAACAGATCTAGGGGGTGAATGGGGCCGATCCGGTACATTGCCACACGGGCGAAGGGTTCAGGTGTGATGGGTCCCATCTGCAATGGAGAGGATCTGAAGCTTTTTTTTGAGGCTGTCCTTTGACAAATATCACACGAACGGCAATAATTAAGGATGTTATCTGCCGCGCCGGGCCAATAAAAATACTTTAAAATTCTCCGAGAAGCTTAGGTATGGCTGAAATGCACAGAGAAAAGACTATCGTGAGCCGTCTTTGATATGAGGGGGACCTGTGAACGGGGGATGCATAACGTTTGGTGAAAGAATGTTCCTTTCTCCTCTTCGGATTACTCTAGGGAATAATTCGCACTGGCTAGCGATGAGCCAGGCGGGAATCTTTTGACTCAGGGGAGTGCTGGAGGGAGTTCACTCGGGGTCTTTCTCAAGGAAGAGGACTATCTCTGTGCTTTGGGCTGCACCAGGATAGGAGAAGGGCGGAGGAGGGGGGGGGGGACTCTGACGAGAGTAAGTTGAACTTGATTCTTAAATCAAGTTAACTTGCAGTTCGGTGTGACCACCAGGAACTAGCTCGAAGATCAGCTTCTTTTTAGTTCCAGTCTTCCTCTTGGGCGAGACCTATCTCGGTGCTCTGGGATACACCAGGATAGAGGGACGGGGGGTTCTCTGACGAGAGTAAGTTGAATTTGACCAAGTAAACTTAAAGTTCGGTATGATCACCAGGAACTAGCTCGAGGATGAACTGCTTCTTAGTCCCTTCTCTTGGTAGCCCAGGCCTCTTGCCGGGAACTTCGTAGCCTGCTGACTCACGAATTCTACCCCGTTTTTTCAAAGTTTTGGTATATATACGTTGTCACCCCACTGGAGTGGGGGTAGGAGGGGAGGGGGATTGGTGGAAAGGCCGCATGAAGGTTCCTACTACAACGTTTTTTTTTCATGGCTTTGTACAGATGGCCAGGTGGGACCTACTGTATTTCGGGCGACGCTTCTCTAATTTCGCCTCTGAGGTGAAATTGAATACCCGCTCTTAGGGGAAATCTTGCAGTTTTAACCTTTCAGCTTCTTTTCGAGAGAATGGGCGAGAGAGAGGTGGTTACGAGTTTGGGTTGGTCGCCTCCACTGCCCGGATATTATGGTTAGCGACCAGAGGCTCAACTGAGAGGGGAGGGAGAGTATCGATTCCCTTGCAGAGCACATTTATTAATGATGGGCTATTCCCTCAGGTGGCTCGGTTCCTTAATTTCCTTTGAGTACTTCTCCTTTAGTGTACCCAGGATAAAGAAGTCAAGGTGTAATGTCAGGTCAACGAGGAGACCCTTGACTAGATCTTTCCCTTTAGCATACCACAGAAACAGAAGTCGAGTAGGGCATGGTCAGGTCAACAAGGAGATCATTAAGCACATCTCTTTTAGCATACCCCCCAAAAAGAAGTCAAGGGGGGTAAGGTCTGGTGAACATGTAGACTACCTTAATATTTCCAGTGTCCAGACCTCAGGAACACCCTGTACAATTTTAAATATCGTTGCTCCACTGTCATACTTGTATTTTCTCGGGTCATCTTTTGTATCACTCTAATACCTCCTCCTCTACCTCAATCCCACACTCGCTCCTCCTCTCCCATCGCTTTAGGTCGTTCTCAATTCACCTTATTTATCTACCCCTGTAAGAACCATACAGTTAATGGTGCTACTGTAGCGTGATTCCTACCAATAGGCTTTTACTACAGTATGATTCCTACCTTAAAATAATAATAATGAATGATTTTTTTAAATCGAACCTTACTCTTTTATAGTCTTGCTAAACAGTACCATTCAAAATATATTTCCTTTTTAATTTAGTTTTTAATCATTTTAATATAAATCAAATGATTATTTTATTTTTAATTAAATTATTATGGTAGGAATCAAGCCTATTAACCCCTAATACTGAAGGGAAGATGAACGGAGGAGACCAAGAAGTTTAGAAGCTTCAAGACAAAGAAAGACTAGAGAATGTAAATTCGAGTGCTATAGAGCGACTGGACAGACTTCGAACTTTCTCTTAGGAGAGAAAAGCGGTATTAGAAAAAATAAAATTAAGAAGAAGAACAATAACAACAATAACAACAACAACTCTAGAAACAAAGACCAACAAAGATCCCTAAGGTACGTTCAAGGCCAGTTAAGAAGAAGAAGAATCAAGCCTATTGGTAGGAGTCATACGAGTACTACAATAGCACCCAATTAATACCCTCAAATTACTGAAAAAACTTCACTCTATTTCCCCTTTGGTTACTTTAATTTAGACGGTCCTTTAAGACCGATTCCTTTGGCGTCATTCAGCTGCGTCCTATTTGCACAGCTGCGTCTGGCACCAGGGCGTGGTTTACTCGAAACCAACTTGACCTTGGTAAAAAAAACCAACAATTAAGTTGTTACCATGGTTTTGTCTCTGGTTGCTTTGTTCAACGTCAGTTGTGAAGAAGAAGAAGGCAGTTTTAGCCAGGGTGGTTCAATAGTTAGAATGTGGTGGTTCTGTTGTAAGAATCGACCAACAAATGTTATGAAAAATACAACTTAGAATTTATAAGGCGTTCTTTAAGAGAGGGAAACATTACCCCCGCGTCCCCCGGTATTCGAACTAGCGGCCTCTCGTATGAAACCCATGGGAGACACCACTCATTCGCAATGGACTAAAACGAAAGGAAACCTGAACTCGAAACGGTGAAGGAACAATTGTGCTAAACGCGGCTCGAGGATAATTTTCCAACGAGTTTAATGCCCTCTTTCAGCCGTCCTCTAAACGAGAGAGTTCTGGGGCCAGTAAGGCGCATTTAAGCCTCCAAGAGCATATATGTAAAGAGTACTAAGAGTACACTGTACAAGTAACGGGAGCACTTTACAACATATTTTAGCAGCATTGTATCCGTAAGAGTGTGTCAGATGTAACATGAACCTGCTTGCTGCAGCTGACATCTGAAATGATGTGTGCCCTTCCACCCCAATAACTTTTAGAGGATCTAAGACTATAGATACTTCCCACACATTTATTTTTTTTTTACTTTATTTTCATCCTTTTGTTTACATATTCCACTTTACAAACTTCGTGCGTCCGATTCCTTCGTTGTTTTTCGTTTTAATTTTAAGTCTTGTCCTGATCCCTTGAGGAGAGGCGAACGCCTCACTGCATCCGAACCTCGGACCCAACACTTCCAAGGTGAGAACTCAGAACAAGTTCTGGGCCGTATTTAAAAGCGAATAACGGGCTTAGAACGGCCTTTAGAATTTATATAGAGGGTTGTAAGAAACATTTAATAGCAACCAAAGAACGTAGAACTGGTTCATGGGAAAATTAATAAGAGAAAATGGACGTAGAACTGGTTTTAGGGAAAATTAAATAAGAGACGATGAACGTAGAAATGTTTCTTAGGAAAATTAAATAAGAGACGAAGAACTGGTTCTAGGGGAAATTCAATGATAGACGATGAACATAGAACTGGTTCTAGGGGAAATTTAATGAGACGAATAATGGTTCTAGGAGAAATTCAATGAGACGAAAACTGATTCTAGGGAATATTCAATAAGAGACGAAGAACTTAGAAGGGGTTCTAGGGAATACTTAATGATGACGAAAAGCTTAGAACTGAGTCTAGAACTTTGTACTTAGTCACTTCTAAGGAATATTTTATTCTTTATGAAATACTGATAAATGAAACGGCTCTAGAACTCAGTACTTAGAGATGCTTCTAAAAATATATATAATTTTACGAAGCAAGAACTGCCTCTAGGACTTATACTTAGATCAGTTCTTGGTAATATTTAATTATTGATGAAGAACATAGAACTGTTTCTAGAATTTAGAGCTTAGAATAGATTCTAGGGCATTTTTTATGAAATATTTCATCATTAACAAAGAACTTAGTTCTTAGAAGCGGTTCTAGAGAATATATCATTCTTTACAAACCACTGGAAAGTGGCTCAAGAACTTATTACTTAGAAGCGAATCTGTGACATATTTAATTCCTGGTGTACAACTTAGAACCTATTCGAGAACTTTTAGTACTTAGACGTGGGTCTAGAAATATTGAATGCTTTACCGGAACTAAAACATGCTAGTTAGAAATGGTTCCCGGAAATATTAAATACTGGACGAAAAACTTAGAACTGGCGCTAGAACCTAGAACCAGTTACATAACTTAGAAAGGGTTCTAGGAAATATTTAATTTATTACGAAGAACTTCGTAGCAGTTCTAGGAAATATTTACTTTTTACGATTAACTTAGAACTTGTTCAAGAACTTAGTTGTTAGAAGGCATATTTAAGTGTTTACAAAAAAGTTCGAACTGGACTTAGCTCTTATTACTTAAGAGCGGTTCTAGGAATTATCTAATTATATATCGATAAAAAAATAAAAGGACGCTCAATAGACCAGAAAAGAATAAGCAGAAGGAATGATAAAAGAAATAATAAAAGAGTAAATTGGTGAATAGGAAATTTCGTCAATGTGCAAGAAAGGCGTATCCCCCCCAAATCCACTGATAACTCAACCTAAAAGAGTGGCCGATTGACTCACAAAGGCAAACTAGTCCGTTCGTTGGGTCCCACTACTACACTTGTATCGGACAGGCAAGTGGTATTATAAATCCAAAGCCCCGAGTTCGATCCCTGGCGAGGAAAACTATATTAAAAGAAACCAGCAAAACTTTAACAATTCCTCCCTCGTTTCCTTTCTATTAAAAGCAGCAGCGGGGTGTGGGAGGGGGGCCCCGGGGGGTAATCATTCCTCGTGACTGAGACAAAAGGTTATATTCCAGGCTAATTATGAATGGCCTCGAAAGGGAATTGGTGCTCGATATTTTGCTTAGCACACGACAAGGAAAGTATTTTTCGAGGGTTTTGGGCTCTATTAAAAAAGACCTTTTAAAGAAATATTAATAGACGAAAAGACTCAGAATTCAATTTCCTTCCTTTGACTAGTCGTCAACATCATTGGACTTGTGTCATTTAGTAAGCTTTCGTTCGTGTTTAGAAGCAAATAGAAGAGAAAACCATGACTTGACTTAGCTTTATCAGATTATAATTAGCCTGAAAAAAAAAATAACCAAACTCTCTATTTGGTTGTTATATTGAGGAGTGACGCGGGTTGGGTAGCTCTCCCTCGGAGCTATCCAGAAATTGTTATTCTGATCTTTATAGGAATTTCATTAGCGCAACTAACTCAATAGAGAAAAAGGTATATTATTCCGATAGATTTTCTATGGATTTGACTTCAGAGCGCTGACTCGCTGTATACACTGGTCGGATGGCTTTTGTTCTCTCCATTTGCTCATTCATTTTGCGGCTCGGCTTTGAGTGCCAACTTCAATAACCAGACTCGTGCCATTTGCAGTTTAAGCGCAAATGATAATAGCGGCATAAATCCTTCAAGGTACTTCATTGAATTAACATATCCAATCGTCCATTCTTCCGGCCAGATCGTTAAGTGATTTTATTTTAGACACCACTTGAAAAGTTGGTTGTCGCTAGGTCATCACCAGACCTGAGTCATTTGCAGAAGTCGGTAAATCTTGACACAGACTCGTTCATCTCAGTGCCCCACCGATTCTTCTAAATATACAGGGTAGTCCGAAAGTCTTATCATCCCCTGTAAATATTGGTTTAATTTTCTATTTCAGATGGCTGACACGAGCTCCTACAGTTTGGAAGAGGGGCTGATTGCGAGTGTATGAGCACTTGATCATGTGTATTCTGGCAAGATCATGGAGGATGTGCGACATGACTTCACTGCAAGATTCGGTAGACGGGTCCCTCCGAAGGGGACGATACTGCGTTGGGAACCTAAACTGTTCCTGGCAGGATCAATTAAGGACAAAACGAGGATAGGACGAACCCCAATGCGAAGAGACTTATGAAGAGGTGGAGGCATCTGTGCTACGATCACCCTCGAAGTCACTGCGACCCTCTCGATCTGTGAGAGTGTCAATGAAAGTGAATACACAAAAACTAGTACATATGTTTGATATTATTCATTTGTTGTTATTATTTTTCGGAAGGCAGATAGAGGCCTTTCGGATCACCCTGTAGGCGATAGAGTGACGGGCTTCCTTCTACCTACTCGTGTATAAACCTACGTGATAAAGACTACGAGTACTCTTGTCCGATGATTATTTTTTTTATTTTTCATCTATTTTTGAAGTGTTTGAACCAGGTTTAGAAAGGTTCAGGTTATCCAGGCTGTTAATTACTTGATATTATGTTGTTTTTTTTACTTAACTTGTGACAACTTCTCTTTAGGGATAATGTCCAACCATAGATTAACTAGCAACTCCCGATCTTTGGAAATTTAGAAATTTCTGCTTCATCTTGACCGCTTCCTCTTTTAAAGATGGACCAAAAAAAATAAAAGAAAAGATCTGTCATGAAAAAGTGAGGTTTTCACATTATATCGAGACGGGTTCGGGTGTCTACTCCAACCCTGTGACCAGTCTGTGTGATCTTCTCGCTCGTTACCTGTCCTGGTACCGGGACGAGCGGGGTCGCTACCGCTTGTCCCTTGTACTCGGGACGGGTTTGTACACACAGACCTTGGACTATTTGACTTCTTCTAGGAGGCTGGCCTACTCTATTTCATTTGAAACTGGTGTTGGTCGCATGCTCCCACGCCGAGAGAGGCAGGTCTCCCCCGGGGTGTGCTTTTTTCTTGCTATTTTGCTTCTTTCGTTTTGGTTTGTGTTTTTTGCCTTTGTTTTTTTTCTTTGTTTGTTTTAATTTAGCCGAGCATCAGGTTGTAAGATCATTCCTGCGAGTTATGGCCTTGTTGGCAGACGCCAGTTGGACGCTTCCAAATTAAAGCTGGTCTTCATTGGATGTTCAAAGCCTGTAATGGCACCCACCAAACACTTCACAGCTAACTTTAAGATTAAATTAATTTAGACCCCCAATGAAATTAATGGTTTGGCAGACAGGCACCATTTTAGGGAAGATTGGGCACAAGGTCTATGGATGGCGAAACCCCATTTGGGAAAATGAATTTTGGGACGGGTAATAAACGATGCAACGAATGATTGATCACCCGGTCAGAACGCCGTCACGCGTGGTCGATGCTCGGTCCTTTGGGACGAGGTGGAGTGCGGGTAGGGAATGGAGTTTGAAGTCTTTAAATGAGAGAAAGTGGCTGTTGCGTTGATAGTTGTGATCATTCTTAATATTTTTAGTCCTACAAAGTTATTACCGTTGCTACCACATAATAATAAAGACGGGGTTTTCTGCGCTGCCTCCTATAGGGCAGAGATGCTAATCCAGTTTTCTTGGCACCGGTCGTCTTCAATGGATCCGCAGAGCCCTCTCCTCGCTGTAGCAGGTGCGCCTTTGAGGCTAAGGGAGAAGCGGCTCTCACCCATTCTGGCGCTTAGTGGGAGAACAAGGCAGGGGCGGGGGTTGTCAGAATTAGGAGAAATTGATAGGGGAGGGGGCGGTCCCCGCCGTCTTCGTTTCACCCAAACACCAATGGTTTTCATTAGAAAATGAATTAAAATTGCACAATTTCGTCCTACTCCTTGACTTGAAAGGACCCAATCTTAATTACAACCCCATCTTAGTCCCCTTGTTTGTATGTCTGGAGCTCTCTGAATGCGTCCACGTCATCGCGTGGGGACTCAGCGGGACTTTGCGGGGCTCTGCAGGGCTCTGCTTTCGTTAAGACGAGTCAAAGGGTTCAGGTGTCTTGCACTCCTTGTAGACAACTAGGCATCTGCCAATTCCGCAGATTTTCACTTCACTTAACCCCAACTCTTTCTTTACAAACATCTTCAAAACACTTTTCGGCTTTGATGCAAACATTGGTTTTTGCTTCTTAATTTTAATTTACTAAAATTATAAAAATCCCATTTTACAAGTATATTGATTTAGAAGGGGTTTATAGGGTTTATTGATCTATAAGGGGCTTTAGAGGAAGTAATAGACGACTGATTGGTTGTTTTGGAAAAGTTAAATGTCTTCTCCAGAGATTACTTCAGATGAGTTAAGTACCCAAATTCTCTCGCTCGTTGGTAGGTAGTTGTAGGAAGGGATGGGTGTTGAAGGTTTGATAAACGTAACTTGCTTCAGACTGCACGATCCTCCTTTTGGAAAAAAAGAGGTCTGTTGCAGGTAGCAAAGTGTCTCAGTTGAATGCAAGAAATAAAGGGACAAAAGTTTTGAGACATATTTATTTCGTTCGCTCTTAAAATTTACGTGATAGGAATAATTATTCTAATATTTAAATTATTACATGTTTATTAATAAACAATCACTTAAAAAATACTAAGAAAAAATGCATTCTTTCGGTAAATTCAAAATCGCGCCCTGGTCCTGTCCTTGTAGAAGGGGAGTTTCAGTCCCTGGAGCTTTGGTATTCGATCAAAATAGTAAAATTATTACAAATATGAATTAAGTGAATGTTGTGGTGTAATTATAATATATTTCATAATATATTTTGGCAAAAATAAATGTTTAAATCGTTTTCAATTCTAGAAATGGTTCTTTCTAAAAAAAGAAGAACCGTGCGACAAAGTCTTCCCTACACCCAAGAGCTTCAAGATTGGTTCTTAGTAAGGGCCCTCCTTAATGATTGGGTTGCCTCAAGTGCCAAGCTTGCCTCTTAGTAAGGGCCCTCCTTAAGGATTGGGTTGCTTCTAATTAAGGGCCCTCCTTAAGGATTGGGTTGTCTCTTAGTAAGGGGCCCCCTTAAGGATTTGGTTGCCTCAAGTTCCAAGCTTGCTTCTTAGTAAGGGACCTCCTTAAGGATTGAGTTGCCTCAAGTGACAATCTTGCTCAATATTGAGGAGATGCAGGTTGGAAGGCTTCAGCGCTCACAGTGAGGAGGAGACCTTTCGACAGAGGTCTCAAGTCGAGGAGAGCTGCGAAGAATCCTCATCTCACCAAGAAGAACCTTACGGAGAGTCTCCACTTTTGTAGAAAATATAAAGAAGAAAGTGTTCAAAAGTGGCGGCAAGTGATATTCTCTGATGAAGATCCTTTACGCTTGTTTGGAGCTTCTGGAAAGTCCCTCTTTAGGAGGGAAAAAGTGGAGTGATTTCACGAGTCCTGTGTCGTGCCAACGGTGAAGCATCCAGACATTCCCCATGTCTGGAGCTGCTTCTTATCTAAGGGAAATGGATCACTAACAATTTTACCCAAGAACGCTGCAATGGAGTCAAAATGGTACCAAATGGTGCTTCATCAGCAAATTTTCCCAACAGGTTAGGACCAATTTGAGGATGATAACTGTATTTTGCACCATGATGGAGCACCTTGTCACAAAACCAAAGCAATGACAAGGTTTTTGGCTGAAAATAACATCAGACTTTGTGGAGCTTGGCCCGGGAATTCGCCAGATTTTAACTCTCTAGTGAATTTGGGGGCGATAATCAAACTGCCGGTTGATAAGCCATCCAATTGTGATCAGCTTCGGATGTTTATTGAACCAAAATGGACCAATATCAGTCAAGAGATCATCACAAATTTGATTTCCAGCATTTCAAAACGAATTTAAGCAGTCTTTGAGAACAAGGAACATCATTGTAAATACCGACTGCGCCCATCAATCGACTACTTTGATTAATATAATGGGTTTTGGCTTTAATTTTTTTTTATATTCACCTTCAAATTATGAGGCAAGCATATTAAAATGTGAAACGTTTGATTAGTTCTATTAATTTTCTTATATGAAAACATATAGTAGCCTCACAACTGTTGGCCATGACTGTACAGTTGTAGCCTGAAAGGAATTTGAAGGTTTTTTAAGGTATGTACAAGAGAACCAAAGTTTCTTTCAACATAAAATTATTGCGATAAATGGATACACCACGATAAAACAATGAAACTGATCACTCACATGATTTATTTAATGAGCTTAAATCAACATACTGTTAAAGTTAACATAATGGGTGATCCAGAAAATTGGGACTTCCCCACCCTCGCAAATAAAACATATATTCGTAACATTTTATATTTATTATACAAACTATATATTATTTGAAAGATTATTTTATTTTAGAACTTTTAGCGCACTTTTTAACCCCTTTGTCGTGTCTCTATGCTCGTGGAAAAGAGACTAGGGGTATTTATTTAAGAGAACTGCCTCACATTCCATAAAATACTTTTGAAGGCATAGTTAATAGCAGTTTATCAATTTCATTTAACGCTTTTATCTTTTTTTTATTTTCAAAGGTTTATCGTTGCTAATCTATAAACTTCAAATTATTTTCTTTCGAATGATGTGTAACATTTTATAAAACAACCTAGACTTTAAGAGTTACAGGGTTACCTTCTGAGTATCAGTTCCCTTGATCCCCCTATACAATATTATAAATACCTAATAGATATAAATTTAATTGGAAAGGTGAGAGGAGAAAGTTAGGAAAGATGAAGGGTATTTTGAAGGCGACGCTGATTCTTGTCTTCTCGTTGCGTAAGAAGGTGAAGCCCCCAAACGAGAGAGTGGGGCCAATGGAATCTCCTAGCTATCTGATTTTGAAAATGTTAACGTCTAGAAAAGCCCCAACACACCCCACATTCACCAGAATGGAAGCTTAAGATAGAGAGAACACTTACCTTGGTCTTGTTTCAAAGTGTGCATGCATTCACCCAATCTCATGGCTCACGCTCACCTCCAAACCCCACAAAGGGAGAAGATGTAAATGCATCCCACCATCACAGGTCAGACCTTCAACCACTCAACACATGATCCAAAATTGCATTTAAGCACGCTCGTTAAACAAGGGTTCAAACAAAAGACAAATGACCAGCGCAGATTCAAGGCTGAAGAAAGGTATTTAGAGACGTGATGAATAGACGGACAAAGAGGGCAGCTATAGGAAAGAAAGACAGATACATGGTAGCAGGGTATTAAGACGAAAGAGAGAAAATGGAAAGTCCACAGGCCAAAATATACATATTTCTTACTAGAAATCAATTCTCTTTTGTGGGGAAACAGTTTCAATCAAACTATACACTATTAGTAAATGTCAATCCCAATTTACCGAAAACTAATAGGAGAATCAGGAAAATGAGAGGGTTCAAACAAAACATAACAACTTCGTAACTTAGCTGGAAAAAGCCAGAATTTCCCGGTCCTCGTGAAAAACAAAAGACAACCGGCAAAAATAGTCCGGCAAAAATGGTCACGTGTATACTCTTGTTTCCAGACTCGATATGAACGAAATGCGTGAATGCAAGGTAGCGTTGAGTAACGGAAGAGTAACGTCTGAAAGAGGGAGTATGGGTTGAGAAAATAAAATAATGAATGAACAATAATTATAGGGAAAGTTAAGGAGAGCAAAGATTCTACAACGGTATCGTCATTCTTAAATTAGAGCTCTTAGACTCCGAGGGAATCCAAGAAGAAATTCGAGACAGAAATGATTATGCAAAAAGAACAGGTATCGTTAATCCATAATGATAGGCCCTGAGCATAGAAGCAGAGAATATATATATATATATATATATATATATATATATATATATATATATATATATATATATATATATATATATATATATATATATATATATATATATATATTATATATATATATATATATATATATATATATATATATATATATATATATGAGAGAGAGAGAAAAACAGACAGGCAAACAGATAGAGAGAAAAAAATGAGGGAGAGGAAAAAAGAGGGGTAGGGAAGAGGGAAAGGCGGAGGGAGAGAGTGTGTATTTGTCTGTGTGTAGTCAGTCTGATCGAGTCACGGCCATGACCCAGAGTTTGAGACTACTCTATTTTTTCATTTAAAAGAATGAATAAAGATAATCAAACTTTTCATTTTGTTTTAGTGTTTGTATCATAATTTTAAGGTGAATTATACAGAAATTTAGAGCCCAAACTCATTTTATTGATAAATACAGTCAATATTTACAACGATATCTTTTCTTCTTATGACTGAGTAAATTCGTTTTGGCATCCTGGAGATCAAATTTGTGATCATATCTTGCCTGATACTTGCAACTGTTCACAATTGGATCGATTCTGTTTACCAACCACCAGTTTGATTATAGCCCGCAAATTCTTCATTTGGTTCAAATCTGGCGAATTCCCAGGCAAAAGGTCCCAAACATTCCATTCTATTTTCCGCCAAGAAATTTGTTATTGTTTTTGTTTTGTCACAAGGGGCGTTATCATGCTGATAAATATATTACCATCCACAAATTACTCCTGAACTGTTGAAAAAATGTGTTGATGAGGGATGTTTTAGTATCATTTTGAGTTGATGACAGTGTTCTTGGGCAAAATTGATAGTGGTATAGTTCCTTAGATCAGCAGCAGCCCAAGATATTGAGTGTGTCTGGATGCTTCACCGTTGGCACGACGACACGGGACTCATGAAAGCGCTTCCCTTTTCTCCTCCTAACGAGGGATCTTCCGGAAGCTCCAAACAAGCGGAAGGGAACTTGATCAGAGAATATCACTTAGCTCCAATCTTCAACAGTCCATTATTTATATTTCCCTACGTCACCTTACCTCTTTGAGGAAGATTTTCGTAGAAGAATGGAACAAAATATCAAGAAATGATTGCGAAAATCTGATCTCATACTGTGAGAATTGTGAACCTGCTTTAATTGAGCCTTCTTGGTGAGATGAGGCATCTTCGCAGACTTTCCCGATTTGAGACCTTTGTCAAAAAGTATCAGCCTCACTGTGCGCCCCGAAGCGTTTCCACCCGCCTCTTTTTAATTGTCAGCAAACTTGGCAAGGGAGGCAACCCGATCCTTGAGCTGGCACCTTACCACAAGGCGACCTTGGCGTTCATTCGAAGCTCTTGGGTGTCCAGAAAGAAGACTTCTTGACAGGATTGTAATCACTCTTTTCAAAGTCATTAATGATCTTAAAGATAGGGCTCCTTGATGCAATACCCTTAGCAACTATTTGGTTGTATTTAAGGCCACTTTGGTGCAGAGCAACAATGGTTGCACGCTTTTGGTTGAAAATACCAATTTCTGGAATTGAAAAAGATTCAAATATTTATTTTTCCCAAAAATATTTAGAAATAGATTATAACTAGAAAACATCATTCATTTAACCTATATTGTCATATTCCACTCTTTTGATCGAATAACAAAGCTCCAGAGACTGAACTCTAACATCTTACAGGAGCAGAACCAGAGCGCAATTTTAGATTCAGCGAAAAAATGCATTTTTTCTTATTATTTTTGAAATGGTAACTTAGTAATAAAAAGCATGTAACAAACCGTTTAAGATTTGCCAGAGAGAATCTTAATAAGGCAAGTCAATTTTAAAATCATGTTATATGGTCAGATGAGACTAAAATAGAACTTTTGGGACAAAATGATGTTCACCATGTTTAGAGGAACTACCTATGATCTAAACACACCATCCCAACCGTGAAACACGAATGAGTTGGTCTCATGGTTTGGGGTTGCTTTACTGCACATGTCACAGGAGAACTCTACATCATTTGATGGGCAAATGGATGGTGCCACGTATCGAAAGATACTGGAGGAAAAGCAACTCCCAAGTGTGACAAAATTCTACGGCCAACATCAATGGATATTTCAGCAGGACAGCGATCCTAAGCACACGGCCAACCTAACTCAAGAATAATTTAAGAAGAGAAAAATAAAATTTCTTCCATGGCTAAGTCAATCGCCAAACCTCAATCCTATGGAGCCTTTGTGGCGAATACCTAAGGCTGCAATCCGAAAGAGAAACCCAGAGAACCCTACCTTCTTTGAGGGAGATTTGCGTCGAAAAGTGGAGCAAGATATCACGAAATGATGGCGAAAAGCTACTGGTAATATCAAGAATCTGTTCGTGCAAACAAAGGCGATGCCACGAAATATTAAATGACAGAAATTAATATTGGTTGAATACTTTTGTCACCTGTTCAATTTTGTTTTTTAGAAATTGTTATATAGAAAAAGAAAATCTTTTTTATGTGTATTTCTTCTTCTAAATATACTAAATATATGTTCACTGAGTTTCCTGATACTAGTATAAAGAAATGAATAGTTCGAACCCCACCTTTTTTTTTTTTTTCTTTAAGGGTAAATGAGTTCATATTTTTTTATCCCATTTTCTTATGTGTTTTCATTCTTTATTAATCTATGTTTGGTCTTATAAAAAGACAAAATCGCTCGTGTATCATCTTTCCTTATTTTCCTATATGGGTTATTGAGCATCTACTGTGTCCCGTGTTATTGTAATTTCCCGTTTATATATATATATATATATATATATATATATATATATATATATATATATATATATATATATATATATATATATATATATATATATATATATATATATATATATATATAATACTGGTAATTGATTTGTTCCTTGGTAATCTGATATGTAGCAGGAATATGAAGAGCCAGGTGATTACACTAATCATTTATTGGCGGACGTTTCGGAGTAAACAAAAAATAACCTTTTATGTTATAATTTCACTTTCTATTATTTTTTAAAATCACAGTGGGTAGTATTATTTAATTCTATATATAATTATTAGTGTTTTTACTTTAATTCTATTAATTGTGAATTTAATTATTTAACTTGCCTTCTTCCGCTTTATTTATAATGCATTCTTTTAACTGTTATCAATTAATGTTCCTTCCCCTTCTCATTAGTCGACATAGTCGCTGAAGATGGTCCTAGTAAAGGTCCGAAACGTCCGGCCAATAAATGATTAGTGTAATCACCTGGGGAAAAAAAGAGGGGATCTTGTGTTATGCTTATATGCACTTCTCTTATATTTTCTACCCAGTGTCAGTTGAAAAAGGGTGTGGGATACACCGAAACTGTTCTGAATTAAATTGTCTTCGGAGAATGTGGTTTAATTCCTCATATATATATATATATATATATATATATATATATATATATATATATATATATATATATATATATATATATATATATATATATATATAAGTGTACGTACTTTTTGAGAGGAAACTTATGCCATAATGATGACTCCCTTATTCCCTCCTCTTCCTCTCTATTGCGACATCCGACTATTGTCTACGTCAGGCTCTTGTGGCCTCTCCTAAACACACCATGCTTTTTCCACTCAATCAGATATGACCCCGAGTGTGTTAGGGCCAGAGATGAATGGCGTCTTTCTACGTTGTCTTACATTTATATCACGACAGGAAATGCGCATTCTTTTATAAACTCTTAATTTTTGTCGTTTTAAAATCCGTTGCAGAGAAGGACGGGAAATGCCTAATTCCCTGGAGATCTCCCTTTGGGATAGCTGAGTTTCGGGTTTTTCCTCCTGAGATAAAACAAGTTCTACTTCCTTCATTTATTCCCTATCATAGCAGATTTACTATGGCCTCTATTACCTTTCTTTCGAGCTATCGAATCAGTGGTGTTTATCTTTTTAAGTTATAAACACTTCTACGAGTCCAATTTCTATCCGGAAATTCAAGAAAAATTATATTTCCATTACAAACTTTTTCTTTAAAACATGCTTCTATTATAATTTTATCATTTAAAATTAAAACCATTGTGATAAGGAGTAAAATATCACAAATTATAAGTTTAATGTTTAAATGATGACTGAAAAATAGAAAGAAAACAAAATTAATTATAGTCTAATAGCCTTGCTATGAAGAACCTATTTCTTACGCACAAATATCGCACTGTTTCTTGATTCGACATGAAAATTTTAGTGACTATATTTTTTTTATAATTTCTGCAATACTATTATAGTTTAATCTTTCAAATTTTCAGAGATAATAAAGAATACATATAAGTTGTATACCAATTTTTATTTATATCCAATTACATTTGACTGAGTTCTTCAAGTTTGAATTTAGTGAAGTTTTTGCTGTGCCATTATATATATATATATATATATATATATATATATATATATATATATATATATATATATATATATATATATATATATATATATATATATATGAATCCATTAAACCACATTGAAAGAGAAAACGGAATAATTTTTCCTTGCAGTAATATTTTTATTACCTTTTTTCGAAAAAATCCGTGCAGGTAAGCGATTCGAACCAGGCACACTGAGGCAGCGAGCACCGCTTTGATCACAGTTAAAAGTATGCCGTTAGTATACTATGCTACGCAGAGAACCTGCACGAATTTTTAGAAAAAGGTAATAAAAATATTACTGCAAGGAAAAATTATTCCGTTTTCTCTTTCAATGTGGTTTAATGGATTCATTTTCATCATTCTCTCGTGCTGATTTGAGAGATATATACATTTATATATATATATATATATATATATATATATATATATATATATATATATATATATATATATATATATATATATATATATATATATATATATATGAAACTTCGAGACAAATAATGCGATTGGTATAAAGCAAACATTGACAACCGATACTGCATCAGGTCCTGGGGGCGCCATCGTGCCTCACCAGGAATGCAGCGTCGGCGGTCAATTTTTGCTTTATACTAACCGCACTATTTTATTCGAATTTTTTCATCTTCAAAAATATGAATCATGTCATTTTCTGTGACACTAAACGATGATCACTTTATGAGAATCGATTGATACACATCTTTATGGATGAGTTAGAAAGATTCTTTGATAATATTCTCTTTGGCGAGGCACGATGCCTGGCCCCCAGGACCTGATGCAGTGTATGTTGTCATTTTATGCTTCATAGTATATATATATATATATATATATATATATATATATATATATATATATATATATATATATATATATATATATATTAAAAGCTCAAAGAAATGAAAACTGATAACACAACCAGGAAAAACGATCATTAATTATTATTAGGGGAACCTTTAAAGCTTAAGAGAGAAAATGGGAGATATAGTAACATAAAAATAGAGGCAAACTATTTTAACCGTTATAAGAAAATGATTAAAGGAGTTGGATTTGAACTTGTGTCATTAAGCGCTCTTCGCTAAAATGACCACGACGCTCATTGCCAGAACTACCATCCTCACGTGTCATGTGATTATCAATTATATATATATATATATATATATATATATATATATATATATATATATATATATATATATATATATATATATAGATATATTCTAATTGCAGCTATCATTCAACATTTCAGCCTTTGAATTCTTCCATTTTCTTTAAGTTACCTTTCTTTAGTGGCTGATTGACAACGTAGCAATGAAGGAAAATTGTGAACACGGTTCACATATCATTCTACTTCTAATCCTTAAACTGAGGTCTAAAGTTTCAATGTTGAATGGCCAAGACCCTACTCTCGTTCCACTCAGCTAAATGCAAATTTCAGATTAGAGACCACTATGTCCGTTACGATTGAGATATGCGCGGCCTACATAAATGCAAACCGATCAAGTGAACAATCAACAAACCTGTCGCCTGTCGCAGCAAACACTAAACAAACCTGACATGGTGGCGTTTGAAACAACCATTCCTTTTTGACTTTCGAAACATGGCTCCACTTAGGCGCAGAAATGTCATCGCGGCTGTTCATCTGCGTGCCGCATCTGGGTTGTGTCCGTGCAAAGTAGCTCTAATCCGAAGCAACAAACCTGCTAGGGTAAGAGACGTAGCATAAGAAATGAGAATATGTGGGAGAAGGTGGCAGAACTGTATGTGTGTACGTGAATGACATGTTAAGGACGACTGACAAAAGGACTTAATTGTAGATTTGCTTTCCGTTTTGTTTTACTGAAACGAACGAATGTCCTTTCTCATATATTTTCCCACAAATCTCTCCGAGATAGATTTAAGAGTCGAACGAGAACTGGGATGTCGGAAGTTATGATAAAAATAAACGGCAAGTTGGCGGAAATCAGAACTTAAATAAGGTTGCACAAAGTCATTTGATAGCTTGGGTAATTTGAGGAGAGCAAAGCGATCTTATGAAACTGGAGTAAGGTAGAAAAGTTATCTTGTACAGTTCAATTCTGAATCGGACAAAGACTAGTAAATGAGTGAGGAGTAGAATTGATAGATTGACACGAAGATGTTGGAATGCCATTTTGTGAGAGTAAATTCATATTGCATGGATTGCGTGCTGCAAGTACCAGTGATTTCCAGCGTTGCAACCATTGATGGGAACTCAGGAAGGAGCATCACTAGGATTATCTTTTCCGGCCTTATGCCTTATGCCATTAGTGTACTTACTAATGAGTTTAAAAAGAGGATCTTTCCTTGGAGAATGTCTGGTTGTAAGGGATTTATCAGCGGCAATTATTGCCATGCAATCAGTCAAGATATGGAAGTCGATGCCTTCTAAGAGTAGGTTAATTTATTACCAAATTTTGAATATTTTAATTCGTGACTTTTAAATTCCTTATTAAAGTATTCAGTGTTTTACATCGCCCTTCATAAATTTGTTATAAAACAGTGTTGACGCCGAGATCGGATGCATTGTAATGAGATTCAATGGACATTGTCGTTTCAGTTGAAGCAAAAGAGTTGCTAAATCTATTGCATGCTTTATGACACTGATGGTGAATTTGGCCTGTCCATCTCATTGTTAAGATTAATTGGAACGGTTCCTATTTAACTTTATTAACAACTTTGTAAAATAAATAGTGGTAATAGCGGTATGCTTTTTGAAAATTGATCAAACCAAGGAACCACTGCAATTCTTATAATTTAGAAGGACTAGGATAATCCTTGATCGCAGCTACCTTGTCTTCCTCTGTGGATATGCTTTGATAACTGAATGTATAGTCCCAAAGGTTGAGCGAGTCTACTAAAAAAAATGCATTTGCACTGTTGACTGAAAACAATGAAATTTTACATTGCATATGCCTGCTCTGAATGTTGCAAATGTTGAGCTTTGGTTTTGCTTATAATAAGTAAATCGTCAACGAAGACGTAAACAGATTATATCACCCAAAATATGATTAATAAAAGGCTAAAACGTTTGAGAAGAATTACTTAATACCATGGAGAAGGACCAGTCATTCGAACAGGCACATTTGCGTAATGGTCGCTGATTTCTCAATTGACAATGGATCTATTGGAGATTCAAAAAGGCATCCACAAGATCTATCTTCGACAATTTTCTGCACACTTGCAATTTTGTATTAAAGTCAGTAAAATAAGGTGTGAGTTATCTATCACAGATAGTGAATGCGTTTAATCGTCGAAGGTCGCAGGTGAGGCCATAGGAATTGTCTGACTTCTGAACGAGGTGGACCGGGCTTGCTTAAGTGCTTGAGCTTGGTCTTATTTCGCCCTCTTTTAGTAAACTTTGTGTATTTTTCTTAAAAATACAATAATTTAATATGTTATCGCCTTGGTCTCTCCTCGACGAGAGTCCCAGTTGTAATAATATGGTGGTGGTAATAGACAAACACTTTCGTTACCCTTTACTGATAGCATTGCTTGGGCTTATATAATTCACTAGACTTATTGAGCAACTAATTCAAAGGTGTATCACTTGAAATTAAATATGAGAGTGAGGGTGGAGATGCACTTTATGAATAGCCCATAATAATAAATTAGGGGCACTGTTCACCAAACAAGCATGCTTAAAATCGAACAGAATATAGAAATGAGTTCAAAAGTCAGCGCCTAAAATTACCTATTTAATAATGCAGACTAAAATTTCCCAAGAAAATTCCATCTTCACCCTTGTGAAATATTCAGTATCCGCTCACCGATTGTTCGCATGGGAGATCCTATTGCTGTTTAAAGTGGGAAATCAGTTTCTCCCTGTTACATATCGACATAGGTAGCGAGAATATAACAGATGGGGTATCCACCAAAGGTTTCTTCACCTGATGGGATCGATGACAAACATGGAGTTTAAGGAGACGGTGATGAAACATCTTTCATTATTGTACCTCTCTGGAGTTTCCCTGAGTTTCCTCTCTTTTGGCAGACAAGAAGCTAGAGTCTTCCATTTTTATTTGACTCTCTTTGGTGTTAGTGGAATAATCCTGCACCGGGGAGAGGCGGGACTTCAACCGACGCCGGAGCTTGCTACCTTCTCCCTTTTATCTGTGTTGTGTTTCTTAATTTTTGTTTTATTTTGTTTTTTATTGTTTTCGTTTGTTTTGCTTCGGAAATTTTTCTCTTTGTTTGGTTTGGTTTAGGGAATTTTATAGAGGCCTAGCACTAGACTAAAATTTCAATTACGGCGACTTATTCCCTTGAAGGCAATCGATAGATGGTCGCTGTTATAAAATTTCTTGGCCTGAGTCTCAAATTGATCGTGGTACCAGCAATTGCCGTCCTCGAGAGTGGGAGAGTTGTGCAAATACGATGCGGAGCCTCCACTGCAATGGCCTCTAGACTTCTCTAACCCTGAGCCCCTGCGTGATAGGTTAGCTAACTCCTCCTCTATGGGGCCAACGCTTCATCCAGTTGTTCTTTAAATTGTTATAGAGAGTCTTTGGGGGCGGAGGTCACCCTCGATTACAAGCGCCCACTCAAAACCAGAGGCAGCGGTTTCAAATTGTTCCAGTTGAGTGTCGAGATATACTTACTTCTTGGTGGTTGATTTACCCCCACCATTACTAAGTCACCGGTAGTCATTTTTGTTTTTATGACAATAAAGGATTGTTCGAGTTCTTTAAATTTTGATGAAATCAATTCCTTTTTAATTCTCAGTCTTGTTCCATCGTATCTGGTCTTGTGAAAGGTAGTCAATATCCTGTTCCGTTAGTATTACGTCTGGATCTTCAGTTCTTATAATGGTGCCCTATATTATTTTTGTGTTTTTCCAGCCATTAACATTGAGGGGAAATATTTACATATATTTTGAATATGTTTGTAGTTATTCATTTTGTCTGTGCTGACTTGTGCTTTTATCTTGATTATTTCACTACTTTTTCTCTTTTGCTATTTCTCCTATTGTTTGGGGTATGAAGGGTAAGGATCGGCTTATAAAGGGGGCTGGGGGTTGGACATAGATTAAGGTTCAGGAAAATTGGTCTTTTAGATGCGTTTTGGGCCCTAATGAATTTTGGCTGAAACCGTTAACTTTAACATTAAAATTTGGTAATTCTTTAATTAACATAAATTCTATTTTACGTCTGTTATACTAGTTATAAAATTTGTATATGAACTTGGAATTATTAAGACCTATTTGTGAGTTACACATACTTATGTGGGTTAAAACATTCGAGGCTATATTCCCTCGTCTATCCTCAGGATGTTCGTAGACTCATTTACTAAAATTCTCATTTTCACCTAAGTACAATTTGGGACAATTTAAACATGGAATTAAGTTCACTCCTAACCCTTTATTGTGTGGTTGTCTCTTTGAAAGAATTTTTGTGGTGTGATTATATTGAAAAGCCATATTTATATTATTCTTTAAGGCAACATCCCTGAGGAAGAATAATATAAATAGCCTTTTTAATATAAGCACATCCAAAAATGTTTTTCTCAAAGAAGAAACTACATCGCTGTTGCCTTGCATGCGGTTGGGAATTATCCCATGTTCAGATAAGCATCTGAGACAGTATTGCGTCATGGAGGGTGTTTGCTGCGTTTGTTAGGTCCAATTTAGTTATCCCATTATTTCCTGGAGTATTTTGATTTAATGATTTTAAGGTCGAGAAATGTTCCACTTTCCTGATTGGCCTCGCTTCTCTTATTTGGTTCCTTTCCTCTTTGTCGATATATATGTAAGCATAGCGCTGTAATATTTGTTCCTCGTAGGCCATATCAAAGTTTTGGTTGTCTCCAGGAATGACGGCAATATTTATCCCACTCTCCCGAAGTGCGTTTCCATTTCTTCGTTTTGATTTATCTCCTTTTATCCTATTTTAATTGTTAGTCTCTCGGTTTGGAATACTTAGGTTTTCTGCATTGGTCCCAGAACCTGTTTAGGTCCTTTTGCATATCTATATTTGCTATTAGTTCGTCCCAGAGAATGTTTGCTTGATTCTGAATTAGTTCTCCTTATTGCCTTCTAAGGTTTTCGATTCTTGTATATATTTTTATCTTTTGTATCTCATATCCATTAGATCCTTTTGGTAACTTTGAGTTCCCCTTCTTTTGTTGGATTTCTTCATCCCATCTTGATGCGAGTAACACCCTATATTTTATTTTGGGAGGGGTATAGGTTACCTACTTGTATTATTATTTTGGTTATCCGATCAATATGAGTTTCTATCTCTTCTTTTGTTTTGTTATTTACGGTTTCTATTTCATACTTACTGAAATGTTTAGTCTTGCTTAGTAGGGCTTTTCTTTCGGTTTTGATAGGGTGGCGGTGTGGTGAATATGATTTAAAATGGGATTCATTAGAATTATATCTGGAGTAATTTAACACCTTCCTGTTAAATATGTTTTGGGAAAAAACAGTCATTTCCTGTGCACTATATTTCTTTGAAATGGTAGCTTCAGGAACTTCTCAGCTCCATTGGATGTGGATGTGTATCTCGATTCGCTGCATCTTATGTTTAAAGCTCTGAGCATTATTGCAGATGCTGGCCGGCGGAAGAGTATAAATAACGAGCTTGTGAGATAAAGACGTGGCGTCTTGTTGGGTGATATATCCCCGTCATTACTAAGTTACCGGTAGTGATTTTTATTTTGATGACAATGAAGAATTTGGATTCAGACGAAATCGCCATTTCCTCCTCATCATCCGGTGAGCTATTTATTCCTCTCAGGATCAACGGACGTAAATTATTCTCCTAATCCTCGTCAGGAAACTCCTGCCCTTCTTCGACGTCAACACCTACCCTCCAATCCCGTCTTCGGTCGATGGTCAGCGAAGTCATCGACATTAATTTGGAGGACCACGTCACACTGGAAGTCAACGCTCCTCATCTTAACCCGGCAGTGGCCCAAGGAATCGAACCTCATCTCAACAACTTCCGGAAGTTTTTTTAACACGCCGCAAACGCACTAGGTGCCCTCCATATTCGGGAACCTCAGCCTCCGGCCTCCGGCCTCCACCTGCGTATTACCTTAGCCGGGCCTGGCAGTCCCTGCTGTAATTAACGTTCCGCCTCTTTCTTCTCCTTCTGCTTCAGAACCTATCCCCAATCATCCCTCAGAACACGGTGATATCTTGAGGGACGTTATGAGCGGACCCCCGGATATCATGGCGGACGAGCCGCCCGTGAACGATGGAAACGGCAACCAAAACAACGAACGGCGTAACGCAGGCGGCAATAACAACGATCCTCAGAATGACCAGGGGAAGGGTATGGGCTTCTTGAGTCCTGGCATGGACCCTCTGGAACCTGAGGTACGCCGTCCCAACTACTCGGCACCTATTGGCCCGGTCGTCCCAGGGGACTTCTCACGAACTCCCCTTACGTGCCACCTTGTGCGCGCCCTTCAGAAGGATGGGCTGCGCGTCTTTATCAAGCGCGGCTACCATCACTGGACAGGATCAGATTGTAGAATCCTCCCCTGGGAGCTTCACCTCGTCTCTATTGTCGTTCTGGAAGAATCAACGGATACCAGGACTACTCATCATATCTTCTCCGTCCCTAAACCTAACGGTACGATAGGGGCCCTCTCTCAGACTATTTCAACCTCCGAGTTTTCAACTTCCATCGGTCAACAAAGTTCTCGCTGCAGCTTCTCCCAACGACTACGCTATAAAGCTCGACCTCAAAAATGGATTTTATCATCTGCTTCTCCATCCAAAGGCTAGAACTTTATTCGGTATTTCCACAGCTGGTAGAAAGTTTCGCTTTAAACGTATCTCTATGGGCTTTCCGGACAGCCCATTTCTCTTGTAACAGGCCATATCCTCAGTCATCAATTTTTGGGCTCGACAGTATAAGTGTAAAAGCCCATACTTACCTGGATGATATCCTTCTCATCGGACGTCCAAGGAATCTCCGAACGTGTTTAAAAGAAATAAGTGACAGTTCTTTAAAAAAATAATTGTGAGAAAAGTGTAATGTTTCCTACTCGGTCCATATTATACTTGGGCATACGTGTTGATCTCTAACGTCGCAAAGTCGCTCTCACGAGTACCCTTGCAAACAAAGTGCGCAGTGCTATTTCTTACCTTAGTGAAAACATGGCTCCGCGGAAGACCTGGCTTAAAATGGCAAGCTTGACCAACTTCATCACTCCTGTGTTAAAACTGCCGTTTATTTCCTAGGCTTCAAGACCTTCGCCCCTTTCTGCCACTCATAACCACCAAGTGGATCAGGTGGAGAGGAAGGAAAGTTTCTCCTCTCATCACCTACTCCGACGCTTCAAACTCAGGCCTTTGCATCACCTGCACGGGTGCCTCCTTGGCTATCCCTACATATGACCTTAACCTCTTGGGCATATACGAGAAGGAGAGTTTTGCCCTTCTTCTCTATTATTTCCTTACACCTAATGTTCGTATCTTCTCTGACAATATGGCGGCCATATTGAATTTTTTCAGGGGAAAACTTCCACCGTTCATTCAGATCTCAGTTCTCAAGAATCTTTAAGTTCGCGGCCCTTATCATCACCTACGTTCGCTCTGCGGCCAACATGGCCAACGCGGCATCCCAAAGCTTTCGCTAAATTATATTTGGCCTCTTCGGCGCTCCCTCGCCAATGACCTATATAACGAGCTCCGCAGCCGAGATCCCGCATGGTCGTTTTGACTCGCGTCGCTACAATTCACCTCGTCGGCTCCCCTCCCTTCCCTCCTTCTTTTCCTGTTTTATATAGTCTTCCCGCCTCAAGCGGTACCATTGGCGCGCGAGCATCAACCAGATAGTTGCAATCGACAAAGAATCCCCCATGAAATCTTATTACCCCCTGGGCCCCTTTTGCGCAATCCAAGTCGCCTGCGTCAAGCAAAACAAGGAATACCCGTTGCATGTCTTGCTCGACTTTAAAAATTTCCAGCCTGCGGAAATTAAGATATGCGACCAGCTATCTTCTATTCAAAAAGATCAACTGCAAGCGCTCCTGAGTCATTTTGATGACGCCATCACCGAGATCCCTGATTGTACTACCCACTTTCAGCACAATATCTAACTAAAAGCCCTGGAACCCATCCGTTCCCATCCCTACCCCCTGCCTATATACCTTCGGGAAGCGTCTAATAATGAAGTGGATAAACTTCTAAGGTTGCAGATGATCGAACCTTTGGAGTCGAGCTACTGTTTCTCGGTTGTCATGGTAAAGAAGGCCGATAGTTCGTATCGAATGTGCATCGAATTTAGAAAGCAAAATTCGGTTACCGTATTCGATATCTAACCAATCCCCATCATAGATCTGAACCTCCACCTTTTTGACAAGGTCAAGTTCATCTCCGAGTTGGATTTATACAAGGCCTATTATCAAATCCCGCTGACGAAGAAGGGGAATAAATTTACTGCTTTTCCCACTGAGAAGGGGCTTGTGCAGTTCCAACGGCTCCCTTTTGGTGTGGTGACTGCTTGCAGCAATTATAACCGGATGATAAGGAGGATTTTAGAAGGGTTACCCAAAGTCACCTTCTATTTTGATAATGTTTATGTGGCCACCCAAGATTGGGATCAACACTCGACCACCCTTTAAGCTCCCCTGTTTCGACTCCGGGAACACAATTTGACAATTGGCCCCGGCAAGTTCCACTTCGCTTTAGACACTATCGATAAACCGCGGCTTCCATATCGGGAATAATCGGTTAGCGCCCCAGCAAGAAAAGATCCGGGCCGTCGTGGACATGTCCTTGCCCACTAACAAAAAGCAGCCGCGATCCTTCATAGGCTCTGCATCGTTCTATCGTCGCTTCATACCCAACTTCGCGTCTATCTCACCTCCCCCCCCCCTATGCGAGCTATTAAAGAAAAAAGTCCCCCGAACGCCTCCAGTGGACGCCATTTTCGACTCACAGCTTTAACCAACTCAAGAAGTTGGCATCCGCTCCTATCATCCGCCTCCCTAACCCGGACAAGCTGTTTGGCAGAAAATTACTCGCGTGCGTGAAAAAAATATGCGGTAATTGAGAGAAAAGGACTCGCTATAGTTTGGGGAATCCGTAAACTTAGGATGTATTTAATAGGGAAGGAATTTCTAGTGGAAACGGACCACAAACCACTTTTATACCTACGTAACGTCAAGAATAATAACGGTCGGTTGATGCGTTGGAGCTTGTTCCTCCAGGAATTCCAATTCTGCATTTTGTATTTAAAAGGCACAGATAACTTTATGGCTGATAGTTTAGGTAGAAACCCATCATATCCTTTTCCAAACTAATTGCAAGCCATTTCCTCTTCTTTTCTCTTTTTTTTATCTATGTATTATTTTTTTCATAAAATAAATTTGTATATTTCTACATATAATAAGAAAACACGTATCCTTATATATATATATATATATATATATATATATATATATATATATATATATTGTTTATCTGTGTACAATGAATTCCTTTTATATCCTTAATTTTTTTTTTTGGGGGGGTTGTATAATCGTAAGATGAACTCACCCTCAGGCCAGTGAGCCCCAATTAATGGTATCGTAGAGAAAAAAATAGCATTCGGCAACGATGCCGTAGCATTATATAACCTTGTGTATACGTATGGTACAACCCCTCCCACCCACCCATTAATCATTCTTCGATGTCACATCTTACCCTGAAGCTCCATCTGGGGATGGAGGAGTGTCAGAGATCAGAGAGAGAAAGAGAGACAACAGACACCTGGGTGACTCTTTTTGTCTGCGCTATTGGAAGTGCGAAATCATGAGATGCCGTGGTGACCTGAAAGCCCGCCATCGTAGAAAGCCGCGACAAGTTTGAGAGCCCAAAAGGTCCCATCTGGAGTTGGACAAAGTTTCGCCTCGCCGACTTAGGAACCTTCTCGCGATCGTGCTAAAGGGGCGAGACTACTCTCTCCTGCCGATTCGTCCGAATATTGTCATTTAATTTGCGTGAGTCTACCCCGTACTCGTTCTACCCGCTCCTCGAACGCAACCTGCTCAGTCTCGATTCGTGTTTAACCCGCAATCAAGATCTAAGTTCATCCCGTAATATTCATTGTCAAGAGACAATTATTTGAACTTTGCGCCAAGGCAAGGATTACTCCCTCGGACCAAATCTCCAAGGTAACAGCAACGCGCAACTCTCCTATACAAGTGCTCTCTCTACTATCCCACCCTACCGCAGTGCAAGCCTCCATCGTCGGCTTCGTATACGCTCAAGGTTATTCAAGCGACTCTCGGTCAATATTGTTCGTATTTTTGTACGGCGATCGACCCCGCCAAGTCTCCCTCCACCCTCGCCATCTCAGACGCTGAGACTCGTGTACGTCTAATGTGTATATAGCTTGTTTTAAAACTCATTTTAACCTTGTAAAAGAATATTATTTGCATAATAGTAAAGTTATTTTTGTACCCGTTTTCTATTGTCCCGGAACCTCCAAGATAGTTTACTATTTGGCCAACTCACGTTCAGTTAATTTGCACTCTGCTTGTATTATAAATCTCCCACGCACATAGCCATCATTGACCTCTGCTGAGAAACGCAGAAAGGGTTAACCTGACCTTAATCTACGACACATACTAATGTATAAATTATTGCAATGGGGCTTACAGTACTTATGTGGACATTGAAAATTGTAAATCCAATGTACAGCATTGCATGAGTACTAGAATTTGGCGAAAAACTTTGTGATTATTCTCTTAGAAGCAACCTGCTTGGGCATTGCCAAAACTCCAAACTAGTATACTTCATTTTACCCTCTAAATGAGGTCATCAAAGTACCTAATCCGGAACATTGTACTTTTAGTGTCTTATTTGCCATTGTTGTTCTATAAAAGTTGTTTTCGAGTTACTTTCCTGAGCGGCAGCATAATTCGTTAATTGCTCTGAAAGGGAAAGTTTGCGTAATTAAAGACATCGTCGTTTACGAAAAGTTAATAGGAGAAATAAATAATGAAAATTAGGGGGAATGGTAGAGGGGAAGGGGATTCCTGGTGTCGAGGAATTGTCTCCCTATACTTTTGTCGGAGAATTATTCTTGCACTGTTGGCTGTTTAATATTTACTCCGATACAATACCTTTTTTTTCAAAGTATTTATTTACTTACTGACTTTTAGCTAGCCTGTCTAACACCACTTAGGGAGGGAAATAATTCCTCTATTGGCTGACTGGACTCCGAATTCGTCTAATTACTGAATTATGAGAGTACCACATCGTTTAATCAGTTTTAAGGAAAGAGCCGGTTAGCACGTAAGGATCCAGTAAAAAACCAAGAATTAACCAAAATATATATCTTTTAATTTACCAATTAACTCAAATATTTGTATTTACAAGAAATTCTCTCAGGTTAATACGGTCTTAGATAACAATTACTCCTACTACTCTATCACTCGCACGATTCGAATATTGGCCTACTCCTGACGAGAGCTCTGATCAAAACATACTAGGCCTCACGTAAGCAAACCAATTGCCAGATAGCTAATTTCTGGAGGCCTCTAAGTTACAGAGTCAAACCACAATTTACTCTCTCTAATCTAACTAAAATATTACAGAAGTCACGGAATACTATTTCTCCCTTAGTTAGCTTGCGGTAGTTTTAAAAATCCTAATTAACCAACAAAATATATATAGTTATTTGGACTTACATGACCTTGATCGGAACAGGGGTTGACGGATGTCGCTATACTGGGTTTTTCAGCGAGTCTTCAGAGACACCAGATTTCCCGACGAAGGAGAAATTCAGGTGTCACGTTATAACGATGAAGGAGGGGGGGGGGATTGTCGGGGTGACCATATAAACCGATGTCGATCTCTTCTTATGATTTTATCGACCCAGTTATAAGTCTAAAAGACGACCTTAGACTTCTCAGCTTATAAGCACTTGCTGTGATTACTTTATCTCGAGGAACGGCAAGGCATTCGTTGTAGAGAGGGGTTGTGTTCTCTGGTTCAAGGAGTACTTTTCTTTGTAGCTCTCGAGTTCTTCTTGTACCCTCGTCTACTTCGAAGAGTTACCAAACTGGGTTTTGGTATATGGGGTGATCCCTAAAGTAATTAAAGGGAACTTTCTTGGGAATCAATTCTTCTTCATTAAAAATTAATGAGATTTCGACTTGATAGTCCCTCGAGGGTGAGCTGATAACTTCTTTTATCTTTCTCCCGAAATTCCTGTTTGGCACTTAGGAATTTTGATCCAGCCACACCTCTTGCTAAGTCTGCGAGGGATGAATCGAACTTCTAAATCTTAGAAGTCGAGTCTGGAACAGTGCGAGGGACTGATAACAAAAATCTAGTCTTCTATCGTCTCTAACAGAATCATCTGTTTCCTTCCTTACGGGGTTTATTTATAGCCCGGGGACTGCCCCGGGACGGGGTAATGCCACTGAGGGGAGAATGAGGGGGGATGGGAGGCGACACCATGGAGCCCAGGTCTGCTTTTCTCGGAGAGGCACCGACAACCATCCCACTATTTCTCCTCGGTGGTCTTTTGTTCTCACGCCGCTCTTTGGCGCTCTAACCGCGGGCCTCCTGACCTCGTAGGTAATCGGATCTTTTGAGTTCAGTGATTAACTGGGTGTTTTACCTATCTAGTTGTTCAAACCATCAGCTAGATGGATTTCCTTCGCAATTTCACTGGGGCCAGTGTCTTATTAGAGCTGCTTAATGGCCTTTTGCGGCTTCCTTGGGACGGGCAGATCGAGTCGGCTACCCACCGGGTGGGGAGATCAGAGCCATTCGGCAGGTTGACTAGAGTATAACGCCTACGGCTCTCACGCACCTCAATATCTTGTTCCTTTTTCTCGCTCTCTCCGAACAGGGATTTTAATATATATGTCCGCTTGGCCCTCTGGGTGGCTGGGTGGCGTTAAATTTTAATTTCTCTACACCTGGTGACGAGAAAAGCAATAACCAATTTCACTAACCATGACTGTAGAAGAACTCTGGCGTTATGTGGCGTTTAGAGGCGAAATGCAAGTAGATCCATCCACGCATGTCATCACACGCATAGTCAATCACATCACTCGTTCGTTTTCGTACACAAAGCGTAACATATGTCTTGGAACCTGCCAAAGAAGTTTCCATGACCACTTTTATTTTGTCGTTGTGTCTCAATTTAACATTAACTCGACTTACTGTAGATTGCAATCATGTAGGCTTCTTTTATCAAATCCCATTAATATACACCAATATCCATCTCAAAAGCATAGACAATATAGATTGCAATAAATACTTCACAATCCACCAGTCAAATTACACGAGAGGAAACGGTTGCACAATTATAGGTAAACATTTTAAATCACTAAATCTAAGAATTTATTTTTTAACCGAGTCGTCAACCTGTGGATTGGGCTTCCTCGTAACGCAATGGACTCCAATACTTGGAATCTAGCCCACAAACAGCGTTTACTAGCGACTAACTTCCTAGCCTTCAGGTGACACGTTCACCAGATTTCATTGACTTTCCTATATACTCACTATCTGCACCGTCTTCCTTATCCCAGGTCACCTAGTATGGACTGCAAGGTTTGTTGTGATCTGCATATCTATGTAAATCAAATGTTATCAAACTTCTAACTCGTTTTAGAATGCAATCGTGGACTCTCTTCAAACCCTATTATTTAACCCTATTTTTAGTCGCGTGCGAATCTAAATTTCACTATGTCAATCGGTCGGTCGGTCCTAGTTTTGCTTTTATTTTTGTTTTAGTAATAACATTGTAACTATTTGGCCGAGATTCTAACAAAATTAGAAATCTTTATGTTGTTTTACATTCTCTTTCGAATGCTATTATTACCAAGGTGCTCCCAAGGTTAGTTAGGGAATTATTAATGTTTTGATGGTCGTAAGGTCCTAAATCAGAATAAGTGAGAGCACGCGAATTTGGTCAGCAGACCTTGTTGAATTACTATTTTAACTTCATTTGCACTAGCGATGGGATCCCAGGAACTAGTGCAATTTTCGGGCTTCACGAAGAAAGCTAAAATCTTTTTGAAACCAAAATTAATTTATTTCCGATCGTTTTCGCTTTTTCCATTGTCCAATATCAAATCCTTACTAATGGGTGACCCCCTTCCCCCCGCTCAATATGATCCTATGAATGCAGGAATAGGTATTTCTATCTTGGAGGATTCAAAGGACTTTAAAAGGGTAACGCACTTAAGAGGTTTAGATTGTTATGTGGCTTTTTAGTGTGTAAAATTTTCTACCGGAACCCATTTATGGTGGTCCTTAGTTGCTAAGGGAGGAGTCTTCAAACTCAAAAAAAGCAAACATGAACTAAATGCGCATTAATATTAATTCCCTGGAAATGATTACATGTGACGAGGGTATTTTCAATCTTCCCAAACGGATCCGTTCCACAATTCTGCGGCCAAGAGAAATTTTAAGGATTATTTCGATTACAAACGCTTCTTCAAATCTTAATTGACATGTAATACTATAGTTGCATCGAATCTATTTTGCCTTTATATATTTAACCCCACAAATTTTTAAACACCGAAAATTAATACAATCCCTTTCCTCTCGGAAAATTTAGTCAGTCGCCGCCTGTTGATGTCTTTCCACTAATTGAAGGAACCTTTGAAATACCATTCATGATAGCATATACAAAAGAATCACATTGTTAGATCATTGGTGTTATTTGTTTGCATCTCTAGCATTCTGTTAGCTACCTTTTTGCCTCGTATTTACTGGCGAGCACTGGTCAATTTAACAAAACTTTAAGTTTTTATCTATTATATATCAAGAGAATGTATAAATAATGGAGAATAATAAAATTACAATGTATATCTAATTACCTTGGATTAGATAGCAATATTTGTATGTAAATTAAAAAAAATTTAGTACGCATTTCGCGTTGAAGGATTTTTGGACCTTTCCACATATTTTAGACCGCGCCGTCGGTAAACAGCGGCTGATTTCGCCATCCGCTTCATAATTCATTTGACTTGTGCTATTAAGTCATAAAGAATGCAAGTGAAAGCTTTAAATGAAGTCTTCATTATTTATACATATTAATGGGAGAAGAAGGGGGTCGTTAATCGGAGTCCTCCCTCCTCTCCCATTAAAAAATAAACTTAAATGTCAATATAAAGAACACTACATATAGATGCAAAAAGATTGATCAGCTGTCGCAAGCTAAGTCATCGCTGCTCATTTTTAAACTGCAGCCAGGAGCGGCGGTTAAAACAAAACGGAATGGAATCGGAACTCATAAGAAAGATATAAAATAGAGGGCAAAATAATTCGATAAAGAACGATTGGAAAAATAAATAAACAAACAATTCATTAATTTTCTTCAGCGGTAAAAAATAAACTTCCTAAAGCGAATATAGAAAAATAAATTCCTTTCGTTTAACTTTCACTTTTCATTTTTCTTTCAACGTTCAGCCACCTGATTCAAGTCTTACACAAAAATACACACATACAATCTCGACGAGTATTAGCCACTCTCAATTGCAAATACGTACACGAGAGTGCACAATTACCAATACATAATGAATTACGGTCACATCTAATCTCCAGTTACATTTACTCATCCGAGCAAACAGTAGATACATTCATTGGACAAAGACGAATGCAAAAATCGCGATTACAGCTCTTCCCTCGTACCGAGAGAGAGGAATTTCGAAGGGTGGACAACTCTTCAAATGTACATAATCGAATCAAATGAGAAGTGGGAGACAAAGAACCCCCCCTCAAAAGAGTGTCTAAGGAGGGGGGGGACGAGGCTCGGTACTCCTTTGTATTCCCTCGCAGCCACACTGTCCAGAGCCTAAGTAGGCTCCAGGCATTGTGGGTAGGAGTGCAAAGAGCGGAAGAAGAAAGCGTGAGGAAAGCCTAAAAAAAAACGTCCTCCAACGCCCAGGAGTGTGTTCATGCTGATAAGCAAATGAGGGTTGCGTCTTTCTTGCCTTCGGAAGCGATTGAGTCCTCGGCCCAGACAGCTTCTGGCAAGGAAGGATTTTGGAACTTATTACCACAAAGTCGACCTGGACGATAACGTGCCTTCCATGCCCCCAACGACTGTAAGATCATCTAACGCTATTTTCTACAAACCAACGAGGGCATTTCGCGTAGAGTTTGTAAGGAGATATATGTAAATGACGTAATGAAGTTGGGGGAAGTGAAAATAGGTGGGAAATACATAAAGTATATTAGCCGCCTTCAAGCGCCGGGGACGGGAGGGCACGTAACTTTTGGCTTTGGTTGCTGAAGGGCACGCAATCCTCTAGATGTTTGCTGCAACTTGATTATCCATGATACTATACCCGACACCCTTTTGTAGGGTATAATTTACCAAGATGCCCTGTTCAATGGGGTATCAAGTGTTCGGAAACTAAAGGCACGAGTCCTCCGTACCCTACTCCCCTTTCCTTGTGTGATTTCATTTAAATGCGGTCTTCATTGATGATCTAAATACTCCTTTCCCTCAATAATCAAGATGGTCGCTGCATTTTGGTCTTCTTCGAAACGGTTTCCAACTTAATTTATTGTTTCGATTTCGTTTATTTTGAATAAGACGTTGGCAAGCTATTTTGGAGCAAGAGAAACGCTTCCGGGCGGGAAGAAATATCTGTAGCCAAGATGAACAAGTCGTTAGAGCTCTAACCGGTTTCCTTTTTCCCGTTACCATGTGTCTCTAGGTTGACCGTATGTGATCATCTCTCTAGGTTGATCGTATGTGATCAATTACAGGCAAGGAAAACAATGTTAGACTTGAAATAAAGGCATAATTCACCTATGTCTGATTCTAGTAATTTTGAATAAGACGGGCGCAAGCGTTTTAGGGCACTAAATTTTGTCATACCTCGTCGTAACGTTGTAATGGTGTCCTGTAAGTAATATTTTGTTATGGCAGAGGGAGCATCACGCCTTATAAAGTCACGGAAAGTCAATATTTCAATCAGATTTTGTAACGCAAGAATTTCTAAAGACGCCATCTTTAACTGTTATGAGTCTAAGTTACGCTATTTCGTTTGAAGATGGCGAAAAAAGGGATCTTGTTTTTAAGTTTAATACTAGTTATTTTTTTATTTTCGGAGCCACTATGTAGAAGGGTTGGGATAGTAGGCTATTTAAGCATAAATAGTGATTGTAATTCTATAGATTAACGTCAAACAAAATCGCCAACGAGCGCGAGTTTTCTTGACATTTTAACCCCCTAAATCAAAAAAGAGAACTCGCGCTACTATGCTAATCCAGTTAAAAGGGTATGCTGCCCCCTACCTCCACCCCAATTGGAGTAAAACGATTTGGGGGCTGTAGAATTACCAAAACTAAATAGATTTGGTCATTGTTAAGATTAGTGGCGCACTATTTTCTTAGCGATTACTACTAGGGAATATTACTAAATTATTAAAAATAGCGGTGAGCTAGAGGTGCCCCCCCCCACAATAAAAGGGGGGTATAGGGGCGAAGCTCCCTATTTCGAAATTTCCATCAAAATGATATATAATACAATGTGATGCGACCCCAAAACGAAAAAATCGCTAAGAAAAATCGTGCGCCACTAATCTTAACAATTACCATATGTTTAAATAACCGACTACCCTTAACCTTCTACATCGTGGTTCTAAAAATAAAAAATAACTAATATTGAAATTAAAAAACAAGATCCTTTTGTTTGCTATCTTCAAACGAGCCAGCGTAACTTAGGCAGTCTCATGTCATTTAAAGAATGCGCAACAAAAAAATAGAAACTTTCTGCGTAATTAAGAAAATGCAAACAAAATAATCATTATATAAAATTAACAAACCTAAATTAACCCCATAACACGTCGGATAATTCAAGTTATGCAAATAATAACAACAAAATCGAATCGAAAACAATCAGATCTTAGTCATTAAGAGAATTCTTGCCTTGCAAAATGGGTTGAAATATTGACTTTTCGTGGCTTTATAAGGGGTGATAGACCCCCTCAGCCATCAAAATACTACTCCAATGACATTATTACAGGTGAGGAAACAAACATTTGACAATGATTTCGTTTGACGACAATAACTGAATATCTGGCTGGCGTAAATTATTTTCTCAACGAAGTCGTAAATATATTAGTTATAACTAAACTGACGTTTTTTTCAGATATTCATTTTCTATTGTATTCATTTAATGAGTAACTATTTAAAATTATTTCTTTGGCTGTCTTAGTTGAGAGAATTTGTAAAAATTAGATATCATTCAATTTATTATGTATAAATAAAAAATTAACAAAAACAGTCACTGTAAAATGGAATATACATAAAAAATAATTAATGGTTCTCATAAAGCTAGGTATGGTTAAAAATAGATAAGTTCTAAGGGCTGTAAAATATGAAACACTAGCATGGGTACCTATCCGGCTTTGCCCGGAATAAAAAATCTTGTTGCAAATCAAAACAGATGCATATTGTTTGAAATTCTTATATTATGGCACAAAATATGCTTACTTGCCCATTATTATTATTCTTTATGGTGTGAATGCAGATTCAGGAGAGTTGCGCACTCTCCCCATCATATAATATATATCATATACTTACAATGAGTAAACTGCGCTTCTGGCAGTTTACGCGCATGCGTGAAAGACTGGTAGTTATGAGCGAACAACGTTTGTGGCCGCTGCAGGAACAGATCCCGGGTCATAGAGATAAAGATTTTGAAGGAGCACAGGCCTATCTGAATAGTCTTGCTTTTATTTCGGCATATTCTACAGGCTTATCTGAATAGTCTTTTGCTTTTATTTCGGCGTATTCTACATGCACATCTGAATAGTCTTTTGCTATTTTTTCGGCGTATTCCACAGGCCTATCTGAATAGTCTTTTGCCTCTATTTCGGCGTATTCCACAGGCCTATCTGAATAGTCTTTCGCTTTTATTTCGGCGCATTCCACAGGCCTATTTGAATAGTCTTTTTCTTTTATTTAGTCGTATTCTAAATGCATATCTGAATAGTTTCTTGCTATTTTTTTCTGCATATTCTACATGCATATCTGAATAGTCTTTTCCTATTATTTCAGCGTAATCTACCTGCCTATCTTAACAGTCCTTTGCTTTTATTTCGGCGTATTCCACATGCCTATCTGAAAAGTCTTTTGCTATTTTTTCGGCGTATTTCGCAGGACTTTCTGAATAGTCTTTTGCTTGTATTTAGGCGTATTCTACAGGCGTATGTGAATAGTCTTTTGCTTTTATTTTGGCGTATTCCGCAGGCCTATTGGAATAGTCTTTTGCTTTTATTTAGGCTTATGTGAATAGTCTTTTGCTTTTATTTTGGCGTATTTCACAGGCCTATCGGAATAGTCTTTTGCTTTTTTTCGGCGTATTCTACCTGCCTATCTGAATAGTCTTTTGCTATTTGGGGGGCGTATTTCACAGGCCTATCGGAATAGTCTTTTGCTTTTATTTTGGAGTATTCCACAGGCCCATCTGAATAGTCTTTTGCCTTTATTTCTGCCTATTCTACATGTCTATCTGAATAGTCATTTACTATTTTTTCGTCGTATTCCACAGGCCTATCTGAATAGTCTTTTGCTTTTACTTAGGCGTATTCTACAGGCCTATGTGAATAGTCTTTTGCTTTTATTTCTCCATATTCTACCTGCCTATCCGAATAGTCTTTTGCATTTTTCCGACGCATTCGACCGGTCTATCTGAATAGTGTTTTGCTTTTATTTTGGCGCATTCAACAGGCCTATCTGAATAGTCTTTTGCTTTTATTTAGGCGTATTCTACATGCTATCTGAATAGTCTTTTGCTATTTTTCGGCGTATTCCACAGGCCTATATGAATAGTCTTTTGCTTTTATTTCTGCATATTCTACGTGCACATCTGAATAGTCCTTTGCTATTTTTTCGGCGTATTCCACAGGCCTATCTGAATAGTCTTTTGCTTTTATTTCTGCATATTCTACATGCACATCTGAATAGTCCTTTGCTATTTTTTCGGCGTATTCCACAGGCCTATCTGAATAGTCTTTTGCTTTTATTTCTGAATATTCTACATGCACATCTGAATAGTCCTTTGCTATTTTTTCGGCGTATTCCACAGGCCTATATGAATAGTCTTTTGCTTTTATTTCTGCATATTCTACGTGCACATCTGAATAGTCCTTTGCTATTTTTTCGGCGTATTCCACAGGCCTATCTGAATAGTCTTTTGCTTTTATTTCTGCATATTCTACATGCACATCTGAATAGTCCTTTGCTATTTTTTCGGCGTATTCCACAGGCCTATCTGAATAGTCTTTTGCTTTTATTTCTGAATATTCTACATGCACATCTGAATAGTCCTTTGCTATTTTTTCGGCGTATTCCACAGGCCTATATGAATAGTCTTTTGCTTTTATTTCTGAATATTAAACATGCACATCTGAATAGTCCTTTGCTATTTTTTCGGCGTATTCCACAGGCCTATCTGAATAGTCTTTTGCTTTTATTTCTGCATATTCTACATGTATATCTGAATAGTCTTTTGCTATTTTTTTCTGCATATTCTACATGCATATCTGAATAGTCTTTTGCTATTTTTTCGGCGTATTCTACATGCCTATCTGAATAATCTTTTTCTATTTTTTCGGCGTATTCTACAGGCCTATATGAATAGTCTTTTGCTATTTTTTCGACACGTAAAGCACTATTTTGGAGTTATTAACATTTAAGAATAGTATTTTCCAATATATAAACCTATCATTTTTCGCTCCTATGAAGTCATAAGCTTCATGTAAAAATGTTTCATTGCACCGATTCAAGAAATAAATATAAAATAATGATGCAAATTTAACTACGATTTAGATGGTTACGGGTATTAGGTTATTTTAGCATGTTTAGTTTCAAGTGACTTTAAAAAAATATTCTGAAGATAGATTTTTTTTGTCTTCTAATTCTCAAATTTAATTAGCATCTCCATATCCTTCTCGTTAAATATAATTCCTCCTTACTCTATTTAAATCCTATATAGTGTATATAGTATTTTCGTATTTTTTCAAAATAGAGATATTTATAATAAAGCGCCTTCGATTGAGTTGTTGTTAATTTGTAGAATTATCAAAAGATTATTAAGATTAAAACTTTTATTTGGAAGCCAATAATAATTGTCTCAGGATACAAATTAAATAAATAAATTTACGCCAATTCCTGCAGTTAGCTGGGCGCAAACTAAGTTTGTTAGAGGATAAATTGGTTGGGTGTGTTTCTAGTCCCAGCTGAGAAATGAGCAAATATTTATTTTGGCAACACATTTGTTTGATCGAAGTAAGGCGTTGAATACAAGGCGGAAATGGTCGGTGAGTTATATACGTAATGGTGGATGGATGTGCGGACAATGTAGATATGTATGTAACTTTGTGTAGGGATTTGTAATGATATTAGGAATCTGTATAATGCACTATGGGCTGATGCTAATGTGGTCTGGAAAGGAAAATACATGAGTTAATTTAGTATACTTACATTTTACACCCGAGTGCAGCTGCATCGCGATATGAGGTATAGTGTTATTTCTGCATACATTCCACAATCAACCGACTTCGATTTGCGGGATTTCCACTGCGTTGTGTCACGGTTGTCGAGACCCCTTCTACTGCTCCGGGATATGAACGGTAGACACCCCCTATAGGGAGACTACTCGATCAATCCCAGGGTTCAAGTCCTTGCCGACCTAATCAACAAGCTAGAGATAAGTGTCCTAAAGGTGGATGAGTTTGGACATCATTGCCCGAGAACCGCTTCATTTTCCTGTCTCGACCTATCTTTGTGCTCCCCGGATGCACAGCCTTATTTTGGGTGGGTAGGGTGGTAGACGACCTCCATGGTAGTGATCATTTTCCCATTCAAATATAATTTTCTGGCTCACTACCGGCTGAAAACCACCCTAGTGGTGCTTAGAACGGGCGCGGTGGTCCGCATTTCAGGAAAGGACTGTGTACATTGATGACTCCAAGTCCCGGGAGGAGGTCGGTTTCCCCGCCGTATCCCTTCTGTTTGAAGTCAACGGGGCTTTACCAGGCGCTGCGTCTGTTTTCACGGGCGAGCTGGTTGCAATACATCGCTCGGTGGGAGATAACGCGTCGTGCCCTCTTAATAAAAGGGGTTTATTAGAATATGCTGATGGTTTTTATTACATATTAGTAAATAACTACCCTTCTCCCGACTTGAGTGCTCTCAGGGCATTAGAATCTCCACACCTGATTCGTGGTAGACGTTTCACGGCGGTAACCACGAGCCGGGCGGATGTCGAGATTATCTTCTGCAGGGTTCCTAGACATGTGGGAATTGCGGGTAAATGAGGGCGCCAAAGAGTCCGCAAGGACGACGACCAGACCAGCGTTTATCTCTTCCACACACTGACTATATGACAGGAATTAGGGCAGCCCTCCGGAATGCTTGGCAAAGAAGATGTGAGCCGGCCGAGGGGAACCTAGTGTTGCGTGCCGTTGCGCCGTGGCTGCTCCCATGGACCCATCCCCCAATGTTGCGACAGCTTCATGACGCTTTTTGTCGCCTTCAAATTGGGCACACTCAAGGGAGGCATCGTCCTTTGATGGACCGCTCCCCCCTGCACCTTACTGCGACGACCACCTTGCCCCCCGGACTGTCCGACACATTCTTGCTGAATGTCCCGGTCTGGGTGATCTTCGCGCACGTTACCTGTCCCCGTATCGGGATGAGTGGGGTCGCTACCGCTTGTCCCTTATACTCGGGACGAGTTCGTGCACACTGACTTGTGGACTATCTGCCTTTTTGGAGGAGTTTGGCCTCCTCCATTTAATTTGACTCACATTGGTGTTGCTGGGTATGTTCCTCCGCCGGGAGCAGGTGGACCTCTCATCGACGCAACAGCGTGCTATTTTCCTTCTTCCCTCCGTTTTGCTTTTGTTTTGTTTGTTTTTTTATTTCTTTTTGGTGCCTTCTGAACGTTTATTTGTTTTCAATTCAGTCTAACATTAGGCTTTAAAATAATGACGAGGACTTATGCCCAAGAAGGCAATCGCGAGGTAGGTGATAAAAATTAAAGAAACAAAATAAATGTTCTCTTCTCCTCGAGTTTCTCTGTCGACCAGACTTATTTGAAGAGCTCCGACTGAACCTTCAATTCACTCTCCCTATCTAAGCTCAGGGAGAAGGAACTACGGCGAAACCGATTTGGAGTCTTAAACAGTCGGTTGCAAGATGTCATCGCAATATAACAACCAATGTTTAAATAGATCCTTCCCACAACTAAACCCTAACATCGACATTTTCCCGCCACTTTGATCAGTCATATATCGAACTGGAAACAACTTTTGCATCCGCAGTTAACTTTCCTCTCCTGCAGTGGCCATCTGGTAGTCTTACCCTCCTCTCGTCCCCATTGTATATTCTACACACATACATACAAGTGCGAACATCCCGTGTACGCTTCGACTGCGTGTTATCTGAAGTTATCGCCAATGACGAGCAAAGGACGAGTAATCGATACAATTAAAAACTATTTCTCTCTACGTGAATTAAGTCATTTCAAAACTACGTGTGGCTGGTAAGCTTTGATCAATATTGGCTCTCTTGAGCTCACTCAATTTACTCCCTGTAAAGAAGTGGACGTTATAGAGCTCATCCCATTTATCCCCCATAAAGAAGTGGACGTTATAGAGCTCATCCGATTTAACCGCTATAAAGAAGTGGACGTCATATTGCTTACCAGATATACCTCCGTAAAGAAGTGGAATAGAGCTCACCCGATTTACCCTTGTCAAACGTGAACGTTATAGAACTCAACCGATTTATCCCCTGTAAAGAAATAGAAGTCTTATAGCTTACATAGCTACCTGATTTACCCCCTGCAAAGAAATGGACGTTATAGAGCTCACCCGATTCACGCCCTGTGAAGAAGTGGACGTCATATAGCTTACCCGATTTACCCCCTGTGAAGAAGTGGCCTTTATAGAGCTCATCCGATTTGCCCCCTGTAAAGAAGTATACGTCACAGAGAACCGAGGAATTAAATGCCTACTAATGTCGCGCGCGTTTCTATGGTTACCCTTCTCCTGGTAACGTTGGTTCGTGCTTTGTTACTGATCGTGCGCCCATTACGATGGCTTTCACGATGCATAATGGCTGTGTTGAGGAGTGCCAAACCTTGTCCACGGAGGAGGTAAGTGGGGCAAAAAAGAAAGGGGCATTTTTTTTTTAATTATGTGGGATGGTTTGCTGCCCCTAAAGGGCTAGAGATACTTGCGAGGCCTATTGTACGGAGAAAATAAATATAATTGCCCTAGCCAAAAAAGACTTGTTAATCAGTGTAGAAGTAAAGGGGTTCATACAATTGAAACAAGAATATATAGGAATAATAAAAATAGCGAAAAAAGTGTATTATAAATATTGAGGAACAAAACAAACGTTCAGAACTCCGATATGAAAACATGTCTATGGCAGTATTCTCAGACTGTTCCTAACGATCCAACAGTAACTGATAAAGTATCTCTAAAATTCCTTTAGGATTATTAAATATACCTCAAATTCGGATGTACAGTTTTGATACAGTTAATCTAAGATAAGAATTTAGAAGATTTCCGTTTCGCAGAATTCGGCGCCATCTTGGATGATAAAAGCGCCACCTTTGGCTGAGAGATTTCCTTATGGAAGAAGAATTTAGCCCCGCTAATACATAGATTCCTTCCATTATTAATTACATTCCACAAGTTTAGTTTTTATCATTTTAAAGTCAAACCCAAAGAGGAATTTTCAGAACGTATGTAAAGAGAGATCTATACAGAAAGTGCCGTAGATAGACAAAGCCTAATTTTGTAGAAGTTACGTATATAGCCACATACCTTCCTGCGTTTATTGGGGGCTTTAGGGCACGCAATTATCGAGATGTCATCTGCAATATTGTTGGCTATATTACTCCTGACAGCCTCTTGCGTGGAATAATTTATCAAGAGGCCTTCGCGCATGAAATTGGCCGGGAAAACATTAACAGTAATGAAGGATTGTACAATTTAGATCCGCTAATCTTTATTATAGATAAAGAATACAAAAGAAAAGACAAAGTTTCATTAAATTGGACCTTTCAATTATTTTATCCTTTAAATTATAATTTAGGAAGCCAATTTTGTTAACAGTTTGAATTTTTAGTTTGAAGTGTTACAAATTTCTGCATATGGATATAGTCATGGCCAAAGGTTTTGCGACTATTATATTCATAAGATTATATTTTAAATTTAGGAATTCTTTAAAACAAAAAGAATTATAAATGGTGAAGTTCAGAAAAAAATAACTATGATTATCGAATGTTTGGGAATTTTTTTAACAAAAAAAATTACAAATGGGGCAGTTCAGAAAAAAAATAAATATGATTATATTAATTCTTTTGGAATTAAAAAAAATAGGATTACAAATGGGAAAAATTCAGAAAAAATAAATATGAGTATCGAATGATTTGGAAGTTTTTTAAACAAAAAAAAAATGATAAATACTGAAGTTCAGAAAAAAATATGATTATCGAATATAGGGATTTTTAAAAACAAAAGGAATTACAAATGGGAAGTTCAGAAAAAAAATTAATTAACAAATGTTTGAGAATTTTTTAAACAAAGAGAATTACAAATGGAGGAACTGTGACTGACTGGGATGACTAACATCCAGAAACACTCCCACATCTGGATAGGCCGTAACATCACCGGATCTGAACCTCATCGATAAATGGGACTGACTACCTCGAAAAAGGCTTCTAACGTTAAAAACGGGATCCAAGCAATCTCGCCGAATTGTACGATTCCTGGATGCAAGATTGGCTCAATCTTGATGTCTGCTACATCCAGAACCTTATCCAGTTTATGCCACGTTGAAACACATTTTTCATCCAGGCTATTAAGTACCTTCCAATCCCAAGTGACTAATCTTTTGTCCGGTGAGCTTATGGATGATAATAATAATGAGTATTTTGCTAATATGTTAAATATTTTGTAAATATGTTTGAATTACTTAATACTTTACTAAATTGTGCCTAATTAATAAAATGGTATGTTTTATAACCAATAATTCCTATGTTTCATCTTAAATTTATAGCTATTCTGTATTCAATATCGTTCTAAATAAGTACTATGACTAAAACTAAAGAACCTACTGAAGAACAAAGAGGGCAAATCGAACTTGGGTTATACTAAGTAGAAATTAGTTAAAATAAATAATAAATTCTTAAGATATGCTGTCCAAAACACTATAAAACTATTTCAAGAGACCATGAGTTTTGTATCAAGGACGAGAAATGTCTTACAACAATTAGAAAAGACATATTATGCTGGTTCCACTACAGAATCGCAGAAACCATCTAGTGAACTTGCTAGGATGTTCAATATCACCCAATATCACCCAAAATTGTTAGAAGGAGACTTAAGGATAAAGAATGTAGGGTTAGAAAGAAGCCATGGATATTAGAAGTCATCAGAAAAAAAACGTCTTCAGTGGACTAAAGATAAACAAGGTCTGCTGACCAAAAGTCGCGTGCTCTCATTTATTCTGATTTATGACCTTACGACCTTGTAAACTTTCAATAATTCCGGGACTAACATTGGAAAGACCTTGGTAATTATATCATTCGAAAGAGAATGTAAAAAAAAACATAAGGGTTTTAAATTTCGTTAGAATCGACCGAATAGTTATGATGTTATTGCCAAAACAAAGTCATTTCTGGGCTAACCTTGTGAGGACCTTGGCAATTATATCATTCGAAATATAATGCAAAACAACATAAAGGGTTCCAAATATCGTTAGAATCGGCCGAATAGTTATGATGTTATTACCAAAACAAAAAAAGCAAAACGGGGACCGACCGACATAGTGAGATATAGAGTCGCACGAGACTAAAAATATTGCACACATGAACGTATAAAGTTATATGGTCAGATGAAAGTTATTATCAGGCATGTAAGAAAGACTATTTTATTGGTGTTTTATGTTTAATTTATGTAGTTCTATTTAAATATATCTTGGAAGAAAACTATTTACAAATTTAACTATTTTTGTACAAATTTTGTAACTTTCAGCACTTCTGGGGCAACCTTTGTAAGACATTTCACCTTGCTTGTGTGGGACCAACTGTGAAGCATGAAGGTAGTTATATCATGACATGGTGCTGCCTTTTTTCATCGGGTGAGATGTTTTTATGCCAGGCAAGAATGAACTTCAGAACTTATGCCACGATGTTTTTTACAGGTTCGGGAGCCATCTATCCAGAAATGCATCCCACAACACCAAGAAATCAAGTTATATTCCCGCAGGACGATGGTCGATGCCAATTCTTGATTTGGTTGGATGTAAATCCATCCACATCAAGAACTAGTGTGGCGAAATAGGGATCACCCCTATGCAAAAGATACCACAGATCCCAATCTTAAATCCAATAGAACACTTGTGGGAAGTGGTTGGAAAAGCAAAAAGAACTACCACAACACAAATAAAACAACTGTATGAAAAATTACAAGCTTAGGAAGAAGAATAAAAACATTCGGCTCAGTTGCACCTTTAATTTTCCATATATATATATATATATATATATATATATATATATATATATATATATATATATATATATATATATATATATATATATATATATATATATATATATATATACATATATATATATATATGAGCAGAGGAAGAAGTAATTGCTTTGACCAAAGTCAGGAAGAGAAGGGTTTGGGGGAGTAAGGAAAAGGTTGACTGATCTGAGGGGGGTGGGAACTTGGAGTTGAGAGAAGGTTGAAGGAGGGGGGGGCATCTGATGGCAGCTTGTAATTACCCCCCCCCCCACTAAAAAAAATGGGTAAGACAACAACAGAAAGTCTTAGAAAGAAAATTTCGCTTTGCTGGAGTTCAAATCTAAACCCAAACGAACTTTTAATTGTCTACTACAGTGTGTACATGTGTAAGCGTGTGCTATATATATATATATATATATATATATATATATATATATATATATATATATATATATATATATATATATATAATTTCACCAGGAATGAGAGCACATAAAATGCGGAGAAATTCATTTTCATTTATTGGGGATAAACAACGTTTCGAGCTGTCCGCTCATCTTCGGGTTCTATGATATAAAGGAATACATAATTTACAATGAATTATAATATTAAAAAATTTGTCTAGAAATTAGAATATTAAGAGTGTTGACAAATATCTACAAAAAGAGACTTTTTCTATAATGCAAAACCTAACAAAATATATAATTTATAATGAGTTAAGATATTACAAATCCTAGAGGAATACAAGGGAGAACCATCAAAACACTCACCACCGTTGGTCTGACTCCAGAGAGACCAACGATATATATATATATATATATATATATATATATATATATATATATATATATATATATATATATATATATATATATATATATTTATCTGCAATGGTGGCGAGGGTTCTTAATATGCAAGAGAAAATATGGATGAACAAAGGCATGAAATTCCTGGCTGAGATGTAGTGTAGGGGAACCAATACTCTACCTTCTCCCATACAATTTTGTACTGCATCCCCCACCCCTAGAACCCGGAATCCCATACGATCAGCATCCACAATGATGGAAATCCCAGCAACTTTATTTTCCATTGACCCATCGCTAATCGGGAAAGAGCGAGGCAACTTCCCAATCCGATAACAATTACCACATCCAATTTACCACTCGATTTTCTCCCTACATACTGTTACCACGGTTTAGTCTCACATTTTACCACTTCATGACCCACATGGTTCTTTTAAGGGTGGCATATATTATTCCATATGTGAAGGGGGGGGTGTATTTACAGTTATATTTGTGTCATTTTCTCTTAGCGTTGCTTTGAACTAAGAGGATTTCACCTCAAGAATATGAGGCATTTTAGAGATGGGAAAATTCGGGTTTTCTCCATTCATTTTCCGTCTAAATAAGAAATTTGGGTTGGAAAAGTTAAATAAAGGAGAAGACAGGATATGAGGCTAGGTCGGAAGGTAGGTAGGAGATAAGAGTATTTAAAGGAGTAGGAAGGAAACTATGGGAAGGTAGGTAAGAGATGGGAAGTGTAGAGGGAAAAGTAATTATATTTAAAGATAAATTAGGTATGTAAGTACTTGGGGGGAGTCCCATGTGGTAGGATTAAAAAAAAACAGCCAAAGTAATGAAAGAAACTGCTCGCACCTTAAATCAGGGGTCACCAACGCGTGGCCCGCGGGCCACCTATCAAAATGAACATTGCGTGTGGCCCGCCAGATCATTTCCTGGGTCATCGGTGCGACCCTCCATCATTTTAAACCTCCGTTGAAACATCTTTCTTTTCAAACCAAGCGTGTTTTAAGATAGGTTAAGTTATAGTTAGGTTAATTGGTTAGTTCAGGTTAGGAGGTTAGGTTAAGTATATTATTATACGAGTTTAGTGTTCTTGTCTTAGTCTTCTTTACTCCAGGTGTCTTAATAAATTCTTTGAATTTTTTATCATCATCATTAACTCTATAATTTAAGAAGGGGATTTTTTGAGTATTTGAATAATAATTTCATCTTAGTTTGGTTATAACTTATATTTTTTTTAGGAAAGTTATTTCTAATAATTCTTTTATAATATCAAAAAACAAAATGGTGAAGTTCAGAAATAAATATATAGGTATCAAAACTTTGTGAATTTTTTAAACCTCTCCAAAAATGGTGAAGTTCAGAAAATTTATTTTTATATATCTTCTTCTATAACTATATTTTATCAACGTGATATTTTGAAAGAGGGTAAATTTAGTCTAGATTTCCTCTTTAAAATTATTATTTTTGGCGAAGTTCCGAAAATTTATAAAAATTTAACCATGGCTGCTTTTTTTTAGATTTTAAATTTTATCTTGGTAGCGAAGTGAAAGCTCACCCTCGTAGGGGGGAGTGTAGAAGCCATTGCCTGGTTCCGTATAATATGTTTTTCAGAGTTTGTTTAATGGTGCGGCCCGCGGGCCCTTTCGGAATTGTTGAGGTGGCCCGCGGGCACTATCGCACTTGTCGATACGGCCCGCGGGTCTCCTCGAGTTAGGGGTTGCCTCAAATTAGAATAAATATTGCGAAATTATCTATATGACTGTATATTTTTAGGATATTTTACGATAATGGTTCTTAATGGTAACTCTATATATTTTTACGAAGAGATGGAATGTTAGTTTTAAAGGTTGAATTTTACATAAATGTTGATGCCGTTCAGTAGACCTACCAGTTTGTCCTCGACCTTTGTGTTAGTAATGAATTAAGTTAAAACTAAGAACACCACTCCGACTACCATAAATCTTAAACTGTAATTGGTTAGGTAAATGATATAGGACACATTTCGATAACCTCCAACCCCTGAGATCAAATCCATAAACACAAAATTGAAATCTTTCTCCACGCTCGGGTTGCGATACGAGCAGCTTGGATCTGTGACCCTCTCGGCGTCTGTGGAAGGAAAGCAGGAAAAGAAGATCAGTATAGAAATAAAAACATGAAATAAATCATTTCTTCCGTGGAAGGAAACAATAGATATAGCCACACATGTCCAGTTCAGACGATAGAAATTTTCGTCATGGAAACCGATTTCTCCAGGAAATAAACACTGGGCCTTGGGTGTAGACTTTCCTAATTCTGACTTGTTGCCTTAACGAGCCTTCAATGGCCTATAGACAGATGGTCAGAGCCTAGAGGGTCAAATATCGTGAAAAGCTAAAAGGTGTTCCAATGGGAGCGGCGGGGCGAGGGCTTCCAGTGATTTCACCTATCCACGCTCAAGGTCAGCAGTATCCGAAGACTGTAATTATTAATAAAGTGAATATTGAGGAATGAAAAAAGGACTTGGAATTTTTTTAGGGGGGGGGGGATATGTATGGCTTTTGTCAGTAATTTTTACTTATTTTTAAGGCTTTTCTCAATGAGGATCTGCAGTTCAAGGACGGATGAGAGCTACGGATCTGGTATAGAGCGAAAATGGATCAGCTAAAGAATTCTCCCCTTGTCTCAGCTGGGCAAAATTGAACTGGTCATTCAGTTGCCAAGGGAAGAGTAGACTTGACCCCCCTCACAATGGCTTGTAGTCTGTATAACAATATTACGCATACTTTATAAGAATACTTTCATCGATATCAATTATTTACAACAAAATGAATATTTAACGGGTGACATTAAGTGAAATTTTAAGCTTGACGAAGCATTATAATTGATGTGTGGCTAAATATGATACATGTGGCAATGCCGAAAAAAGGTTTATTAAATTAGCAGAATTTCATTATAAGTTGTGAAATAGATTTTAAAAAGGAATAATTAACATTGATCGTATTCGTCAATGTGATGGAATTAACCTGCGCAATATTTCGTTAGTTTTCTTGATATGCGCATTTTCCAAATGCTCCGAGAAAAGACTCCTCTGTATGGCAATTCTAAAGGGGTTCAAGGATTTGAGCCTAAGGTTTAAATCTTTGGAGATTCAAAGAAAAGCTGTCCAGGAAGAATAACTGTCCCTGAACAATAGCTGTTTCGGAAGAATAGCTATTCTGGAAGAATAACTGTCCGGGAAGAATAGTTGCCCCTGAACAAGAGCTGTCTGAGAAGAATAGAGGTCCCGGAAAATTAGCTGTCCCGGAGGAATAACTGTCTGAGAGGAATAGCTGTCCCGGAAGGATATCTGCTCCAGAAGAATAACTGTCTGGGAAGAATAGTTGACCCTGAACAATAGCTATCTCAGAAGAATAGCTGTCCTGGAAGAATAACTATCCCGGAAGAATAACTGCCGGGGAAGAATTGTTGCCCCTGAACAATAGCTGCCTGAGAAGAATAGCTGTCCCAGAAGATTATCTGTCCCAGAAAAATAACTGTCCCGGAAGAATAACTGTCCCAGAAGAATAGCTGTCGCGGAAGAATAACTGTCTGGGAAGAATAGTTGTCCTTGAAAAATAGTTGTCCCGGAAGAATAACTAACCCAGAAGAATAACTGTCCCAGAAAAATAGCTGTCTCGGAAGAATAACTGTTCCGGAAGAATAGTTATCCCGGAAGAATAGCTGCCCCGTAAGAATAGCTGTACCGGAAGAATAACTGTCACAGAAGAATAGCTGTCCCGGAATAATAACTGTGCCGGAAGAATAACTATCCGGGAAGAATAGTTGTCCTTGAACAATAGCTGCCTGAGAAGAATAGCTGTCTTGGAAGAATAGCTGTCCCGGAAGAATAACTGTCCCAGAAGAATAGCTATCCCAGAAGAATAGCTGTCACGGAAGAATAGCTGTTCCGGAAGAATAGCCATCCTAGAAGAATAGCTGTACCGGAAGAATAACTGTCCTGGAATAATAGCTGTCCCAGAAGAATAACTGTCCCAGAAGAATAGCTCTCCCAGAAGAATAACTTCCCCAGAAGAATAGTTGTCCTTGAACAATAGCTGTCCCAGAAGAATAGCTGTCCCAGAAGAATAGCTGTCCCGGAAGAATAACTGTCCCAGAAGAATAGCTGTCCCAGAAGAATAACTGTCCTAGAAGAATAGTTGTCCTTGAACAATAGTTGTCCAAGAAGAATAGTTGTCCCGGAAGAATAGCTGTCCCGGAAGAATAGCTGTCCCTGAAGAATAACTCTCCCTGAACAATAGCTGTCCCTGAACAATAGCTGTCCCAAGAGAATAACTATCCCGGAAGAATAACTATCCAGGAAGAATAGCTGTCCCGGAAGAATAACTGTCCGGGACGAATAGTTATCCTTGAACAATAGCTGCCTGAGAAGAATAGCTGCGCTGGAAGAATAACTGTCCCAATTGACACAATGAACGCAATACTTCAATTGGTTCCAATTGGTCGATTTGAAATTAGCCGGTTGATAAATGGGGTTCACCTCGTGTCGCGTAACGCCTGTTTAGAAATTACTACAACGTTATATCAGTTTTCGTGTGGTATTATTAACATGGTATTATTGTAGTTGTTTGGAATAATTCGAATTTTACTCTCTATACACCACTTTCTTTATAGCTCTCGCCTTACTTTCTTTATAGCTCTCGTTGCTATTGAGCTTTTAATTCGACGAAAAAATAACGATTTAGCAACTGTATCAAATTGGACCTCTATTCTCCATCAGTCGTTTGGGAGAGCTATTCTTCAAATCGGTCATTTGAGAACGTTAGTCTTCAAACCGGTCGTTTGGGAGTGCTATTTTTCAAATCGGTCATTTGGGAGCGATATTCTTAAAATCGGTCATTTGAGAGAGTTAGTCATCAAACCAGTCGTTTGGGAGTGATATTCTTCAAATCGGTCGTTTGGGAGCGATATTCTTCGATCGGTCATTTGGTAGCTTTATTTTTCAAATCGGTCGTTTGGGAGCGGTATTCTTCAAATCGTCCTTTTGAGAACCTTTATTTCTCAAATCGGTAATTTGGGACCAATATTCTCCAAATCGGTCGTTTGGGGCGTTATTCTTTATATCGGTCATTTGAGATCTCTATTCTTAAAATCGGTCGTTTGGGAGCGCTATTCTTCAAATTGGTAATTTGGAGCTCTATTCTTCACTCGGTCGTTTGGGGGCGCTATTCTTCAAATCGATCATTTGGGAGTTCTATTCTTCAAATCGGTCGTTTGGGAGCTCTATTCTTCAAATCGGTCGTTTTAGAGCGCTATTCTTCAAATCGGTCATTTGGGATCTCTATTCTTCAATTCGGTTGTTTGGGATTGCTATTTTTCAAATCAGTCATTTGGGAACTCTATTCTTCAAATCCGTCATTTGGGAGCCATAATCTTCAAATCAGTCGATTGGGAGTGCTATTCTTCAAATCGGTCGTTTAGAAGCGCTATTCTTCAGATCGGTAAATCGGGAGCTCTATCCTCCAAATCTGTTGTTTGGGAGCGCTACTCTTCAAATCGGTAATTCGGGATCTCTATTCTTCAAATCGGTCGTTTGGGATCGCAATTCTTCAAATTCGTCTTTTGGGAGCGCAATTTTTTCGAATCGGTCATTTGGAGCTCTATTCTTTAAATCGGTCGTTTTGGATCACTATTCTTCAAATCGGTCATTTCGGATCTCTATTTTTAAAATCGGTCATTTTCGGAACGCTATTCTTCAAATCGGTCATTTTTTATCTATATTCTTCATTTCGGTCGTTCGGAAATACTATTTTTCAAATCGGTCGTTTGGGAGAAATAATCTTCAAATCGGTCCTTTAGGAGCGCTATTCTTCATATCGGTCATTTGGGGTGCTATAATCTTCAAATCAGTCGTTTGGGGGCGCTATTCCTTAAATCGGTCATTTGAGAGTTCTATTCTTCAAATCGGTCGTTTGGGAGCACTATTCTTCAAATCGATAATTCGGGATCTTTATTCCTCATATCGGTTGTTTGGGAGCGCTATTCTTCAAATCGGTCATTTTAACGCGCTATTCTTCAAATCGGTCGTTTGGGAGCTCTATTCTTCAAATCAGTCGTTTGGGAGCTCTATTCATCAAATCGGTCGTTTGAGATCACTATTCTTAAAATCAGTCATTTGGTAGCGCTATTTTTCAAATCGGTCATTTGGGATCTCTATTCTTCAATTCGGTTGTTTGGGATTGCTATTTTTCAAATCGGACATTTGGGATCTCTATTCTTCGATTCGGTTGTTTGGGATTGCTATTTTTCAAATCGGTCATTTGTTAACTCTATTCTTCAAATTCGTCATTTGTGAGTATAATCTTCAAATCAGTCGATTGGGAGCGCTATTCTCCAAATCGGTCGTTTGGAAGCGCTATTCTTCAGATCGGTAAATCGGGAGTTCTATCCTCCAAATCTGTTGTTTGGGAGCGCTACTCTTCAAATCGGTAATTTTGGATCTCTATTCTTCACTCGGTCGTTTGGGATCGCAATTCTTCAAATTGATATTTTGGGTGCGCTATTTTTCAAATCGGTCGTTTGGAGCTCTATTCTTCAAATCGGTCGTTTTAGAGCGCTATTCTTCAATCGGTCATTTGGGATCTCTATTCTTCAATTCGGTTGTTTGGGATTGCTATTTTTCAAATCAGTCATTTGGGAACTCTATTCTTCAAATCCGTCATTTGGGAGCCATAATCTTCAAATCAGTCGATTGGGAGTGCTATTCTTCAAATCGGTCGTTTAGAAGCGCTATTCTTCAGATCGGTAAATCGGGAGCTCTATCCTCCAAATCTGTTGTTTGGGAGCGCTACTCTTCAAATCGGTAATTCGGGATCTCTATTCTTCAAATCGGTCGTTTGGGATCGCAATTCTTCAAATTCGTCTTTTAGGAGCGCTATTTTTTCAAATCGGTCATTTGGAGCTCTATTCTTCAAATCGGTCGTTTTGGATCACAATTCTTCAAATCGGTCATTTCGGATCTCTATTTTTTTTAAATCGGTCATTTTCGGAACGCTATTCTTCAAATCGGTCATTTTTTATCTATATTCTTCATTTCGGTCGTTCGGAAATACTATTTTTCAAATCGGTCATTTGGGATTTCTATTCTTCAAATCGGTCGTTTGGGAGAAATAATCTTCAAATCGGTCCTTTAGGAGCGCTATTCTTCATATCGGTCATTTGGGAGCTATAATCTTCAAATCAGTCGTTTGGGGGCGCTATTCCTTAAATCGGTCATTTGAGAGTTCTATTCTTCAAATCGGTCGTTTGGGAGCACTATTCTTCAAATCGATAATTCGGGATCTTTATTTCTCATATCGGTTGTTTGAGGGCGCTATTTATCAAATCGGTCATTTTGGCGCGCTATTCTTCAAATCGGTCGTTTGAGATCACTATTCTTAAAATCAGTCATTTGGCAGCGCTATTTTCTAAATCGGTTATTTGGGATCTCTATTTTTCAATTTGGTTGTTTTGGATTGCTATTTTTTTTCAATCGGTTATTTGGGATCTCTATTCTTCAATTCGGTTGTTTGGGATTGCTATTTTTTCAAATCGGTCATTTGGGAACTCTATTCTTCAAATCCGTCATTTGGGAGCTATAATCTTCAAATCAGTCGATTGTGAGTGCTATTCTTCAAATCGGTCGTTTGGAAGCTCTATTCTTCAGATCGGTAAATCGGGAGCTCTCTTTTCCAAATCGGTTGTTTGGGAGCGCTACTCTTCAAATCGGTAATTTGGGATCTCTATTCTTCAAATCGGTCGTTTGGGATCGCAATTCCTTAAATTCGTCTTTTGGGAGCGCTATTTTTTTTAAATCGGTCGTTTGGAGCTCTATTCTTTAAATCTGTCGTTTTGGATCACTATTCTTAAAATCGGTCATTTCGGATCTCTATTTTTAAAATCGGCTATTACGGAACGCTATTCTTTAAATCGGTCATTTTTTATCTATATTCTTCAATTCGGTCGTTTGGAAATACTATTTTTCAAATCGGTCATTTGGGATTTATATACTTCAAATCGGTCGTTTGGGAGGAATAATCTTAAAATCGGTATTTTAGCAGCACTATTCTTCATATCGGTATTTGAGAGTTATAATCTTCAAATCTTTCGTTTGGGGGCGCTATTCCTTAAATCGGTCATTTGAGAGTTCTATTCTTCAAATCGGTTGTTTGGGAGTGCTATTCTTCAAATCGATAATTCGGGATCTTTATTCCTCATATCGGTTGTTTGAGAGCGCTATTTTTCAAATCGGTCATTTTGGCGCGCTATTCTTCAAATCGGTCGTTTGGGAGTTCTATTCTTCAAATCAGTCGTTTGGGAGCTCTATTTATCAAATCGGTCGTTTGAGATCACTATTCTTAAAATCAGTCATTTGGTAGCGCTATTTTTCAAATCGGTTATTTGGGATCTCTATTCTTCAATTCGGTTATTTGGGATTGCTATTTTTTCAAATCGGTCATTTGGGAACTCTATTCTTCAAATCCGTCATTTGGGAGCCATAATCTTCAAATCAGTCGATTGGGTTGCTATTCTTCATATCGGTCGTTTAGAAGCGCTATTCTTCAGATCGGTAAATCGGGAGCTCTATTCTCCAAATCGGTTGTTTGAGAGCGCTACTCTTCAAATCGGTAATTCGGGATCTCTATTCTTCAAATCGGTCGTTTGGGATCGCAATTCTTCAAATTCGTCTTTTGGGAGCGCAATTTTTTCAAATCGGTCATTTGGAGCTCTATTCTTTAAATCGGTCGTTTTGGATCACTATTCTTCAAATCGGTCATTTCGGATCTCTATTTTTAAAATCGGTCATTTTCGGAACGCTATTCTTCAAATCGGTCATTTTTTATCTATATTCTTCATTTCGGTCGTTCGGAAATACTATTTTTCAAATCGGTCATTTGGAATTTCTATTCTTCAAATCGGTCGTTTGGGAGAAATAATCTTCAAATCGGTCCTTTAGGAGCGCTATTCTTCATATCGGTCATTTGGGGTGCTATAATCTTCAAATCAGTCGTTTGGGGGCGCTATTCCTTAAATCGGTCATTTGAGAGTTCTATTCTTCAAATCGGTCGTTTGGGAGCACTATTCTTCAAATCGATAATTCGGGATCTTTATTCCTCATATCGGTTGTTTGGGAGCGCTATTCTTCAAATCGGTCATTTTAACGCGCTATTCTTCAAATCGGTCGTTTGGGAGCTCTATTCTTCAAATCAGTCGTTTGGGAGCTCTATTCATCAAATCGGTCGTTTGAGATCACTATTCTTAAAATCAGTCATTTGGTAGCGCTATTTTTCAAATCGGTCATTTGGGATCTCTATTCTTCAATTCGGTTGTTTGGGATTGCTATTTTTCAAATCGGACATTTGGGATCTCTATTCTTCGATTCGGTTGTTTGGGATTGCTATTTTTCAAATCGGTCATTTGTTAACTCTATTCTTCAAATTCGTCATTTGTGAGTATAATCTTCAAATCAGTCGATTGGGAGCGCTATTCTCCAAATCGGTCGTTTGGAAGCGCTATTCTTCAGATCGGTAAATCGGGAGTTCTATCCTCCAAATCTGTTGTTTGGGAGCGCTACTCTTCAAATCGGTAATTTTGGATCTCTATTCTTCACTCGGTCGTTTGGGATCGCAATTCTTCAAATTGATATTTTGGGTGCGCTATTTTTCAAATCGGTCGTTTGGAGCTCTATTCTTCAAATCGGTCGTTTGGGATTTCTATTCTTCAAATCATCGTTTGGGATGAATAATCTTCAAATCGGTCGTTTGAGGGTGCTATTCCTTAAATCGGTCATTTGAAAGTTCCATTCTTTAAATCAGTCGTTTAGGAGCGCTATTCTTCAAATCAGTAATTCGGGATTTTTATTCCTCATATCGGTCGTTTGGGAACGCTATTCTTCAAATCGGTTATTTGGGAAGGCTATTCTTCAAATCTGTCATATGTGAGCTCTATTCTTCAAATCGGGTTTTTGGGAGCGATATTCTTCAAATCGGGTTTTGGGGGGCGCTATTCTTCAAATCGGGTTTTGGGGAGCGCTATTCTTCAAATCGGGTTTTTGGGAGCGCTATTCTTGAAAAGCGTCAAATCTTCCTAGACGGATTTAGGGAACCAAAATCCAGGAAATCTCCCCCTACTTCCTATTCTCCATTTAAGAGATTCCAAAATGGGAAAGAAACTTAAAATTTAGCATCGAAAATTAGTCCTCAACCAATGGATATCTCGAGGAACTTAGTTATTGCGCACCTACAGTTAACTACGACTAAGTTGCCTTCTCTGCAGTTGCCTCTAAGCTGTGGAATGGACAGCCACCTGTCATACGCCCCTTTTCCTCACCCAGTGTTGTCAAGCGGGCTCTGAAATCGAACCTATTGCGCTAGGCCTCTTCCTAGTCAAGGGACGGCGGCCCTGCGAAGGGTTTAAGGTCTTGAAGGGCACCAAATAAAACCTCTATTATTATTATTTACACGACAAAACCCTTTAGACGATATTGCACAAACAGAGGTATCTACCCCAAACATCTACGGTGTGGGGGGGGGGGGAGACTAACAACACAGGTTTTACCAACGCTCGGGGCTCTCTGTGGGCATCTAAGATTTTACTTGTGATTCGAACCCCGGGAGGATGCACAATGATTCCCCGAATCATATGGGTCACCATCCGTCGACTAACCACTCCAAATGTGAGTTAATTTCGCTCATGGCAGGAAGCAGATTGCCAGGGCTGCTGCAAAAATGCCCTTAGCAAGTTTACCCAACTTTCCAAATTTCGTCTCTTTCTGAATTTAAATCTGCTGCAGCACCATTTTCATCCCTCCCAACTCCACTTATTTGACTGTCTTTCTATTTCCGCCTTTATTCCTTTTTGGTTTTATCTCATTCTCCTCTTAGCTAAGAACCCTTTTTCTTTTCAAATGACAATAAAAATAATTCTTGCCCGAACCGAATAGCGCCGAGCCTCCTCTCGGACTGCCTTTTTTGCCTTCAGCAAAGCGAACCCTTCATCAAAAACATGACCGAAACATTATGAACCCGACCGATTTCTTGCGATAAAAAGTCGCCAGATGGGCGCCTTTCGAACGAAAAATAAAGCGATAAAAAACTTGAACATCATCGACAACAACACGGGACCCGCCTCGATCCTCTGATGTCAGTTGAATTCTCAAACCTCGGGCTGTTAAGCCTTACCCGGCCTCGGCTGCATCCAGTCCGTTGACTCAGTTCCTCGAAATCTCGTGTATGAGCGTTTTACGGTTTACCACTCTTTCTCACCCCCCTCCCTCCTTCCTTACCAAAAGGTTGATAATAGGGGTAAGGAATGAAAATTAGTTTATATTTAACGGAAGTGCGATGAGGAGAAGAAGTGTACGCGTCATAGACAAGTGAATTTGATCTATGTTGAAGTTGGAATTACGAGTACGTTACAAATTTCCTCCATAATTAAACGGGTGTTTGGCGGTGCTTCCTGTAGATTGTGTTCGACTTTAACGCTCCGTTTTATATCGTTAAAAGTGATTTTAGCTTTTGTTGTCCAAGGGATGAAACCAAATAAGAAACGAATGGTTTAAACATAGAAGGTTTCTAAGTTTATGAACGTTAAATAGAACTGTGACGTAATATATATAATACTTAACCTTCTCTCTAAATATAGTGTGAAAACCGTTATCTCTTTATATATATATATATATATATATATATATATATATATATATATATATATATATATATATATATATATATACATCTTCATCTATCTCTCATCTCTGTATATATCTAGTTCCTATCTCTAGTTATTTCTCCTCTCTCTATCTAACTCATCTCTCGTTAATATCGATTTCTCCCGAAGTAAGGTTTATTTGAATGTTTGAAATAAAAGAATCAAAGATTTAAAGAGAGATTTGAACTTGCTTTATTTTTTGATAAATAAAAGGAACTTGCTTTAGATGGCAAGTTCCCTCGTTTAAAAAAAAGAGATCTTCTTCATGTCGCACTCTCTCTTTGAAATCTTTAAATTAGGGGATTAAAGGACTTTGTTAATGATATTTGATAGAGGTAATGGATTTAAAAAGAGTCTACGTTTGCAGACTGAAATAAACTTGAAAGTCCGTTACAAGAGTATACATTTATAGTTACTGGCAAGGTTAAAACAAATATTTTCCTATAAATAAATACCCCACGATGAACCATTAAATAAAACAGTTGCATGATTCGCTCAATGCGGGCTTGAATTGACTGACCCTTAACACATACACAATAATAAAAATACTGAATAGATTGAAAAGTCAAATAGAAAGATGAGACGTGAAACTTAGAGGTAGATGAAGGGAATTTTGAAGGCCTCACTGTAGTCGTCCTCTGCCCGCGTAGAAGGATTTCGGTGTACTCCAAAAGCGAGAGTAGGAGTGTTGACCGTGTAAAATTCATTTACCCTCTGCCTTTGAAAATGTGTAAGGTCTGAAAAAGCACCCCCTCTTACACACACACATCCGAGTGGAAAAGGGGAACCCCAAACTCACCCACGTCCAATTCCAACCTAAAGGGGTAGGGGAGTTGTAAACTCATCCCACCATCGTCATAAAAGCCCAAGATTGAGTGAAGCACTACTATGTCTTAAAATGTGTGCCCACTTACGCTAAAGGTCTAAGATCGCACGAGAAATGAGGGAAGGCAGAGGGCCACGAATACCACCTTCACGGGCCTAATGCCAAGAGGAGCGTGAGAAACTACCGTCGCGGGTCAGGCCTTCAACGGCGCAACACAGATGTTCCAAAAGTGCAGTTAAAGGTGGTCGTTAAACAACCTTTTAAATCAATGTCATGAAAGTGGACAGCCGGCGAGGAAGAGAAATTAGATCTGCCCACTACAAAGCAATCTGATAGATAGACAAAGCTGGAAGACAGCTGAATGAAGAGTAGATTGATGAAAAAATGGGTAGGCAGACGAAAGAGGGAAAGGGGAAAATTCACAGGTAGAAAATATAATTCCTGAATTTTTTTCCCAAAGCCAAGGGTTATCACAAGTAGAAATTGTTAAGAAATAAAATATTCAAGACTTGTATCAATGAAGAGAAGTGGCAGAAAACATCTCAAAACACAGAGAAGACAGACCTATCATTCGGGCCTCACTACAGAATCTCAGAAAAACATCTGAACTTGATGGGGAGTTCAATGAAGCTTTAAGTTAAAATAGCAACCAGAACAGTTAGAATGAAACTTAAAGATCAAGGGTTAAAATGATTATATTGTATGTATGTGTGTGTGAGTGTGTGTGTGTGTAATTGTGCACTTGGAGCAAAGGAAAACTTGAATGTGATCAAACTTAATAATGTACACAGTCTATTTTAAATATGGGTGCGTTCAAACTTCGTATATACAGGATGGTAAATTTAGACGATGGTGAGGAAGGAATTGCAGCGTTGTTTTTGTGAGTCTACAACGACGGCCTCCATTGTGCCAATCAAGGGCTCGTTCAGCACGGACAGGCGTGACGTGACCATCATCCAAACAACGAAGGACACGTGAGGGAAAGGCGGGAGCAGAACCGAAGCAGGGGTGGGGGTTGGTAAGGGCATGGTGGTTTTGTTGGCGCGGAGGGGGAAGGGGGTACTCTCGACTGCAGGTTTTTTTTAAATGCATTAGGCGACCCGATAATGCCGATATGTCAATCACTGCAGCGCGAATGCATCGCTGCCCCCATGGAAGCGGGGTTTATGGCCCCCAAATGGTGTGGGTAGATATGGGATATGGGTCATTGCTTGGTTGGGGGAGTAAACAATCATTTAAGTGGATATAACTCACACGCGATGTGTGTAGGTTTGTTAGGCGACTGCGCGTATCATCGGACGTGTGTATAAGTGCTCTCGGGTGTACATGTCGTACGCACATCTGCCATAGGATATCAAGAGCTACCCAAAGACCTGTATCCTCCTCCGTGCCCCACTCCCCTCACACACCCCTGCATCCGCGTAGCAAAGTGCCCGCATCGTCACAAATGCCCACTAAGAGGCAATTTTCACTCTCGGCACCCATTTAATCACAGTTGTTGCAGGACTTTTTGTAAGATTTTTGCGGGGCGTTTTTCAGCACTTTTGCAGGCATATTTACAAGACTTTTACTTAGACTTTTTCAGGACTTTTGCTGACTTTTAGCCAATTAAAAAGACATTTGTAGATGGCTAGAAGCCCACGATGGTCGCGTGGAACTATGCCGGGCTATTTCTAAAGGATAAAGAAAATGGGATTCCAAGTGCTTTCCTCCAAAATTATAAAGTTGTTTCTGTGAGTGAGGTTGAGAGAGAATTTCACCAGACTCGCTTGAAAGTAAGGGTGTAGATTACCTGCAGGAAAAAGAAAAAAAATGAGAAATTTCGCTTTTATTATTTAAGACTTTATTGAGGAATTCTGTGTGTCTGCATTTTACTTAAATAGAGGAAAAAGGAGACAAAGAAGAAGAAAGAAAGGGGCAGAGAGTAAAAGAGAAAGGGAGTTAGAGTGTAAGAGAGAGATTCTCAGAGGGAGAAGCTGAGAATAAGTGAGGGTGTAATAGAAAGAGAGAGAGAAAGAGAATGAAAAATTCAGATAGTATACGAGTGAGAGAGATAATAAAAATGAGAGACAGAGTGAGAAAGAGAGTACAGAAAAACAGAATAATTTTTCTTCGGAAATGTTATTTCCTAATTCGTAAAAATTCCGTCCAGGGGAGGGATTCGAACCGGGCACACTGAGGCAGCGAGCAACCACTTTGATGTCAATTAAACCGTCTCTTAGACAACTCGGCTACGCTGCCTTAGTGGGCATGGTTCGAATCCCACCCTTGCCTGTACGGAATTTTTGCAAATTAGGAAATAACATTCCCGAAGGAAAATGATTCTGTTTCTTGCGGTTTGCTGGAATCATATATATATATATATATATATATATATATATATATATATATATATATATATATATATATATATATATATATATATATATATATATATATATATATATATTAATTGAGAAAGAAGGGGGAGAGAAAAGGATTGAAGGACTGAGTGAGAGAGTGTGTGAGAGTGAGAGATTCTGACTATGAGAGAGAGTGAGATAGCGGACATGTGTGTCAGACTGTTCGCTGGTAGTGTTTTCTAAGCTGAACGCCACAATAATACGATGTGTAGGCACGTTTGTGTAAGAATAGGTGTAAAAGAGAGGGGGGTTTTCTATTATTAAAAAATAGCAAAAACCGACGCGGATATTTCTGCATAGGAGGTGTTTTTGAAAGGAAATTCTTAAGGAAAGGGGTAAAGTTAGGAGAAGTGCTAATTCTTACGCCTTTGATTGAAAAGCCGAACCTTAACTTACTGGTTGACTTGCATTGTTTTAACGTTTGAATCATAAATACTTACAAACAGTATTCTTGTAAAAAAAAAAGTTTGAAATATAAACAGAACTTCACTTAGTTCACCCAATGAAGGCAAGTTAGGGGGGAGGCGGAGAAAGGGGGAATAGAAAAATGGGGCTCGGTGAGTTTGAAATATGTGCCCCACTTAAACAATTAACGTTCACGGCACGTCTGAGTGTGTTTTGGCAGTTATTTTGGGGTTGGCCGAGACCGAGTTTGAATGTAGGAAGCGTCCCCCAAAGCTCCCCGAAATGGGGTCCTCCGGGTGCACCAGAATGTTGATCCTCACACCGAGCTGTGATAAAGGTGCATCATCTGGATAGATTAAGACATCAAAGACGGAAGGAGACGCGGTTGTACAATTCACTTTAGGATTAACGACCGAGTCACGTGGCTTGTGAACAGGTCATGTGGCCTCAGAAAAGGAGAAAAGCTAGGATTAAAGGGGCAACTTTAAAAAAATTGAAAAGAGGAAATTTGGGGGAGGGGGGCTAGGGAATGAAAGGGTGTAAAACTCTTGTGAACCTCCCCCCCTTACCCCTTATTTTGATTATTTTCCTCGCGGGAGGTAGACAGACAGAGGCAGACAGATAGATGTTGATTTCTAGAGCTATCTTTTCTGCACTTTGATTTTTTTTATCCATTACCTCTATTATGTTTCTCCTGAATGAACTATGGCGCGATTAAAGCTAATACGATTCAAGTCACGGAGCGATATTATAATTTGAATGTTTAGTCAAATAAGACCGGTTTTTTTGGACCTCGAGGCGTTTACTCTCCCCGACTCTTCAAACGCTCCCTTCGTCCCCGACATCGCGCGACCGACCGTGGAGCGCATGCGCGATGATGCATCTTATGGGTCTGCAATTAGAGGAAAAGCTGTACCCGGAAACAGCCCGAATGTTCAATTTTTGTAATTACCTCTCGTTCTCAATGGACCAAACCTGGGATCACGGGGACTTCGAGGATTACAATCAAGACAACGAGGAAGAGACAGACGAAGATAATCGTGATGAGAGGGAAGAGAGTCAAGGACAATATAGTTTTAGAGATTATGAAGACGTTTACTTCGACGCTTTGGAAGATAACTTTATGTCAAATGGTGGTAATTCTTCGTCTATGGACTCCTCCTACAGCAATACGTGGGTACACTTGGCAAAAGCGAATACGAGAAGTTCATGTAAGAGTGAAAAACTACGATTGCACTCTCCTAAAATCATTCGAGGGGATAAAAGTGACCGAAAGAGGAGTTTTCTTAATCAGACGAGTGCTGGAAGAGAGACGACGAAATTGCTCAACCAACAGTGGGAATGGCAAGCATCCGAATCTCCATCTTCACACCAAGAAGTTTATGAAAAGACAACATGTCCTCCGACAAAACACATCAATTTGGACTCTGATCAAACAAAGCAAGTCAACTTAACACCCACCACTGATTGTGTACAAGGAGAATCAGGTAGTCAGGGTTTAGTCACATGTTTGCGTCCAAACGCTGCCAAATTGAAAGAACAAAGGCGCATGATGCTGTCTTGGAATGCCACAGATTCTTTTCAATATAAAGAACAATCTTGCCCTTCATTACCTCCATCTTCCTTGCCCACATTCATCCCATCAAAGCCAAGCCCACCCCCTTCTGCTTGCCAGACACCAGAGTCCTTCTACTCCTGCTGGTCGAACGATTGTTGGGTGGACGGAGACACCGTTCCTCCCGAGCACAACTATTGTTCCAAGGCTCTCTGTGGGTGTCGAGATCTCCAACGGAATAGTAGATGCCATGAAAAGGGGGTTCCGCGTAGGGATCGATCCGCCTCCGTATTATCCCTCATCACAACAGCAGAGAAGAAAGAAGACGCAAATATGCCAGAGTTAAGCAAAAGGATGCCCTACACAAAGGTCATCCCTCGCAATTCTAAGTCTGAACATAACGTAAGGAAGAGACGAAGACTCGTAAAATCATGTATATATTCAGAGACTTCGAAGGAGGAGTCTTCCATTACTTATTTACCCTCTCACCCATTCCTCTCGGATGACAAAACTAGACCTAGCGACAGGATCTCCCATCAATCCTTAGCATCGGACAAACTGGACTCTACAACAAGAAACCTAAGCCTCAATTTAACAGCTTCTTCAGACCTCGCAGTTAAGCTACGTCGAGCAACGTCCAGCTTCAAACGAGAACTTAGGAAGACCCTGCGTTCCTGGTCTGCTATCCTCTCCCCGGCTTCTTCAGCCTCTCGACTCTCGCAAGAGTCTCTCAGCAGAAAGAAGCTGTCGATGGATTTCTCTTCCAGAGAGATAATCCTTTCGGAGGACAGACTTAGCGTCTTATCGGTGACCTCGTCAAAGCACTCAACATCCAAGTCGCAAAAGTAAGTTTCGCACAGTGAGGATAGAACTGAGTGACTTGAACGATGCTTTGTCCTTTAGATGGACATTGAAAAATTTACCAATTCAAAATAGTAGATTAAGGTAATATTCACAGTTGTGACTATATTATTATGATAGAAGGAGCGATGGTTAAAAACAAAAAAAAATACAATAAATAAAATTATAAAGTTAAAAGGAACAAAGAAATAAAATGCAAGAAGATAAGGGCACGAAATTTCAAGCCTAATCCGACATATAAATTACCTCACACAGCCAATAACACCAGACTCTTCAGCCCCCACACCCCACTTCCTTTTCACATTTAATACATCACTCTTCCGTCTCGGAGGCTGTTGAGGGGGTTTCCATTTTTCTACGCTAGTGAGGGGGAAGGGGTAACACTCCGACATGTTTCTCTTCTCGCTGGTCGGTGGAATAGAACGGTTCTCTTGTCATTCTGATCTATATATGAATTTCAATATCCAGTCGGCGAATCTCGTACACGAAATTTAAGGAATGTACGAAATTTTGCTTATCTCATTGGGCGTTTTTTTCGGGTCCTTTTAACTTTGGACTTTCTTTTATTGGATTTTTTATGCTTTTAAACCATTTGTTTTACAATACTTGAGGTAGATTTGTAGATCTTTTCTTAATCGATTATCTTTGCTTAGTTTTTTAAATTTTAGTTTTAAAAGGCAAATAGATAACACTTGAAACTGGGGTGCTACTGTAGCATGGTTCTTACCAATAGCCTTGATTCCTACCATAATCATCATTAACTCTATAATTTAACAAGGGGATTTTTTTTAGTATTTTAATAATAATTTCATCTTAGTTTGGTCATGAGATGTTTTTTATCAAAGTTATTTCTAATAATTCTTTTATAATATCAAAAAACAAAATGTTGAAGTTCAGAAATAAATATAAGCATCGAAGTTTTGTCAATTTTTAAAAACCCAAAGAATTACAAATGGTGAATCTCAGAAAATTTATTTTTATATTTCTTCTATAACTATATTTTAGCAACGTGATATTTTGAAAGGGGAGAAATTTAGTTTAGAGTTTCTTTTTAAATTTATTATAATTGGCGAAGTTCAGAAAATTTATAAAAATTTAACCATGGCTGCTTTTTTTTAGATTTTAAATTTTAATCTTAGTAGCGAAGCGCAAGGGGGCAGTGGCGAAGCCATTGCCTGGTTATTTAATTAAAAAGAAAATAATTTTATTTATTTTAAGAGTAATTAAAAATGAAATTTTAAGATTTTAAAAGTAAATAAATTTTGAATGGTGAAGCTACTGTTTAGTAAGATTATAAAACATAAGGTTCGATTAAAAGAAAATCATCATTATTATTATCAGTAGTAGTCGTCGTCGGCTCCAGCTCGTGTAGGAGCATCGGTTTTGTCGTCAGTTATCCGGTCGCCTCGGTTGATGTTTGCACCGGATATGACAAAAAAGGCCAGAAAGAAAACAGAGACGATTCCTATTCGCTGAGGAATTTGTTTTGAGCGATCGTGGCTGCGCGACGGGCACGCGCGCGTACTTGGCCAGTAACGCGTCCACTGCGGCTCAAAATATTGAGACATGCGGTTTCGGCGAGGCGAGTAGCATCGGGCTTCCGAGTTCTTGGTTTATCAAGGCCCGCCTAAATCGCGCCTGCCTTCTGGGCGCTACCCTCCTCCGCCAGAGCTAGACAGGGGAATCTTATATGGCCCATGTCTGCTTCGTCCGCGGTCGGGGTCTTGTTGTTAGTTGTGTTTAGTCTGGAACCTCATCCATGACCGAACCGCCTTGAATGACCTGCCAGGAGTTTGAAACTCCCGACGGCATCGTTCTTGGAATCATTGGAACACTCAAGCTCTTGCACCCCTTGAGGCTTAGGTAAAGGTTCAATGGATCAGTGATTCACATGATCCATATCTTCGATCTCAGGAACTTTGAGAAGGTTGAGCGTGTCTTTCTGGTCGTAGTAGCAAGAGGCGTTCCACATTACTATAAACTGTATGCCGAGGTTTAGTGAGTGGGTAATCCCAGTCCCACTTCCTGAACATATATTTTATTACTGCACCAAGGTGAAGCGGAGGTGAAGTGTATCCAATACACCTACCGTAGCCACTTCCGGTGAATAAGAATAACCCCGCTGCTTCCCTTTTAATCAAAATTAAGATACTGATCCCCTGACTGTGTCCTCACTCAGTAAAAGCCAGTCATGGGTGGACTTGTGTAATATTGAGATTTAAGCCGAGTGGATTGCTTATTAATTCCCAAGGGATCGTCCAAAATAGTTAAACACACAGATACAAAAATAATCTTTAATATACATGAATTAGAAATATGAAACAGTGTATATAGGTATAAAAAGGATGAATCTTTGCATTGAATATGTAAGTCTACAACATGTCGTGGGGATTATACTTGAAAATTACTCACTAGGATGCTTGCGTCTTAATGGCACCTGACAGAATGAATGGAATAATATTATTGAATTAAGCACTGAATTAATCACTTCTAATACTTGAGGTTATTGGCTCAGGATGGGAATTCTAGTTAACGAATAAACTGGTGAAGTTAGGGGAGGGGATAATTCACTTTAATGATACCTTTGAGTTCGTAAGTATTTTTGAGAATGACTCAAGATCTTCTTCTGGTGACGATAATCGCACTTAGTCCGGCCGTCCGAGGTTACCGAATGAGAAGGTAATCCTAGACCGGTAATATGCTGATCCTATGCCGGGTCACAAAGGCAAGCCAAACTGTGGCTCAAATCGGAATTCTTCTTCCTCGAAGTAACTGTCCGATTATTCGGCTCCTGGGGTAGGTAGACAAAACCGATCACCTAGCTACGTCTAGAGTAATCCGCAGAGGGAGGTGCTGCGTAACCTCTGATTCTAAGGAGGAGGGGGGGCTGCGAGAAGTTTGGCACCTAGGGGTACCGTGACGGCAACACACAAATTCCCCGAAGTTTCTTTCTTACAACGGGCGAACTGCTTCACACACTCGACGTAGGTCCAAGATCTTCTGCCTGACTCCAGGAAGAAGTTTCTCTTTTATTTCCCTCACAAGCAGAAATCGAGAGAGAGCACCAAATACTCCTAAAAATCCGTATCGCTGCGCGAAAGACCTTTTCATCTGCTGCCAGACAGAGTAAATTTTTCACACCTTCGCTCCACGTCGCGGTTTACGACGGCGCGAAAACTCGGACCTTCGTCGGCTAGCAGGTGTCCTTTGAGGCAGACATTTTCCTGTGTGGCCGGTCACGAATTTGGTTGTCTCTAAGACGCCTAAAGGGGCGAAGGGAATTCAAGGCGAAAGGTGAATTTGGAATACGGGAGAGAAGCGCAGCTTGTGTCGAAGAATTCCTGCGTACACTAATGTACGTGGTATTTAGACTTCTACACTGTAGATACACGTTTAACAGAAGAGATGAGGGTGGTATTAACTAACAAGAGTATCTTTAATGAGCGGCAGAAGAGAAAAATCCAAAATCAGAATAAGAGGAGTAGAAAGAATAGAAGACGTAATAATTAAAGATAATGAGGACTTTTGCAGAAACAATCATGAACCAAGAATTCCTGGCTGTTTGGGGTCGGGAGGGGTGAGAGGTATTCCTCGCCGACACAGGCACCTCCCCACCCCCTCTCCCGATGTGGGAGAGTGAGGGGAGTAGGGATGCTCCCCAGGTCTACGCTTCATTTGACTCCCTCTCCTCCCCCAAGGGATCCAAAGTGAGCCCATATTGAGGAGAGTCTGTGGGAGACGATGAAGGTAGAGAAGAATAGGAGGAGGAGAAGGAGTAAAAAAATAAAGTGAGAAAAGAAATAGGAGAGATGAAGTTGATCTATTTTTACCTTATAGTGGATAGATCGATAGCAAGCATGGAACAACTCCATTTAATGGACTTACTGATTTTATCGTGGATTCCGAACCACGTATCTCACAATTTCTCTTTTTCTTCCATCACTTTTAGCTCTTTTATTCTGCTTCCAACTGTCAACTTCACACATACAGCGGAATATCCTCCGTTTGTTTGTATTGACTCATTCATTCATGTGTTTAGTGTAACTTTCATGCCGTTATGTGTATTTGGTGTTAGGTGAGGGGGCCGTGTACATACGACACAAATCTGTGCACATAAAAAGGCGCGGATATTCGGCAATGTCAACAGACCTAAGTCGAGTGCTCACAATTATTCTGACTTATGACCTTCAAAACTATCAAGAAGTGGGTCAATCTGACCCATAGTTAGTTTTCTTTCCATAATTCCGGGACTAACCTTGAGAGTACCTTTGCTTTCATACCATTCAAAAGAAAATATAAATCAGCATAAGTATTTCAAATTTCGTTTGAATCGGCCGAATAGTTAGGATGTTATTGCCAAAAAACTCAGTGAAAAGTAAAATGGTTACCATCCGACTGACCTACATACTACCCTATAGAGTCACGTAAAAAATAAGGACTAATAACCCAATTATTGGGTCCATAAAAGATAGGTCCCTGAAAACCTGAAAGAGACATTTAAAAACGCTTGGGTAGAGCAATCTGTGCAATTGCTTGAGTGTAGTTGCAGAAAGAATGAATGAGGAAGGTGAAGTCGCCTTCTCAGACAGAGGTAGAGCGAGCAAGTGTTGTAAAAGAAGTGGGCAAACGAGGTGCTAGAGATCGGAGAGTAGGAGGAACGAAATGGAGTAGGTAAGAAAGGCAAAGAATAATCAAGATAAAATGCTGCCATAAGTTAACAGAGAGAGAGATTGACAACGAGAGATAGAAGACGCATTTGAACCATCTTCAAGACCTTTCAGAATACAAGGCTCCTCACTAAATTGGAACGCGTCGCTCATAGTTCGTTGCTTTGCGAGGCACTATTAACTTCGTGGTAGGCCCTATATGTCTATGGTAGGCGTCGTCATATAAATGCCTGTTACTGGGTGCTTCAATGAGTTGCTAACAGCCATTAAAATTCCATTCTCACCATCTACTCAATCATCTTGTCTTCCTGCTCCCCGTACAATATTTTCTTTAATTTAATGTAAACGCATTGGTCCGAGGTAACGGCCTTTTGTTCCCATGTCGGTTGCCAGGCGAACAAAAAGCCTTGGGTCGAGTTCCTTGGTGTGGCGGGATATCCATTGAACGATGTGCCGAGATCCTGGCCGTTGTGAAGGGAACTAGTAGGAGTTTAGTAAGGGGGGTGCTTCGTTGTTGTTCACCTGGTGACAAATCGATGGCCCCTTCGGGGACAGTCTGTACTGCTTGGTTGGGAGCCACGGCACGCCGAGGCTTGACGACTCGGTCGGACGAACAGCAGCACATAGAGCGTGCCTTCTGGAAGACTCCGAAACGACTCCGATCAATAGGTGGGAGCGACTCACGCGGGGAGAACTCACCAACCCCCCCTTTTTATATATTGATTGGTCACAAGCTTAAATTCACGTGTGCTGCATGTAAGAAGGACAAGTGGTGCGTTGACTTCCCGGAGGGCTGCTATGCGAAATGCCACCCAGGCAGTGTATGCACCACTTGCATCTTAGAGGAGGAAGTGGATGAAGTAGTGGCCTACTACAGGGAAAGGACTACAAACCTCGAAAAGAAAACCGAGAGGCTCAAGGAGGAGCACTCCCACCAGATCCGCAGGCTCGAAGAGAAGTTAAACGAGCTCTCGAGTCCTGTGGCAAACACCACCTCTGCAGAGAGGCCGGGCCCGAATGTGTCAGAAACGCCAAAAGGTAAAGAAGAAAAAGAAAAAAGACGAAAAAGGACAAGAAGAAAGATGAAGAGAGAGAAATAGAAAAAGAAAAGGTAGAAGAATTTATTGAAAAGGATGACAAGGGGAAAAAGATGATAGAGAAGAAGAAAAAGACTGAAAAGACCGTGACGGGGAAGAGAGAGGAATCTGAGAGCTTGCCTCAGAAAACAAAGACTCCGAGCTCAGCAGGTAAATGTGCCAGGGTCAGCCTTGTGGGTGATTCCCAGGCACGGGGCCTGCAGCCCCTGCTAGCGGCCCGCCTTCGCACAAGCGTTAAGGTGTGCTGCCTCCAACGCTGTGGGAGTAAGCAGGTAAGAGCTGAGGCTAAGAAGTCCCAGATTTCTGAGATTTCAGTCGTTGCCCTTATGGTAAATGGCAACGACCTCTACCTCAGAGGAGGTAGGGTAGGCCCTACAGGCGAGATTATGAAGCCAGTTATGGGCGCTGTCGACGACTGTGGATTGACAACCCGCAGACGCGTCGTGGTGGGGATGCTCCCGAGGTGGGGTCCAAACCGGACTGCCCACTTGAGGAACATGTCGCTAAACCGGCGCCTTTTAGACCTCTGTACGGCGGAGGGTGTCTTTTTTGTCGACCCATACGCCGTATTCTATGGTAGAAAAGACCTCTACCAAAGGGATGGGGTGCACCTCTCCTTTAGGGGCAAGGCTTTCCTAGCGAACCTCATCCAGGATGTCGTGGAGCGCACCCAAAGGAGTGTCCGGCCCATTGGGAAGGCGGACGTATGCCAGTACGCCCGAGTCACTCCCCAAACAACCTTCTTGGAGGTTGTCAAAAATGGCGCCACTGCGACAACCAAGAAGCCGGAAAACGGAAGAGTATAGGGGATCCTACATTAGGGGACTCCCTGAAAGTTCTTCTGTTCAATGCGAGGTCAATCAGGAACAAGTTTCCTGAGCTCCGTGGCCTCGTAGCGACGGAATAACCCGAAATGGTAGCCATAACATAATCGTGGATAAAAACCGAGACTTTGAAGACGAATTCACGGTTCCTGGCTACCAACTCTTCCACAAAGATAAGCCAGACAGAGAGGGTGGCGGTGTAATGTTGTATGTCAAGGATACAATCGAATCTACGAACTCCAACATTATATCTGATTACGAGCTCCTAGGTGTTGACCTAGAGATAGTTCCTGTCAGATACAGGACCCTGCTACTTTACAGACCCCCTTCCCAACCCGTTGATAAGGACATGGAACTGTACCAGCTGCTGGATGAGCATGTTCAAGGCAGAGTGTGCATCGTTATGTGCGACTTCAACAGACAAGTTGACTGGAAAACCAGAGCAGCCTGTGGCGAGAGCGCGCTACTCCTGGAGTTCGCCAACAACGAGTTCCTCACTCAATGGGTTAGAGAACCGACGAGAGGAGACAATATTCTCGCCTTGATCTTCACCTCTGAGGATGATATCGTTGAGGATCTCTCTGTAGGCAAAGAGCTTGGTGGCAGTGATCACCAGCTAATTAGATTTACTGTTAAGATCCTGGAGGTAAGGTCTGTTGCCAGTCAATCAAGGAAACTTGACTTGAGAAGAGCAGACTTTGCAAGCCTTCGTGCTGGGCTGACTGATATAAGGCTAGCGGTATGCTAAGATATTGAGGATTCGTGGAACAATTTCAAGTTGCATCCCTCTGAAATGCCTCCGTCGGTCTTCTGTTCAACCAAAGTGGTTTAATCGAGAAATCGGCGAACTGCTTAAGGTGAAGAGAAATGCGTACCGACGATCGAAGATCTCAGGTGCCTTTGACGAGTACCGGATGCTATCCAGAAGAGTGAAGTCCAGCATAAGGGAAGCTAAGCGTACTGAGGAACTCCGAGTGGCGAGACTCTGCAAGGAGAATTCCAAGGAGTTATTCGGCTATGTAAATAGCCGTAAACCAATCGATCGTAGGATTGGGTCCTTAGTGGACGAGGAGGATGCATTAACTCACTCAGATACAGAAAATGCTAACTTGCTCAATGACTACTTCTCTTCAGTGTTTACTAAAGAGTGTGGTCCCATTCCCCAGCCCACACCGATTCCTACTCGGGAAAAAAGCTGGAGGCAATGGACTTCACCGAAGCAGAAATATAGAAAAAGATCGCTGACCTAAAGACGAATAAGTCCCCTGGACCGGACCGTTTCTACCCAAGGTGTTGAAGGAAGTGTGCAGTGAAGTATCACAACATCTGTGTGATATCTTTAACATGTCAATCCGGACCGGATGCGTTTTTAGAGACTGGCGTGAGGCGGAGGTGACTCCGATCTTCAAGAAAGGAGACCCCAGCCATCCATCAAACTACCGACCCATCAGTTTGACTTCGATAGTAGGTAAACTCATGGAAAGCATGATAGTGGACAAGATAACGTCTTATTTAGAGTCAAACCTGCTACTGAAAAGTTCCCAGCACGGCTTCCGAAGGCAACGGTCATGCATGGCGAACCTTGTGGAATTCTTCCACTTCGTGTTCAGTGAGCATGATCGGGATAAAGCGGTGGATGTTGTGTACCTTGACTTCCAAAAGGCCTTTGACAAGGTACCACACCGCCGCCTTCCCCGGAAAGTGCGTGCGCAGGGCATAGGCGGCAAGGTAGCAGGTTGGATAAAGAGCTGGCTAAGGGACAGACGGTAACGAGTAGTGGTGAATGGACAGGCCACTAAATAAGCGCCTGTATCTAGCGGTGTCCCTCAAGGTTCCGTCCTGGGACCACTACTGTTTATTATATATGTCAACGACATGGACGGAGACATGGTTGCCAAAATCTCCAAATTTGCCGAAAACACCAAGCTTAGTATCAATGTGGCAAAAGAGGGGAACACTGCCCGCCTCCACGAGGACCTTCAAAGGATTGGGGAGTGGTCGGACACGTGGCAAATGCCTTTCAACGTGGGGAAATGCAAAGTAATGCATATCAGCCACAGAAACCACAAATCCCATTACATCTTTAAGGGCACTGCCCTTGTATCGAGTGACACTGAGAAGGACTTGGGTGTAATTATCACTAGCGACCTCAAGTTCTCGAAACACTGCATCGAGGCAGAGAAGAAAGCCCAAAGGATGTTAGGCTACATAAAGCGCCAGTTTGGATACCGTAACAAGGAGATAGTACTTTGTCTGTACAACTCCCTCGTTCGGCCGCACCTGGAGTATGCCGTACAATTTTGGAGTCCTTCATTGCGAAAGGACATCGCGAGATTGGAACGCGTACAAGCCAGGGCAACCAAGCTGATTCCCTCTATCCGACATAAAAGTTATGAGGATAGACTAAGGGAATTAGATCTGTTCTCGCTAGAAACCCGTAGACTGCGTGGTCAGCTTATCGAGGTTTTCCAAATACTTCGAGGGTTCGACAATGTTGACTACCGGGATATTTTCACACTGAGTGAGAACAGAACGCGCAATCACGGCTTCAAACTTGAACTTAAGCGTTACAACCGCAACCTGTGTGGAAATTTTTTCACTTACAGTATCTGCGGTGAGTGGAACGCACTTCCAGTGGAAGTTGTCAACAGTGAATCTGTTGACCAGTTCAAGTCAAGACTAGACAAAGTCTTGAAAAGTAGCCGTTTAGAGACGCAAAACAATTCAGCAGCCATGTGCCCGCTCGATTCCTAATGATATAAATGCAAAGGTCCTCTCAAGGTTAGTCCGGGAATTATTAAAATCAAACTAACTATGGGTCGGATTGTCCCACTTGTTGACAGTTTTTAAGGTCGTAAATCAGAATAATTGTGAGCACTCGACTTAGGTCTGTTGACATTGCCGAATATCCGCGCCTTTTTATGTGCACAGATTTGTGTCGTATGTACACGGCCCCCTCACCTAACACCAAATACACATAACGGCATGAAAGTTACACTAAACACATGAATGAATGAGTCAATACAAACAAACGGAGGATATTCCGCTGTATGTGTGAAGTTGACAGTTGGAAGCAGAATAAAAGAGCTAAAAGTGATGGAAGAAAAAGAGAAATTGTGAGATACGTGGTTCGGAATCCACGATAAAATCAGTAAGTCCATTAAATGGAGTTGTTCCATGCTTGCTATCGATCTATCCACTATAAGGTAAAAATAGATCAACTTCATCTCTCCTATTTCTTTTCTCACTTTATTTTTTTACTCCTTCTCCTCCTCCTATTCTTCTCTACCTTCATCGTCTCCCACAGACTCTCCTCAATATGGGCTCACTTTGGATCCCTTGGGGGAGGAGAGGGAGTCAAATGAAGCGTAGACCTGGGGAGCATCCCTACTCTCCTCACTCTCCGACATCGGGAGAGGGGGGTGGGGAGGTGCCTGTGTCGGCGAGGAATACCTCTCACCCCTCTCCATCCCAAACAGCCAGGAATTCGTGGTTCATGATTGTTTCTGCAAAAGTCCTCATTATCTTTAATTATTACGTCTTCTATTCTTTCTACTCCTCTTATTCCGATTTTGGATTTTTCTCTTCTGCCGCTCATTACCGATACCCTTGTTAGTTAATACCACCCTCATCTCTTCTGTTAATAAGTTAAAATAAATTCCATAAATATCTAAAATCATCCCTAAAATGTCCTTTTAATAGACATTGAAATTCCATAGCGCGCAGAAAAGGACAAACGGTTCTTCTGGATATCTTAGGTTGGCCAGAAGTCACTTAGAAAGCGGAAAGAAAACAACACAATTTTATGCAGCAACACCAACATTTATTCTTAAAAAATAGTACATCGTTCTCTACGATCTTCTTCCAGCGATCAGCCAGCATCCGAATCTGTTCCAGATACCAACCAGCTGACTTTGAATTAAAAAACTGTAGACAAGCTTTCTTTACTCCGTCAAGAGTGTTGAATTGCTGGTCGCGGAGGAAGTGTGACATTGAGCGGAATTGCCCATAGTCACTCGGAGCAGCATCGGGACTGAATGGTGGCTATGGAAGAATCTCAACACCTTCCATCTGTTTGAACTTATCCATAGTCAACCTGGTAGTCTGTGTCTCGCATTGTCTTGCTGGAACAAAGCCTCACCTCGATCCATCAGAGCAGGATACTCCTTCTTGAGTTTGCCCCGTACACGTGGTCTACCTGCTGGCAATACAGTTTAGCGCAGCCATATGGAACAGGCTCAAAGTGGAGTACTCCTTGGAAATTCAACTAGACAGAAATCATGACCTTCTTGTCAAACCGATTCCGTTGTGTAATGGATGCCGATGTTCACCTCGCGGAAGCCATTTTTTCTCCCGATTGTGATTATCCAAGTATACCCACTTCTCATCTGAGGTGACAATTCGCCTCCAGAATCGATCGTCCATTGGGTTATTGAGAAGTTGGCCATAAATCTCTAATCTACGGGCAGCTTGTGCTTCAGTGAGGTCATATAGATCGAATTGGGTCTTCTTGTGAACAGAATCTATTTGATACAATCGGTTCAGTACAGTCTGATGGGATGGCACTCCCAAACTTTCGCAAGATCACGACTGCTTGCAAAAGGTTCAACTTTCAATGCTGCCAGTAAAGCCTTGCTGTCAAAGGTTGATGGTCGGCCGGAATGCGATTGATCGTCAAGCGTAAGATCCCTAGAGCTGAAACGCCTGTACCACCTCGAGACTTTCGTCTGACTAACTGTGCCTTCTCCTTCCGTATTACAAATTTCCTTCACAACATTTTTGAGGAAAGTTTTCGAATGTAACAGTAGTGAATCAAAACTCTAAATCCACTTTCTTCCAAACTCATTTCTGACAGTTGGGGTTTACACAAAGAAAAATAAACTGCACAGGAGCAACAAACAACAGCAGCGTATGGAGGCTGGTAGTCGAATGAGTAAGGCTAACCTAACCTAATGCAGTCGAATAAGTAGGGCTAACCTAACCTAATGTAGTCGAATGAGTAAGGATAACCTAACCTAATGTATTCGAATGAGTAAGGATAACCTAAGCTAATGTATTCTAATGAGTAAGGATAACCTAACCTAATGTAGTCGAATGAGTAAGATTAACTTAACCTAATGTTAGTGTTACTCCATAATTTTTATTGTTTTCTTTCTTCTTCCTAAGTGAGTCAGGACTTTCTGGCCAACCTACTGTAGCATGATTCGGATCTTTTCTCTTATTATGGCGCATTTTGTCTCCTAGGACAGATGGCTGAACAGCCGGATGAAGAGGCTGAAGAGGCTGAAGAGGCTGAAGAGGCTGAACTGCCTTTCTCATGCGCAGGAATCGAAGGATTGGATTATTCCTGTTATAAGTATTTGGGGGGTTTGGGGGGCGAATAAGAGGAAACTAAAAAAAATAAAAACTAAGGAAAGCAAAAAAAGTAAAAGCTAACATATTTAATAGGTACAAACTTTACAGTGTTTTTGTAAATTTGAGCAACTAATTATTTTCCTTTATTTCGTTGCTTCCATAAAAATTCGGACATATTGGAGTCGATCAGAGAACGAGCATTTTATTTAATTCCTCATTTTCGCCTTGGCCCAAAGCGGTTCTATTTGGTTTGTAAGGGTACTTGTTTCTGGATCTTTAAAGTTCTTCGAGTGGTTAGCAGTCAAAGGTTTATACTGCATCTCTAGCAAGGATCAGTTATAGATAATAATGTTTCTGTCAATCAATCAGGAACTGCATACATCAAACACTCGCACGTTTCCCTGCAAATCCCTCTGAAAACCCATTGCACCACCCAGACATTGTTCTTTCTCTAGCAAGTTCGTACGTAGTCATTTTTTAAAGGTGAAAACCATGCTTATTCTTCTAACAAAAAAAAACACACGATATCCTAAGACTAAGGATGTCACAGACTAATCACTCTAGTATCCGGCCGTTCAGCCATCTGGCTGAGGAGACGAAATTGCGCCATAATAAGAGAAAAGATCCAAAACTTGTAATAAAAATGGCTAAATGCCAACCGCCCCCTAAATGAAATATAAACTTACAGCGCCCCCTTTTAACACTGCAACGCTCACAAAGGGGTGCTAACCCCCACGTTGGGAATCACTGCCCTAGTATTCATGGCGCCACGGTTTCCGCGAGCCGGGTAGATGTCGAAATTATCTTCTGCTGGGTTCCTGGACATGAGGGAATTGCGGGGAATGAGGGCGCCGATGAGGGGCAAAAGAGTCCGCGAGGACTGGACAACCAGACCAACGTTTCGCTCTTTCTCACAGTGACTACATGGCAGAAATCAGGTCAGCTCTCGGGTAATGCATGGCAAAGAAGATGGGAGACTGCCGATGGAAATTTAAAGGTGCGTACCATCGCGCCGCGACAGCTTCCCTAGACCTACCTCCCAACGCTTCAACGGGTTCAGGTGGCTTTCTGTCGCCTCCCCGAATTGGACACACCGCCATTTGAGGGGCGCTCGTCTGCGTTGCCCCCAGACGGTTCAGCAGGTTCTTATTTAATGTCCCAATCTGGTTGAACCTCGCGCCCGCTTCCTGCCCCGTTACCGGGACGAGCGTTATCGCTACAGCTCGTCCCTTGTACTCGGGACTGGTTTTTATACTCAGGCAGTTTTGGTTATTGTTTTGTTTTATTTGTGTTTGCCTCTGGGTTTTGTTTGTTTGGAAATTTTTCGGTTTTAGGGTGTCTTTTGCATGTTTTTTTTTTTAGTCTAGCCTAGCATTAGGTTGTAAGATGATTACGGCGAATTATGCCCTAATAGGTATTAGCCAGATGGGCACTAAAGAAAAAACAAAACTGACTGACTTTTTAGAGGAGGTTGGCCTCCTCCAATTTATTTGAGTATCTTTGATGTTGGTCGCATGCTCCTTCACCGAGAAGCTCGAGGAGCCTGCCCCCCCCCGACGTCATATTGTTTCCTTCTTCTACTTCTTCTTGCTGGTGGTGCGTTCTTTTATTTGTTTGTAGTTTGGTTTGTTTTTATGATGGTAGTTGCCAGATGGGCGCCTTTTTCTACCCCCATCTCTCTTTACTCCCCTTCTCACTACTCCTCTTCCTCTATCCCCACTCTCTCTCTCTCTCTCTCTAACTACCTTGTCTCTACACTCACTATCTCTTGATACCCCTCTTTTTACTCTCTCTCTCTCTCTCTCTTTACCCCCTCTCTCTCTTTAACCATATGTCTTTACCCCCACCCTACCTTTCCTACTCAACCTCTTTCTCTCTAACCATTTTTATTTACCCCTATCTCTCGCTTTACCCCCCCTCTCTCTCTCTCTCTTTAACCCTCTATCTCTATCCCCTCTCCCTCTCTCTCTCTTTAACCCTCTGCCTCTATCCCCTCTCCCCCTCTCTCTATCTATCTATCTCTCGCTTTATCCCCTATCTCTCTACCTATTTATCTCTCTCACTTCACCCCCCTCTCTCTCTTTATTTCTGTCTCTAACCCCTCTCTCTTTATTTCAGTCTCTAACCCCTCTCACTACATATCTATCTCTCTCGCTTTACCTCCCTCTCTCTTCAACCCTCTGTCTCTAACCTTTCTCTCTCTCTCTCTCTCTCTCTCTTTCTCTACCCTCTTTATCTTTCCCTGATCCCGTCTCGTGCAGTCTCGCGGAATCCCCCTTTGAGAGAGGACGGTTTGTCTCGCTTCTTAGAACTCGGTGTTGAAAGAAGCCTCTCACGCCGCCCGCCTCCTTCCTCTAGCTCGCTTACGAGCTGCTGCCGTCGCTGTTTTTAAAGGACGTTTGTTTCTCTCCTTCTTGGTTGTGTTGCCTCGTTCTAAAGTGGTCGTTTCGTTGTACTTAAGAGGCTCTTACACTGCAAAGTGGTAGTGCCGATGCTCGTGTATTTCAACAATCTCAAATCAAACTGATTAAAGATTGTTATCAAGTGGTGCGTAGTGGCGTTGGATTGTGAATAAGAGATTATTATCATTGGAATTATCAATAAATATTGTTTTAGGTGTGATTTTGTGCTATTGCGAAATTGATCTATTTTATATCGACTTCTTGAATGGATTATTAAGATGGGATCTCTCCATGAAGGCGTTTTCGTGAGCTGTTTGTGACACTCAAAATAACCACCACAATCCTTCATTTTTTATACTTCACCACACACCAGCTATCCTTCATCCCGCTTAATTTATTACATATCTCAAAATAGGGGAGACTCACAGGCCATTTTAAGCACATCGACAGACTCATTCAAGATCAATTAAGTCAAGATGAATCGTGGAACATTTTTTCATTAACCCTCGTTAGTCTGATCTCTTTATGTTTTTTTATTTTATCTTTGAATGGAAAGAAGGAATAAAGAGACGGTGAAAAAATTGGAAGTGTATACGAAGACTATGAGGGTTCCTCGGTTCCGAACCAGTTAACCGAAGAAGGGAATAGGAGAAAATGCAAATTGAACCGGCTTTGTTTACGTCTCGTAGCGAAAATTTGAGCGAAAATGGCATAAGCTCCAGATCGGCCTACCGAGGGCCTCCCAAAATGGACAAAGGTTGGCAGAATTCTCTCAAAACATCGTCCCTGAAGAGACATCTGAAATCTCTGAAGGAAACGAGTGTTGCGCAATCGTTGATCCTGAGAAGAAGAACTCTTCAAGAAGGGGGAGAACAGTCGCGACAAGACCGACATAACAATGACGCAATACCGAAATACCTGAACTCCCATATCCTGCCACTGGAGGAAATTCCCTCACCTGAGGGAGCTTCCCACGACGAGGCGCAGGTAATTGGTCACGAAGGATCGCATGCGATTGCCACGCAGGAATCAAACCACACCAATGAAGAAAATAGTGGGGGAATTGTATCAACCTGTACTGTTACACCCCTTGACCAAACACCCCGCCTCAATCAGAATTTGGTAGGCTATCACCCTAGTCGCCAATCTCAAACTCGGACGTTGGTGCAAAGGACGAATGTGTGGTACAGACGAACGAAAAGCTACAGTCCTACCAGGATCTTCACGTTCTCCAAAAGGAACAACGAATCCCTAAAAATAAAGAAATATAAAGAATTTAAGAACGTCCCGAGTCGACGTTGCAATAGTCTCCGTGATTTCAAAAAAAGGTCTCGGAATTTCGTTTGGCCGAATGCCTCTCAACACTCGTTGACTATAACAGATTTGAGTACGGAAACTAAATGTGTCGAAGAATCATCCACAACACTAACAACTTCGCTACAAATAGACCGTGGTTCTCTTGAGGACCAAAACCAGGAGGCTACCATCGAAAACTACACTCCAGCGTTCCTCCAAGAGTGGAAACTACCAGAACGTTACCCTACCAACCTCACCAAAGCAACCACAAAATTAGGCATCCTACCAAGGTAGGCAAAGCTGACGACTAACACGATTTTCATCAACAGAATTATTAATCTCTTGCTCATAAAGGTGGGTCAGCACGCATCAACGATACTAAAATTAAAACTATCCCTATTTGCTCCCTATTAGCAAAGATCCACCAGTCTTTTTTACCAGGCCAAATTGGGCCTCCATAAATATGTCCTTAAGTTCAGTCCTGCCTTGCTTCCTCATTCATAAATCTAACCTATCAATTCTTAGGACTCTGCAGAGAGGATGCTTCTATTAAATTACTAGTGATCCTATTTTATTCACCTACCACTCGATTTGCTAAACCAATTTCTACCAATCTCTTCCCTAAACCTAAACTTGTCCAGCTTAAACCCATTGCTACCCGTCTTATCCTTTTCGCTAAAAATAAGAACCTTACCTATCTATACCTATCTCCCCTATAACCTTTTACCCACTTGAAGAATTTAATCAGATCCCATCGAACTCCTCTCCTTTCTAACACATGAATACTTTACCCAGATTCAAGCAACTCAACATTCATCCTATAATTTGGGGCCCAGAATTGCACCGCGTAGTCCAGATGAGGTCGAACTAAGGCCAGGTACAATTTGAGAATGAGATCCGCACTCACACAGTCAAGGTTTACCCTTAAGCGAAAACACCCCAGCCTGCACCCTCACAATCTTCCCTTTATACACTATCATATACAATATCTCCTTACTTCTCAGTCAGCTCTTTCGTTCACATAATCACACCACTTTTATCGCGTTTTTTTAATCATCCAAACACCATGACACTCCATTACGTATATTCTCTTAAGTTTATTTTCATCGTCTTCTTATACGTCCCGTGCCCCCTCAGCACAGTGTCAGTCACAATCTCGCTTACTCCCTTCCTCACCCCTTAACCACACGTTGCATACCAACCAGTCTACCCTGCTTAACACTACTATTCACAATAAACCATAGATTCTTAAACTATCGCACTTATTCAAGGGCAACACAACACACTGAATTTACAACTCGGCTTATCCTCACTCTCAACGTCATCATATTAATCCTGGATCTACTTTTAGGCGCACCATCACTCATACTCATTCACATTTCCAGGAATCTTTCACTCTCACCCTCTAACACTAAATCATCTGCACAGATAGCAACCATCAGCCCCCATTCCTCATCTATCTCCAATCATTTCCCCCTCATTTCCCCTCGTATTTCATTTAATACTTCATCCATAAATATCAATTAAAATATTAAAAAGCCATGGTGAAATCATACACTCATGCATTAGCTTACCTACACTCTGCACTACAGCCAATTTTCACCCAAGCACACACATTACTCCCAACATAAATAACTTTTACACCATCTAAGAATTTACCATACATTCCAAGAAGCTTTCATAATGCTTCATTTTCTTCAGATTCCTCCAATTTACATACTTCCGTCCCAAATTCACCCCTACTTGCTCTAAATCCTCCTTGCTCACCCCCTATTCGGTATAAATGCACCTTGCTCACCCCTATCACTCCCCTATTCGCTATAAATCCACTTTTCTCGCCCCTATCACCCCCATATTCGCTATATATCCTCCTTGTTCACCTCTATCACCCACATACTCGCTATAAATCCACCTTGTTCAACCCCTATCACCCACCTATTCGCTATTAATCCACCTTACTCACCCGTCTCACCCCCTTACTCGCTATAAATCCACCTTGCTCACCCTTATAACCACCCTATTCGCTATAAATCCACCTTGCTGGCCCCTATCACCCCTACTTGCTATAAATCTACTTTGCTCGCCCTTATCACCCCCTATTCGCTATAAATCCACCTTACTCACCCGTCTAACCCCTTTACTCGCTATAAATCCACATTGCTCACCTTTATCACCACCCTATTCGCTATAAATCCTCCTTGTTCACCTCTATCACCCCCATACTCCCTATAAATCCACCTTGTTCAACCCATATCACCCGCCTATTCGCTATAAATCCACCTTACTCACTCGTCTCACCCCCTTACTTGCTATAAATCCACCTTTCTCACCCTTATAACCACCCTATTCGCTATAAATCCACCTTGCTTGCCCCTATCACCCCTACTTGCTATAAATCTACCTTGCCCGCCCCTATCACCCCCTATTCGCTATAAATCCACCTTACTCACCCGTCTCACCCCTTTACTCGCTATAAATCCACATTGCTCACCCTTATCACCACCCTATTCGCTATAAGTCCTCTTTGTTAAACTCTATCACCCCCATACTCATTATAAATCCACCTTGCTCAACCCATATCACACGCCTATTCGCTATAAATCCATCTTACTCACCCGTCTCACCCCTTACTCGCTATAAATCCACATTGCTCACCCTTATCACCACCCTATTCGCTATAAGAAATCTTTGTTCAACTCTATCACCCCCATACTCATTATAAATCCACCTTGCTCAACCCATATCACACGCCTATTCGCTATAAATCCACCTTACTCACCCGTCTCACCCCCTTACTTGCTATAAATCCACCTTGCTCACCCTTATCACCCCCATAATCGCTATAAATCCATCTTGCTCACCCCCTACCTATCACACAGTTATCCTTCATCAACGCATATTCAGTCATCTCCCCGACATCTTGCCTCTATCACTTAACAGACGCCCTCATGTAGTTCTTCCATTCACCTTTCTCTCATTCACCATTTTAAAACTACACTACCGCAGTTTTCTTTTTCTGTTTCACGTTTACAACGAAACTACGGGTTCCATTTCAGAACACAATCACCCAACACGCTTTCGCATCTCAACTCCCTCCCCCACCAAACTCTAACCCCCATAAGCACGGGAGTCCTTGGCGTTAAGGCTGAAGGTTATAACCTTGGGGGGGGGGGGGGGTCTCGAGATGAGGGGAGGACTACTTTCTACTCCGTTGGAATTAAAACGTTGGCAGAGAGGTTGAGGGACTCGACCTTAAGGTCTTCAGGGTTGGTGTCAACGGTGTTAGAATCGTGTCCACACATGTTCTGGGGGAGTTGGGCACATGTTTGGGGTCAGTAGGGGCACATGTTTGGGGTCAGTGGGGGCACATGTTTAGGGTCAGTGGGAGCACAGGTTTGGGGTCAGTGGGGGCACAGGTTTGGGGTCAGTGGGGGCACAAGTTCGGCGTCAGTGAGAGACAGATTTGGAGTCAGTGGGGACACAGTTTGGGGGTCAGTGGGGGCACAGGTTTGGGGTCAGTGGGGGCACATGTTTAAGGTTAGTGGTGGAACAGGTTTGGGGTCAGTGGCGGACAGGGTCAGGTTCAGTTTGGGCACAGGTTTGGGGTCAGTGGGGGCACAGGTTTTAGGTCAGTGGAGGAACAGGTTTGGGGTCAATGGGGGACAGGGTCAGGTTCAGTAGGGGCACAAGCTTTGGGTCAGTGGGGGCACAGGTTTGGAGTCAGTGGGGGCACAGGTTTAAGGTTAGTGGGGCCATAGGTTTGGGGTCAGTGGGGGACAGGTTCAGGTTCAGTGGGGGCACAGGTTTGGGGTCAGTGGGGGACAGGGTCAGGTTTAGTAGGGGCACAGGTTTGGGCTCAGTGGGGGCACAGGTTTAAGCTCAGTGGGGGCACAGGTTTAAGGTCAGTGGGGGCACAGGTTTAAAGGAAGGCGAAATTTATGAGACATCGGAAGTGAAAGTTGAGCAGCATATTGTACTCTCCCACACATATTCTCTCCCTGCCACCACTTATTTCACTCTATTCTCGTTTTTACTTCACTTAACTTTACCACTTTCCGGCCGCGATGCCCTCCTTTGGTTTTCGCCTTTGAAATAGAGCCGAGTACAATTGCTCCGAGGGATTGGAGGTGTAATATTTAAATCTTTCGATCTCACATCACCTTCTCCACCCTGTTAGGTGTAGCATGGGCACGGAGCTGCGGCAGTTCGTAGCTTTGCGTGCTCCCCTTCCCCCCTCACCTGAAGTTTACCCTCCCCAACTCCAGCAGGAGGATCTTTCGCTCTTTCTCACATTTCACCTTTACATTCAAGGTAAAAAACGCGTTCACCCTCTATATCATATACCACCGCTCTTCAACCATTCCTAACTGTTACCTTTTCTTCAACCACGTAATTTCCCCCCCTAATTACCCCCCTGTCAGTTCTTCCATTTCAGCGATGCTCCCCTTGAATGCCGGGGGGGGGGGGAGAAGCTTTTAAAGATTCTTCCGTTTATTCGCCTCTGCCTTTGTTCGTGGGGGGCGCTAGCCTCTCCCATTCAATCCGAAGTTTCCTTAGGCGGTGTCCTTCACGCATCCTCTACCTGGTGGGAAAGAGGGGAACTGATAAGGACAGTCTCCCATCCTAAAGAAAGAAGGGGAGTGGATAGAGCGAGAGAAAGACTGGAATTGCAAGCATTAGCAACCCTAAATAAAAAAGAAGGGAATATTATCCATTTCAAGTAACAAGTTCTTACAAACAACACAAAACATTTAACAAACAACAAAAGTATTTAGATGCGAAAAAAATAGGATATTAAATTCATAAAGAAAGGAAAGTAGAAAGATAGATGAATAGAGACATCGAAAAACAATAGAAGTAGGGATAAGCAAGAGTCACAAAACGTGCCTTGAAGGAGCGCCACCACTACTGTGTCGCCTTATCAGTTGACCACAGCTCGAGCTGAGGAAAGAATTAGGCCTCTCAAAACGAGCACAATTGGACCACCCGAATAAAGCTCTCAGCGTATTCAAAGTAGGGACATTTGACCCCTCAGTAAGATGTTAAGATGATATTGCAATGGCGTGGAGAGAATGAAAAGGGTATAATGTTGCAAAGAGGAAGTTATGATGCTAAGGAGATAATGGTAGAAGCAGGCTTCCCACTATAAAGGATTATTAATAGGGGGCTCTTGTAATGAAGGGAAGAAGTAACAAATTTAAATTATATTGGGAGGGTGAAGGGGATACCAAGTATAAGCTGTGTTGAAGTGGAGTAAAAGCGAAAAGATAAAAAATGCAAGGAAGCCACCACAAAAAAGGAGTGGCGCTTTGTTGGAAAATGGAAGCGATGTCAGGAGGCAAGGGGGGTGTTTTTGAGGGGGCTAGAGTGGAGACGAAAATCATTCTGAGGATATTGCAATACATACAAGTGTCTGAACACACACAGTACACTCACATACACATGCAAGGTCATCTTTTCCGAAGAGTCCCGATTTACACATGTATGCAAGGGTTCAATTTACACTTGAAAAATGGGAATGCATGACTGCTGTCAGATGTAACTGTCTGGCATTTCGAGGCATTGTAATCAGTCACAAAGTGTGATTTGGCGTATAATAAAGACCCATGAAGATATCGGACCTGAGACTCAAGGTATAAAAGGGGTCGGCCACGAAAAACTACTCACATCGCCCGATGCAACCCCTGTCACTGAAGGACCGACTTGAGATATTAGCAGGTGTTTTTACTTCAAGTTACTGAGAACATGAACCTCAAAGTGTCTCCCCAGACTGTCTCCCCTCGCTTGAGAGAAGTGAGACTCATTGACGTCCCCTTGCTAAGGAATCACTCATAAGTAAAAAAAGAATAAATCGGATAGGTTGGCCTTCGCTACTGAGCATGCCCTGGGGAATGCTGAAAAATGTTTTTTTAGTGACGAATGCAAATTTAATTTATTAGGATTGGGTGAGTAGCAGTATGTAAGGTGTCGTACCGGTGAAAGATCGAATCCCCTTTGCACGAAAAAGACGGTTAAATTTGGACGTGGAGGCATTATAATGTGGATCACGTTTCAAAGCCTGGAGTCAGCTTACTTGTCTGTTTACACTGCAAATCAAACGCAGAGCTATACAAGAATCTGGGTCAATAACATGTGATCCCCTCTCTCTGAACATCAGAAATATATGAAACTGTATTAATGCAGGAAAATGCTCCTTGCACACAGCAAACTCGGTGAAGCAGTTCTTGGATGTTAAAAATATCGACGTGATAAATTTATCTGTACAAAGTTCTGCCTTTAAACCCAATTAAAAGCCTTTGGAAGATTGTGAAAAGGTGGTGGTTTTGAAACCGACGAATGTGTAAGATCTCTGAAATGATTGGAAGAAGAATTCTTATAAAATCAGCCCCGAATAATGCGACAAAGTGATGAAATGCTTCGCCTGAAGTCATTCAGGACAAAAGCTTGCATACTTCATCTTGATTTTTTGTTCTATTATCGATAATTATGTTGTTTTCTGGTTATGTTGCATTCATATTTATCGTTTTCTAGCCTTGGGTACCTCATTTCTTCAGATACACATTACTTTTGGATAGCCTTTTTCTATCCGCTGAAAATTAGACTAGACACTTTCAGAGGGAAACTTTAAAGGATATTGGACGCAATTTTCATGCAAATTAAACGAGTATTTTCAACAAAATAAAATAAGGATTTGGGGTATTTTCTTTTTTAGTTAGGGTGGTACTAAGTATGAGTAATGGTTAAAAGTGCATCAGAAAGTATATGGATGAGTTCAATCAAAGATCTTAACCTTAAAAGTTGTACTTCCTTCGTCTTTGAGTACTTACGCGTCGCAGGTTTGGTTGTTTGGTTCATTTAGACAATCTTCCTAAAACTCTTTGCCGAGTTTAGCCGAAATCACTGATCGAAGACTACATAGATTTTAACTTCATCTGCCCTCCACTGTCGCGTCCTGGACTGCTTCAGGCTCCTTTATCTAATATATATTTCCGAAAGTTTGTTTGTATGTATGTATATGACCGCTATAGAAGGCCACTTAGAGCGATTTTGAAGGCCAGCAAAAGTCACCATTGGGGGTAACTTCACCCGGGGAGTAACATAGGCTACTCAGATGTGGCGCCACCTAACCTAACCTAACCCCTTCAAGGTCGCTCTAAGTTGTTTTCTATAGTGGTTATATATACATACATACAAACAGACTTTAGGAAATATATATTAGATAAGGTGAGTGCGCAACTCCCCTAAATCTGTCTTCACCCCTCAAATAATAATAATCAGCTACACTATAAGAATTTCAATCAATATGCAACTGTACTTACTTGCGATAGGACTTTTATACGGGGCAACGCCAGCTACCTACATATGCTGGTTTCCTATACAACATAAACAATTTCAAGAACCATTTCCCACTGCACCAATTTTCCCCCAAGTGGGAGCAAGAAGAGGATCCTTCGTAGATCCTCGGGTGGGAGCAGCGGAAATGACACAACGCCGTGTGTGTGTGGGGGGGGGGGGGCTAAAAGGAAACCTCCCTTCCGCAAATAATGACCTCCAAATTCTTCGTAAATAATGACCACAAATACCATGGAAAAATAAAAGGAAGAATTAGTACAGAATTACCGACTACAAGAGCTTTTGGTAGCCGAGTGGATACGGCGTTGGTCCTCCAACGTCGCGGTACCGGGTTCGATCCCAGCAAATGTGGACACAGACGTCAGCGCACGTAGAGATCTGGCTACCAATTGATGGAGGCGCTGTGCTGGGGTGGGTAGATCTTACACTTCTCATCACACATATAAACACTGCTTTCTTTCCTCTCCCGTCTTCGCAGCACAACACACATACACAATCTCTGTCCAAGGAATCCTGTCGATGGGTATCTATATCCACATACCTGTGACCCGGAACAGGTCCCCCTGGCCCGGGACGACGATGGTTCATACCCGTACGCTGTTTGGTGCCATAACATAATACTTCCTGGCACCTCTCCCCAAAGAGGACCAGCCCCTGGTGCCTTCGCGCTTACCAGCGATTGTCATACTGACTTTTATGTCTATTTCATTATCCGGTCAGGATCTGTCTGAATAAAGGCAGGTTGGTGAACTACTACGGACTAACAATAAAGGAGAAAATGAAAAAAACTTATTTCACTTAATTACAGGTAACATATAAGAAGACGTAGAACAAAAAAAGGCTAATAATAAAGGACGAATCCCAAATTAATCTGTGACTTCGATTGAAAAGTAAATCAATAAACGTTGGCAGTCTACAAGGACGACCTCACGCAAAGGGCGACCTCGCGCAAAGGACTACAGGATCCAAATAAAAGGATGAACCGGAAGATGGATTGAAGACAATTCTTGATAATAAGAAACATCAAAACAATAAAAAAAAAACACTTTCCTCTTCCGTTCATCGTTCTTCTGTTGTTAAGTTTTCTAATCGCTGATTATCGCCCTTCTCGGCCTTTCTTCCCCAGACACCTTAGAAGCAGTACCTCCGAAATCATCCAAAATAAAACGTCTGTTATTTCCCGAACCGCTCTAACAAGACACCTTTATCTCCTGTCGATCTATTTATGTTAGGTTTATTGCCCAAACATAAGTTAAGGTCTTTCATACTTTTCCACTCCTTCCCCACCCCAGAACATACTTTGAATATCTTGCATACACGCTCCATCTTTCTGTCAAATTCACCATTTTATATAGTTATTTGGGATTAAATAAAGAGAACTCCTGCCCTAAATACAGTAGAATTATTGACGGTTTAATGGGTATAGTTAAGGTCATTTTCCATTTTAGATAATTAAGATTTCCATTGGATACTGTGTACATGGATATTCGCGCGCGGACTACTTTCTCGACCATTGGCAAGTGTGACTGCGCTGTGTGAGTCGTCAATCTCCACAAAAACCGACGATAGAGACATAGATTAGAAGAATCAACAATTCATAATACCTATAAAGGGGTATGTGGAGGGGCACGTCCCCTATGATACATTGGTTTATTGGATAAAACCTCCCTCATCAATTTGACCAATTTTACCTGAGGCATCACCGAGTTTGATGGGGTTCTCCTTAAAATGGTCAGTACATATTTCACGAAAAAAGCTCAACATGTACGTCATAGTCACGTTCAAAAGTAATATTGTCACAAATTCAAATACATGAATTTTTACCGATATATCCTTACCTTATGACCTCAAAATTTACCAAGATGATCTCCCTTCCCCAAAAGGGACTAAGTAAAGATAATCCCAACAGAAAAGAGAGGGGTTATCTTTACTTGATTCGTTGTTTGTTGATGGGGTGATGCATAAAGGGGAAAGGAGTGGAGCCAGAAGGAGAGAGGAGGTGGTTTACAGAGACGAGGGATCTCTTTTTGAAGGATCTGTGTGTCGTCTACCACCGCCCTTTGAGAGACGAATCAGAAGAGGATCTGAAGTGTTTTACAAAGAAGAGGTTTGTGTGACGGGCCAGCGTCGAGATGGTGAAGAAGGTATTGGACGAAATTGAACATTACATACACACACCTACGCGTATACCCCTCCCCCCTTCTCTTTTACATACCGTCCCAAATGCCTTTAATGCTTTATAGTAATAACGGAGAATATCGAATTATATACTCATGGCTAAATGATTTGAGATTACTATATATTTTTATATAAGAAAATTAATAGAACTAATCAAACGTTTCGTTTTATTTTAGTGTTTGTATCATAATTTGAAGGTGAAATAAACAAATATTTAGACCCCAAACCTATTTCATTAATAAATACAGTCAATTGATGCGCGCAGTCAATATTTACAGTGATGTCCGCTGTTCTTCAGGATTGCTTCAATTCGTTTTTGCATGATGGAGACCAAATTTGTCTGATATATTGACTGATATTGCTCCATTTTGGGTTTAAAAAGCCCCTGCAACTGCTTACAAGTGGATGGCTTCTGTTTACCAACTACCAGTTTAATTATACTCAAACTAGTAGTTAGTAAACGAAGCCATCCAATTGTAAGCAGTTGCAGGGGCTTTTTCTAATAAAAAATGGAGCAATATCAGTCCAATTCTCTGGAAGATTCAAATCTGGCGAATTCCTTTGTCAAGGTCCCGAAAGTTCTGTTATTTTCAGCCCAAAACTTTGTTATTGCTTTTGCTTTGGAATCGCGGCCGCCCAGGAATTCGCCAGATTTGAACCCAATAGAGAATTTGTGGCCGAAAATCGTTTGTGAGTAGTTGTGGGTTCTGGTCGAACAAAAATGGAGCGAAATCAGTAAAAATATTATCACAAAGTTTGGTCTCCAGCAAGCAAATACGAATTGAAACAGTCCTGAAGAACAGGGGACATCATTGTATATATTGACTGCGCCCATCAATTGAGTCTATTTATTAATAAAATGGGTTTAGGGTTTCATTTTTCTTATATTACACATTCAAATTAATGATGCAAACATAATTAAACAAAATGTGTTTGATTATTTCTATTGATTTTCTTATATGAAAAAATATAGTAGTCTCCAAAACCTTTGCCCACGACTATACATAAGGCCTCATCCTCTCTCTCTCTCTACTTCCTCCTAGTTAGAGATGTAAAAAGGCTAAATAACTTAGCCTTGAAGTACACCTAAGTACTTCTTTTTTCAATTTTATAAACACTTTATAAGAGTATGAACAAATGTCTATTGATCGTTGGTCTCTATTAAGCGACAGTTTAGCTATCGAAAGAAAGATCGGGAGAAACTTTTTCATTTGGTTCAGTTCCGTGGCTTTTGATTAGAATATAAGGATGGTGTCATTCACGAGGTGGCACCTGAAACTTCATCATAAAATGGATGCATTTAGATAATTTTTCCATTATTACGACTTTGATTTGTTTTGGCAATAATTAATCGACCCACCTCCAAACTTCCATTTAAGGTCAAATCTGAGCCAAATTTCTGATTCCCTAGGAATTGGCGCAAATAAGGATCCTAGAAAATGTCCTTAGGCTAGAAGTAAAGGATCATTTCCTACCTAAGCTCCTCTTCCTCCTCCCCTCCCCTCCCTCCCCTCGCCCTCCTTCTCTACTATATTCCTCCTCCTCTTCCACCTACCTGCTCCTCTTCCTCCTTCTCTTCTCCCCGTAGAAGTCTCAATACCGCGTACATAAGTGTACGCAGAAATACTCCGACACAAACTACGTGTCCCTCCCATATTCCAAAATGCACCAGCCTCGAATTCTTTATCGCTTCTTTTTCGTGCCATCGTAAACTGGGACGTGGCTCGAAGGTGTGAAAGACATACTGTCTGCCCACAGATGAAAAAAGGTCTTTCGCGCGGCGATACGGATTTTACGAAAATTCGCTGCTCTCTCTCGATTTCTGCTCGCGAGGGAAATAAAAGGAAAACTTCTCCCTGGATTCGGGCAGAAAACCTTGGACCTACGTTGTGAGGTGGAGCTCATTCCACATGAGAAACAGTTCGCCCGTTGCAAGAAAGGAACTTCTCGGGGAATTGGTGTGCTGCCGTCACGATACTTGTAGGTGCCAAACTTCTCGCAGACTCTCCCCTTCCTACAGAGTCAGAGGTTACACAGGACCTCCCTCTGCGGATTACCCTCGATGTAGCTAGGTAATTGGTTTTGGCTCCCCACTATAAGAGCCAAATAATCGGACAGGCACTTCGAGGAAGAAGAATTCCGATTTGAGCCACAGTTGGCTCGCCTTCGTGATCCGGCATAGGATCAGCATATCACCGGTCTAAGATTACCCCCTCATTCGATAACCTCGGACGGCCGGACTAGGTGCGATCATTGTCACCAGAAAAAGATCTTCACCGTCACTTTCAAAAATACTTATGAACTCAAAAGTATCATTAATTGAATTATTCCCTCCCCTAACTTCACCAGTTTGTTTGTGAACTAGACTTCCCTTCCCGAGCCCATAACCTCGAGTATTAGAAGTGATTAATTCAGTCTTTAACTCAATAATAATATTCTATTCATTCTGTCGGGTGCCATTAAGACGCAAGCATCCTAGTGAGTAATTTTCAAGTAATCCCCACGACATTTTTGTAGACTTATTTATTCAGTGCAAGATTAATTCTATTTATATTAATATACGCTGTTGTTTACTTCAAATTCCTGTACATTAAAGATTATTTTTGTATCTGTGTGTTTGACTATTTTGGACGATCCTTTGGCAATTATTAAGCAATCGACTCGGCTTAAATCTCAATATTACACCGATCCATCCATGATTGGCTTTTACTGAGTGGGGACACACTCAGGGGATCATCATCTTAGTTTTGATCAAGGGGACGCACTGGGGTTATTCCTATTCACCGGAAGTGGCTACGGTAGGTGTATTGGATACACTTCACCTCCGCTTCACCTCGGTGCGGTAATAAAATATATGTCCAGGAAGTGGGACTGGTATTACCCACTCACTAAACCTCGACATCCCCCCTCCTCCTGGAAGAATACACTTCCACCACTGGCATCTATGGGCACGCTAGGTAACCGCAATGGGGGTGGGATCGGGTCGGGGGCAAAAATCTTTACAGCAAGGGAAGATAGAGGAAGGTTAACTATGTACGTCCGAAAGTGTGAAGATGTACGTCCAAAGAGGTAATAATGTACGTCCGAAGGGTTAAAGATGTAACGTCTGAAGAGGTAAAGATGTAACGTCTGAAGCGGTAAAGATGTATGTCCGGAGAGGTAAAGATATAACGTCCGAAGAGGTAAAGATTTTCGTCCGAAGAAGTAAAGATATTCGTCCGAAGAGGTAAAAATGTACGCCCGAAGAGGTAGAGATGTACCTCCGAAGGAGTAAAGATGTATGTCCGAACAGGTAGAGATGTACGTCCGAACAGGTAAAGATATAACGTCTGAAGAGGTAAAGATGTACGTCCTAAGGGGTAGAGATGTACGTCTGGAGAGGTAAAGATATAATGTCCGAAGAGGTAAAGATGTTCGTCCGAACAGGAAAAGATATACATCCGAAGACGACCAAAAGCTCTAAATTTGGAGTCTTACAACGAGATCTTTGCCCAAATGGGTTCTCCCATTTCCTCGCGTCGTACAAGTTCTATTTTTTGCGACAAATTGAGGGGGGTAGGGGGATTACACGTGGGAAAAATACCCCTAAAGTAAAAAAGAACTGTTTCAAAGATTTAAAAGAAAGGAAAGATCCTCAAAGACCAGTTGTTCAATACCTAAGAGATAATTTTGCTGGGTCGAATACGCGTACATAAAGTCATCTGTCCACTCAGTCATATACGAGTATGTACAAATAATTACGCTAAGATGCATAAAGACACCTTCGACAATCGAGACACGGCCAACCGCACACATCATCAGCATGTATACATAGAAAATATCGTGTAGACGAGCTATATAACAGCGTGTATACATCAAGTGCCAGCGTGTATACGAGCGTCTATACGAGCGTGTCTACGAGCTCCACAAATACGGTGCCTTGAATCTTATGCCAACTGATGCAATGCTCGCCCATAGTGATGCCTCGTTTGGGCGCCCAACCAGAGGGGTGTTACCAAGGCAATTGGGGGGGGAGAGGGCGACAGGCTGCTAGGCGCCGGAAAGAAGCGTGTTAGGAAAGAGAAAGAGAAAGTAGAAAGGGCCGTGTACGGTAGGCCTAAGAGGGGGGGGGGGTAGGTTAATTGGCGATGGTACCTATCAGGAGGGGGAGTAATGTTTATTTTTCTTTAAGAAGAAGTTTTTAAAGAAAGTGGTAAAGTTGGGGTAAATGAAAATCTTGAGAGGATCTTTTCTACCCCCCTCCAAGAAGAGGCTCTCGAGAGAAGAGTGATCGGTAGGTCACGCAGCTCTCCTGAACCTAATCAACCCACTGCAGACGTCGGGGATATGGAAAGCACGTGACTCTCCCCTCAAACGGAAGGGGTGGAGTAACCCCGGTCAGGAGGAAGAGGACAGACAGTCGAAGGATCTCAGGAAGACCATGCCAAATGCTGGGGCAGGAAGGAAACGTTCCGAAACCTTATTAGCCTCTTCCCCCTTTAAGGGGAAGAGGAGGGGGAGAGGCTCGCTTGAAGCCTCAAACTCAATTTAAAATTATTCTCGTACGATAGCGTGCCCTCCGGCCCCAACGACCACAGGGAGGGGTCCCCACTTTTGGAGGTTGATGCAGGTTATGAAGGCCTTCCCTTTCCCCCTTAGGTACCGAGATCTCCAAGTAGTCGGCGAGAGAGTCGAACTCATTCCCGACTTGTTCTGACTCTAGCCAGAATTGGAGATTGTCTTCGCAGGATAAAGCCAAATTGACGGTATGTTTGCCCTGGCTGAATTCTAGCCTGTCTAAACTTCATCCTATCCTCCTCGGGGTTTAGATTAACGGCGGCAAGTAGCTCGTTTTTAAGGGTCGTATAATCCACAGAAGCCTTGGATGGTAACGAGATGAATATATCACGTAGACGGGTATTCGGCAGAGGCAGTAATCTGGCGATTCCCTCTGTTTCTATGTCTCAATGATTCAATTCAAAAAGATTTTCTCGAAATGTGTCAAGTACGAACACAGGGTTTTGTTATCATTATATGATGGGAATTTCATCGTAGGTACTTGAGTAGCTCCAGGCCGGGATCAAACGGAATTGACTTCCCCCCCCGATCCTTGTTCATTTCCCTTTCATGTGCACGTATTCGTTCTCTCTGTATTCTTCTTTCTTCGGCTTCGATTTCCGCTTGCACCTGTTCTCTTTCCCTCTGTATTTTTCTTTCTTCTCTTTCCGCTTGTTGGGCTTCTTGTTCCTGGACGTAGACAACTAGTTCTTTGCCTGCTAGTCCCAAAGTTTGGCCTTGTTGGTGAAATCTTTCAAACGACGACATTTTATGTATGCACGTCGACAACTCACCGATCTCCGCTAAAGGTACTTATGCAACCACGAACAAGTAGCGCTCTGCCTATTCAACCTTACCACCCACACTTTCTATTAATTGGAATACCACAAAAAATAATTAATACTATTAACTGGCTAACCACGGACAATTAACAAAAAAATATAGACCGACTTGATCCTCTTATTATGTCTAATTTTCCTCGAACGCACAAATTTGTTACTACTCAAGGGGATGCAGCAACACCATCAACTATTATTGAGTTCGTCAAAATACCCATAAAATCTGACACCAAATATTAATGTCGTGGTATACGGCCGAGTATGTACGTAAGTTTGTTCCGTACAGAAATAACTCCGTTCTTTTTTCCTCTAAGAGTCCTCTACTTCTATTTATCTTTTAATTTGATTCTTTAACCAGGGACGATTCGTAAATTTATCTATCTATTGCCATTTGCAGCGTTTCGAGGATTTAATTAAACTACTAGAGAAAAAATATACTTTTAATTACATAAAAAAATAAATTTTAAAAACTTTAAACCTGCTAAGGATATAATAAGAGGGTCTAAATAAAAATTACTACTACCAATGAATACTACGCGATGATTGACACACAAATTCACTTTAGTAATGAATGTTAATTCAAGAACATAATTAAATAGGAATCCTTTTACCTTTAAAGTAAGTGACGTCAGACGAGTAATGACCTTGACCGAGAATCTCGTTTAGTGGAGGAGCGGGTTGAGGTGAGGCGGGACGAGAGTGTCGCCAGACGAGATGGCGGACTGGACAAAACAGCTGACTTGGAGATGCTTCTTGGCGGGACGCTAAAAGCGAGGGGCAGTGGATGTATGTTTATTCCAATCCTTGGGTTACTTTTGTGGGGCTTCTCGATGATGAGCGCTGACCAATAGGTGAATCCTTTTACGAGTGGGACTTCACTTTGGGTATTCCTCAATGGTGAGGGATATCTCTGGTTTTATTTGAAAACTGAGATAAGAGGTTTCTCTGACGAGAGGGGTATGAGAATGATTCTCTATACCGATGGTCTACTCTTCGATGTGACCAAAAGGAACACCCTCGGGAAGAAAACTCCCGCTCGGTTCCACTTCTTCTTGATTTCCGGTTTGACTCCGGTACTCGTCTGTTCTTCTTCTCTTGATTGCTATCTCGATTCTCTTCTTCTTTTCTCCAGATCGATCTATATATACCTCAATTATCCCCTGGGGGGACTGGAGGGGAGATGAGTGCCCACCTTTAAGCCTCTCTCCTAGGGCATCACTTTTCAACGTTGTGACCCTTAGCCCTTCTGGTCTCTTCTGGTTTACGTCGGAGAAAGTGAAATTTCGTCTATTTGGCGAAGATAGACCTAAACAATAGGAGGGGACAGTGAACCTGTTCATAGATTTTTATTCGAAAGGCTATCCCACTCTCCTGTGTTTATACTAACGGGCTACGAAATATGCTGATTCTGAGTTTCCTTACGAGGAATATCGAGGATTGTTGTGCCAGCGGAACCAAAGGAGAGGGGGGGGGGTTAAAGTATCGGCCCACATGCCACGTGGCTCTTAACGGTGTGTAACCAAACTGTCGTCTGTTTTATCCTCGCGATATTGATTTCGCCACAGAGGACCTTTGTATTTATATCATTCGAAATAGAATGTAAAACAAAAAAATGGTTTCAAATTTCGTAACAATCGGCCGAATAGTTACGATGTTATTTCCAAAAAACTAATTGAAAAGTAAAATGGTTACCATCCGACCGACGACCTACGCACCGACATACTAACTTATAAAGTAACGTGCACACGACTGCAAAGACAAAACTACCTAAAAAAATCCTCCTATATTTTACACATATTTAATGGACGACTCCTTAAATCCTAAAGATTAATACAAAAAAATTCGTTGGATTTCGCCTAAATCCGGCGCCTCGTTTCCCAGGTACCAGCCGTGGAGCGGGGCTAATCCCCCCCCTTCCCTTGTGGTACAATGGCACTAGATCAGCCTTATTATTTATTTGTTTTTACTAAACCCTCGTTCGTTATCCGGACTTCATTCGATGATTTTGATTTACATTGAGTTGTTTGTGTGTGTGTTGAGCAGAAGAGCGGGAAACAACATCATTTAGTCATCAGGCGTTTCATTGTCAATATAAATCCTGATTATCATTAATTAATACCATTACCGCCTCCATTCCTATGGTATTATCAGCATATTTATCTTATTGGTTAAGCAGAACTCCCGTTCGTGAGGCTGATTGCTTCGTGGGCAGCAACTAACACGAGATAATATTTTCTACATTCAGTGACGATGTTAAGCCACATTGGATTTGATTAGTTGGGGGATAAAATAAAGGATAAAATATCATTATCTTCAGGATTCACGGCCACATAAAGGTTTCTGTAAGGTCTAGAAGAGTCGATTTGATTCAAACCCATAGCAGTGCGTGAAATGAGCCCCTTTCCGATGTTTGTTACTCCCTTTGATGAGAAAGAATGAAGTGTGTGTTGTGCATGTGTTTGAATGACTGTATTTGCGTGTGTGTTTTTGAATGACTATGTGTGTTTTTGAATGACTGTGTGTGGAGAAACGAGAAAAATTATATCTGAAATGTACGAATAAAATCTCAGTTGATTCGATACAAGAGAGAGGGAAGGCAATGTTAGAAGATAGCGAAAGAGCAAAATCAAACGAAGACATCTACCGCAGAAAGTTGGTAAGGAGAGAGGTGTAGAGAAAGTTGTGAAGATGGAAGAAATGAAAATCCATGTAAGATATATCATCAACGTTGGGGCCAGAAGGGTACACAATTCTTGAGCTGACGTGGCAGTCTGCCTGGAGACATTGATGGCCAAAATCTGCCTAATCTTCAGAGAAACTGCTGCAGCTATCTTGAAACGGTCCTTCTTCACAATTTGCGCAGTCTTAGTCTTCCCTTTTGGGGGTCTTGTTTGACCTACCGGTTGATTGACAACGGAATCTGTAAAGAAAGTGGTGTAAGTAGATGTGAAATTGTGTGAAAGATATAAAATCGCAGATTCACATATTAGCATTTGGTCGAGGGGGGGGGGTACGCAACTTTCCAGATCTTAGCTACGGTAAGCTGGAGTCGGTACGGAGTGCTATTCATCCAGGATCCAGGTGTAGTGGGGGCTGGAGGATAGAACTAATAACGTCCAGGGGTCAGGGAAGGGGCTTTTAATGCAGCCTAAGGGGAAGCTTCTTCATCCCCCTTCTCCGGTACAGATTCACTGAGCGATGCTCTCTTTCCAGTGTCGTGTTGCCCTGGAAGAAGGAGGATGGCAAGCTGATGCCCTCGCATGGAGACGCTCGAATAAGGAATCAAACGAGGGGACCAGAAGCGCATGAGTCCACGGTGAGTCTTTCTAGCGTCTATTCGGGAAATAAATTCTCCTTATTTGGACGTAACAAAGTGAATCACGATGAAAAACCAAAGCTTTGGCAGAGAATGACTTTATTACTTTACTACTACAGGACTAGTTTAGGACCGACTCTTTCCATTCTTCAGCTTTACAAAGAGAAAATATAGATATGGGAAGGCATAGTACGGCCTTGTGGCCCTCCCCCTTCCCCTATGTCCGTCCCAGCTTGGAGAGGCAGGAAGGGGACGTCCCGGGCCGACCTCACCGTAAGTTCTCCTTCTCCCACTTTCATCGGCTATATTTTGGCCGATAGAGAGCAGAGTACAGACGGGAGAGGTTTAAAAGAATATAGAGTCATATATAGAGAAAGGTGAAATGTGAAAAAATGTAAAGTGCTAGAGTTTCAAAGTTGAACTTAGTTGGTCTGCCTAAAGAGTAGGCGGGAAGATGGGATAGGGCAACAGCCCCAGATTTCTCTGGGTGATTTACAGTTAAGGATCTTTAACTGATACTTGTTGTCACGGTTATGTACTTACTCTCCTCCACACCGCTCTTCTGTTTAATGTTCAGGGCCTTTGTGGGCTGTTAACCTTAAGCGCCAGATATGCTAGTCGTTCTCCATCTTAGCCCGTGTTTCTTATATTCTTGAACCTTACCACAGCCGAAGTAACGTGAAGCCAAACTGAGTCTTCATATTATGGTTTTAGCCGTTGTTTTTTTCAATATTTTCTTTACTTGGTGTTTTATCTCATTATTTTTTCCGTTTATTCTGATTACCTAAATATTGGTCTCTCGTCAGTTAGGAGTTTTTTGCTACTACTTGGGAATCTAATATTGGTTCTCCTGTCATCCTCAATGGTTGTAGTGTTATATAAATCTTGATCTCTATCCTCTATCTTGGTCCGAATTTCCTGGGCCCTCTTCCTTAGTGTCTGGTTGACTGGCAGCATGTTGGCTTCCTCATGCAAGTCTCTTAGATTTCTCTGTTCTATTCGACTCGCGATAGTTATCCAGTTCATGGCTTTGTTTTGTATTCTATGTAGCTTTATTATCCCTGTCTTTGGAAGTGTGTAAGTTGGAATTGGCGGATGTGTCAGAACCGATTGAACCAGCGCGTTATATATTTTATGTTATTTTTCTTTCCAAGATGTCTCATTTTAACCAAAAGTAATATTTCGCTTGTGTTCTTAATTTCTTTTCCTTATCTTAAGCGGAATAATCTCTGGTGTTTACAGCTAGTCCTATTACTTTTCCTCAGTTTGCAAATCTGTAGTCGTTACTGTCTATTAATGATCGTGAGTCTTTTGTTTTCCTATTGGGATAATTAAAAAATTTTAATGCTTTTCTTGATTTCCCATTGCCTCTCATAGTTATTTGTTATTTATTTCCATCTTAGTAACCATTGCTTGATTCCTTGGGTTACGGTACGATGTAGTATCTGTTATATCGTTTGCGTATTGCATATTGATGCTTTCCGGTGTTATGGGCCTAGTGATATTTGTAGTGTACAATAATAATAATAGATATTTATAATGCGCCCTTCAAGGCTGTTAGCCCCCCCCCCCCGAGTGCAACTTGTGTAGCGAGTGGAAAGAAAGTTTAGAGGGGAGAGAAGCCAATTCTGATGAGATGAGTCTTCAGGAGACGTTTAAAAGTAACAAGGGAGGGAGAGGATCAGACTTCGGCAGGTAGAGCATTCCAGAGTCTAGGAGCACAAACTGAGGAAGGAACGCTCACCTATCGAGCAGAGGATAGAACAAGGAGTGTTCAAGAGGGGTGCGAGGTTAGACCAGAGTTCCCGAGGAGTTTGACGATGGGAGAGAGCAGATGAGAGATAAGGTGAAGCCTCGAGGTTTAGGGCCTTGTAGGTGATGCTAAAAATTTTATGTTGGGTACGAAAGCGAAGAGGTAACCAGTGTAGCTCCTTTAACAGAGGCATCGAAGGAGAGAACCGGGAGCAGGAAGGAGAAGCCCTGCAGCTTAGTTTTGAACTAGTTGTAGGGGGCGAAGTAAAGTGTCGGGCTCAGACATCCACCTTGTGGCACTCCAGCCTTCAATCGGAGAGTTGGATCCTCATATCCCTCAAGATCTATGCACGCTGATTTGTTTCGTACATAGTCGTAAATTAAGCGCTGTATGTTGTTGTTCATAATTACCGAGGTATCTTGAAGATTAACCCTTCGGTCCAGACATTGTCGAACGCCTTTCAACATCCCGTAGGACGATATCGATCCTTTTTTTCTCTGTTCTGGCTTTTGAGATCTTTCTGTTATGGTCAATGATGCCTTTGTCGTTTCGCAGGTTTTTCTGGAACTAAACTTAAATTTATTAAAGGCTTCATTTTCTTCTAAATATTCTACTAGTCTTCTATTCATGATCTTTTCTAAGACTTTACCGATGAAGTTGAGTAACGAGATAGGTCTTTAGCTCATTACCCTGTTTGGTAGTTTGTCTTAGGTATGAAGGTATTTTTTGCTGTTTTGAACCCGTCTGAGAAATATCCCTGAGACAAACAGGAATTAAACACCCCTGTTAACCATCTAATATACTATATGATGGTTTTGTGAGGTTAAGCTTCGTCAGTCCTGATGGTCCAGGGACTCTTTGTTTAAAAGAGTGTATCGTACTCACAATTTCTTCCTTAGTAATGACTGCACCAGCGCCCACGTGTTCCACTCTGGCTTCATCTGCTGTAGGCCTTGGTGTTATTCGTTGGTTTTTGTTTCCGAGGAGCTCTCTTACTCTCTCTCTCTCTCTCTCTCTTCCATATGGTCTTCAAGCATGGCGTTGTCCTCCAGTGTTACTGTGAAGATACTTTCCCAGTGGTTCCGGAGTCTCTACTCGTCCAACTGTTCATCTTCCCTAGGCTCTCAATTGTCATCTTCTTAGTGTTTTTTATTTCGAGGCTTCCTTTTATTCTGTTTATTGTATGCAGTGGTCTTCTCTTGCATTTTTCTTTATGTGCTTTATAAATTACCTCTTCCCATTCTTCTCTTTGTAATTCTTCAATTAGTATAAACATTTCGCTTTTCAGCCTTTGCAGTTTCCTTTATATTGTGGTTGTGTGCCTTCTTGACTGATTCTGTCGTAAGTATCTGTTATATTTCTTTCCTTTCCATTTCCTTTTTCCATCTTGCGTGTATTAATGTTCTATATTAAATTTATGCGACGTTTTTCTTGTCCGCTTCCTTAAGTTTCTTTGCAATATTTTCTAGTTCCACATCAACCTTGTATTTGCTTCCTTTTTCCAATCGTGTCGGTCTGTTTAATTATATTTCATAGCTTTTCTTCCTTGGCATAACCATCTGTATTGAATTTTGGTTTCTAAACAAAATATTACCTCAACACATTCCTTTTTTATACAAAATGAGAGCGAGAAGAGAAAAATGACTTCAAACAAGAGAGAGAGCGACACCTACATAAAACATAGAGGCGATATTTTTAAGGAGGGAATCTTCTTAAGGTTCAGGTGATGCCTATTTGGAAGGCGATAAACGACCTAATCACGAGATTAAATTTGAAATTCCCTTTCGACAGATTAAAATTTGGGAGAGAATCGATTAGTGTGGATCCAACTCCATGTGCTTGTGAATGAAAACACTCGTTCTACCTCAGAGGATTTTTTTATGAATTGTCAGCTTGTACACTACACTAATCCACTAATGTGAGTCATTTTTGTGCAATTTAAAAAGCTTGGAATTATGTTGAACAGAATAGCATAGTATGTGAAAGTAAAAGGGTTACCGTCCGACCGTCCACGCGACAAAAAAAAACAAACACAAAACCAAAGGCACCAAAATAATGAACAAAACAAGAAGTTAGAATGGTACCCACTGGCGTCGGAGGGTACCAAACTATCCTAAGAACCTCAGCTCTTATTAGAAGATAGTTCCGCCGTTTAGGTCGGGCGAACCTCTGGATTTTATTTATTGGCGAAATTTAGGGATCGAATTTATCTGTCCCGTTTCACAATCCTCCCCTTCAAATAATAAAGTAAACCGCAATGTAAAACAGTGATGATGTGCAGTTGGTATAGCAACGAGTACCGACCAGCGGGTACTTCTTGGTATAATCACTTCTCTTCAAAGGGTTTACGGACGATGAGGCAAATATGGATAAATGGTTCTTTTATTTTTGGTTTCATCACTAAAACGCCAGGCGGGTGTAGCAGTTTTCCCGTAAATATTAATGTAGATGACATTCTTTGCTCGTACAGGGTGGTCCGAAAGTCTTGTCATACCGACTAAATATTGTTTTAATAGTCTTGTCATCCCCTACTAAATATTATATTAATAGGCTTGTCATCCCATGTAAATATTGTTTTAATAATCTCGTCATCCCTGTAAATATTGTTTTAATAGTCTTTTCATCCAATGTAAATATTGTTTTAATAGTCTTTTTATCCCTGTAAATATTTTTTTAATAGTCTTTTCATCCCATATAAATATTGTCTTAATAATCTTGTCATCCCCTGTAAATATTATTTTAATAGTCTCGTCATCCCATTTAAATATTATTTTAATAGTCTCGTCACCCCATGTATATATTGTTTTAATCGTCTTGTCATCCCCTGTAAATATTGGCTTAATAGTCTCGTCATCCCCTGTGTCGAGGGTTAGTGAGTGGGAAATCCCAGTCCCACTTCCTTGGCATATATTATAATCCCGCACAAAGGTAAAGTGGGGGTGAAGTGCAGCCAATACACCTACCGTAGCCACTTCCGGTGAATAAGAATAACCCCGGTGCTTCCCTTTTGATCAGTTAAGATAATGATCCCTTGAGTGTGTTCTCACTCAGTAAAAGCCAGTCATTGGTGGACTTATGTAATAATAAGAATTAAGCCGAGTGGATTTCTTTTCTATTGCCAAAGGATCGTCCCAAATAGTTAAACACGCAGATACAAAAATAATCTTTAATATACATGAATTAGAAATATGAAATAGCATATATAGGTATAAATAGGATTAGTCTTTGCACTAAATAGGTAAGTCTATATACATAATGTCGTGGGGATTATACTTGAAATCTACGTAATAGGATGCTTGCGTCTTAATTGCACCCGACAGAATGAATTGAATAATATTATGGAATTAAGCACTGAATTAATCACTTCCAATAATCGAGGTTATGAGCTCAGGATGGAATTCTAGTTAACGGTTAAACTGGTGAAGTTAAGGGAGGGGATAATTCACTTTAACGATACCTTGGAGTTCGTAAGTATTTGGAGGATTAAGGTTAATGTCTTCTTCTTCTGACGATGTTTGCACTTAGTCCGGTCGTCCGAGGTTACCGAATTTTGGGGTAATCCTAGACCGGTGTCCTGATGTAATTATCGTAGGCCGGATCGCGAAGGCTAGTCAAACGGTGACTCAAATCGGAATTATTCTCCTTGAAGTGTCCGTTCAGATTATTGGCACCTGGAGTGGGTAGCCAAAATAATTACCTAGCTGCGTCTAGGGTAATCCGCAGAGGGAGGTCTTGTCTAACTTCTGACTCTGAAGGGGATGAAGGGTCTGCGAGAAGTTTGGCACCTACAAGTACCGTGATGGCAACAACCAATTCCCCGAAGTTTCTTCCTTGCAACGGGCGAACTGTTTCCTTTGTGAGACTAGCTCCACCCACAATGTAGGTCACAGATCTTCTGCTTGACTCCAGAAAGAATTTTCCCTTTTATTTGCCTCAAGAGCTAAAATCGAGAGAAAGCACCGGATTCTCATAAAATCCTTATCGTCGCGGGAAAGACCTTTTGTCTGCTGCCAGGACATGCGTAATATTTATTTTAATAGTCTCGTCACCCCATGTATATATTGTTTTAATCGTCTTGTCATTCCCAGTAAATATTATTTTAATAGTCTCGTCATCCCATGTAAATATTATTTTTAATAATCTCGTCATCTCATGTAAATATTGTTTTAATAGTCTCGTCATCTCATGTGAATATTATATTAAGAGTCTTGTCATTTTGTTTAATAGTCTCGTCATCCCTGTAAATATTGTTTTAATAGTCTTTTTATCTAATGTAAATATTGTTTTAATAGTATTGTCATCCTCTGTAAGTATTGTTTTAATAGGCTCGTCATCTAATGTAAATATTATTTTAATAGTCTAGTCATCACATGTAAATATTGTTTCAATAATCTCATCTCATGTAAATATTGTTTTAATAGTCTTTTCATCCCTGTAAATATTCTTTTAATAGTCTTTTCATCCCATGGAAATCTTGTCTTAATAATCTTGTCATCCCCTGAAAATATTATTTTAATAGTCTCGTCATGCCATGCATATATGGTTTTAATAGTCTTGTCATCCCCTGTAAGTATTGTTTTAATAGTCTCGTATCCCCACTAAATATTGTTTTAATAGTCTCGTATTCCCACGAAATATTGTTTTAATAGTCTCTTCATCCAACTCTAATTATTGTCTTAATAGTCTCGTCATCCCCACTAAATATTGTTTTAATAGTCTCGTCATCCCCACTAAATATTGTTTTAATAGTCTCGTCATCCCCCACTAAATATTGTTTTAATAGTCTCGTCATCCTCACTAAATATTGTTTTAATAGTCTCATCATCCCCTGTCAATATTATTTTAATAGTCTCGTCATCCCCTGTAAATATTTTTTTAATAGTCTCGTCATCCATGTAAATATTGTTTTAATATTCATGTCATCCCCTGTAAATATTATTTTAATAGTCTCTTCATCGCATGTAAATATTGTTTTAATAGTCTTTTTATCTATTGTAAATATTGTTTTAATAGTCTTTCCATTTCTTATAAATATTGTTTTAATAGTCTTTTCATCCCATGTAAATATTGTTTTAATAATCTTGTCATCCCATGTTCATATTGTTTTAATAGTCTCGTCATCCCCTCTAAATATTATTTTAATAGTGTCGTCATCCATTGTAAATATTGTTTAAATAGTCTTTTCATCCCCCGTAAATATTGTTTTAATAGTCTTTTCATCCCCTGTAAATATTGTTTTAATAGTCTCGTCATCCCCTCTAGATATTATTTTAATAGTCTCGTCATCCAATGTAAATATTGTCTTAATAGTCTTTTCATCCAATGTAAATAATTTTTTAATAGTCTCGTCGTCCCCTGTAAATATTGTTTTAATTTTCTATTTTAGATGGCTGACACGAGTTCCTAGAGTATGGATGAGAGGCTCGTTGCATTCTGGCAAGAGCTTGGAGAATGTGCGACATGACTTCACTGCAAGAAAGTGAATACACTAAAACCAGTACATGTGTTTGTTATTAGTATATTGTTTCCTCTATTTTTATTACTTTTAGGTAGGTGGTGACAAGACTTTCGGACCACCCTTTAGATCCCATGCTAGAGTACTTGATCATGTATAGATCACATACTTGAGTAGCACCCAGACACCTTTCTGGTGTAGCGTCTAACGTTGGTTTCCGCTCCTTAGTTTTAAGTTAATTATAACTTCTTTCCGACCTTGAAAATCAATTTCCAATCAAATCAGGTTAAATTGATTGGTAATTAAATCACTTCCTTCGAATTGCATTACGGAATTCAGCACTTTCCAGCACCCCCAAGGACAAGTCTTAGTCGTGACATTGCTAAATTCATTGAAACGATAGCAGTGAATTAAAGAGAATTTAAAGGAAGGGGGATACATGCGAAAGGCAAAAGGAAATAAGCCAAAATCAAAGATATCGAACGTTGTTGTAAATATAAAGTCTTTTCCGTTGTTTTGTCGTGATACTGTGGAGTCGTTTATGATTAGCGCTCGCTTTGCTAAAAACCCAAGTTAATTCATATAGTGAATTAGTGTTTCTCTTCAGCTCTTTGAAGTGTTAATTAGTGTGCTGCTTTTTCGTTTTTGTTAGTGTATTTATTCCTTTTTTTTGTATATATGTCAAGGACTTTATAGATATTATTTAGGGAAAAATGACTGAGTGCAACGAGTTGATGACTGAGGCTGGGCGTAAGGGTAAAAGTGAGCGTGAAGCTTGGGGTGGTAATAATGATAGTGAAAGGATAGATGAAGGCACATGTTGTGTTGTATTTAGGCTGAGAGAGCATCTAGTGGAGTTAGAAGAGAGAATAGCGCGGGATTTAGAAAGGATGGCTATATTGGAGAAGTTAGGCACTGAGCTTAGGAATGATCTCGGCACTAGGCCCAAAGGGACTTCTAGCCTCGCGTCAGTCAGTCTAGCACGTAGACCTGCAAAGTCTGCTGTTCTCAAATCAAGTTTCCTCGAATTACTAGTTGCAGGCTCTGCCTTAAATAGAGGCTGTTTGACTCGGATGACCTATGCTGGGCCCTTGTGGCCTTTGTCATCTGTTATATTTTCTTGTGGGAGACTTTGATTTTGTCTTCCCCTGGCGATGGTGCTTTTTGTGGGTGGGTTTTGACGGATGCGGATGACCTTTGATAGGCCCTTGTGGCTTTTGTCATCCGTGAAATTATGTTATGTTATGTTATGTTAATTAGTCGGTGGTCCCTGCCACCGAGCTCTTCGCCAACAGAGAGATTCTCAACGATGTCATCCTCAGAGGTGAAAACCAAGTCGAGGGTATTATTGCCTCTCGTCGGCTCTCTCACCCATTGAGTGAGGAACTCGTTGTTCGCGAACTCCAGGAGTAGTGCGTTCTCGCCACAGGGTTCTCTGGTTTCCCAGTCAACTTGTGTGTTGAAATCACCCATGATGATACACACTCTGTCTTCGACAAGTTCTCCTAGTAGCTGTTACAGATCTCTGTCCTTTTCAACGAGTTGGGCAGGAGGTCTATAAAGCACCAGGGTCCTGTATTTGGCAGGACCTATCTCTAGGTCAACACTTAATAGTTCATGGTCGGATACGATGTTGCAATCCGTCAAGTTGAGAGTATCCTTGACATATAACATCACACCGCCACCCTCTCTGACTGGCCTATCTTTCAGGAAGAGCTGGTAACCGGGAATCATGAATTCACCTTCAAAAATCTCGGCTTGAGGTTTTTATCCACGACTCCGTTATGGTCACCATCTCAGGTTCTTCTGTTGCTACGAGGCCACGAAGCTCAATAAACTTATTCCGGATTGACCTCACATTGAACAGAAAAACTTTGAGGGAGTCCCCAAGTGTAGGACTCCCTACGCTCTTCCGTTTCTCGGCTTCTTTTGTGTGGCAGTACCCTTCTTTGCCACATCTAAGAACGTCGTTCCATGAGTGACACGGACATACTGTCTTACGTCCGCCTTCACTCTGGGTCGGACGATCCTCTGCGTCCTCTCAACGACATCCTGGATTAAGTTACAGAGTACAGCCTTTGCCTTGAATGAAAGATGCACTCCGTCCCTTTGGTAGAGGTGTTTTCGACCGTAAAAGGTGCGGAAGGGGTCCAGAAAGAAGACCCCCCTCCGCCGTACAGAGGTCGGCCAGGCGCTGGTTCAAGGTCATGTTCCTTGAGTGAGCTGTCCGGGTAGGACCTCTTCTTGGGAGCATCCCTACAACGACCCGTCTGCGAGTTTTCAATCCGCAGTCGTCCACGGCTCCCATGACCGTGCTTAGAATTTTCTCACTGGGGCCTATTTTGCCTCCTCGGAGGTAGAGGTCATTGCCACTCACCATCAGGGCAACGACTGAATTCTCGGAGATCTGAGATTTCTCAGCCTCTACCCTGATGTGGTGGTTTTCCCGTCCTGGCTGGCAGCATACCTTCACACTAGTGCGAAGGCGGGCCGCTAGCAGGGGTTGCAAACCTCGTGCTTGGGAATCGCCCACAAGGGTAACCCTCGGACATTTCCATGCAGAGGTTTGAGGCTTTCTTTCCGGAAGCGAACTCTCGGTTCCTTCTTTTTCTTCTTCTTATTTTTCTTATTGATCTTTTCCCCCTTATATTCCTTTGTTATATACTCTTCTGTTTCTACCTTTTCTTCCTCTGTTTCTACTTTATCTTATGTTTCAACTCCCCGTAAGGGCCGCGGCGATTTGCCATCCTGGCCGCCGTGCTGATGGGACTCAGCACCCCGTCCGACCCTAGCTTAGCCTCTTCTCCTTCCTTCAAAACACTTGTTTACTCGCTTTTCATAAAACCTCTCCCACAACTTTCAATGGTCAGCCTCTAATTTCACAGGGTAGATGCTGACCTTCTTCTCAAGCCAACCGTCCCGGATCGGGGCTGAGGGACGAGGGGACAATGTTCCCTAACCCCTGAGCTCCGGTTCGGGATGTTTTTTTTTAACAACCTGCTTCATCCCCACCCATACCTTCCTCAAATCCCTTTTCCTCTCCTCTTCACATTCTATCTATTTTTACGCCATGTTCAAGGTGGAGCCGCCATGCCGATGGACTGCCAGGCCACCAGGCGGGAGGGGTGGTTCGAAATGGCGGCGCCTGGCTCTGCCAGGCCTGTAAGTACCTCTTGCAGTGCGGGCTACTGCAAGAGGTGATGAGCTATTGCGTCCCGTAGCACAAATAGGGTCACCATGCCCAATGATGAAAATAAAAAAAAAACAACCCCCAACTTCCCCAAGAACATCAACGGAGCCGCCCCCGGGCAGCTCCACCGAGAAAATGGAGGTCCCCCTTCCTGTGCTTGCGCAGGGGACCCTCCATACTTCTTTAACCGGACATGAGGCTTACTCCTCTCCTACGCCTACGGGTGAAGGGCACTCCCACTCACCCTCTTCTCTGCAGGTGCTTTTGGGCACCTCCCTATCTCCAGCAGGCAGTCCCTCCTTTGCTTTCTAAGGGGACTGCCAAGAAAGCCAGCAGGCAGCCGATTGCCGACCGCCCCTCGTGTAAACGGCTCGGTAGGACAAACCCCCTTAGGGGGGAGAGGAAAGACAGGCCCCTTCGGTCGCTTCCCTCAAAAGACCTGCTGGAAAGAATATTAAACCTTGCTGAGGTCAAGGCCTGTGCCTTCCCACTAAAGAATTCTGACGCTGCCAAGGGGACCTGCGATGTCCTGGGAGGGGATGGCCAACTGGAGGCCCCTCCTGTGATAGACATGGTCCTTGAAAACCAGCCTCAGGTGGTAGGGCCTTCCATGGGGGGGAATCCGGGCTCGGCGCCAAGCACCGAACCCGAATCCACCCCTATGCAAGGTCTTCCTCAAACGGCTGGGGATTCTCAGGCAGTACAAGGAGGGGAGGGATTTCCTCCGGATGATGCCCCTGCGACCCCCAGGACCTTCTCCATTTCAGAGAAGGACCTGGCTGAGGCCGGTCCATCTGGCCTGGGGGCTTCTACCGGCGGGGGTGAGAAGCGGGTTCATTCCCCGCCTTCCTCTCCAAAAAAGAAAAAGACCAAGACCAAAAAGACGAAGAAGACTCGGAGCTCCTCTTCATCCGTGGGGGCTGCGGGGACGGATGGGTCTGCTGCCATTATGGCATGCGACCAAGCCAAGATCGGCAAATCCGGCCCCTCTGCCCCCCCCCCGTTTGCAGGGCCCCTGACCAAGACCAAAAATGCACAGGGCAGCGCCTCGATGACATTGGGGCCCCTAATTCAGAGGTTACCTGGCGTTTTCGAGCCCGCTGGCTTCAAACCCTTCCTCGTTATTCGCTCCACTGATGGCACCATGTTGTCCAAGGGCAACATGATCCATCAGAGGAGAGGATTAGCTAGTGCAATTGGTAGAGAGCCGAAGGTGACCCGTTTCTCGGACGGGATTCTTCTGGCGAATGCGGCGAATCCCGCCGAGGAGGCCAAGATAAGTGCTCTTCGGACACTTCATGGCACCCCGGTGAGTGTGACGCCGCATTCTACCATGAACTTTGTGAAAGGAGTAGTTTATGCGAGGGAACTCGTTGACTACTCCATTGAGGACATCACCCTAGAGCTGGCCGACCATGGAGCGGTCAAGGTCGAACGTGTGATGAGAAAACAGGGAGGGGCCTCGAGACCCGCCCCTACACTCTTCGTCACGTTCGACTGTGACAAGCTCCCTGAGTCGGTGCGTGCCGGTTGGTACCGCTACCGCGTAAAGGCATTCGTGCCACTGCCGTGGCGGTGCTATTACTGTCACCGCTTCGGCCATACGAATCGCTCATGTAGACGTGCAAAGTCGGGGTCACCCGAAGTCTGTGTAAATTGCTCCAAGGTCGCACACGATGAGTCCAAATCGTGTGTGGCCAAGTGTGTCAATTGCGGAGAGCCGCACCCTACTTCTTCAAAGCAATGTGGTGCATATCTCCTTGAGAAAGAAATCCTGGCCGTTCAGGCCCAGGATCGACTCTCATTCCGCGAGGCAAAGGACTTGGTCCTGGCGCGCCCGGCTCTGCCTGGGACGTCATATGCCTTAATAGTTAGAAAGGCACCCTCTGCTCCTGGCCCATCCAAGCCAACGAGCACGGTTGTTTCCGCGCCCATTTGGAGCCCTTCTGCGAGCTATAACCAACCCGGGCGCTCCCCTGGTAAAGCTGGCGGCAAAAAGGGTTCATACCCAGCCCGGCTAAAACCAGGGCTCCCCCCTCTTCCTCCAGCGTGACCGTTTCCCGTAAGGCAAAACGACCACGCGCCTCCACCGATTCGTTAGACTTACAGGAGGCCACACCCCTGAAGATGATCGCTGAGCCATCTTCCGGAGTTCCTAAAGCTGTTCCCCGAAAGGAGGACAGCAACAAAGGAGCTTCGGCTCCCTCGCCCACGCCCCGAGGTGGAGCGAATGGCTCGGAGACGGTGGTTCCTCGAAAAGAGGGCCCCCCGCCTCCGAAGCCGCTACGTCCGACTAGGGTTTCGAGGCGGAGCCCAACCTCCCCCAATAAATCCTCGAAGGCGACAGCGCCTTCAGCGCCTTGTCCGGCCAACAGTGCCCGGGGTTCTGTCCCCGGGAAGCGTACAGCCATTCCTGTGAGGGTCTTCAATTCGAGGAGGTCCCCCGCGTCTCCTCCGGGCTAGGCCTGGAGGGCATATTCCTTCAATGGAATTGCCGTGGACTCCGGGCCAACTGGGAGGAGTTGCGGAGGCTCGTCTCATCCCGTTCCCCGTTAGCTATCGTTTTGCAGGAGATTATGCTAGGAGCGTGCCCCCTGCCCGCCCTCCCGACGTATAATGGTCTTGCGACCCCACCACCGCGGGATGGCCGGGCTGGGGGATGCGCGGTTTACACCCGGCATGTTGTCTCCGTTCTTTCTTTCTTTTTAGATACCTCCTTTCAGGCAGTGGCTGTGCAGCTGCACCTGGATAGGAGGTATACTATCATTTCTGCGTACATTCCACCGTCAGCTGACTTCGACGCGGGGGACTTCCGCTGCATCATGGCACGGTTGCCGAGGCCCTGTCTCTTGCTTGGAGATCTGAACGGCAGGCATCCTCTCTGAGAAGATTACTCCATAAATTCCAGGGGACAAGTCCTTGCCGATCTGATCGAAGAACTTGAGATGGGTGTCCTAAACGTGGATGAGTTTACGCATCACTGTCCGAGAACCGCTTCATTTTCTTGCCTTGACCTATCTTTGTGCTCTTCGGATGCACAGCCTGATTTTGATTGGAGGGTGGTCGATGACCTCCATGGTAGTGATCACTTCCCCATTCAAATATTATTTTCAGGGCAACTGCCGCCTGAGAGCCCACCTCGGTGGTGCTTGGCGCGGTGGCCTGCATTTCAGGAAATGACTGAATTCTCTATCTCAGTCGAGGAGTTTAGGTCGGTAGATGAGGGCCGTTGAGTTCTTCTCCGGCAACCTCATCGCCGTGGACCTGACTACTATTCCTAGGACGTTTGGCCGTTTTGCACGCCAACCACTCCCATGGTGGTCGGCCGAGTGTGAGACGGCCCTCAAACAGAAGCGTTATGCCTACATGCGCTATAAGCGCCGCATGAACGATTTCACTGTCGCTGAATTTCGTCGGGCTAGGGCTAGGTTCCGGTATATTTCGAAGCACGCCCGCCGCTCTTCTTGGCGGGCATACGTGTCTTCACTTAACGGGAAGACCCCTTTAGCTGTGGCGTGGAAGCGAGTCAAAAGGATTTGGGGCAAGTTCTCGCAGGACCCCCCTCCCGTTCTCCAGGGGAATGAGACCGCAATTTCGGACCCCGCATCCGTAGCGGAATCCTTAGCGACCGCTTTTTCCGCATTCTCTAGCCGTTATGCTGCTCCGCTAGCATTCAATGCACGTCGTGATGTCGCGGAAGGCCGCCGGCTGGACTTTACCTCCAGAGGCGGAAAACCCTTCAACGACAAGTTTACTGTGAGTGAGTTGCGTTCCGCTCTCGCTTCGTGCGCGGACACCGCCCATGGTCCGGACGATGTCTCGTACGCCATGCTTCGACACCTGGGTGAGTGAGGCATGGCCTTTCTGTTAGATTTGTTCAACAGGATCTGGGTGGAGGGTCTCCTCCTAGATTCCGGGCGAATCGCTACTGTGCTCGCCTTTCGCAAACCGGGAAGAGATCACTCTACTCCGACCAGTTTCCGCCCAATCTCTCTAACCTCTTGCGTGTGCAAGTTGATGGAGAAATTGGTAAATGTTAGATTAGCCTTTTTCCTGGACAGTGGAGGCCATCTGTCTTCCGCACAGTGCGGTTTCCGCAAGTTCCACTCCACGTCGGATGCTCTGCTCTGACCGGAAAATGCCGTCTGCGAGGCTTTCCTTCGTAGACAGCAAGACGTCACGGTCTTTTTTGATCTGGAGAAGGCCTATGCCACCGCATGGCGATACGGTATCAGGAAGACTCTCCACACGATAAGGGCGAGGGGACGCCTCCCAATGTTTATATCTGAATTTTTGCGAGATCGTCGATTCCGCGTACGGGTGGGGGGAGCCCTCTCCGGCCCAAAGGAGCAGGAAAAGGGTGTCCCGCAGGCAAGTGTTCTCAGTGTCACACTCTTTGCCCTGAGCATCAATGGCATCACCTCGGTGCTGCCGGAAGATGTTCTCGCTACGCTCTACGTGGACGACCTTTCGATCTCTTTTGGCGTGGCCCAGATGCCAACTCTGGAGCGTCGACTCCAAGAGGCATTGAACCGCGTCTCTCTCTATGCCGAAGCGCACAAGTTTTGGTTTTCTTTGGCCAAGACTAAGGTGGTGCACTCTGCCACAATCCACGGCTTCACTCCGACCTAGATTTTTTTCTTAATGGGGTGCACCTGGATGTGGTTGAGTCGCATCGTTTCCTTGGTCTTGTATTCGACCGACGCCTCACCTGGGAGGCTCATATTCGCAGCCTTAGGGTCTCTTGTACCAGCGCCATGGACATTCTCCGTTCCGTGACGTTCAGCGCTTGGGGCGCTGATAGGGCTACTGCCTTACTTTTTTATCGATCCTTTGTCCGCTCGAAGCTCGACTACGGATGTGAGTTTTATGCATCCGCAGCCGAGCGTTTATTGCGGAAGGTGGATTCAATCCACCACACCGACCTTCGCATTGTGACCGGTGCCTTCCGCACTTCTCCCATTGAGAGCCTGTTGGTCGATGCTGGGGCGATGCCACTCGCTCTGCGCCGCGTGCAGTGCATCACTCGCCTGTACGCGCGAGCCCGGCACCTGCCTCAGTCGCCAACAGCTATCACTGCATCCGCAGCTGATCTCGATGGTGCCTATGCCGCCGAGAGACGCCAGGAAACTCCTTCGAGAGGTAGATATAGCTCTCATGCCGGTGGCGCCCCTGGTTCTGCCCAGGACACCACCCTAGAGGGTACCACATTTGGCTATTTGTCACCACGCCTCTGCTCCCATAGCTTGTACTGCGCCGGGAGTATTGCGTTCGACCTTTTTGGAGCACACATCGTGTCACGCTGGTACCGTGCCAGTGTATACGGATGGCTCCAAGTCCCAAGAGGGGGGTCGGCTTCCACGCCGTATCCCCTCTGTTTGAAGTCAGCGGGGCTCTACCAGGCGCTGCGTCTGTCCTCACGGCCGAGCTGGTGGCAATACACCACTCGGTACGGGAGATTACGCGACGTGCCCGGTTCGGAGACCGTATCGTGATCTATAGCGACTCACAAAGCGCCCTGAGTGTTCTCGGGGCATTGGAATCTCCGCATCCCCTGGTTCGCGAAATCCGTGACGCCACGGTTTTGGCGAGCCGGGCAGATGTCGAGATTATCTTCTGCTGGGTTCCTGGACATCTAGGAATTGCGGGGAATGAGCGCGCCGATGAGGGCGCCAAAGAGTCCGCGAGGACTCTGCGACCGGACCAGCGTTTCGCTCTTCCTCACACTGACTACATGGCAGGAATACGGGCAGCTCTTCGGACTGCTTGGCAAAGAAGATGGGAGACGGTCGAAGGGAACTTAAAGTTGCGTGCCATTGCGCCGCGACTGTTCCCATGGACCTATCCCCCAATGCCGCGGCGGCTTCAGGTTGCTTTCTGTCGTCTCCGAATCGGCCACACTCGTGTGACGCATCGCTATTTGATGGAGCGCTCGCCTGCGCCCTATTGCAACGACTGCGTCGTCCCCCAGACTGTTCGGCACATTCTTGTCGAATGTCCCATTCTGGGTGATCTTCGCGCACGATACCTGTCCCAGTACCGGGATGAGCGGGGTCGCTACCGCCTGTCCCATGTGCTCGGTTCAGATTCGTGCACATTGACTTGTGGACTTGTTGACTTCTTGGGGGAGGCCGGCCTTCTCCCTATTATTTAAGCAAGGTTTGTTGTTTTTTTTGTTTTTTTGCATTTGTTTTTTTTTGTTTATTTTTTTCCTTTAGTTGCACGCTCCTGCGCCGGGGGGACCTCTTTCTGACGCACCAGCTTGCTTCATTTCCCCCTTTTGGGGTGGGTTTTTTTGTTGTTTTTTTAATTTTATTTTAAAGTAGCCTAGAACTAGGTTAGTTTTAATACGGCGACTAATGCCCAAGTATGCAGTCGCCAGATGAGCTCTTAAAAAAAAATAAAAAATAGCGCTTGGGGCGCTGATAGGGCTACTGCCTTACTTTTTTATCGATCCTTTGTCCGCTCGAAGCTCGACTACGGATGTGAGTTTTATGCATCCGCAGCCGAGCGTTTATTGCGGAAGGTGGATTCGATCCACCATACCGACCTTCGCATTGCGACCGGTGCCTTCAGCACTTCTCCCATTGAGAGCCTGTTGGTCGATGCTGGGGCGATGCCACTCGCTCTGCGCCGCGTGCAGTGCATCACTCGCCTGTACGCGCGAGCCCGGCACCTGCCTCAGTCACCAACAGCTATCACTGCATCCGCAGCTGATCTCGATGGTGCCTATGCCGCCGAGAGACGCCAGGAAACTCCTTCGAGAGGTAGATATAGCTCTCATGCCGGTGGCGCCCCTGGTTCTGCCCAGGACACCACCCTAGAGGGTATCACATTTGGCTATTTGTCACCACGCCTCTGCTCCCAAAGCTTATACTGCACCGGGAGTATTGCGTTCGACCTTTTTGGAGCACACATCGTGTCACGCTGGAACCGTGCCAGTGTATACGGATGGCTCCAAGTCCCAAGAGGGGGTCGGCTTCCACGCCGTATCCCCTCTGTTTGAAGTCAGCGGGGCTCTACCAGGCGCTGCGTCTGTCCTCACGGCCGAGCTGGTGGCAATACAACACTCGGTACGGGAGATTACGCGACGTGCCCGGTTCGGGGACCAGATTGGGATCTATAGCGACTCACAAAGCGCCCTGAGTGCTCTCGGGGCATTGGAATCTCCGCATCCCCTGGTTCGCGATATCCGTGACGCCACGGTTTTGGCGAGCCGGGCAGATGTCGAGATTATCTTCTGCTGGGTTCCTGGACATGTAGGAATTGCGGGGAATGAGGGCGCCAAAGAGTCCGCGAGACTCTGCGACCGGACCAGCGTTTCACTCTTCCTCACACCGACTACATGGCAGGAATACGGGCAGCTCTTCGGACTGCTTGGCAAAGAAGATGGGAGAGGGTCGAAGGGAACTTAAAGTTGCATGCCATTGTGTCGCGACTGTTTCCATGGACCTATTCCCCAATGCCGCGACGGCTTCAGGTCACTTTCTGTCGTCTCCGAATCGGACATACTCGTGTGACGCATCGCTATCTGATGGAGCGCTCGCCAGCGCCCTATTGCGACGACTGCGTCGTCCCCCAGACTTTTCGGCACATTCTTGTCGAATGTCCCAGTCTGGGTGATCTTCGTGCACGACACCTTTTCCGGTACCGGGATGGGCGGAGTCGCTACTGCCTGTCCCTTGTACTCGGGATGAGTGCGTGCACATCGACTGGTGGACTTATTGACTTTTGGGGGGAGGCCGGCCTTCTCCCTATTATTTAAGCAGGGTTTGTTTTTTTGTTTTGTTTTGTTTTGTTTTTTGTTTTTGTTTTTTTTCTTTCTCCCATTTAGGGTGGGTTTTTTTTTCGTTTAATTTTATTTTAAAGTAGCCTAGAACTAGGCCATTTTTAATACGGCGAATAATGCCCATATAGGCAGTTGCCAGATGAGCTCTAAAAAAAAAAAAATATATTTATATGTTTCAACTTTCTCTTCTTCTGCTTCTACTTTATCCTTCTGTTTCAACTTTCTCTTCTTCCTGTTTTTTTCTCTTCTTTTTCTTTTCTTCTCTGGTTTATTCGTAGCATGCGGGTCTAGCTCTGGGGGTAATACTGCAGATGCAGTGTTTACTGCAGGGCTTGAGGTTAGCTCTGCTATCTTCACCTCCAGCCTGCGAATCAGTCCGGCGTGTTCCAATTCCACGCTCTTTATTTTCTCCTCCAACTTCCTAGACCTCTCCTCGGAAGCCCTGCATGTTTCTTTTAACTCCTCACTTTGGCCGTTTAGAATGCAGTCGGTGCAGGAACTGGCCGGGTGGCATTTTGAATAACACCCCTCCGGAAAGTCCACGCACCACTTATCTATCTGGCATATTGCGCACGTGTATTTTAGTGCTCCTGGTCCTTTCTTGCCGGTCATTTTGAACACTTTATAACAGTAGAAGCTTTGCGACCAATCAGCAAATAAAAAAGGGGGGGTGGCGATTTCGCCCCGTGTGAGTCACTCCCGCCTATCCTTTGAAGACTTTTCGGATCTTTCAAAAGGCATGATCCATGTGCTGCTGTTCGTCCGACCGAGTCGTCAAACCTCGGCGTGCCGTGGCTCCCAACCAAGCAGTACTGACAGTCCCCGAAGGGGCCATCGATTTTTCACCAGGTGAACAACAGAGCACGCCCCGTACTAAATTCCTACTAGTTCCCTTTACGACGGCCAATATCTCGGAGCAGCGTTTAATGGATATCCCACCACACTAAGAGACTCGACCCAAGGCTTTTTATTGGCCTGGCAACCAACCTGGGAACAAATGGCTGTCACCTAGGACCGATGCTACCAGAGGCACCCGTCAACGGTCACTGGGAATGGTCACTAATTACGCGCCAGGAAAAGGGTTAACGAGGCACTACCCTCATCCCATTCATCGTGCCCCAACGCCTAGGACACCTTTAGTCCTAGTCTCTCGCAACCAGTGAGCTTCGATTGGCGTGGTTTATAGAGGTTCCAAAGCCTCTCTTCTGACGCATGCGGTAGCTGCCAGGTTCTTATATGTAGATAGAGGGAAAAAAGGGTAAGAGTGACACGATAAGAATAGGCTTTTTTTGCTTTTTTTGCTTTTTGTATATGTGGAAGAGATAGGATAAAAGTAAAAAAGGAGAAGGTTAGAGTAGAAAAAGGAACGAAGGACGCACTTAGTCTGGAACCTCGTTTGTGACCAAATCGATAAGGGAAGCCCTACCATAGGTACCCAGAAGAGAGGTACCCTCGCCGACATAGCTCAAAAAGTCAAAGGTACACACAAGCTCTCTTCCCGCGACAAGGGGGCGTCACCTCTCCCTCTACTTTCTCGAGAGACAGAGAGAGATGCCTCCGTCGGTCTTTATTCAACCAAAGTGGGTTAATCGAGAAATCGGCCAACTGCTTAGGAAGAAGAGAAATGTGTACTCGCAATCGAAGATCTTGTGTGACCTTGACGAATACTGGAAGCTAGCCAGGAGAGTGAAGTCCAGCATAAGGGCGGCTAAGCGGTCTGAGGAACTCCGAGTGGCGAGACTCTTGGAGTATGCCGTCCAAGACATACTCCAAGCCGTCCAAGCCAGGGCATCCAAACTGATTCCCTCTATCAGACATATGAGTTATGAATATAGATTAAGATAATTAGATATGTTCTCGATGGAGACCCGGAAACTACGTGGTCAGCTTATCGAAGTGTTTAAAATACTTCGAGGCTTCGACAGACTGGACTACGGGGATATTTTCCAGCTCAGCGAGGGGAGAACAAGAAATCACAGCTACAAACTTGAACTGAAGCGATATCACCGTGATCTGTGTGGGAAATTCTTCACATACAGTATCTGTGGTAGTTGGAACGCACTTCCGACGGAAGTTGTCAACAATGAATCTGTTGACCAGTTCAAATCAAGACTAGATAAAGTCTTGCGAAATCACCGTTAAGATCCTCGCGAGTGATCTTCGAGGATGCCAACGGACACCTTCGAGGATTGCGCCAAAAGTACCCTCCTTGTATGGACCGTAAGGTCTTCTAGGGTACCTATTGTCCTTGTAGCTCCTTGTAGGCCCCGTACGGTTAGCCCATTTACCTAAGCTAGGAGTAGAGAGAGATAGATAGATAAAGAGAGAGTGGAGATAGTAGTGAGTATAAGCTAATAAATAGAGAAAGTAAAAGGGTAGCTAGTGAGGTATCTCCTGATCTAAATGAAAGTAGGGCTGCCGGTGTTAAGGATGTGAGGATAGTAGACCTCGTTAGAGTGTGTATGTATGAGCCTATTACTTTAAGTAACAGGCTCTATGTCTTAGGAGACCTTGAAGAAGAGAGGTTTATAGGTGCATGTGAAGCAAGTGAAGTGCTTGTGGTGGGTGATTCCCAAGTGAGGTATATCGATAGGTCTTTTTGTGAACGTAGGATGAATGTTTGTTTGCCAGGTGAACGTGTAGCAGATGTAAGGGCGTTAGTTGAAAGGGTATTGAATGGAACTGAAAGGGATGCAGTTGCTGTTTTACATGTGGAAGTCAATAGCATAGGAAAAAACTTGGTCTGAGTAGATAGTGTCTAGATATAGGTATTTGTTAGGAAAGTTTCGGAAGAGAAGTAGGTGTGTTAGGAACTTTTCCTAGGTTTAGAGTAGGCAGTGAATGGATGTCACGCTTAGTTAAGATAAATGAGAGAGTTAAAATATTGTGTGGTAGTATGGGGCTAGTGGAAGCGAAGATTTGCATGCAATAGAGAGGTTGCACTTGAGTAGCAGTGGTGTGAATGTGTTAAGTGACTGTATCATGAGGAGTATCAGTATAGACTGTCAGGGCATTCAGATAAATGTAGAGAGCAACAGATGTGGGAATGAGGAGAGGAGTAGGAAGGTAGAGTGTAGTAATGGTAAGACGATAAAGAGAGATACATTGAAAATATACAACACAAATAGTAGTAGAAAAAGGAATAAGATGGATTTGTTAAGAGGGTTAGTAAGTGTGGAGAATTTTGATGTTATTGCGATAACAGAGTCATGGCCTGATTTGGCAAGAAAGAACTGATGGTTACAATATGTTTTTCACAGTCATTATGGCTGGATGTTAAGGAGGGAAAGGATAAACTTGTCATAGGATTATTATATAGACCACCAAATCTTAGTAAAGAATCTTCGTGTCATCTGTGGCAGGAGATAAAAGGTGTATGTAGAAGTAAACGTGTGTGTATAATGGGTGATTTAAATTACCGAAGTATAACTGGAAAATTCTTGTAGGTGATCAGGAGGCTGGGGAATTTTTTAATATGGTAATTTTGCTAAACAGATTATTTACCAACCCACTGCGGGTGATGGTATATTGGATTTAGTTATAACGATCAATGGTATGGAGGGGGGGGGGATTAGCGATACGGAGATTGGGGGAAATGTGGGAAATAGCGACCATTGCGAAATTAGAGACTAAATCTTCATCCATTAGAGAGGAGAAGAGTTCGAGGGAATTTGATTGAAGTGTTCAAATGAGCAAGAGGTTATAAACGGGGAGACAGAGGTGAGGTTCTTATTTTTTAGTGAACAGAATAGGGCAAGTAGCTATGAGTTTAAGCTGGACAAGTTTAGGTTTAGGAAAGAGGCTCACTAGTTATGCGAGGGAAGCTGAGGAGTTTTAAGAATAGATTGGCTAAATTTATGGATGAGGATGCTAGGTGAGACTGAACTGGGTGATGGGAACAGGAGCTGCCTCGTATCTCTCTATGACAATCACTCTACCTGAGTATCTCTTTTACTATCACTCTTTCTCTATATCTTTTACAATCAATCTTCCTCTATCTTTTCAACAATCACTCTCCCTGCCTCCCTATCTAGTAAGTGGATAATTTTCCCTCTTCCTCACACAATGAAATCCAACCAACGAGAACTTTTAAACTGCACCCCGCGCTGTTCTCTCTCACACCCAAATCCTTTATTAATCCGTCAATTTAAGATGTGGTGGAAAAGAGAGCCACTGTGGATAGGAAAAGATACGGTCAAACATACACATGCGTGGAATGGCTGAACGAAAGATAAAGGTGAGAGAAATATGAGTTTTAAACTCAAATCTCGAAACAAAATGAAACTTCGTTCAGCTTCTGAGGTTCCGTGGGCGATGGATAATAATTTAACTTCCTCTCCCTTTGTTGTGGTTTTGTGTAAATGTTTGTCCTGGCGTAGGATGAGGTGGTGATGGAGGAGGGGGTGGGGGCGGGGGTGGAAGAACCATTTGACATTCCGTTCTGTTAATACGAAAGCGGTTAGGTACGTGAATTTGTTTATTTTTGTATGAGTAACGGTCTCTGTAGGCGATGTAGACATGTGTATGCACCAAAAATACCCGTAGGAAATAGAAGTATCTATTAACAACGATCTCTTCAGAGAGGAAAGAACAAAGGAAGGAGAAAAATATAATATACAAATCAAAAGGAAGAGTTCTCGGGGAAGAGCAAAGAATAGGGGAGAAAAGAATTCATTTGTAGAGCTGAAGAATGAGCCACTGTACCGCGTCAAGCTAAATGAAGCGCAATGGCACTTCAAACAAATCTATATAATTTGTTAACTAAGTCAAAAAGTTGTTTACATTGGTTTTTAAATTAGTGTAACTGGTGAATGAATCCCAAGGTAATGCATAAACCTTGACTGTAATTAAAAATAGAAGAAAAGTGAATATAAATGCATTTTAAAATGTTTCGTTCATTGAAATTAGAAGAAAATTGAAAACAAATGCATTCTAAAATGTTTCGTTCATTGAAATTAGAAGAAAATTGAAAACAAATGCATTCTAAAATGTTTCGTTCATTGAAATTAGAAGAAAATTGAAAACAAATGCATTCTAAAATGTTTCGTTCATTGAAATTAGAAGAAAATTGAAAACAAATGCATTCTAAAATGTTTCGTTCATTGAAACTAGAAGAAAATTGAAAACAAATGCATTCTAAAATGTTTCGTTCATTGAAATTAGAAGAAAATTGAAAACAAATGCATTCTAAAATGTTTCGTTCATTGAAATTAGAAGAAAATTGAAAACAAATGCATTCTAAAATGTTTCGTTCATTGAAATTAGAAGAAAATTGAAAACAAATGCATTCTAAAATGTTTCGTTCATTGAAATTAGAAGAAAATTGAAAACAAATGCATTCTAAAATGTTTCGTTCATTGAAATTAGAAGAAAATTGAAAACAAATGCATTCTAAAATGTTTCGTTCATTGAAATTAGCAGAAAATTGAAAACAAATGCATTTTAAAATGTTTCGTTTATTGAAATTAGCAGAAAATTGAAAACAAATGCATTTTAAAATGTTTCGTTCATTGAAGTTAGAAGAAAATTGAATGCAGATGCATTTTAAAATGTTTCATTTATTGAAATAAAAGAAATTTGAAGAAAAATGCATTTTAAAATGTTTCATTCATTTAAATTAAAATATAAATGAATATAAATGCATTTTACAATATTTCTTTCACTGAAATTAGAAAATATTTTTAAGACAAATGCATTTTAAATACTTATGCAAGGAAAATTGAATAAAATGCATTTTAAAATTTTTAGTTCATGGAAATTAGAAGAAAATTGAAGACAAATGCATTTTTAAGTGTTTCGCTCATGGAAATTAGAAGAAAATTCAAAACAAATGCACTTTTAAATATTTCATTCATTGAAATTAGAAGAAAAGTGAATAAAAATCTATTTTAAAATCTTACTTTCATAGAAAATAGAAGAAAATTGAATACAAAGTTATTTTAAAATGTTTCGTTCATTGAAATTAGAAGAAAAGTGAATAAAAATGTATTTTAAAATCTTACTTTCATAGAAAATAGAAGAAAATTGAATAAAAAGTTATTTTAAAATGTTTTGTTTTTTGAAATTAGAAGAAAGTTAAGACAAATGAATTTTATAATGTTTCCGTTCATTGAAATTATAAGAAAATTGAATACAAATGATGTAGAACTCTAAATACCGCATACATAAGTATACGCAGAAACACTCCGACACAAAGCTGCGCGCCTTCTCGTATCCCCAAACGAACCTCTCGCCTGCCTCGAATTCTCCGTCGCCCCTTTTCGCACCGCCGTAAAATCCGAGATGGCTCGAAGCGGTGAATGACATATCGTCAGCTCAAAGATGAAAAAAAGGTCTTTCGCGCGACGATACGGATTTTACGGTAATTCGATTCTCTATCTCGATTTTGCTCGTGGGAGAAATAAAAGGAAGACTTCTTCCTGGAATCAGGCAGAACCCCTTGGACCTACGTCGAGTTTGTTTGAAACTCGATCCACATAAGAAACTGTTCGCCCGCTGCAAAGAAAGAACTTCTCGGGAAATTGGTTGTTGCCGTTACGGTACTTGTAGGTGCTAAACTTCTCGCAGGTTCCCTCCCATCCTTCTTCAGACTCTGAGGTTACACAGGACCTCCCTCTGCGGATTTCCCTCGATGTAGCTAGGTAATCGGTTTTGACTACACACTCTAGGAGCCGAATAATCGGACAGGTACTTCGAGGAAAAAGGACGATTGAGTCACCGCTTCGCTTACCTTCGTGATCCGGCAAAGGATCAGTATATCACCGGTCTAGAATTGCCCTCTCATTCGGTAACCTCGGACGGCCGGACTAGGTGCGATCATCGTCACCAAAAGAAGATCTTCACCGCTCCCCCTTCAAAAATACTTACGAACTCAAAGGTATCGTTAATTGAATCATCCCCTCCCCTAACTTGACCAGTTTATTTGTGTACTAGAATTTTCATCTCGAGCCCATACCCTCGAATATTAGAAGTGCTTACTTAATTCAGTGGTTAACTCTATAATAATATTCCCTTCGTTCTGCTTGGTGTCATTAAGACGGAAACACCCCAGTGAGTAATCTGCAAGTAATCCCCACGACATTTTGTAGACTTATTTATTCAGTGCAAGATTAATCCCATTTATATTTATATACGCTGTGCTTATTTCAAATTCATGTACATTAAAGATTATTATTTTTGTATATGTGTGTTTAACTAATTTGGACGATCCCTTGGCAATTATTAAGCAATCCACTCGGCTTAAAACTCATTATTCCACCGCCCCGCCCATGGTTGGCTTATACTGAGTGGAGAACACACTCAAGGGATCATCATCTTAGTTTTGATCAAAAGGGTACGCACCGCGGTTATTCTTATTCACCGGAGGTGGCTAGGGTAGGTGTATTGGATACGCTTCACCTAAGCTTCACCTCGGTGCGGTAATAAAATATATGTCCAGGAAGTGGGATTGGGATTACCCACTCACTAAACCTCGACATACTCGTATATAAGTGGTGTCAGGTGTGTAAGGTTATCATAAAACCTCTCGACCTATATAAATGATATCAGGTTTGTGAGGTTATCACTAAAAGCAACATCTTAAAACTTTAATCAAACATTGCAAACGTCCAAATTAGTACAAATACTCCAACGTTAACAGCAATTCTTGTTTTGGGCTCCAAAAGTTAGTTAGGTTCGGGTGCTTATCTAATCTTGTTATGTTTTGTTTCTATTAAGTGTTTTCTCTTGTCTACCACGTTTTGGTAGGGAACTTTAATAACCCCTTTTTTCTCAAAGCACGTTACACAAAGGCAACTCTCCCAGTGCATACTCTTATCTTTGGATCGATAAGATGGCTTCCACATCGTTCGAAACATTCCTCAAGCAAGGACAAGCATTGGGACTGGAAGGTAAGGAACTCATGGAGTACGTCCACAATGAACAAAAACGGAAGGACGATTTAGAAAGGGAAAAACTAGAAGCAAAGAGAGAAGAACAAAAGCGGAAGGACGATTTAGAAAGGGAAAAGCTACAACTAGAAGCAGAAAGAGAAGAATAAAAACGGAAGGACGATTTAGAAAGGGAAAAGCTATAACTAGAAGCAGAGAGAGAGAAGAACAAAAACGGAGTGACAATTTAGAAAGGGAAAAATTAGAAGCAAAGAGGGAAGAACAAAAATTACAACACGAAGAAATGGAAAGGATTCGTCACCATGAACGGGAATTAAGTAGGGACCAAGTGGAAGTAAATTCAATTGGTTCCCGGGGCCAACAACCTCAAACCCCTGCTCTCAATCTACCCCTCCATCGTAAAAATGAGGACTTCATTACGTACCTAATACATTTCGAAAAAATATTCGAAGTAAATGGATGGGATATTGAAACCGATGGAGTAAGTCGCCTTCTACCCTTACTCTCCCCTCGTCTGAGAGAGATTTTGATCGCATTGCCGCATAAGGCGACAATCGATTATTCCACCTTAAAAACAGAACTTCTATCTGCCATTAACCTTAATCCCCAGTTCTATAGATCGAAGTGCAAATCAACTAAACTCCAAGCAGGACAGACATATAGACAATTCGGATTTATCTTGAGAAGAAATCTGCAATTCTGGCTGGACTCAGCTAAGGTCGAAACAGATTACGAGGCATTGATCGACTTTATTTTGAAGGATCAACTACTAAGTACACTTCCCCAAGACATTAGGTCCTTCGTTCAAGACCGAAGGGCCTCCACATTCAAGGATTGCCTCGATGAAGCGGACCTTCACGCTTCAAACCATAATTTATACCCGAAGGAAAGTAGAAAAGGTAACCCCCCCCTCCCCCAAGAGCAAGTTTGGGTACGGAAGACACCCACCTGAGAAACCTTCTCAGTTTGTAAAAGTTGCTTCCCCATTTAAGCCCAGGAACAAATTCCAGGAGACCCCAGAAGACCGAAAGCCCCCTGGTTTTAACGCTCACCCAAACAACACCTTCAGGAGTAGTCCGATCACGTGTTACTCTCGCGGAGCCCCGGGACACATTAAATCCCAGTGTCCACAAAACTCAAGGTTCTATCCCTCCCCAAGTCAGCAGATACATCAAGTGACTGCCATTCTTTCTCCAGAGCAAGTGCCGTAGCTGCCCCGCAACCTGCGACCCGTCAGATCAAGACTACCAGGTCAACTTCTTATTCAATAAGAGTTCTCCTGGTAGACTCAAGTTTGAAACTGGCTCGATTAATGGGTGCAAAGTGTCCACTTTAGTTAGGGGCACCGGTTGTACCTGCATCATAGTGTCAGACAAGCTACTCCCCCCCCCCGTAAAACCCCAGCATGAGAAATTTGCGGTAGTGCACGACTTTTGGGGACGCGCCAACAGGTTCTTTGTCGTCCGGTGCCATGTAGAGTGCTGCTATTTTACTGGTTGGGCTGACTTAGTCGCAGCCCCAATGAAATTCTGTTCGGTGCTGGTCAGACAGAGCGCGCAACTCTCCCTGAACGAGGTTACCCAAACCGTCACCATCCGAGCGCAGGCGGGCCAAGAAAACCGTCCCCTCACGCCGCCTAAACTACTCCCTTGCGGCCCTGAGTTCAAGAAGCCGAATAACGCTGAGTTCGCCAAGGCCCAAGAGGACTGCCCTTTCCTACAACCCCTGTGGGAAAAAGCCAAGAGAGGTGACCTCCAAATAAAAATAGAAAATGAAGATGAAGAAAGAAGAATAAAGATAGAAAAAGAAGAATAAAGATAAAAATAGAAGAAGAGGAAAGAAGACATATGGAAATAGAAGTCCAGGAAAGGAGAATCAAGCTAGAAAAAGAAGAAGAATAAAGATAAAAATAGAAGAAGATGGAAAGAGAAGACTGATAGACGAGGACTTCCAGCTGCCCGCTCTTCCTTCTACCACTCTCCCCCAGGAAGAACCCTCCCCCGAATTAGTTGTGAATCCCAAACTCGAGCCCGTTAGGATCGCCCAAATGGTCTTGCCCTTAAGAGAATACTACAGTCTTATGCGAAAAGATGTAGAAGGGCTGGAAAACATCACAATCTATTTGAACAACGTGTACGTAACTATGCGTACAGGGAAAGGACCCCTCGTGACCCTTCGCCCACTCTTAGACCCACTGAGGTCTCATGGCTTACCAAGTAAGCCCTCCAAGTGCTATTTTCATTATAGCACTATTACCTATTTAGCGTTCAAGTTTCGCGAGAATCGCATATCCCCACAGAAGGATAAGGTAAACCCAATACCCGATAGGCCACCCCCAGTCTCGAAGAAACAACCCTGACCCCTTTTAGAAGCAGCTTCCTCTTATCGGTGTATTGTTCCCCATTTCGAGTCCGTCACCCCCCCCCCCCTTGAATGACCTGCATAAAAAGAAATCTCCAGACCCTATTAAGTGGAACCTCAGGGCTATTGCCAGCTTCGGCAGACTCAAATGTAAACCTGCACTTATCTAATCCCGAGGAGAAGATCGGCGTTCAGATCGGCACCCCTCACCTTGGACTTGGATGCGCCTTGTTGCAATACGAGGCAGAAGTGCCATCTCCGGTGGCTTTTGCAAGTCGGAAACCATCCGATCGGGAAAAGAAGTATGCCACTGTTGAGCCAGAAGCCTTGGCTATCGTGTCTGGGGTACAAAGGTTTCATGTATATTTAACAGGTAGACCGTTCTCCATGGAAACGGATCACAAACCCCCTAGCTTATTTAAAAAGTTGTAAGAGTCAGAATGGGAGAATCATGCGTTGGGCCCTGTTATTATCCGAATATCAATAGGATATCCGATATCTAAAGAGATCCCTTAATGTACTCGCGGATAGTTTGTCTAGGAACCCGGTAGACGAATCCCGTGAGTCTTTGTAAATAACCGGATTATAGCTATGTAAGTTTTCGATAAAAGTTTAGTATCCACCACTAATTAATTCATATGTTATATTTGTAAAATTGATAATATGACACGCTCTATAACTGCCGTGGTTAATTTTGGATTGTTTGTTTGTTTGTTTGTTTTTGTATGTGGGTCTTATATCATGCTACCTAGAATAATGTATCGAATATAATCATTTATTTTTTTTGTACTTAGGCATCAGCTCTTAATTACTCCGGAGTTTCCTGTATATGACCGGAAACCAGTGTGTTCCTTTTTTCGTCATGATTATTTTTATGTTCATGTATTCGTTGAACTCCCGTTTTGATTTGGGTTTTTTTTTGTTGTTTTTTTTTGTATTGTTCGTGTAGCCAATGTTAAAAGTATACAATATTCTTAGTTACACGTCAGAATAATGTCTTCCAAAATGGGTAGGGATGTAGAAGTCTAAATACCACGTACATAAGTGTACGCAGAAACACTCTGACACAAAGCTGCGCGCCTTCTCGTATCCCCAAACGAACCTCTCACCTATCTCAAATTCTCCATCGCCCCTTTTTCGCACCGCCGTAAAATCCGAGATGACTCGAAGCGGTGAATGACATATCGTTAGCCCAAAGATGAAAAAAGGTCTTTCGCGCGACGATACGGATTTTACGAGAATTCGATTATCTCTCTCGATTTTGCTCGAGGGAGAAATAAAAGGAAGACTTCTTCCTGGAATCAGGCAGAACCCCTTGGACCTACGTCGAGTTTGTGTGAAACTCTATCCACATAAGAAATTGTTCACCCGCTGCAAAGAAGGAACTTCTCGAGAAATTGGTTGTTGCCGTTACGGTACTTGTAGGTGCCAAACTTCTCGCAGCCCCGTTCCCTTCAGAGTCTGAGGTTACACAGGACCTCCCTCTGCGGATTACCCTAGAAGTAGCTGGGTAATCAGTTTTGGCTAACCACTCAAGGAGCCGAATAATCGGACAGGTACTTCGAGGAAAAAGGACGATTGAGTCACCGTTTCACTCACCTTCGTGATCCAGGAAAGGATCAGTATATCACCGGTCTAGGATCACCCTCTCATTCGATAACCTCGGACGGCCGGACTAGGTGCGATCATCGTCACCAGAAGAAGATCTTCACCGCCCACCCTTAAAAAATACTTACGAACTCAAATGTATCGTTAATTGAATCATCCCCTCCTCTAACTTGACCAGTTTATTTGTGTACTAGAATTCTCATCCTGAACCCATACCGTCGAATATTAGAAGTGCTTACTTAATTCAGTGGTTAACTCTATAATAGTATTCCCTTCGTTCTGTCTGGTGTCATTAAGTCGCAAACATCCCAGTGAGTAATCTGCAAGTAATCCCCACGGCATTTTTGTAGACTTACTTATTCAGTGCAAGATTAATCCTATTTATATTTATATACGCTGTGCTTATTTCAAATTCATGTACATTAAAGATTATTTTTGTGTATGTGTGTTTAACTAATTTGGACGATCCCTTGGCAATTATTAAGCAATCCACTCGGCTTAAAACTCATTATTCCACCGACCCGCCGATGGTTGGCTTATACTGAGTGGAGAACACACTCAGGGGATCATCATCTTAGTTTTGATCAAAAGGGTACGCACCGCGGTTATTCTTATTCACCGGAAGTGGCTAAGGTAGGTGTATTGGATACGTTTCACCTCCGCTTCACCTCGGTGCGGTAATAAAATATATGTCCAAGAAGTGGGACTGTGATTACCCACTCACTAAACATCAACAAATGAGTTTTAAAATGTTTCACTCATTGAAATTAGAAGAAAATGTAATGGAAATTATTTTTAAAACGTTTTTTTCATTGAAATTAGACGAAAATTCAAGACATGAATTTTAAAATGTTTCGTTCATTAAAATTAGAAGAAAATTATATGTTAATGCATTGTAAAATGTTTTGTTGATTGAAATTAGAAGAAAATTGAATGCATTTACATTTTAAAATCTAAATGCGGAGGTTGAAATTAGAAGAAAATGGAAGAGAGATTCATTTTAAAATCTTTCGTTCATTTAAATTAAAGGGAAATTGAATAAAAATGTATTTTAAAATGTTTCATTTATGGAAATTAAAAGAAAATTGCAAACAAATGCATTTTAAAATGTTACTTTCATTGAAAATAGAAGAAAATTGTATACAAAGGTTTCCTTCATTGAAACTAGAAGAAAACTGAATACAAATGAGTTTAAAATGTTTCACTCATTTAAATTAGAAGAAATGGAATTGGAAATTATTTTTAAACTGTTTTGTTCATTGAAATTAGAGGAAAATTTAAGACAAATGAATTTTAACATGTTTCGTTCATTGAAATTAATAGAAAATGGAAGACAAATGCATTTTAAAATGCTTCGTTCATTGAAATTAAAATGAAATTAAATAAAAATGGATTTTAAAATGTTTCTTTTATTGAAATTAGAAGATATTTTAACATAAAAATAAAGGATGAAAAAAAGGCCACCATTGTTCATCAAAGTCATCCAGTTAGAGCATCTAAAAACCCATTAAGCTATCACCATGTTATAATCTGCATCTATTGATTTTTGTCATCAGCCATCATTCAGTAATCTGATCATAATGAGTTTATAAGAAAACACCTCAAACAAGCAAGTACTAATTAAAACATATATACATATAAGCTTGCAAAATTAGGCTCTTCAGATATGCTCTTCCATGTCTACCGTTATTCATTTTGAATGATGCCTGTCGTGGTATTGTAAGGGCCGAGTTGGTGGTACGTAGGTTTTTTAAGTACTTCAAAAACTCCTTGATTACGTTTTTACTGAGTACTATATTATTTTACGTTATTTAATCTTTGAGGATTTCTAGTGCCATGTGCAGCGTTTCGGGGATTGAATTAAATACTTTAAAAAATATATATCTTTAATTAGAGCATAAAAAGTGAAATCTTAAAAACAAACTATACAGCTATGAATAAACGAGTCTATGTTAAAATTAATAATTTAAAACAAATGAATATAAATTAATGGTTGACCCCGAAACTCACTTTAATATTGGACGCTAATTGACACACAAAAATAATTGAATTTCTTTACCTTTACAAAAACACACGTGAATCCGGCTGAAGAATGACCTTGGCCTTGGATCTTATGTAGACGGGAAAATGGTCTTGCGGTTAGGCCCGTAGGCGTATTCTCAGACGCCCAGCCCTTTGTCTGGCGAGGAGACGGCCTTGGAGCCGACGAGGATTTCGGTGAGGGCGACGGATGGCGTTAAGCCCGTTGTCTTAGTTAGATGATTTAACAACGGGACCCTAAAGGTATGCTTTTTCCAATCTTCAGGTTAATTTTGAGCTGCTTCGCACTGACGAGCGATGAGCAAGCAAAAAATTGAATTCTTTGACAAAGGAGTGGGGGGGGGTGAGAGAGTTCACTTTGGGTATTCCTCAATGGCGAAGACTAACTCTGGTGTTTGTTGCAAACCGAGATAGGGGGTTTCTCTGACGAGAGATGTATGAGAGTGATCCTCAATACAAAAGGGGCTAATTTTCAGTGTGACCGCCAGGAACTAGCTCAGAATGAGCTTCTTCTCTGTTCCGTTCTTTGAGTGCCGTGCTGATGCCGGACTTCGTCGTGTCGATCTCTAACTCAATCTCCACGTTTTTCTCCCGTTATCCACATATATACCTTACCGACCCCCTGGGGGTAGGGGAAGGGGGGAGGTATGAGGGCTTATGTTTTACCTCGCTCCTCTAACGACTCTTCTCCGAGCGTCTTTCACCTAGCCCTGAAGGCATCTTCTGGCTTTTGGTCGAAGCTCCTATAATTTCGTCTAATACAAGAAACTTGATCCCAAATATTAGGGCAAATAGTGCCTGTTTAAACATTGTTATTGCACTTGGTCTCCTCCCCTTCGTATTGTTATGTTCGTTGGCACAGATATCTGTTGATTCGTACTTCTCGTGGTTTAAGGAGGCGTCTGGTGGCCAGTGGGTTGATAGGGGGAGAGAGGAGGGGGGGGGGATAAGTAATCGGGTTACACTGCCTAGCGCCAGGACGTTGTGGTACCCGAACGAGGCATCTGTTATTATGGTGGATATCGATTTCCCTACAATGCCAAACTAGAGCTGTTTAAAACACCCCCAGGCAATGCATTCCGGCAATCCATGACTCTATAACTGAAATAATATATCCACAATTCCACACTACATCTAGATTTTTTAATTTACAAACAGTGGCCATCTTGTCCTGTCATTTGTCTCCAGCTCGGAAAAAAAACTATTTATAATGTATTCATACCCCTTAAACATTTTTAAAAAGGCTGTATCATATTAATAGTTAATCTCCTTTAAAATAATACCATGTTAAGAACCCTGAACCTATCCATATAATTAGGGTGTCAGAAGGAAGGCATCAGTTTGTTGCTCTACTTCATACGGTTTCCTGAATATTAATATGTGCCTGTGATGTGGAGACTATGATGAATACAATATACCAGGAGTATTCGTCTGACATATGATTTATTTAGTTGAGAATAATTTCCTTACTTTTTTTATCTAAAATTTCTATTACAAAGCCTAAGACTCTATTTGCCTTATTTCTAACCTCTAAACACTGTTTAGAGAACCCCAATGAGCGATCTATTACTAATCCTAACTCTCACATTTTCAGCCTAACCAGCAACCTTCCTTTTCATAACCAAATTCTCTACTTTGGTTGAGCATGTGAACAACTTTCTATTTTTGAAGGTTGAATCTCATCTGGCACTTCTGTTTCCATGCAACTAGTCTATTTATCATTTTGAAATGTGAACTTTTCCTGTATTTCTCCATGCTGTCTGGTTGGTATCATCAGCAAACATTGACATTTTGCTTTTAACACCAACCTCATGGTCGTTAATGTAAAACAATACTAATGGATCCAAAACTGTTCCCTGAGGTACCCCACTAATAATATCTATCCAATGGGGTTTCTCGCCATTTAATATTACCTTCTACTTACTATTCTTCAGCTGCTCTACTACTCATTTTGAAATATTACCAGAGACTCCATACATTCTCAATTTGTGCACTAGTTTCCTAGGAGGGACTTTACTTAAATCTAAATAAGGTGAATCTATGTAATTTCCTCTATCCGATTGACCTGTGACATAACCTAGAAATTCCAGCAGATTTGTCAAGCAAGATTTGCTTGACATAAATCCATGCTTACAATCACTCAACAAGCTAGTACTTTCTAAACAGCTTGCTATCCCCTTTTTAACTAGGTTCGCAAGTGGTTTACACACTATTGAAGTTAGACTTAGTGGCCTCTAGTTATTAAAATCATCCTTACATCCCCTTTTGAGGATTGAAACTCTTTTCCAGTCATCTGATCTCCGAAAATGTAAGAGATCTAACAATATCTTCTTAAGGGCAAGTAAAACACATTTCTCTCCAACTTTAAGAATCCTCTAATGAATATTATCAAGAGCCATAACTTTATTAAGATATAATCTATTTATAAGTACCTTAATAATTTCCATATTAACATTAATACTCAAACATTTTAGTGAAGGCATCTAAAGTAAATTCAAGCTTTTTGCTTCACGACACTTGCAGGTTTATAATTGCAACCCGAAGTAGACTGCTTCAAAGCCTAAAGGAATTCATTCAACTAACTACCCACTGGTGTTATGACGCCAACTGGCCAAAGGATGCCGCGCGTAGACATTGTTTTTAGGTTTCTATACAAGAATCGTGAAGTATCATCAAACACCTTCAACTTGTCCAGAAATTTGCGGCTCATATATATATATATATATATATATATATATATATATATATATATATATATATATAAAATATATTTATATATATATATATATATATAAAATATATTTATATATATATATATATATATATATATATATATATATATATATCATTCGAAGGAGTATGTAAAACAACATAATGGTTATAAATATCTTTAGAATCGACAGAATAATTACGATGCTATTGCCAACTAACGCATTAAAAAGTAAAATAGTTACAATCCAACCGACCGACTGACCTACAGAGATTATAGGTCGAATGATTTCTCTAATTTCTACAATCACATAGCAGTGACAGCTGTAACTATGCTGGATGGTGCTGTGCTTGTTCAAACGCTTCGCCTTGGAAAGGCCGTGCCCATTGGAACACTATTTCCCATAAATGTATTCGCACCATCCTTCCCTGGTTTGAGTGCTCGCTGGGATAAGTGCTCCCTCGTTTGAGTGCTCCCTAGGTTGAATGCTCCCTGGGATGATTAGTCCAAGACAAGTCTCAAGTCCGGAACTCAGAAGCCTTAGAGGTACCGGTGCAAGAAAGAGGGTAACTGTCGTAGAATTGCTCATAGTCTCGTCCAATAATTATTCTAGTCCTTGATCTGGACACACCGCTTTTGTTTAAGTCGGTGGTATTGACCCTATGACTCAATCCTACGATCATATATATATATATATATATATATATATATATATATATATATATATATATATATATATAGGTAGGCTTTAATTCCGATCTAAACTTAGCGCGGTAGAACTGAGGGTTCAAGTTGAAGGCGGATAGCAATTCGGCCTTCAAGGTGCTATAGTCTATTGTAGCTTCGTGTGGTAACGAGAGGAAAATTTTTCTTAAACGCGGACTGAGCAATGGGAGAAATCTACAGACTCCTTCGGATTCTATGGCCCATCCGTTTACCTCGAAGAGTTTTTCAAAATGTGTTAAGTATGAGCACAAATCTTCTTCGTCTTTATATTGGAGGAGTTTCATAGCGGGGGCCTGGGGTTGATGATCACGGGATCCAACAGAACTGACTTCAACTTGCTTGGTCTCTGCTTAATTCCCTTTCATATTTTCGAATCCTTTCTCTTTCTTCAAATTCGCCATTTGGGGGAAGGGTGAGGGGAGAGAGAGAGGAGACGAAGGTCAACTCAAACGACAAATTTCTTTCGTTCCCACGATTGTCTGGCGGCATGTGAGTATGTACGTTCCATACCCTCACAGTAACTCTCTCGACCAAAGTTCCAGGCGACTCGGCTTCCTTTCTATGAGTGGATCTGAACAAGCAGAAATAGAACTGGTGGAAAGCTTGACGCTCATGCAGAGCCGTAGCAATATCTAGTGCCCCCCCCCAAAAAAAAAATCAAGATTGTGGGGCCCCCATAACAATATATCCTACATTTACAAGTAGTGCCAGGCACGACAAATACTATTCTCAGCAGTGCCAATGCTGCGGAATACTTGCCCTTAAGCTTTTTAATTATCCTTGAATATTGTTAGTTAGCCAATTGCTCATGTTGTAGAGGGAAGTCCCCAACATAAGAAAATGGGGCCCAAAGGTAGACTGGGCCCGGCACCAACCGAGAGGTACCCCTGTGAATGGTTTATCTCATCCAACCTATTTAGAAAAGAAGGTTATATCACACGATATAAATAAATGATTTATTAAAAAGAAATAAACTCAACTTATATATGGGAAATGCCTTCATTGAAAAAAACAAAATACACAATGAAAAGAATAGAAAGAAAACAAAACAACACAAATAGGGGTCAGGATTTCTTATATCTAATATCTCCAACCCCTACGATACGAGTTCCAGAAATATTCCTGTAATACAAATATTCTGGTCTATCATTAATGACACAGTCGAAGGGAAGAGATAAATCAGAGAATTACAGAAAATGTCTATTCGAAAATTTTATCTTTTCATTAATAAAATAAAACATTTTTGGCCAGAGCAAGACCCCTTCAAGAGCCCCCCTTCCCCGAACCGGCCTGGGGGGTCGGCGGGCGGTTGCTACGGATCTGCACTCATGACCCTTCTATAGTTATTGTGGGCATACCCTGTAAATTAATAATGCAATAATGTATCCTAAATTTTCCTATTACATCTTATTTTTTGGCCATATTCTTAATTATACTGTCTTTCTCAGTCCATGGCAAGGGGGTCTTTCTCACTATGATGGGAATTGGGTAATTGCTGGATGCAGAAGCTGCCCGTCCTGTCTCTCTGTGGATGGCATGGTTCGTGCTCACAAAGTGGTGCCCATAAATAACTGGAATGGAATTGTGAACAAAGTTCTAAAAAAATTTTCAGCCATAATATACACTTAGAGCATTTTAAATTATTATTTCAGTGAGTCGATTTTTGAAGTTATACGGGTTTTTTTTTACATATGTATATTTTCCGCACAATTTTCTTGGTAAAGAGAAAATTATTGTTATTTTATCATTAAAACCTATTTAGTTGGATTCTGTGACCCTCGAGATGTACATTTTGACACCAATATTGTCATTATTGCTATTACAGAGCAAAGGTATGGGCTTGAGTATATTTTCGGTAGACATTTTGAAAAAAAAACTTGTGTATTTCCGATACAAAATGTGATCACGATTGTGTCTTTGGATAAATTAATTTCTATGACCTTAGGATAATTCAATAACAAAGGATACCTTTTCATCATGATAGGCAGTCATAAGTCCTTTAACTTTCCTACTAAACCCTAAGGATTGATTCTTATATGTCTCTCCCTCTCTCTATCACCTTACTAAATCGCTTGGCAGTTCGTTAGGATAGCTATGGTGTATTCAGCAGTGATACCATCTAATGACCCATTATCTTCTGCAGAACCATCACAACCCTGAGGAACCATTTAATGCCTTTCTTGATGAAGATTTGGGAGGGGGAATGTCAGAGGAGGGCGGCCAAGGGAAGCGAATCGGAGACTCCAGCATTCCTCAATCACCGTCACCTTCTTATGGCAGGAGCTCCATCAGCCGCTCGGAATGGGATATTCACAGGTATGGAATCCATCGGAACCATCTAAGGAAACCACATACACACACACTCCAATTCAATTTTTTTATCTACTCTCTCTACTCTTTCTGCTCTCGCTAATCTCTCTAATCTCTTTATTATCTCTTTCTCTCCCACTCATCAGGAACATTCATAACGCACCTAGACGTATCAGGAAACTTCCATAAAAATTTGTGGAAGGGAATTTTCATAACAATCTTAACAGTATCAGCCAACTTGGATAATAACATGAATATATCTGCAAACTTTCATAACAACTTGGATGTAGCAAGAAACTTTCATATCAAACATGGATATATCAGTAAAACTACATAACAAAAATATATGTATCAGGAAACATTCAAAACAAAACTGGACGTATCAAGAAATTCTCCTACCAAACGTGGACGTATCAGGAAAAATCTACAACAAACTTGAGGAAACTTTCATAACAAAACTGGACTTATCGGGAGACTTTCATAACAAACCATGATGTATCAAGGAACTTTGATATTAAACGGGGACGTATCAAGAAAACTCCATAACAAACCTGGATGTATCAAGAAACTTTCCTAACAAAACTGGACGTATCAGGAAACTTTCAATAGTTTTTCTTTGCATTCTCAATCACCGAATATTCAATACACTCGATTTTCGAATGTTTCTTTCGGCCGCCGAAACATATACACACAGGGATGACTGGCAGGGTAGCCACAGATGATTCGTTTCAGCCTGGCTTGGGTTCGAGGTTTTAAGAGATGAAACGGGGAATCGGATGGGTATTCGAGAGACTTTAACCACAGGGAGTTTAACCTCTAATAGTAAACCTAACTGGAGGAAGTATTCCTGCCAAACGAAATGTACACAAATCAAGGATGAGCCAATTAACTGGGGCACAGATCCTTCGGTATAATTTTAGCCTTCGGCTCGTCGAGAAAAGGGAGCGCGATCGAGAATGACGTGTTTCGTTGTAAAAGGCAGGCTTATACTGTCGATGCCCGATTAGGACAAACAATATATAGGGACCAACCGGAACCATAACTGCCTTCGCCAAGGAGGGATGGGTGAATCTCTCCACGAACCAACACGTAGTTTAACGGATGGGCAGTAGTCCCGCGGGGGTTTCTTAATAACACCCTGGGAGACGACCGAAGCGCGTGTTTGACGATTGCAATCCCTCGCTTATCGCAGAAAGCAGTTCGATATTCTGACTGTTCTCACGGTCCTCGCTCACGTGGAGTGACCTCGTGGTTTCGATGGGCCACATGACAGCAAGGAGCCTCTATTCTCGACAAAGGCAGTATCGCTCACAACTTTTAAATTCCTTCGGAATCGAAATCATATATATTTGTCACTTCCCGCGCAATAACCTACCGCTTTCATTCTGCCCCCTAAGTCATACTCATCAGTTAGAATCATTTTTGATCGTTCGGTGCGGCTTTAGCGCGTGTCCGACTGACCAGTTTTTTTCTTTAGCCTGTATTCAACCAAGATATTGTTAAGTTTGGTTTTGGTTAGGTTTAGTTTAAGTTAGGATTGGTTTTGGTTTCGGCACCCACCCAGAAAGCATAACCTAAACTAATCTAGTTTTTAATCTAACCTAATCTAACCCTAACCTTAGCTCTAACCTAACCTAATCTAACCCTAACTTTAGCTCTAACCTAACCATTTTTGTTATATAATATACCAGGCAATGACTTCGCCACTCCCCCTCCCCCTACGGTTGGAACATGCGCTTCGCTACTAAGATTAAAATTTAAAATAAAAAAAAGCAGCGATGGTTAAATTTTTATAAATTTTATGAACTTCGCCAATTATATTAATTATAAAAGCAACTCTAAACTATATTTCGACCCTTTCAAAATATCGCGTTGCTAAAATATAGTTATAGAAGAAGATATATAAAAATAAATTTTCTGAACTTCACCATTTGTAATTATTTGGGTTTAAAAAGTTCACAAAATATCGATACTTATATTTATTTCTGAACTTCACCATTTTGTTTTTGATATTCTAAAAGAATTATTAGAAAGAACTTTGATAAAAAAACAAGTCATAACCAAACTAAGATGAAATTATTATTCAAATACTCAAAAAATCCCCTTCTTAAATTATAGAGTTAGTGATGATGATGATGATGATGATGATGATAAGAGTAAGACCAAATACTTCAAAAGTTAATGCCAAAATGAGTAAATTTTAAGCCTAATTAAATTGCAATTTAAATATTTTATTATTTCAGTGAAGGAACGACATTTTGATTGAAAAATCATTTCTAAAGCAAATTTTAAAAAGTAAACTATTTTTTTGGTCAAAAACGGCTAATTTAATACATCATGTTTAGGCTAATATAGATATAGGCAAAGATGGGCGACACGCTAAAGCGGAACCGATCCTTCTCATTAATCCAACATTTCATGCCATTCCGATTTTAAAAAGGGGATCTCTCGTTTTACCAAACAAATCAAGCAACTTGAGAAATATCGCATAGATTTCGTGAGGTGGAAGATTTTTATTTTAGTATTCAAAAGATCTCCCCTATCTGTATTTCTAAAGATTAATCATTGTATGGCCAGAGATGTCCCAATGCGTTATCATCATCATCATCATCACTAACTCTATAATTTAAGAAGGAGATTTTTTTGAGTATTTGAATAATAATTTCATCTTAGTTTGGTTATGACTTATGTTTTTTTATCAAAGTTATTTCTAATCATTCTTTTAGAATATCAAAAACAAAATGGTGAAGTTCAGAAATAAATATAAGTATCGATATTTTGTGAACTTTTTAAACCCAAATAATTACAAATGGTGAAGTTCAGAAAATTTATAAAAATTTAACCATGGCTGCTTTTTTTTTTAGATTCTAAATTTTAATCAGAGTAGCGAAGCGCAAGCTCCCCCGGGGAGAGTGGCGAAGCCATTGCCTGGTTCAGATATAATCATAAAAGACGCAGAATTTTTTTTGAGACAAAAAAGTAAACTGAATTAATCAGCCAAGATAATTCCATTCGGTGGACAAAGAATAAAGGTAAATGCAGATACAGAACAATGAAGGATAAATAGAACAACTCAAAGGGGTTAAATATAGCGTAGAATGCAATGGCAAATATCGTCAGTTCTACATTATTTTATTTTAAATATTAGAGACATAAGCTCATACAAAAGTCACAAACACAATCTGAACCTTAAGAGTACAAACGTAAGTTTCCTTTCGAAGATGAAACAGAGAAGTCAGCTAATATCCTATTCATATAATGAAAAAAATCACAAAGTAACACGTGAGGAAAGCAATAATATGAAAATTAACCCACAGGATTCATCTTTTCATTTTCCTGTGGGTTAATTTCCGTCCTATTCATATATTTGTTCTTTCTTTTTCCTTATACCATACGTCTTTCCAGATGGATTAGTATCATTTTGTTTGTTATTTATGCTACATAGTAAGCTTAATTCAGAAATAAAATGAATGTGTGAGAAGTTGACAGGAAACAAAATGATAAAAACCTAAATGTAATTTCAAAATACTTTAGTTACTCCTTTTAAAAAAAACGAATTGAAAGAAAACTATTTTTAAGGGTAACAGTTCTAATGTTGGAAAATGTTGCATTTCTAATTACTTAATTTTATTAATATATGTATAAGGAATCAGGCTGGAATGACAATTTTTTTTTTACCAATATGGAAATTAGGTAATTTGAAGTAAGAGTGGTGCACACCTTTTATGTAAGTAAAGCCTGTAATTCTTCTTCGTATCATTGTAATAGTGTGCTCGGAGTAATATTTCAAAGTTGGAGAGGATCTATCACACTTAATAAAGTTATGGCGGGATTAAGGGGGTTATTCTCTTATGGGTGTATCTTGATAGCACTTATAGGTGATTGACGGCCCAGTTATAGGATACTGGTTACTAAGCGCGAACTTTGGGCTGACTACATTTGGGGAGGACTATCCTCTCTTGATCTTGAGGTTGTGGGCTTGGTAATATGATCATTTGATTACATGTAGGAGGATGAAATATCAAAAGGCTGATCTTCGGACTGTAGGCCATGGCGCAATGAATTCGTTTAGTGTATGTTGGGTATTTGAGGCTGGCCTACTAATGTCGGGTCTACTTTTGGCCTACGCTTCCTCTTCGAGCTGACAGCTGACCTTGTTACTAATGGCGGAACTCCCAACTCCTTACTGATTTCGAGGTCTACTTTGGACGTTATTTAATGTGTCAAAAAAATGTACGCATGGCCCACTGTTGGCCAATCGTGCGGTTTAGGCGGAGTTTACTTGAATTGAAAGTATATTCGTGTGTACACAGGGAAAGAGAGAAAATGAGCAGGGAGCTTTGATTCAGGCCTCTGCTAGATAATTTTATCTTAGAGAGAGTGATAATTTTAGGAAATAAGATTTCGTGTTTCACGGCTCTGTGACAATAAACAAAGGCCCAACGTATTTCCTGTTTCTTAGCCTGGCGTGTTTGATAAATATCTATACACAGCTGTTTTGGCGTCTCCCAGAATTTTTGGTGTGACCCGAAATGGTCAAGAAAGATAGCACAAGAAGTGCCTTTGCTCGTGTGAGTGTGTATGCCTGTGACTGTGTAAAGGAGTCTCGAATTCTTTTTATTTGCATATATTATTTACCTGGTTACAAGAGAAATGTTATACAATTTCAGCAGATCAATTGCAGGTGCATAATTATGTGCGTGCTCATTTCAAGACTTCATAGGACTCACATGACACTCATTTGTGAGGCTTATTTGTTGATTCCAATCCACCTTGTAATGGGTCAGTAAAAAGCCAAAAAGGTCAATATTTCACCCCTCTCAGCATTGATGGATCCAGGGTAAGAATTGGGGGGAGGAGGGGAATAACCTGACTTCCTCCCTCAGACGAGTGTGAGAAAAGGTATAATACTGAATTGAATAATTATTTTTGAGATTAACCTGTATTTTAGACATGCATTGTCGTAGAATGGCCCTTTTTGATCACCCCACACTGGACACCACTTTTGTCGTGGTATACCTTGTGGAACCTGAAATACTTCTTTGAAGAAGTAGGCTTTGATCTAAGAGTGCTAATATTGTTGTTTTAAAGAAGAGCCGTTTCAAACACGTAAGGATATAGAGAAACGCACATGAATTCCCCAAAATAAACTTATATTTTAAATTTAACAAGTTACTACACAAAAACAAAACATGAACGACAGAAATACTCCGAATATTAAAATACACAATAATTACTTCAATTAGCTTCACCCTCTAAAATTGGCTAAATTCGATACGCACTTCAATATACATGAAATAGGCTAATTGTCCCTACTGGAGTTTAAATACCTCAGGGATGTTATTGGCTCCAAGACGCGTGTGACCGGCCAGATAGAGGTGGTTGAGATCACGAGGTACAATGGCGAGTGTAGCAGATGGGGGTCCACACGGTATTCAATGGGAAGGGGGGGGTCTTCAAGGACGAGAACAATCACGGTGCTTTGGCGGCACCAAGGTAGGCGGGGCCTCTCTGGCGAGAGTAAGTCGAACTTGGTTCTTAAACCAATTTAACTTAGAGTTCGGTGTGACCACCGGGTAACGGGCTCGAGGGGGAGCTTTTATCCTTCATTACGTAATGCCTCATGGTTGAGGACTGTACTCGGGGAGGGTATTCTTCAAGGGCGAGGATCGAGGAGGGGGGGGTTTCTCTGACGAGAATATGTTGAACTTGAATAAGTTAACTTAAAGGTCGGTTTGGTAACCAGGAACTAGCTTGAGGATGAGCTTCTTCTTACTTCCAGTCTTCCTCAAGGGCGAGGATAACGGAGGGGGTTTTCTCTGACGAGAATACGTTGAACTTGGTTCCTCAGCCAAGTTAGTTTATGAGTTTGGTGTGGCCACCGGGTAACGGGCTCTTCTTTTTGCAATTCCTCAAGGACGAGGAATATCCCTGGGCTTTAGGATGCACCAGGATATGAGGAGTCTCTCTGACGAGCGTAAGTTGAACTTGAACAAGTTAACTTAACGTTCGATTTGATAACCAGGGACTAGCTCGAGTGTGAGCTGCTTCTTAGCCCCTTAGGTAGCCCTGCCTCTCTTGCAGAGGACTTCGTAGTCTGGCGACTCAAGTAATCTACCTGTCGAGTCTCGGTAGCCAGGCCTCACTCCGGGGACTTCGTAGCCTGGAGACTGACGTATTCTACTACGATTTTCCTAAGTGTTTCTTATTTATACCTCGTCACCCCACTGGGGGAGGGGTAGGAGAGGGGGGGCTTGTGGACGGGCCCAGGAGGGTTCTTATTCCAATGGTTTTTCTTACCAAGTCTTACCTCGGCTCCCGTTAGCCTTCGAGCTTGAGAGAAACGCGTCTCCAATTTCTTATTTGAGGTGAAATTGAATATACTCTCGTAGGAGAGATCTTGCATTTTACAACCTTTCGGCTTTTCATACAGACGAGTGGCGAGTGTCTGTGGTTACGAGCCTGACCCCCGTTGCCTGGCCCGGATGTTTTTGCGGTTACCATCTCGGGTCTCCACTGAGAGAGAACGGGAGGGTGACGATTCCCCTACATGCATCATAAGGTACATTCGATCGCAACGGTTTAAAAAATTACTTTTATGTTTATTCTATATTATTACATCTCTCTCTGAATTGCAGAATACAAGTATAGCTTAAAAAAGAAATATAAACATAAACGGGTCCGAAATTGGTGGGTGGGGGTGAAGCCCCTCAGTTCCTCCCTGCGTCTCCGCCATCTAAATATTACTCCTAGGACATTATTGCAACGATACAAAGAAGTATTTCAAGTTTTAGTTGCCTAAAACGCGTGCACCCCTTTTACTCAAAATTACGGCAAATTATATATATATATATATATATATATATATATATATATATATATATATATATATATATATATATATATATATATATATATATAAACAAGAAAAAGGGGGTAATTCTTGAGATTACTGATTCCAGAAGTGAAGGCGATTTGTTATAAATATTTGTATTTTGAAAAAAAACCCGCAAAAGGCTACATATACTATATAGTATCATACTATGGAGTACTTTTACTACATATGGCTCAGAAATTTGCATTTATTCTTATATAAATAAAAATAGATTGAATTCATCTAATAGACCTCTTGTTTTGAACAAATAAAAAATGCTTTAGTTATATGGGGTTTGGGGTTAGTTACGTTTTTTAGGCTAGATTATTTTGTGTGGGTTCTGTAAGGTTATGTGTGCTATTTGTCTCGACGGAGAAGAACCAAACAAGACGACTATTCTCGCGCCACGTCGTGGCATTGCTTTAGTTCAAAATGGCAGTGTGGCTATGACCCAATAAGTTCACGCACATTAAACAGAATAGAAAAACAAGTTCGAAATGGCTAATCTTTGTGACTCTTGTGAAACAATGGGTTTACTCATGCGAATAATTTGGCTGCTTCAAAGCTGTAAATGATTTTTCGTCGCGAGTAACTCTACATCTCACTATGTCGGTCCGTCGGTTCCCGTTTTGCTTTTTTTTGTAATAACATTGTAACTATTCGGCCGATTCTAAAAAGATTTGAAACCTTTAGATTGTTTTGCATTTTCTTTTAAATTATATACAGTTGCGTGGATATCTATTGGAAACACATCTAGTTTGAAATCTACATATTTATATTATATTTAATTATATTAGCCTAAAAGTAATATATTATAATGTATAAATGATAATAAAACAAATTATTAACATTGAACATAGTGTTTATTAGAAAAACACAAGAAAAAAAAGTATTGGCAGCATTCATAAATATTACATATATATTATTGGCAACTATAAATTCATACTTGGTATGACCTCCTTCAACACCAATCACACGTTTCTCCTAGGTATGAACTAGGTTTTTGCAAGTTTTAGTAGAAACTTTACTCTACTCTTCCACTGTAAAAGCTTTCAACTCTGTGATGCTGCTTGGTGATCTCTTATGAACACGTGACTTCAGTTCTTTCTATAAATTTTCAAACGGATTTAAATCTCGACTTTGAGAAGCCATTTCGTCACTTTTAAGCGTTGATTGGCCAAATATTTCTGCGTTGATTTTATTGTGTGCTTGGGATCATTATCTTGGTGGGAGACGAGCCCTCTGCCAAGACTAAGCTTCCACGCCGATTGTTTCACATGTTCATCCAAAATTCGCGGATATCCCTCGGAATTCATAGTGCTTTCTAATCACACAAATTGAACCAGTACTTGCAGCAGCAAAACACCAGGACAACATGATGGAACCACCTCCGTGTTTCACATTAAGTATGATGTTCTTTTCCAGCAGAGCTTCTCGAGATTTTCTCCAAACGTAATGGTGGTCGTTTATGCAAAACAGCTTGAGCTTAGTCTCATCTGACCATAATATTTTACTAAGTTCTGCTTCACTTTCGAGATGTTCTCTGGCAAACTCTTAACGTCTCTTTTTGTGAGCCGTCTTCAACAGTGGTTTCCTCCTTGGTACATGACCATTGAGACCCTCACTGTTCAGGTAATGTCGCACTGTTGACACGTCCACGATTGTTCCACTGCTAGCCAGATTTGCTTTCAATTCCTTATAAGCGACTTTTGGATTTTTGTTAACAATTCGAACACACGAACGCACATCGCTGCCAGTTAATTTTCTTGGTCGCCCTTTCCTCACACGATTAACAGTAGTCCCATCAGCCTTAAATTTTACAATAATATTTCCTACAGATGAATTTGGGATATTCAAACTTGCTGAAATTTTTCTATATCCATTTCGTTGGTTGTGTGGCTCAATTATACGCTTCCTATATGCTTCTGAGTGTTCAGGTGTCTTCACCATGTTTCTATTTCAAAATTATTGTATGGATGATTCTTCAGCCGTGTCTAATACTATAATGAACAGCCAAAAAGTTAGCCATGCAAGTAACCTGCTCTCCTAGATTAGTCTACAATATCCCATCAGTCATCTCCAACATTCTTTACCACTAATTTGAATAATTTGATTTGTTAATTGAGTGTAAATGTTGCCAATACTTTTGCTTCTTGTGTTTTTCTAATAAACACCATGTTGAATGTTAATAATTTGTTTTATTATCATTTATACATTATACTATATTGATTCTAGGCTAATATAATTAAATATAATATAAATATGTACATTTTGAACTAGTAACGTATAATAATTGGTAAATTAAGATGTGTTGCCAATAGATATGCGTGTAACTGTAATTGTCAAAGTCCTCTCAAGTTAAGCATGGGAATTATTTTGTTTTGGTAATAACATCATAACTATTCGGCCGATTTCAAAAAAATTTGAAACCCTTATTTTTTCATTCTTTTTCGAATGATAGAATTGCCAAAGTCCTCCCAAGGTTAGTCCAGGAATTATTGAAAGTTTTGAAAGTCCTAAGGTCATAAATCAGAATAAGTGAGAGCACGTGACCTTTTGGTCAGCAGACCTTGTTATCAAATACACGGTCTAATGCGAAAATAGGATTGTGGACGGTGCGGTAGTAATGCTGAATTAGATTTACCAAGATGCTAATTTCCACCGACAATTCCCCTCGGGTAAAATGTTTTTAAATAACCTTTATATTAGTTAAATTAGCATCGTCATGGGAAACGTTTATTTCTTGAATCAGTGAAATGAATCTCTCCCCCCTCCCCAAGGCTTATGACGACATACCGACATAGCTTCCAGCGGCAAATAGTAGTTCGATGGCTTGGAAAATACTACTTTGAAATTCTAGTGACTGAAAATATGTGTTTTCCGAGTATAATAAATAGCAACAGACAATTTACATAGACCGATAGAATAAATCAACAGTAAATTTTCTGCAAAATGGTTCAGTCGTTAATGGGTGCTCTTCCAATACGTCATCTACCAACTTTTTGAACTACACGTTAATCGTAAAGGGGTTACATTGAGATAAAAATTAGTTGTTAGTTTAATAGCAAAAAAAAATGAATGTTAAAACTAAAAAAAAGAACACAATAAAACCTAATTTTTAGTATTTAACGGGAAAACTTTAACATCATTCATAAAATCAGAGTCTAACCTAACATTACATAACTTCGGGGTTTTTTAATGCAACAATCGTAAATTTTCCAAATACGAGTTTTAAATGAACAGTTCCCTACATCTTCTAGAATACGAAGCCGTTTAGACTATTACACACGCGTATATCTCTCGATCTACACCATCTTGAGGAGGTGTGTTACACTCATTTATTTAAGGCAGAGTGGGTGTAGAAGTGGCTTAGTGTCTGTCCTATGTCTCTCACTCGCTTTAATAAGAAAAGTTTCTCTATTCATTTGAGAGCAAAATAGAGCTTAGACCTGTGGATGGGCTGACCTCTCACCATCTTCATGCAGCAAAAGGGATTCCACTTTGCCATCTTTGGAGCAGCCCTCTGGCAACACCACCTCAGAAAAGGAGGTGGTCCCACTTGGGGCTTTCTTAGGGGCCTCTCCAATCTGCTTCTAGCAGAGAGCAGATTTACTCCTCCCGTACACCTACGGGTGAGTTGGCTTCCATCTTCTTTGGAGTCGCCCATGGACGACTTCATCTTTGCACCCGTGGCGGTCTCCCTTTGCTTTTCACAGGGGACTGCCAAGAAAATAGGCAGGCGGCCAATAATCGACTGCTCCCAGTGGGAGCGGCTCGATAGGGCCAACCTCCTTAAGGGGCAAACGGATAACGGGGTCCGTCGGGTCGTGTCCGCTGAAGTCCTGCATTACGAATTTAAAGGGGGCCTGCGTGCCTGCCCCCGCTCTTTTCCGATGGAGAACTGCTCGCCGACCAAAAAAAAAGAGTTCTCGATTGGGATCCGTGATATCTTGGGGGAAAGGGGGGAACTACATGAAGGCCTAACCTGAGCTCGGTGACGAACACCAAAATTCTTGAGTCCACCCCTATCCCAGCTTCTCCTCAGGCGCATCAGGGCCCAAAAGACTCACAAGAGGGAGAAGGATGTTCCATCCCCCAACTTGTGCACCTTTGACAGGTAAGTCCTTCTCCATTTTGGAGAAGGATCTTGCTGAATCTGGTCTGTCCATCCTTGGGGTCCATTCCGAGGGGCCTTCATTTCCAAAGAAGAAAAAAGGCAAGAGGGAATTAAAAAAGACGAGGGATTCCGCTTTCTAGTTCTTCACTCCACAGATAGCAGCATGTCGGCCAAAGGCCACAGGCTCCATCAGAGGAGAGCATTAGTTAATTTAACTGGTAGAGAGCCAAAGGTAAGCCGTTTCTCGGACGGGAGCCATCTGGCGAATGCGTCGAAAACTTCCGAAGCGATGGCCGCTTTGATTAGTGCCGTTCGGACACTCAATGGCTCGCCTGTGAGTGAGATGCCGCACCATACAAAGAGCTTCGTGAAAGGAGTGGTTTATGGGAGGGAACTCATGCGCTAGTCCTTAGAAGACACCACCTTAGAGCTGGCCGATCTTGGGCCTCGAGACCTACACCTACACTCTTCGTCACGTTCGACCGTGACAGGCTACCTGAGTCAGTGCGTGCAGGTTGATATCTCTACCACGTGAAGGCATTCGTGCCACTACCGCATACTGCCATCGCTTCGGACATACGAATCGCGCATGTAGATGTGCAAAGTCTGGTTTACCCAAAGCCGTGCACGATAAGTCCGTATCATGTATGACTAAGTGTGTCAATTAAGGAGAGCCTCACCCTGCTTTCTCGAATCAATGAGGCACGTATCTCCTGAAGAAGGAAATCTTGGCCGTTCAGGCTGAGGATCGTCTTTCATTTTCCGAGGCTAGGAACTTGGTCCTGGCACGTCCAACCTTATCTGTGACGTTTTATGCCTCAATTATAAAAAGGTAGCCTCTGCATCTGTCCCCTCTAGGCCTAGGAGCACGATTGTTTCCGCGACCATTCAAAACCCTTCTTTGGGTTCTAACCCAAGGGCACTCTCCTAGTAGAGCTTGCAACACTAAGGGTTCTCACTTAGAGCTCTACCGTCTCTACCTGCGTGATCTTTACCCGCAAGGCGAAACGGATGCGTTCCTCCACCGAGTCATTAGGCTCCCAGGGAGCAAAAACCCTGAAGGTGGTCGTTAGGCTGTCTTCCGGAGTTCCTAAAGTTTTTCCTCAAAAGGAGCACATCACGAAAGGAGCTTCGACTCCTACGCCCTTGCCAAAGCTGGACTGGACATATCGGAGACACGGGATCGTGCAAATGAGAGACTCTCGCTTTCGAAGCTGCACCGGTTGCCAAAGGTTTCAAGGGAGACAAAAGCTCGCATAGCGAGCCTAACCACCTCTGATAAGTCTTCAAAGGCGACAGAGCAATCAGCGCCTTACTCGGACAACAGTGCCCAGAGTTCGGACTTCGAGAAGCGTACGGCCGTTACCATGAGGGTCATCTCTTTGAAGAGGCGGAATCCTGACCAACTGAGATGAGCTGCGGAGACTCGTCACCTCCTGTTCCCCGTTATTTTATTTCTGCAGGACACCACACCATGCTGTGTGCGTTCACCCTGCTCACCCTCCACGGATATAAGGGTTTTACGACCCCAACACTTCAGGATAGGGCCGGGCAGGAGGATAGACAATTTACACCAGGCATGATGACTTCTATTGCTATAAATACCTCTTTTCAGGCAGTGACAGTCTAGGTAAACCTGGATAGGAGGTTTACTGTAATTTCTGCGTACATTCCAACATCAGTTGACTTAGACTCTGGTGATTTCCGTCACGTCGTAGCCTGGTTGTTGGGGATCTTTCTTCTGTGCTAGGATTTGAACGGTAGACACCCCTGTATGGGGTGACTACACTTCACTCCCAGCAGCCCGACCTTGCCAACCTGATCGATGATTTGGAGATAGGTGTTCTAAATGTGGATGAATTTACGCATCACTGTCCGAAAACCACTTCATTTTCGAGCCATGATCTATCCTTGTGCTCTCTAGATGCGCAGCCTGATTATGGGAGGGAGGTGGTTGATGACCCCCATGGTAGTGATCACTTTCCCAATTAACTATCATTTTTTGCTCTGCTGGCGCCTGGAAAACTACATTGGAGTACATACATGTCTCCATTTAACTGGAAGACTCCTCTTGCAAAAGTGTGAAAATGAGTCTAAAGGTTCGAGGCAAGTTCTCGTAGGATCCCCCTTCCGTTCCCCAGGAGAACAAGGCCGCAATCTAGGACCCCGCGTCTGTGGCGGAATATTTCTCGACCGCTTTCTCCGCATTCTCTAGCCGGGATGCTGCTCCGACAGCATTCAATGTACGTCGTTATGTCGCTGAATGCTACCGACTGGACTTTACCTCCAGAGGGGAAAAATCCTTCAACGAAAGGTTTACGTCGAGTGAGTTGCGTTCCGCTCTCGCTTCATGCGCGGACATTAGCCACTCGTCCAGAAGATATTTCGCATGCCATGCTTCGACAACTGGATGAGCGAGGTATGGCCTTTTTTAGATTGTTCAACATTTCTCACACAACAGGGTATCTTCCTAGAATCTTTGCGAATGAAAGATGGTGCTCATTATTTTCAAACCTGAGATAATCTCTCTATGCCAGCCTTTCCGCCTAATATATCTCACATCCTGTGTTTGCAAGTTGATTATTGGTAAATATTAGATTAGTATTGTTCATGTTCAGTGGATGCCACCTGTCTTCTGTACAGTGCGGTTTTCGCAAGCTCCAATCCACGTCGGATGCACTGTTCAGACTTGAGAAGGCTATCTGCAGGGGCTTCTTTCGTAGACAGCACTACGCCACGGTATTTTTCAATCTGAATGCTTGTGATACCATATATCGATATTGTATCACGGAGGCCATATTGATATCAGAATTCCTACAAATTGTTGATTCCACGTACATGTGGGAGAAACCCTCCCTGGCACAATTAGGCAGGAATAGTGTCTAGCAGAGAAGGGTCCTCAGTGTCATATTCTTTATGTTGAGCATCAACCGTATCACTTCGGTTGTAACGGAAGATTTTCTCCCTATTTCTATACCGAAGCCTTGACTAAGGGTGAACTTATGCCGCAATCCATGGATCCACCCCGACCCGGACTTGTTCCTAAACAGGGTTCGACTGGAAGTGTGGATTCGCACCGTTTCCATGGTCTTGTTTTCGACCAACGCCTCACCTGGGAGGCCCAAATTCTCAGTTTTAGGATCTCTTGTACCTGTACCATGACATTCTTCTTTCTATGTCGTTCAACACTTTGAGTGTCGATGTATGTACTGCCTTTTCTCCAGATCCTTCGTTCTTTCGAAGTTTGACTAAGTATGCGAGTTTTATGCATCCGCAGCCGAGCGTGTATTCCAGAAGGTGGACACAACCGGTACCTTCCGCACGTCCGCCATTGAGATCCTACTTGTAGATGTCAGGGAGATGCAACTCACGCTTCACCGTGTGCAGTGCATTATGCGCTTGTACGCGCGGACTTGATGTCTCCCTCAGTCACCAAGGGCTCTCATTTCATCCCCGGCCAATCTCCACGGTGTTTATGCCACCGAGAGACGCCAGTCATTGCCTAAGACCTTTTGCTTAGGGTTAAGAAACTCACTCGATAGCTCAGTGAATCTGTGTCAGTGTATAAGGATGGCTCCAAGTCCAAGGAAGGGGGACGGCTTCCATCCCATATCACCTCGTTTGAAGTCATCGGGGCTTTACCACGGTCGAGCTGGTTATAATATACCGCTCGATAATGGAAATAAAGCGTCGTGTCTGATTCGGAGACCGGATTGGGATCTTTAGCAATTCATAAAGCGCTTTAAGTTCTCTTAGGGCATTGGAATCTTCACACAACCTGGTTCGCGGTACCGTGATGCCACGGTCTCCACCAGTGGGCGTGTGTTAAGATTATCTTCTGCTGATTTGCAGGATATATGAGAATTGAGGGGGATAAGTTCGCCGATGAGGACGCAGAGAGTCCACAATGATTGGTTGGTGAGACCAGAATTTCGCTTTTCCTCACAGGAATTCCATGGCAGGTATCAGAGCAGACCTCTGGGCTGCCTGACATGGCCGCGACGGCTTCAGGTCGCTTCCTGCCGTCTTCGATTTGTATACACTCGCGGGAGCCCTGCTATTTGATGGAGCGCTTCCTTGCACGTTACCTCGATGACTGCGCTGTGTCCCAAGCTATTTTTGTTGAATGTCCCTTTTTTGGTGATCTTTGCGCACGTTCCCTGTCCCGGTACCTCGACGAGCGGAGTCGCTACCGCTTGTCACTTAAATTCAGGACGGGTTCTTGTACTTAAACTTGAAGACTATCTAACTTTTGGAGGTGACTCTGGTTTTGTCGCATGATCCTGCCGCGAGGTGAGGCGGGCCTCGCCCCGACGCCGGGACGTGCTTTCTTCATCTTCTTGGAGTTTTGCTTCTTGTTTTTTTTAGGGGGATGGATTTGTGCTTTTGAAGGAGGTCTTTTTAATCTAGGTTTCTTTACCATTCTTCTCACCCTTTTGGTCTATTTCTTTAAACACATCTATTATCTTTTGTCAATTTCCCTACCCCAAAATAGCCATGTACTTCATTTATATAAGAAGAATTATTAGTTAAATACTAAATTATCAAAATATAATGTAGCTTACTGGTAAAGTTCAGGGGAAATCGGGAAATGAAGAAATTATAACAGGATAACCATGAAGAAAATTAAGTTTTTGATTGGTTGGTTAGTGAATAAGATCAAATTGGTTGGTTGTTGACTGAAGTAATTATAATTAAGTAATAAGAAGAGGAGCAACGGTGTTATCAATGTGTGTTTTTTTTAACTTTTATGTAACATAGGTTGTCATATTTACTTTTTAGATCCTTTATTTTTTGCATATTACTTATATATTTTATTTGAATACGATCTTAATGTCATTTTAATAGTGTCTATTCATAACTTTTACTTTTTATATTTTTACTCTCTTAATTAACTTTAAATCTTACTTTTTTAATCCTTCTCGTTTAATGAAATTGCATTAATTTAGCATTACCTTTTTGCGTTCACTCTCCCCTGTGTAAATAATTCAATATTTCTTTGTTTTAAAAAAATTTTGAATCGAGAAAAAAAACCCGTAGGAAACCTCGCTAAATTAAATAATTCCCGGGGGAAAATGGGGTTCACTCGGGTTTTGGGCCCCCCCCTCAAAATGCCTTAGGGAGCCTGGCGGGGATGTATCAATGTTGGGAGCTTCTGGAGTCATTGAATTTTGGGAGACGTTTCCTCCGGGTTTATTTCTCGATCCGGCTGAATCTATTTAACTTATTTTCGAAAGCCCACCGACGATAGATAGCGATAGAGAGGAAAATATTTCATAAGTGGATTTTCTCCTGGAGGGGAGGCGTTTTCATCCCCCCAAGTTTTAGAGAAGTGGATCAAATTGGAGGTGCATGGAGACTTTTGTAAAAACCTAAAGTTACCCGCTTTTTCTAGATTTTACTCTTCAAAGGCGGGGAGAGAATGTGATTTCCTAGGGGGGAGGGGGTTAGATCTCGTTTAGTTCGTCTCAACGTCCTCTACCCCATGATGCAATATTGCTCGTCTGACCCAATACAAAATAATATTAGAAGAGGTGAAAGCAATAGTGCTTTCTTTGTTCAGTAATCGAACATGGTCATCCTATCAATTTGAATTCGGTTAAGTTTATTTACAACTCAGATGACTATGTTAAAAGAAATATTGTTGAATGGTGCTTCATTAATTCCCCTCCTAATTTCATTATATCCCGCCCGTCTCTTTAAACTGGAGCCTGTCAATAAAAAACTTATTTTAAACGAAATTTCCATTTTAACTCCTAGCCCTTTGATTTATTGAATTTGTTATATTTCTTTTGTTGATTGAATAATGCATTTATAATTGCATATGTATGTATTCATAAATATGTGAAGTATATTTCTACATTTCACACACTCTCTCTAACAAGTGAATATTTCGGTAGAGATTTTATCTATATCTTTTTACCCTTAAATCCCCCTTTTCTGATAATTTATTTCTATTTTTCATACTTTCTCTGTTTTGTATCCTCTCCTTGTTCGTAGGCGGAGCGTCGCTTATTTTCCTCATATATATGTGGTTAAGGTACATTGACGATGTATTTCCTGTATGGCCTAATGGCGATGATTTTGATACCTTTTTTAATAATTTGAATAATTTGCATGTCTCCATCTAATTTAAATATGAATGGGAATATGATAATAGATTACCCTTGTTAGATGTCCTCATTAATAAAGATCACCATGAATTAAAACTTGACGTTTATAGGAAACCAACCCACTCGAATGCCTATATACATTATTTTTCGTTTCACGATAATACTGTTAAAAAATCGGTAATTTCTAACCTTTTCCTTAGAGCATACAAAATATGTCATCCTTCCTATTTAGATGAAGAAATTGTCATTATCAGAACCATTTTTTCTAATTTGTATTAACCCGATTGGTTCATATCGTCTGCCCATTTTGCAACTAGGAAAACATTTTATGGTAATAAGCCTTCCCGCACCAATGACTTCAACAAATGTATAACATTGCCATTTAATAATAAATTAAATAGTTTAAAGGACATATTTGGAAAAGCGGGTAATAATCTAGCCTTTAAATATAACAATTCTTTAAACCAATTGATGATTGCCAGGAAATCCAAAGAACATCATAACATAGGAGTATATGCAATACCATGCAACGATTGCCATAAAGTTTATATAGGAGAAACGGGGAGAAATCTAGACAAGAGATTGTATGAACACAAAAGAGATATTAGAGTGGGCAGCGAAAGCAGTGGAATATTCTGCCATGTTAGAGACTTGAATCATTCGATCGATTTCAATGGAAGTAAAATGGTATTTAAATCGGCTAACTATGTTGAGGGAAGAATCGTAGAATCGAGCTTGATATCGTCAGTTCCTAATTTAAATCTATCTGAGGGTCAATTTTCTTTTAATCCTGTAATAAGAAAGCAAATAAACAAAATAGTAAAATGTTAGCCCTTCAATATGTTTAGGCCTAACCCCCCCCCCCCCCCAGATTAGCCACCAGTAGGGGATTGGGGGAAAAGAGGGGATCTTTCACGACCTGACCCTGTGTTATTATGTTTGTATGCACTTTTTTTATATTTTCTATCCAGTGTCAGTTGAAAAAGGGTGTGAGATACACCGAAACTGTTCTGAATTAAATTGTCTTCGGAGAATGTGGTTTAATTCCTCATATATATATATATATATATATATATATATATATATATATATATATATATATATATATATATATATATATATATATATATATATATATATATATATATATATATATATATATATATATATACAATGGGGTGAAATAAGTATTCGTACACCTTCAAAATTCAACTATAATAGACTTCCAACCCATCAAACTTCCTGAAATGTACACAATAGACATATATTAATTTAAAGTTAAAAGCTATGTGCACAAAATGGCATGAAACAGAATTGATATTTAGTAAAATTTAAATTAATGAAAGCAGGGTAGAAAAAATATTAGTACATAAACATAAACCTAACGAAATTCCTTTTTAAGAGGACATGAGAGACATACTATTAGTTGTGATGGTGCAAAGAAGCTTCTTAAGGGTTACAATAATATGTACTTCAGTTAACAAGCGCTCAGAAAAGATTGGAATACAATTCAGCAGTCGACGTTCCCACAGTAAAGACGTTATCATGGTGGAGAATAAAGAATTCTCCAATGACCAGATAAAAGCGATCCTGAAGCTCCATACTGATGGGCTGAGCTACTGGAAGATATCCGAGCAGCTGAAATTACCTTTTAGCACCATTGATCCTGTCATTCTAAGGCGGAAAAAGGTGGGAAGCATCGACAACCTTCTTCAATGCTCAGGTGCTTCTCGGAAGATTTCCCCTAAAGCTTCTGGTGACCTACTTGACGCAGGAACGTCGTTCACAAAGCGAACCATCAGTAATGAACTCAACCGGCATGATTTTAAGTCTCGCAGGATAAAAAGACAGAGAGCTACAATGTTGAAGTTCGCACGTGAACATTTGGAGAAACCAGCCGAGTTCTGAGATAATGTCCTGTGGTCAGAGGAGACAAAACTTGAATTGTTTGGCCGTAACGATGGCCGGCCTGTCTGGAGGAAAGATGGCAGGGCCTACGACCCCAAGGACACGATCCTTACCGTGAAGTTTGGGGAGGTAGCATCATGGTGTGGGGGTGTTTCTCATCTAATGGTATCGGCAATATCCACATCATAGATGGGACCATGAGTTCGGTAATCTACAGAAAGATTTTAGAAGAACATCTGTTCGTTTCTGAAGAGAAGCTTGGATTTGGAGGAGATGGATCCTTCAAAAGAAAAGTAAAAAAATACAGGAAACGATTGAAGGCGGTGAAAGCCAACAAAGGTTAAACAACTAAATATTAATGACCAAATATCGGTTATACGAATACTTTTTCCACCCGTGTTTTCATTAATTTTAATTTTACTGAATATCAATGTTGTCTAATGCCTTTTTTTTGCACATAATTTTTAACTTTACATTAATATACATCTACTGTGTAAATTTTCGGAAGTTTGTTGAGTTGAAAGTCTATTAAAATTGAATTTTGAAGGTGTACGAATACTTATTTCACCCCACTGTACATGCCATAATGATTCTGACAAGTAGGTTGCCATCACAACGCTTACAGTAACTACAAACAAAATAATGGTAATGGTAAGTAATGCAGGATAAATTACAGACTTAAACTAAGCATGGCTATAAGTTGTACATGTTAGGATGGATGGAAATGCAAGTTACGGGCAAAAGAGCATTTTTATTCCAAAATATGGTGGTCAAAATGGTCCGGACACTATAATTATATTCTACGTTTGAGACAACGAACTAATTTAAGGTAGCAACTTACTTCCATGAATTCCTAGCACTTTCAGTCATTATACTTTGTCAAGTTTCGAGCAGCAAACATGCCTAGGGAGCCCACTACCCCTGCCTATATCCAGTAGCTAATTGTTAAGCTACGTCAAGAGGATCATCTCTCCATCAGAGCCATAACTGAAAGGGTTAAATGCCCCCAAAGTGTCGTACATAATATTTTATAACGTAACGATAACACAGGCTCATCGTAAGAACCGATACAGGGCAAGAGCCAGGATTTCCCGAGAAGTAAATGAAACTATGGGTATTAGTGTCTCGAGGAAGACAGTATCACGCTACCTGACGGAAAGATCTTTAAAATCTCGCCCAACAGCAGTCAAGCTATTGATCACCCCGAAGAACAAGAAAGCTACATTATCCTTCACTACTAAGCAAGTTCTATGAACCAATGGCCCAACGTACACTTTAGTGATAAATCGAAGTACAATTTGTTTGGTACAGATGGCAAAAAGTTCGTACGTCGAAGACTTGGCGAAAGATTATCCGTAAACTGCTTCAAAAGAGGCGTCAAATTTGGCGTAGAAACCGTTATTGTGTGGGACATAATTTCGGCAGAAGGTACTGGCCCACTTATTCGCTTGCAGGTAGGAGTGAATGCTCAAGTGTATATAGAACTTATGCAAACGCATGTTGTGCCCCATATGGCAGCCGCCTCTGCCCAACCTCCCATTTTTATGCAGGATAATGTACTGTGCCACATAGCAAAGTTGGTGAAAAAAATCTTGATAAATAGGAAGTAAGTTTCATAGACTGACTCGGTTGCTCAGAGCTCGGACCTTAATCTGATTGAGAATTTGTGGAAGACGCTAAGAGAGAGAGAGAAAAGTAAAGAGAGAACCCCAAGCACCGTCGAAGAACTTTGCGAACTATTTATTACAACGGAAATGGAGAAAAATAACACCAGAAGAATGCTTTCGGTTAGTGCCCTCCGGTGGCAGATGTCATTGCACAATTGATAGTAAAGGTCTTCATACCAAGGACTAGGCTTTTGAACCTGTTCAATTGGTCCTTAGCAATGGGATATTTCCAAATGGCCCGAAAACCTCTAAAAAAAATTTCATCTCAAAGCCTGAGAAGCCTGCGAACCAGGTCATGGACTTCAGACAAATCTCATTGATGGAGACCATTGGTAAGGTTTTTAAGAAAATTCTCAAAGGCAGATTATCAAAACACCTGTCTGAGCATTCTCTGTTGAACGAAGAACAGCACGGATTCAGAAGACACCGAGGCATGGAAACAGCCATAGCCCACATGTTTCAACACGCAGCGGCAGGGCTGGCTAGGGGGTGCTGGATTGACGTCGTTTGCAGAGACGTAAAGAAGGCATTCAACAAAGTCTAGATCGACGGCCTGAAGTACAAAATCTCACGACCGAGACTTACCCCCACTTGGAAAATATCCTCTGTAGCTACTTGACTAACAGACAAGCTGTCATCGCCTCCGAGAAGTATACAGGGGAAGCCTTCGAGCTCCTATCTGGCTTCCCTCAGGCTGGATGCCTCAGCCCCACTTTCTATACCATATTTACGAGAGAAATCCATAAACGGACCAATGGAAGAACCCTCAACATCCAATATGCGGACGATATTACCCAAGTTGTGGTTCGGAGAGAAAATTCTGCGAAGATGATAGCCAGAGCCACGACAGCAGAAGCCGAAAGAATCTCCAGGTTCGAGAAACACTGGAAAATACAAACCAACGTATCAAAATTCTCAGCAACCGCAATAGGAAGACGTCGTTCCGTCCTTCTCAATCTAGAAAACTCCGAAATTGACTACTCACCACGCGTGTCAGTCCTCGGCTACAAACTTCCTAGTACTGGCATGAACAGACACGTCAGCTCCAGGATTGGATACGCTAACACTGAACTTGACAAACTCCTCCGATTCAAAAATTTCAGCACAACGAATAAAAAGAAGTTGTACACCAGTTTAGTCAGATCCAACCTGGTGTACTCCGCTATACCGCTCAACGCGGCGTCAAGAAAAAACATGTCGAGACTTCAGAGAGTGCAAAATCGAGGCCTCAGGTTTATTACCAACGCTAAGTGGTATGAGTAACGGGCCTCGAGGAGCCTCCATGAAGAAACAGGTCTTGAACCACTGAACACATACCTTTATAAAAAAGGTCGAGACATCTGGGCAAGACTAGAAGCTATTCTTCCTATGGAGAATGTAGCGGCTCTTGACCCAGAAGCAGAGGGAGGTGGATACAAAAGATACCTCCTCATCGCCAGAACAACGGAATCCGTACCAAGTACAAATAAAAAGACAAGAAAATTTGCAAAATAATAAGATACAGGGAATTAAAAAAAAAGAAGAACGAAATAAATCAAAAAGATCCCGCAGTGGGACAAAATAGTATGACAATAACAAGTAGAAAATAATAAAAAGATCCCGCAGTGGGACAACATTAATAACAAATACGAAAAAATATACAAAATAAGAAATGGAGATGGTCCGTTCACCGGGCGCCCACACACATACATATCTGACCTACCACTTCCTTCCTTTACTTACTATTACCCTCCACCCTCTCTTCCAAACGCCTCCCTGACTTATTCTATCTTTCTCTTTCAAGTTTCAGGTTTCATCAATTTCCTTACAGATTTCCCTCTACAAACTCTTTGCCGGAGGTGACATCGTTGATTTCGCTTTAATTTCTTTTTTAAATCTTTCGGAATCACATAAATTCCGTATATTTTGACGAAATACATTGGGAAGTTCCAACTCATGAATTGGAAATGAAAGCAACTGAAAATATTATGAATAAGCTGCAGGCAACGTTGTTACGAGGCCTATAATAGAAGGTGGACATTTGAAAACTCAATGCTCAAGACGCTTCGTTTCTCCACCGGGTTTCGTTTGAGGTGGCTAGGCCTTCCACACGCGTGAGAGAGAGAGAGAGAGAGAGAGTGATAAATATGCTGGTTAATTTCGGAATATATCGTAGATATACTCTATATAGTACTTTCACTATTTAATGTGGGCAAATTTCTAATTATGATATTATGACAAAAAATAGATTGGCCGCCATCTTGGGAGACACATGGTGAGGTGGAATCACATTATATCTATCATTTGGAACTGAATTTTTTTCTGAATTAAAATATAATATGAACATTTCATATTAATCAATTTTAAAGAAAATATAATTGATTTAAATAGCATTCGGAGGTGAAGCTTATTATGTCTGAAGTCAAAGAACACAGTAGAAAAACTATAGGCCTAAAGATATTTAGCAATTGCCTTTTGAATTCGAATTTAATGTTATGCTTTCGAATTGTTAATACTACGAGTTTATTCAAAAATTGAAGGGGGGAGACACTCCCAACAATTAAGTGGGGATGTGAGGGGGCGAAGCCCCCATTTCGAAATTACTTTAAAAATTATTTACAATATGATGTGATTGCAATAGCCTAATAAAAACAAAACAAAAAAAACTTTGAGGGAATTTCCCAGAAAAAAGCCTTCATTAAAATACAATATATATATATATATATATATATATATATATATATATATATATATATATATATATATATATATATATATATGCGTGTGTGGAAGATAATGGCAAACCACAATATTTAATTCAAGATTTTATTTATATCTATCGGACTAGTTTCCGCAACAGGCCATTTTCAACTAATAATGAAGACACTAGGCAAGGAGCACAGTACAGGGTGTCCACAAAGTCTGGGTACATAGGGGATAAATACATGCCTTTAGAATATTGAAATATTAAATATTAGAATATTAAAATATTAAAATTCCTATGTACCCAGACTTTGTGGACACCCTGTATATATAAGGTAAGATACATCCTCCCTAAAATGAAACAGCAGGAAACGATCTGAAAGAAAAGAAACAAAATAAAATGGAACCGCAAACAATCTGGAAAGTTGCTAATCCCCAAAACGCATTGCATCCAGGGGCTCATAAATACGATTGGCGACTCTTTTCGTTATACATTTGTTAAATTTGTATTGCCCTTCAAATATTGTGGTTTACCATTATCTTCCACTGAGATACATCACGTCAATGTGATATCCTCCATTCAATATATATATATATATATATATATATATATATATATATATATATATATATATATATATATATATATATATATATATATATATATATACGAGGGACGGTCAATAAGTTTTGCAATTCGGATATAAGGAAACGAGATATGAGGAAAAGTGCTTTATTATTTTTCAATATAACTACCCTCGACTTCAATGCACTTGTGCCACTTGTTCCCGAGGCTTCGAATTCCCGACAACCAGAAATTTCCCGACTGCTGTTCAATCCATTCCTGGACGGCGAGCTGGACATCTTCATCGCCTCCAAACCGTGTCCACGCAGTGCAGCCTTGAGCTGGCGGAATAAAAAGTAGTCGCTAGGGGCCAGATCTGGACTGTAGGGAGGATGGTTGAGCTCCTCGAATCCGCACTCTCGCGGGGCAGCTTTTGCAACTCTGGCCTTGTGGACAGGGGCATTGTCGTGGAGGAGCAGGACACCGCGTGTCAACTTACCTCGCCGCTTCTGACGGATGCACTTCTTCACCCCAGCCAGTTCCTCGGCGTAATATTGGCCTGTGATGGTCCTTCCGCGAGGCGCATAGTCCACCATCAACACTCCCTCAGAACCCCAAAAGATGGTGGCCATGATCTTCCCGGCTGAGAGTTGTGTCTGGAACTCGATGGGGGTCGGACAGCCCCTGTGCTTCCAGGCCATGCTTTCGAGCTTGGTCTCGGGATCCCAGTGATGGACCTACGTTTCATCACCTGTCACTATGCGTGACTCGAATCCCTCCGGGTCTTGGTTGTACAGGAGCAGCAGCTCCTCCGAACTTTGATGACGTCGAATTCGATCATGGGGCGTGAGGTTTCTAGGGACCCAACGGGCAGAGACCTTGATCATGGCCATATTGTCGTGGATGATGTTGATAACACTTCCATGCGATATTCCAAGTTCTCGCTCGATTTCTTCGACCTTCACCCATCGATTTTCGAGGATCATCCTCTCCACACGGGCCACATTGTCCTCGTTGGTCACGTCTGACGGGCGTCCTGGACCGGTGTCATCTTCAAGGGACTCACGACCATGGCGGAACTCCCTATTCCAGCGAGCAATGGTTGCATAGGAAGGGGTGGTGTCGGTGTACACTGCAACCATGCGTTCATGGATCTCTTTTGCATTCTTGCTTTCCTGGGTTAAAAATTTGATCACTGCGCTGACGATCTGCGATCAGCTACTGCTTTTTAAATACACAAGTCTGGAGCGTGCAGCTGCATGTCCTGACTTGTCATAACTTGTCCTAACACCCCCACAAACAGCCATCCCCCTTCCTGTCTTTTGCCCTACCGATTCGCAAAACTTATTGACCACCCCTCGTGTATATATATATATATATATATATATATATATATATATATATATATATATATATATATATATATATATATATATATATATATATATACACATATATATGAATTATCCAAAAATTCGAGGATGGGCATAATCCCAAAATTAACCAATATGCTAATCATATAAAAGCGTATATTTAGTCATATTTGCGTATGAATCAATACTCTTGACTTTATTATACACCTACGTCATATTTTTGAACATTCTTGGGTATCAAAATAATGTTTTTAACTTATCTTGCTTAAAACTTTCAAAATAAAAGTTATTTGTTTATTTTTGGTGATTATAGTTATGGTTGATGCAAAATGTTTGAATGAAAACCCCTAATGAGCAGTTATTTATTTTTTGTAGGCCATGAATGGTCTTTTGCAGTCTCCTTCTTTTCTTATGTTCTTATGTTCTAAAAAAAAAAAAGTTATATTGACTCTATGGAACCTGTTCGGTTTGGCCAATTATCTTGAAGCATTCACATGTTGTGATGTTAATTTCTTTTGCAAGTTAACATTCACCCCTATACCTAATGTAAATACAAATATATTTTATGTTAATTTATTCGTTTAAATATTAAATTTAATACTATAAACAACTTTATTTTTCTATGTGGTGGCGTCTTTGTAGAAAACTGAATGTGATAACATCCTGATATAATAACCTCACAAATAGGTTCATTACCCTTGTATCAGGTCTGGAAGTCAATAGCTGCCAACTTTTATCTTCTTAGTGACATTTGACCCATAACTTGTGCATCATTGATTATTGCTGTAGCGATCCTCCTCATCAAATATAGTTCAGCACTTCTACTCCATGCCCCCATATCTCGTTCTTCAGCACTACCGATTTCCGTTTTGCTTGAAACCGTGCTTAGGAAGTAGGCCTAAAACTCATTGAAATAATCCTCCAAATTGTCTCCAATATAATAAAGTTACATATTTTTTTTAGATTTGATTATCTTTCAATAAAAGTCCTAAACGACAACTTACTTCCATTTAACAGAAGTTATTATATAAATCATTTATGTGTGGAAGTCTCTGTATTTATAATAGTTCTCATTTCTACCCATTCTAGGCCGTGGAGCGAGGCCTATACAGATGACCAGACCCCTTCGCTCAGCCAATCAGAATGCCGCTTATCCATGGAAGCGGAGCATCCACCTCTTGCTCAGGAAGATACAGATGGAAATGAAGTTCTCTCGCTACCCTATAATATGACGTGCAAAGACGCCACCCACACTCTGCCTGGTGAGGTCAAATGACGAGCCACTGTTTCATGTGAACATTTTTAGTCGCGAGCGACTATACATCTCACTATGTCGGTCGGGACCCGTTATGGTTTGTTTTTTTTTGGGGGGGGGTAATAACATTGTAAGTATTTGGTCGATTCTAGCGAAATTTGAAACCCTTATATTGTTTAAGATTCTCTTTCGAATGATATAATGGCCAAAGTCCTACCAAGGTTAGCCGAGGAATTATATTGTTTTGGCACCAACTTCATAAGATTTCGGACGATTCTAACGAAATCTCAGTTCCTAATGTTGTTTTACATTCTCTTTCGAATTATTTAATTTCCAACATACTCCCAAGGTTAGCCCAGGAATTATTCGGGGAGGGGGGTGGGTGCAATAACATCATAGCTATTTGGGCAATTCTAACGAAATTTGAAACGCTTATGTTGTTGTACATTCTCTTTCGAATGATAGAATTGCCAAAGTCCTCCCAATGTTATTTCGGGTATTATTGAAAGTTTTGAAGGTCGTAAGGTCTTAAATCAGAATAAGTGAGAGCACGCGATATTTTGGTCAGCAGACTTTGTTTTATTCACTGAGTGACTCGCCTTTCAATTTTGTCGACTAACGAAGGCAATTTCAGTTGCCTTTTCTTAAAGTCGGATGAACTTGTTAGGTTAAAATAGGATAACTAAGCATAAACTCATCTCTCCTGAAGGAAAGGCAATTCGAAAAAGGCTGGTGGGTGGGGTTGGGGTGTCTACATGAGATCCCAAATGCGAAAGCTGCTGTAAAATACAATTGGAGTGATTAGCATTTTGAGTAATTAGGACGAAAGGCTAATTTGTGGGTAAATGTGGCCGCATAAAAAACATATAATAATGTCCGCACTTATATTCAAAAGTGGGTAGGTAATGAGAACAGGTTGATTTGGGGGTCTCCTTGCCTAGCAGGTTCGGTGACTATGATTCAATAAGCCCCCTTTAAACTAATTAAAATGTAAAATACTGATATCTAAAAATTACAAATAGGGGAGGAGAGCACTAAAAATCAAGTGATCGGAGCGGGAGTTAGTTAATGGGAACCTAAATTAATGACCTTGGAAATACCACAGTCGAGGGATTTTTTCTTCCTTATGTGGCCATGTGGCAACCGCCACCGTCATCAATTTTAGTCTACTGCAAGGCTACATTAAAGACCCTTAAGGGAAAATGGGTCAAATTGAAAGGGAGATAAATAGTTTCCTGTATATAGGATCCCCGCAAGGGTCTGGTGTAGCAAAGGTAATGCTCCTGCTGCAAATGAAACCTAGATAAGCGGTATGACCACCCTCCCCCAGCCTCAAGTGAGACTGGGGATCCCGCGTTGTCAGTTGTACTTCATTTGAATCCCCCACTCTCTTTTACATTCTCCCTAAGTCTTCTTATACCGGTGGATATTATATGAAGAGTTGTGCACCACCTACAACTGAAACGTGTAGGACCCCGTCCCCAGTGCCCGCAATTGAGCACCCTTCCTGCCCTAGTACTTGCAGGAGAACCCATCATTTCCTGGAATTTTGAGAGGAAAGAAAAGGTCGATATTTCTGAATGTGTTTATCTTTACAGTTTCTTAAATGTAACAGTTAATATTTAACTGTGGCATTTGAAGGACTTCATTGAAAGACTTCCATTTATGCCGTGTCCGCGTGATTTATGAATGAAACCACTGTTATAAGTGTGTTGAGGAAGGAGCCAACTGGGTTACGAAGCAAACAATCGCCTGTCCTGGCATAGGGTGCAAAAGAACTCTGTCACACATTTAATAATGTAACGAAGAGGCTCTGCGCTCGAATCTTCAAATTCATGTATCTGCGTTTGCCTCTAAAAGCGACAGAGGTCGTAATGATTCATCACTCATCCGAGCCACACAGGCTCTCCCTAATGACCTTGTAAATTTTAATATACAGGGTGTCCCTAAAGCCTTTGTCCAATTCAAATATATAGGTTGTCTCTAAAGTATTTGTGCAATTCAAATATACAGGGTGTGCCTAAAGCCTTTGTGCAATTTATATATACACGGTCCCCCTAAAGCCCTTATAAATTTCGAATCTATTTAAATTGCACAGTATTTATGACCACCTTGAATCTTTGAATTGACCACGGATCTTAGAACAGGCCTCTATATAAAAGAAGCAAGAGAACTGACAATAAATGAAATATATATATATATATATATATATATATATATATATATATATATATATATATATATATATATATATATATATATATATATATATATATATATATATTGTAGGAGAATAGCATAATGCTCCCAAGTTTTGGGCGGGCCGCTTATCAACCCTTTCCCTTCCGGCCCAATATCTGGTGGTCTCGAACCGGAAGAAACCGCCGGTCATTTCAGCTAACCACCGAGTTCCTTCCCGGACTGTTTATCGATAAATGGGAGCCCATCTTCGCTTCTGATAGTTGCTGGAGTTTATAAAGGATGAAATGGAGTAGCTTGACATCTAATCTACTTCCGGCGCCCTGAGAACCTCTCCCGAGTTTCGAGTATAAAAGACGAATTCTTTTAACCCTCAGGAGTAGAGCTTGCACAGCGTCTGGCGGGGCAGGAATTGCCATCTATCGGTGTAGTGGTAATTCGTCGAAGCATCATGTCTTCAGAGAGGAGATCGGTCCCAGTTAAGGAGGCTCCTTACCCCGTTGGTCTGCAAGGCAGTGCGGACCCAAGCTCGTACTAACGTTTCGGAGCAGAAGCTACAGACAGCCTTGCTCTGGTTCCCTAAGCAATTAGTAGAGCTTGCCCAGCGTCTGGCGGGGCAGGAATTGCAGTCTATCGGTGTAGTGGTAATTCGTAGAAGAATAAAGTCTTCAGAGAGGATATCGGTCCCAGTTAGGGAGGCTCCTTATCCCGTTGGTCTGCAAGGCAGTGCGGACCCAAGCTCGTACTCACGTGTAAGAGCCGAAGCTACAAACAGCCTCACTCTGGTTCCCTAAGCGAGAAAACTACATCTCGACTTTTCTTCGTGACCCTACGCATCGATAGGTCACTTCGCCCACCCCCCAACATCCCTCACAGAGGCACTCAAGATTCCTCGGAGTTCACGAGCGTGGGGCCCTCTGTAACAAGAAGCTCCCATCACCACCTTGTTCCAGCAGAATCGTGACGGAATTGTGGGATCAGGTCGGTCCCTGGAAACCTACCTCATCGTCTCCACCTCTTATCTCACCACCTTCACTCACCAGCACCACCCGAACATTAGGTTCGAAGGTAACCCTTCCTTTTCACATTCCCCGACTTCACCGCGAAGCTTACCAGCATTACAAGTGTAATTTTCAAACCAAGTGAGATATCTGAGATTCACTTATTAATTTATCTCTCAAAGCACATTATTTGTATATGTATATATATATATATATATATATATATATATATATATATATATATATATATATATATATATATATATATATATATATTCTTGTTTAGTCTTCATTAAAACTTTATTTTGGTATTGTTGTGTATCTAACTTCTTTTGGGTCGCTTGCTGGCAAAGTTCATTCCAATCCCTCCGTAGCCACCCTCTAAGCACTTTGAGTCAATAAACCCATTCAGGACACGGGCCGAACGAAGTATAAGGAGTAGTACGACGACACCTCCGCATTCGGGATATATATATATATATATATATATATATATATATATATATATATATATATATATATATATATATATAAGCTGAGAGCAAGTAAAGGAAAGTGTCCCTAAAGTACCCAAATACAATTGGGCGTCCCCAAAACCTTCAATGTTAGGAAAAGCGTCCCCATAAAATTCCAAGTTGAGATACGCGTCCCCAAAGTTGGTTATGTTAGGTTAGGTTAGTTGCTGAAATCCATAATCTGCTTACAGAACATTTTAGAATGTTCATCTCAAATCCTAATCTCATTATAATCTCTGGATTTGAGTTTATTCTGAATGTATGAATCCTAAGCGCCTTCAAATGTTATCAAGATAACCAGGCAATTGCTTCGCCGCTAAGATTAAAATTTAAAATCTAAAAAAAAGCAGCCATGGTTAAATTTTTATAAATTTTCTGAACTTCGCCAATTATAATAATTTTAAAAAGGAACTCAACTAAATTTTCTGAACTTCACCATATGTGATTCTTTTGGTTTTAAAAATTCACAAAATTTCGATGCTTATATTTATTTCTGAACTTCACTATTTTGTTTTTTGATACTATAAAAGAATTATTAGCAATAACTTTGATAAAAAACATAAGTCATAACCAAACTAAGATGAAATTATTATTCAAATACTAAAAAAAATTCCCTTCTTAAATTATAGAGTTAGTGAAAATTAACGTCCCCTAAATCTTCAGGGTTAAGAAAAGCGTGCTTAAAGTTACTGGGGACGTTTTTCTTTACCTGTTCCGAAGTTTTTATAAAAAATTCAAGCCGGAAAAAGGACTAGTTTGAATTAAGAAACCACTGTCTTTTCGACACACATAACTGATAACTCTTCCACAGCAACACTACTGATCACTCTTCCACACACACACACATAACAGATAATTCTTCCATCTGTGAACCTACCGACAGGGATTTCCATATCCACATTCTATGACGCAAAACGGGTGGCTCTACGTAGGCTTTCCTGATCCCTGATTCGTGGCAAAACCACTACCACCCTTCTTCCTGCCCCTCCTTAATCACAATTGAAGACTTTGTCCCTGCCAGTGATTCGCATATTAATCTTGAGGTAACTTTCATTACAAAAAGATATTTTCACCCACGAAAAGGGGGTGTAGCAGAGCCCTTATAGTTGTTGGTACTCGGGTCTGGAGTCCATTATAAACACCCAAGATCAAATTGATGGCACAAAAGAACAGTACTAATTTAAACCCCCCCTGGGGTGGTGGGGTTCTGTGCTGAAAGATAGGTGAGTGTAGTAAACAACTTCAGCACAAAGATGTGCATAAATACAAATAGCTTTGGCGAAGGAGGGGGGGCGGTGAGGGAGAGAGAGTTGGGAAGGGGGAGAGAGAGAGAGTTGTGAGAGGGGAGGGAGAGAGAGAGTGAGAATGTGTGTGCGTGAGAGAGAGAGGGTGAGTGTGTGAGAGAGAGAAAAGTCATTTGTGCCTATTAAGGAAGAATCTGGTGTCAGTTTAAAGTGGTTGGTGCATGGATGAGAAGACATGAGGAAGGTGGAAAGTAAAGAAGAATCAGAAGGGAAAGTTTATTGAATCAAAGAGAAGGGGGGGGGGAGTATGTGAAAATGCTTGAGAAGGGAAGAAAGGAAGAAATTGTGAGGATGTAGATAAAGTAAGTGTGTAACAAATTTAAGGAAGTGGAGGTAGGGAGTTCGAGGGCTGTGTGTATGTGGGTGTACCCAAAGTGTAAAAAGGAAGCAAAATGCTGAATGTTATAATGACGATGTGAAGTGTGTATTGGGAAGCAAAATGGAGGAGTACTTACAATTGCTTAAAAGTGCAAATGAGGATGTGAGGAGGATCAGGTTGAATGCATACAAGGGAGAAAATGAAAGTGAAACGAGTGATGAAAGAGAGTGGGAAAGCAGGAAATGAAGAATTTGGACAGAGGATGAATGAGGATCCCGATGGAAACAGGAAGATGAATGAGAATCCCGATGGGAACAGAATGATGAATGAGGATCCCGATGGGTACAGGAAAATGAATGAGGATCCAGATGGGAACAGGAAGATTAATGAGGATCACGTTGCGAGCAGGAAAATGAATGAAGATCCCGATGGGAATAGGAAGATGAATGAGGATCTTAATGAGAACAGGAAGATGAACGAGGATCCCGGTGGGAATACGAAGATAGATGAGGATCCAGATGGGAACAGGAAGATGAATGAGTATCCCGATGGGAACTGGAAGATGAATGAGGGGTCGATGGGAACAGTAAGATGAATGAGTATACCGATGAGATCACGATGATGAATGAGGATCCCGATGGGGACAGAAAGATGAATGAGGATCCCGTTGAAAACAGGAAAATGAATGAAGATCCCGATGGGTACAGAAAAATGAATGAGGATCCCGATGGGAACAGGAAGATGAATAAGGATGCCGATGAGTACAGGAAAATGAATGAGGATCCAGGTGGGAACAAGAAAATTAATGAGGATCCCTTTGGGAACAGGAAAATGAATGAGGATCCAGATGAAATGGGAAGATGAATGAGGATTCCAATGAGAACAGGGAGATTAATGAGAATCCCGATGGAATAGGAAGATGAATTAGGATACAAATGGGAACATGAAGATAATGGGGATCCTGATGGGAACAGGAAAATGAATGAGGAACCGATGGGAACAATAAGATTAATGAGGATCCCGTTAGAAACGGGATGGTGAATGAGAATCCCGATGGAATAGGAAGATGGATGAGGATCCAGATAGGAACAGGGAGATCAATGAGGATCCAAATGGGAACAGGAAGGTGAATGCGGATCCTGATGCGAACAGGAAGATGAATGAGGATCCAGATATAATAAGAAGATAAATGAGGATCCCGATGGGAACAGGAAAATGAATGAGGATCCCAATGAAATAGGAAGATAAATGAGGATCCCAGTTGGAACAAGAAGATGAATGAGAATCCCGATGGAAACAGAAAAATGAATGAGGATTCCGATGGGAACAGGAAAATGAATGAGGATCCCAATGAAATAGGAAGATGAATAAGGATCCCAGTTGGAACAAGAAGATGAATGAGGATTCCGATGGGAATAGAAAGATGAATGAGGATTCCGTTGGGAACAGGAAAAGGAATGAGGGTCCATATGGGAACAGGGAGATGAATCGGGATTTTGATGGGAACAGGAAGATGAATTAGGATCCCGATGGGAACAGGAAGATGAATAAGGATCCCAATGGGAATAGGAAGATGAATGATGGTCTAGATGGGGACAGCTTTTTTTAGTAGCCCATCTAGCGACTGCCTACTAGTGCAATAATCGCCTACTACTAGGCTAGATTAACAAACAAAAAAACATCCAAAAAACAAATAACAAAGATAAAAACAAATAAATGCTAAGAAACAAACAAAATAATCAAAAGAGTAAGATGGGAACAAGAAGATGAATGATGATCCAGATGGGAACACGAAGCTATTCTGGAAGCGAAAAGGATGAGGAAACAGGAGAATAACAGTTGTGTGAACATCAAGGACAAGAATGGCAGGGTACTTTTAAGCAATTATGATATTTTAATTAATCTATAATGTGCGTATGGAAGATGATGTAAATGTAAATATGATTAGCTTGTTTGGTGTAAATCGGGTGCTGTATCAATGCTGTGAGAGTTGGGAAAAATGGAAAGGCAGCTGGAGTAGATGATACACTCTCTCGCTGAGATGCTAAAGAGTGGTGATAATTGTGTTATGGAATGGGCTTAGTGCTGTGTTCTAAGTCCTTTGAAACTGGCAGAGAGTCTGGGGAGTTGTATAGTGAAGTAATAATGCCGTTGTTGCGTTGTTATGTGGACAATCAAAAAGTCACTTTTGTTATGGGTACAATCAAGTGATGTCGTTCAAAAAGGTTACTGTTGCGTGTTATGTGGACCATCAAAAGGGAATTGTTGGGTTGTTATGATGACAATTAAGAGTGATAACCTTCAAATCTGGAATTGTTGTGTTGTTATGGTGACAATCAAGACCGATATTCTTCCAAACTGGATTTATTTATGTCATTCTGGTTATATATAAAGGCATTGCTTTCCCTACCGAAATCCTATTTACTGGCCACCCCTATCATTTAGAAGGCTACTTTTCACACTCATTTCGTGCCGTAATTCGGGTTCTGGCCCCGATTCTTGGGGTCTCTCTTCATTTGAAAAATGTTAAATACATTACTAAAACGCAGTTTCACATCTTTTCATTTCCTTCTCTCTAACCCCCTTTTTCCCTTCCTCTCATTTCATTAAGATATTATGCCTTATTAAATTCCCCCACAATTTAGCCATTTTCTCCTTGTGTTTGCAATCAGTTTATATTCTGGCTCTGGTCGTTTAGTCACAGGCTTTCTGGTTGCTGGTTGTTTTAGCTCAGGGTTTCGTGAAGAGGAAATTCAGTTTGAATTCTGCCGTTGTTTTTTTGGCGGGATTATCGGAACCATCCCCTGTTTTTGACTAGTAACTGGTGGGGTTCGAAGCGGGATTTACAGAGCCAGTGAGACGCGTGGACAAGACAAATTCCATCAGGGTCCTGATCCCTTGGATTTCAAGACTGAATCAAATCCCGTCAGCCAAGGACGGTAAGGGATGGGGGGGGGGGGGAGTGAAGTAATCGAGAAGAGGTTTGCCATGACCAGTAAGTCATCGGGATCGAGTCTCGGTGTGCACAGTTTGGGGCCTTGCACTCCCCTGCGGGGTCATAATACCCATCAAACGGGGTGGGGATGGGATGGAGGGGGGTATACGACGTCTTGTCCACCTAGAATACTGTTGGAAACGAGTCTCGTCCCCGCGCCCCATTTCCAACCCCTGCTCAGACGAGGAATTGGGGACGCTGGAAGCCGAGATCTCCAGATGGCCTCGTTTTAGAGTCGCTTGCGTTGGCGGGACGCCGAGTAAATCCGAGGTGCGACGTTTCGCCCATCAGCCGAGGCAGTTTCATTTACGGGGACGGTGTAATTCCTGAGAGTTGCGACCCCCGGGGGCTCTAGCATCCCAATTTTCTTCTTTAGTCTCGGCTTTGTCCCTTCATGTTTACTTTTCCCTAACTTCGGCACTTTCTTACAAACACCCTTAAAAACACGAACATGCATAGCCTCGTTGGTTTTCGTCCTTGATTAACCAATAATAGAACTCAATAACATTTTGGGTTCGAACCTGTTTTCTCTTTAGTTCAGCCGTGCCTTTATCCATTTCCATTATTCATCGTTTTAGGGTTCTGTTTTCCCTCGTGTTCTTTTATTCCCATTCGAAGGCTCTTCTCTTGTCGATACGAGCTGGCCTCCCACAAGGAGGTTTTCGGGTCGTGCCTATGAATTTTTTCTCTTCCGAACTCGCTCTTGAACCCATTATTAATACGTTCTCCTCTCGACCCAGTCTGCCAGGTTGACAAAACTCATTATTGCAGTCTTTTTCATCTATATCTTTCGCTATTCCTCCTTTTCCTTTCACCTGTCTATCCCCTTCATTCTTTTTTTTTTACGGATATAAATTATCGTTGGTTACTCCAGTTTTCTTTCTTTGTCAACTAAAAGAAAATGTATCCTGTTTCCTTTTCGAATCGTGTCTTGACGATTCGCCAAAGCCCAATTTGAGGTGGACCTTGAGCCACTAAGTTGTCCGATTTCACCAGCTGGAAAGAAATTGCATAAGAGTTTAATAGGAATTGTAAATATGGGATGCGTTAGATTTTCGTTGTCACACTCCCACGCGCACGGGGGAAGCGGGCCTTCCCCCGACGTCTGAGTGTGCTTCCTTCTGTTTGCTTGGTTTTGTTGTTTTTTTTACTTTGTTTTTTTGTATGTTTTTTTTTTTATTTAGCTTAGCATTAGGCTATAAGATAATTAGGGCGACTTATATCCTCGTAGAAAATCGCCAGATGGACGTTAAAAGAAAACATCTTTGTTGTTTGTTTCCCGCAAGGTTCAAGTTTAGGTTTTAGTTAGTTTTTTAGGGGAATCGTTTTGGTCCTTTCGTCACCCACAGCCCGACTATATTTTGACCACCGTTATAGGTCTAGTTACTCTAAAGCTAATTATGTTTAGTAATAAGTATTATTGTATCGTAATGTTGTAGATTTCGGCGATCTCACTATTCTTGATATCGCCAAATAACTAGGTCGAGGAAGTTGCCGTTCAGAGAGAGGTTTACCTTTGGATATCCTCCCCCTCCCAGCCCCGATGCTTGCACGAGGTTCTTTACTTATCTTCCAAATATTTCCACTTTATTTAACATAATCATTCTCTTAACAGATTATCTATTTATAAGCTTTTGTGAACCATTCTTTCGTTAGTATTTCGCGTTAAATTCGAGAAAACAAATCTCGGTTATCTCTGCGGTGTTTTTATTTTGTTTCTTATGAACGATTCATTTATTCAGGTTTCCTTTGATTCATCGTTCTTTTCCCCAATTCGGCACCTAGTTTCCATTAACAAGGAATCGTCTTTGTTTTATTAGGCTCTAAATCTCCATCTTAGGCCTATGATGCAACAATGGCTGAACCCCCGAAACAAAATAAACGAAAATAGCCTTTTACGTTTCACTGGTTACAGGCATCATGCACTGTCATACCACTCACAACACACACACAAGCGCACACGTGCAGTGTAGACCTGAATACTAACATGCATTCTGACGTAAGAAGTAGTCCTTGAAGGACAGCATTTTGGGAACTCGTTCCAACGGGTGACTCGCATATTCGATTCGCGCCCAAATGCGAAGCAAGGCTACGTGTTTAAGCCTAGCCTTTATAACAGTTTCGGGTTGTTGTTGTTTTTGTCATCGCGATGTTAAACCTTTTATTGAACGAAATAAGAGTCAAGCACATTTAGACTCCAATGTGACCCTTTGCGATTACTTGTTTTCTAAATTTTTTATAAGGTCATCATTATTTATTTCCGTTTTCGACATTTTTGGTGTCGATTTTTTTTTATGTTCATTGGAGTTTTGTCCTTCATTTTCTCCTGCGATATTTACGCCCCTTCGTTATTATTTCGTTTAATTTTCTCATTTTTTTTCCTAGAACGTGCCTGTGCCCTCTGGGTAGCGCGTTTTGTCTTCTTCCCATGTCAACCTGTCTTTTAAGCGGCTGGTAATTCGAGTCTCTGTAAACGTGAAAATAAATAGATCTTTTTATTTCAATCCCACCCCTCTTAAGTAGTGGACATGCACCACCCTGCCTTGATCAAGCAGGTTTGTTGCCTGTTATAAATGTTAAAATTATATTTTCAACTTGTGGATTTCCCCCTTCCCTCTTTCGTATTGCCCTGCCTTCGTCTGTCTACCCTCTATTAAACTTGTATCTATCGAAAAGGTAAGTGTTTTCTTTTATTATTTATCGCAGTTACTCCAATTATTTTCTCCTCAGGCTAAACTCGTGCAGATCTTATTCAAAGTCAAATATATTTATCTACCGAACCTGGCGACGGAATTCGTGAACTAACGCTGTTTTCGGGAGTCTCTGAAGAAGGCAACAATCTTTTTCGAACCATTAAATTAAATTCATTTTCTATTGTCCAAGAACAAATAACTTATACCTACGTTACTATTTCTGAATGTCAGCAGATATATAATATCCACTCCGATCTCAGTAATTGGGGGTGAATAATGTTTCGTAGTGTAGTATTAAGCATCAATCTTTGTCCTTGTTATATTAATTTTTACTATTCTCCTGCTCTCTATTTACCCATCTTGTGTTTCATGTCTCATCCCGCACCTATGCTTCTACTGATGAGTCAATTTGTCCTCGTTTGATACGCCTGTTTCCTTTCTTAAAATATCTTGCACTCGTGATCTCCTAATCCTACTTCCCACCTAAAGATATGGTAAAACTTTGGCAGAGAATCAAATTTTGGCAGTCTATAATTATAAATATGCATATGAATATATGTCCTAATAATAAAAAATACGCAATAACCGTACATCGCTGAGTCGTTAAAAGATCCCTTGAAAAATAAAATGTTTAAAAGACCAAGCTTTACGAGCGATCACTCTCTCTTCGTTTAGCTTGAGTATCTCCTTTTGCGATTCTCACAGTAGTGGGAATCGCAATAGGAACACTCTTTGTGTGACAGTCTCTTTGCCAGAATCTTAACTATCCCACGGCGGGTGAAGGAAAACGTCCCGTTTTTACCACAGGTTTTATTTATAAAACTTAAAAGTTTGAGCAAAACAAAATGGATCAATTTAAAAGTCGGTTGAAATTGGCTTTGAATAGTTGATGTTCACGAAGTACGAATGAGAAGCAAATAAATCCTTACTGAGTAATGATGAGCAATCCTCGGTCAATATGCTGTAGGGAATTCGTTCTGAGCAGAGCCTAAGAAGATAAAGGTTGTCGAATAGGACATACACATGTACTTATCTCTGTACAAGGCGTTTTTTTGTGTTGTTTATTCAATGTCTGATTTTATCGAAGCGATTTCAATACGCGCTCTTGTTTACATTTGGATCTGGTAAAGTTTAAATGGAATTTTTATATTTTCATGATATCAGCTAAGGTGCGTTTCTCTGTTTATCGTAGAGTCTGTAGTTACAAGCTTTTATGAAATAATATGTGATCAGGATATTTGGGCAAGGACTCAGGAGGAATGGGAAAATTTGGGGATGCCACCTGAAACTTTATCACTCTAATATGGGACAGAGGGGAGCATGCGACATATGCAACGCATAGCGCAGCTTTTTCAGCACACACCATATCAATTGCTCAGATGAATATTTCGATTCAGAGCTTCCTCGGAGTAAAAATGTTAATATCATTCAAACCTACATGACATTACACTAAAGCTCGCATGTAATCTCTGACCGTATATTTGAACCCCTGTTATTCTCTGGGGGATACTCACCTCCAACAGATTCAGAATTGCATCCCCTCCATTTAATCTTTAGTAATGGTTGTTTTTGTTGTAATCACTGCAACAATATATTCAATTCCCTCTTTATAATCACCAACCCCCCCCCCCCCTTCAATGATCTCCTCTTATCCATTTATCCCTTTATTTCAACTTTGACGTTTTCGGAACTGTTGAGTTGTTGAAAGGTTCCCCCGTTGCTCGACGATTGAAGTAAAATCTATGCCCCAAGTGGGCATAAAAATAGATAACCAACAAAAGTGGATAAATAATTAACTAAATTTAGTGTTAGTTGGATAACGACAAATGACTACATTTCTTTGTTTCTTTCTCAATTAAAATGTTAAATAAGTCGTATTTCTCTATTCCAGAAGGAAAATTTCAAAAATTCAAGAAATCTTTATCCCTTCGTTTAGCCAAGAAGGGGGGCAGAGGGGAGTCCCCCGCTCGACCTTCAGGTGACAAACCCCTGCAAGTGGATGACAAAACTTCTCAACCTGTCGCCAAAACCAGCCAGCAGGAGGATGATATGAACAAATCCTATTTCAAGTAAGTTGTCACCACGAGGCGCCCTCTTACGCTGCCTAGATCTTTCTCAGAGTTTGTATAACCAAGGTTCAAATATCGTTTGTAGATTCTTCCTAGTTCTTACTCTTGAGTTTGTGTACCTGTACGAACGTTTACCTGGAGGTTTGCATTGTGTTAGTACAACTCTTGTGTTCTAGGTCAATTTCGTTTTACTAAAGTTCTCATCCTCGTTTCCTTTCATATACTCGATAGTGATTCTATCGAGGTGTTTAAGAGGAAATTAGACGAGCACATGTTTGACTTAGGATCTTGGATGGGTTAATAAAGTTGTTCATCTTATGGATACCTTTTAATAGGTTATTTGCTTTTGTCGAGTTGTATACTATTAGATATGTACAATAGTATAGATTTTTATATAACTAACTCGTCTTGGTAGAAGGCAAGATTGATTTTATCATGTATAAATAGTTTAATTTAATGCGATTCTGTTACACCCAAATGTGAGAGTTCCTATAGTACTTTAATTCGATAGTATTTCCTTAGATCCTTAACTGAATATTGTTTCTTTGTTAGTTTTTATGCCCAGGCAAGAGAAGTTCCTGTGTAGAGTGATATTTCTGCTACAGGAGGGTGGGCACATCCTACCCGCCAGAGTGTCCGCGGTCAAGCACTCTGACACATCATCCCGCCCCCAGGGCTCACAGTTGTGTATCCTCCCTGCCCAACAGTTCCACAATTTTCGATCCTGGCTGTCTACATTCAACACTTTCAGATCAACCGAAACCTACATTTGTCAGTGTCGGGCATCATAATAATAAGTCATCACCCACCTTATTCATAAATGGAACCGCATATCCCTTTTCATCTACACATCGCATCTTTTCCTCTTACTATCCAGAGAATGTCTGGTGGTTCTGTGCACTTTCAGCCTCTTACTAGAACCTGGACGAGTGGCAGGATACACTCGCTGCGAGGGAAGAAAACCCGATGGTTGGGAAAGTATTAGGTGAGGGGTATGCTGGGTAGCCGACTCCTCACCGCTTACAGTGCACATAGAAGGTGGCTACGCCGGTCCCATCATTTATGGATTAAAGCGCAAGGACAAAGTTACCGTAGGGTAGGTAAAGTTGTCAAGGCCTATATTAGCTCACATTTGCAGGCCTAGTGTGTGTAAATGATACCATTTTGCATGTTTAGGATTGTCTGGGGACTTTTTCTTATATCTATTGATAGATTGGAACGTCATAGTCTCTTTTTGATGTTTTTTAAACGTTCACTCAAAAAGCGAAGCAAGGTAAACATCGGAAGGTGGTGGTGAGCCATTCCCTGGCCTTCTTAAAGAAGGCAGTAACAAGTGAGCTTCAGTTTCCTCATCCCTGTCCGAGGCTGGGGCCTTTTCTCCTCCTCGGGAATTTGAATGATTGTCACTCCCTCTTGGAGGACTACACGATCAATCCCAAGAGCCAGGTACTGACGGACCTGATCGAAGATCTGGAGAATGGTCTCCTACATATAGATGAAATCACATACAAAAACCGCTTCATTTCTTCTCTATATCTCTCCTTGTGCTATCCGAACGCACAGCCTGATTTTGGATGGGAGATTGTCGACGACCTTCATTGTAGTAATCAGTTTCCCACCCAAATGTCCTTTGGCCGGCCGCTGCCGCCTGAGAAATCATCTTGGTGGCACTTTGAACGTGCGCGATGACCTCCATTTCAGGATTTATTTTGTTTTTTCTAAGTCGAGTTGTTTAGGTCGTTTGATTGAGCCGATGAGTTTTAATTCGGCCCATCTTTGAACATAACGCCACCCTGGAGGGTACCGCCTTTTAACATTTGTCGCCACGCCTCTGCTCGTTTCATTCTTTCCTACTCTGACTACATGACAGGAATCAGGTCTGTCTTTCGGGCTTCATGGCAAAACAGACGGGAGACGGCTGACGGGAATCTAAAGTTGCGTGCTTGCGCTTCCACCCCTTCCCGTCGATGAGAATGTCTGGATGACGAGAACGCTCCCTCATATAGTAATGCCTCCCACGAGTGCGACCACTTCGGAGAAACCGACCTACAACCGTAGAGGATTGGGTTAACACCGGTTTTAGGTCAGTTTCTCCGAATTTGGGCGTCATTCATACTTCGACTCTCGCTCCCCCACAGACAGTCTCATCGAATGCCCAATCTGGGAAATCTTCGCGCACGTTACCCGAGCGGCATCGCTCTCGCTCGTCTCCTTTCTTCTCGGTTCGGGTTGTTACACCCCGGACTCTGGATTAATCGAAGATCTGGACGATGCAGCCACCATAGCATGTCGCTGTTGGGTGTTCGTTCTGGCCCCTGAGGGAGGGCGTGTGTTATGCTTTTTCTGCGCCTATATCCTTGTTATCGGTCACCAAAGATCTCTTCTTGATTGAAAAAATTAGTTCTTTGATTTCTTGTTCTTTTTTTTCTATGCTGATAATTATCGGCGGAAAACCTTCGTAAGTTGAAGCAACGAAAAAATCTCTCCATTAATACTAAAACTGATACTAATAATATTGCTAATAATTAATTGATAATTATAATGATGATAATAATAGTAGTAATAGTAATGATAATAATTAATAATAATAATGATAATAATAATAATTAATAATAATATAATAACTTTTATATGCTGACCCTTGATTCCTTTCATTCCAGAGCCCATTTAATGGGCAGCTTGCCGCCCCCTTCCCTCTCTTTGACGAGGGGAGCGGTCCCTAGAAAACACACCACGCCCCCTGGTTGGGTCCACAGTTAAATATGGGAGGAGATAGTGTGTGAGGTGTGTTTGGGCAGTCTATGAGATGTTCGATGTTGTCTGGGCATCTGGGCCATGTTGATGTCTGGATGGGTCCATTGCCCCCCCCCCCCCCTCCTCTAATCAATATCTATATTTTTACTTCTTTATCTTTCCCACATTAAATAAATCACCCATGGCTTTATAATTTGAGGATTAATGGGTTAAATGGGAGCTCTATGAGGTCAGCAGCCAGTAAAGCCCGGTGAAAGGAAGTCCGAATCGAGGCTGAGAAGTTGGCCTCGTTTTGGCAACAGTGATAATCCGAAGGCGGCACTGTAATAATAACAAGTAAAGGCAATACCTGAGCCTTGGCTGTGTACTAAATTCAAGCGGGGTCATGCTGGGGTGTGAAAACACGCAGCACCCGAAAGAGCCCCGCCGGCTTCAAACAAGGGGAAGGGGGCCAACGCTTGGAATCAAATTCTTCATTTTCCCTGCATGTAATTTTCATCATAAACCTCACAAAATCTCCTAAAAATACCGTGAGGTTTATAATAAAAATTACATGCAGGAAAAATGAAGAATTTGATTCCAAGCGTTGACCCCCTCTTGCTTGTTTTAAACCGGCGGGGCTCTTTCGGGTGCTGCGTGTTTTATCGGCTCAGCTGGTGCCATTAGACCGCTGAGTGAGTTCACGCGCCGTATCCGATTCGGAGACCACTTTGTAGTTCATAGCGAATCCCCGAGCGAACGCGTTAAGTCGCAGTGCCACCCTCCCCACAACCCCTAGTTCGCAGTATCCGTAACGTCTTGGTTCCTGCGAGTCAGGAGGATGTAGATACAGTCTCCTGTTAGGTTCCTGGGCAAGGTAGGTAGGGTAGCGGGGGCTGAAAAGGCGCGCTAAGGAGGTAGCCAGGCTATATGCGGAAACTTAGCTACCGGGCCGACGTTTCGTTCTTCTGCGGGCGGACAATGGGACAGGGATTAGGTCGACCCATGGCTCTGTGTAGCAAAGGAAATGGGAGACGGTGCATGGGAATTTAAAGTTCCGTGGGGGGGGGGATCCCCGATTGCCTCGAAGGTATTGAGTCATTTTCTGTCGTCTCTGAATCGGATACACTCGGTGGAGGCATCGCCAAATGAAGAAGCGCTCCTATGGACCTTCCTGCGAGGATTGCATGGTTCCCTGGACTGTACCTCCCATTTCGGTGGATTTGATGGGGGGGGGCGCCAGTACCTGTCCCGGTCCTTTGAAGAGTAGGGTCACTACCACTTAGCCCTCGCACTGAGGTCAGGCTCCACTACACCTGACTGGTGAGATAGTGGTTTGGGAGGGGCCAGCCCCCCCCCCTATTAGACTGTGTGGGTGGTCTGATTCGTAATTGTTGGTTGTGCCCCTTGGACTCGCGAATGGGCGCGGGTTTCCCCAGGGACATCACAGCGTGCCTCATTTTTTCATTTATTTGTCGTTTATTTTAATTATTGGTCCTTTTATCATTCTTTCTTCTTTTTCTTTTACACTTATGCTTTTGGTTGCCCTGCCCTCATTGGTTGTGGCCAGATGAGCCCCCTACAATTTAAAAGAAATAATTCCCAGCGCTTTCGTTTTTTATTAAACAATTGTTTACACCTTTATACCTATCAACTCAGATACTTAAGGCCCCCTCCCCTTACTCCATAACCACCGACCGTCTTGGAGGAATGCTTAAAATCCTTCTGCTGATGGAAGAATGGGGGTCTTCCTCGCCCCAATGGTCTTAGGGGGGGACCTACTTTAATTGTGAAGAGTTGCGCCCCGCCCCCTTCCACCTGTTCCAGAGTACAATCAAGTAATCCTAGAATATTTGGTTTAAATGACCTACACGCATTTTTATTCACCCCGTTTTAAAATGCAATAACCTAGTAATCGCACTACTCAAAACCAATCAATCAACCCTGTTTGCAAATTCTAACCTCTTAATCTTTATTAGATAACTCCACTAGTCCGTTTTAGCCTCTTAATCTTTATTAAATAACCCCACTAGCCCCTTTTAGCCTCTTAATCTTTATTAGATAACGCCACTAGGCCGCTTTGGCCTCTTAATCTTTATTAAATAACGCCGCTAGCCCGTTTTAGCCTCTTAATCTTTATTAAATAACGCACTAGACAGTTTTAGCCTCTTAATCTTTATTAAATAACGCCACTAGCCCGTTTTAGCCTCTTAATCTTTATTAAATAACGCCACTAGCCCGTTTTGGCCTCTTAATCTCTTAAATAACGCCACTAACAATAAAACTCCTTCATCGCGTTTCATAAATCTCCCTTTATAAGTAACTCGATCTTTTGCCCGAAGCTACCAGAGAGATTAAACGCTACACACAATTATTATTATTACGCATCGCTGTGCTTCGACAGCTGATACTCGTCCCTAAGCTCCGCCCATTACTTAAATGCAAATTTCCATTCCCCCTAAGCTCCGCCCCTTCAACTGCACGGGGGTGGCTCAGTTTAACCCTTAAACATTCAGATGCTTTTCGTCTGTGATTTGAGTGTGTTGTGAAATATCTTACTGTAAGATAGAGCAGTGTCTGATAATTTGGATATAGTGAGAGAATATACAACAGCGCGGGATGTAATTAGATTCCGTAAAGTGGGGAGTGTAGTTTTAAAAACGTGGGTTACCTACGAGAAAATATGCATTCTCACCTTATTTTTTGCAATGATTACACACACGCTTTATGTAGCGCGTGAAAGTATTCTATTCAATAGGCTTTCTCTGCCGATTGCATTCTGCCAATTAAATTATAACGACTACGGTAACAAAACCGCCCCGTTAGAGGCTAGGTTGAAAGTTGCTAAAATATTACTCCTGAATAAGACTGGAGACAACGTTAGAATGATTTACCTACCGATGCTCCAAAATTGTGTGTGACGAAAATACGAATCAAAGTAGCCAGCATTTTTTTTTACTGTTCTCCTTTCAAAGGCACTTTCTTTGAGAGTTCCTCCCTTCCTATAAAGGATGAAAAAGGCCACCAGGACCTATCATGTCCTCCCGGTCAAAAAAAAATCCTTATAAAGTCACCCTCCTTTATACAAGCTGCATCCATGGGCTTGCGTTATCAGCTCTTATAAAGTCACAATAAATGGTTGTTATTTACTTGGTAACACTTCAGTTTCGGGGCGCACGGTAGGTGGCGCTGTTTATTGGCTACAATTTTGGGCTACAATATATGTCTTATGACGTCAGACGGTAGCGTCAGATGCGAACAATTACGGCGTTATATTTTTTTGTATATGAGTATATACTGGGGAGCTCAGGATCATCGTAGGGTGGTCCCCCACAGTGATATATCTCCCACGACCAGTCCCCTTGAATTTACTGGGTTTTTTTCCCCCAACAACTTTTTACTGGCAGAAAAAACTAACCTAATAACAAACAATACTTACTTTTATAGATTTCTTGATTAGTTTATGCGCCTCTAAATAATCTAAAAGTTTTTCGCGATCATGCAAAATAAACCCGAATTCGAATAACGAAGAAGCACAACTAGAGCACGAAAAAGCCATAACGAAACAGAAAAAATGCTAAGCGGGTTCTATTTATAGCTACGACGTTGCCAGTAAGAAGCTGTTATCGTTCACTGCGGAACAAAAAATACGAAAACAAAAAACAAACAATAAAAGACATCAAGAAACCTTACCTAACTTAGAAAAAACTATAAACGAGCAGAGGCGCATATATTTAGTAAATAATACAGACTAAAAGTTACAAATCCCCAAAACAACAAAAAAAATATAACGTCGTGATTGGTCACATCTGAAGCCACCGCCTGACGTCATAAGAGATATATTGTAGCCCAAAATTGTAGCCTACTAACAGCGCCACCTACTGTGCGCCCCAAATCTGAAGTATTACCTTAGGTAATACTTCAGATTCGTGGCGCACGGTAGATGGTGCTGTTAGTCGGCTACAATTTTGGGCTACAGCATATCTCTTATGACGTCAGACGGTAGCCTCAGATATGACCAATCACGGTGTTATATTGTTTTGGGGATTTGTAACTTTTAGTCTGTATTATTTACTAAATATATGCGCCTCTGCTCGTTTATAGTTTTTTCTAAGTTAGGTAAGGTTTCTTGATGTCTTTTATTGTTGTTTTTTTTGTTTTCGTATATGGTGTATTATTCGAATTTGGCTTTATTTTGCATAACCGCGAAAAACTTTTAGATTATCTAGAGGCTCATGAATTAATTAAGAAAACTATAAAATGCCCAAAATGAAGTGCGAATTTACATTTTTCGGAAAATTTACTGTTTCGTTGTGATAAGTTCTATTTAAACGAAAACGGTAAACATTTTGCTGGCTATCTCGCAACCGCTCTTTTCGTGAAGAAATTTTCCAGTATCAAAGAGCGATTCCACGAATTTCTGCCCGCTTAAAGTTAGTATGGTTTGTCTTTAGGTTACGTTTTTTCTGCCAGTAAAAAGCTGCTCGTGGGGGAGTAAGCACTGCAGGGAGACCACCCTACGATGACCCTGAGTTTCAATCAATTGGGGGGGGTCTGGGGGGCGCAGCCCCCCAGTATATACTCATATACCAAAAAATATTACGCCGATATTGTTCACATCTGACGCTACCGTCTGACGTCATAAGAGATATGCTGTAGCCCAAAATTGTGGCCGACTAACAGCGCCATCTACCGTGCGCCACGAATCTGAAGTGTTACCCAAATTTAGATAAATGACCTGAAGCGGTTACAAAATTATCTAACCTAACATAAACTAACTTTCAATATTTAAATATCAGTTTGAGTGGTTCTATCTCCCCCCGATTTAAAAAAAATCAAATCGTAGTATAAGCAACTCGAAAGCTAAAAAAAAAGCAGCCGCATTTCCCTTTACGACTATCAAAAATGAAGCACAGATTTGGATAAATAACCTAAAATAATTAAAAAATTAACTGACTTAACATAACCTAACCTTCATTTTTCAAATTACCAGTTTGGGTGGTTTTACCCCAACCCCAAGATTTTTTTTAGCAAATCGTAGTATGATCAACTCGAAAGCACACACAAAAAGCCAAATTTCGCCTTACAATTACCAAAAATGAAGAGCAGATGGGGCTACATAACCTAAAATAGTTTACAAAAATAAGCTTCCCTAACAGAACCTAACCTTTAATTTTAAAATTACCAGTTTGGGTGGTTCTACCCCCATCTCCACTATTTGTTATCAAATCGTAGTATAAGCACCACGAAAGCACACAGAAAAGCCACATTTCGCCTTACAACCACCAGAAATGAAGAGCAGATGGGGATAAATAACATGTCGTAAGTCAGGTATGAGCTCCCTGACCTTCGCTTGCCTCCCTTAATGCAGGCAAATGAGGCGACAAGCAGGCCCCTTTTTGGTGTGGCTCACAACGAAATTATATACCAGTGCTTATTCTACTTTTGGCCGATTTCAGTCAAATGGATATATGGTTATGGCAATCAAACAGGTGAAAGAAAAATAATCTTTACTACTATAGAAACAATAAAATTTAACAACAAAGGAGACACTATGGGAGATACACCAGACTAATTGGAAAGCAAAATTGATTTAAATGGATGCCAAGGCAAAACGGGAGAGGATCATGGGTGAATCTTCCTGGTCGAATAGCATCGCACCTCTGCGAAGTTGATAGAGAGAAAACGTAATTGTCTTACAATTTCCGTGGTGAGCCTCGAGGGAGTATTCTCGCCGGAAGGATCTTAGCTGGTTATTGCAAAAGGGCGAGTCTTCAAGTTGCTTGACATGTCGTTAATTCTGAATATATGTTTCTTGCCTGCGAGCCCTTAGGGTGCAGGAGTCGCTTGAGAATTTGCGCGTCGTGTCCTTGGCTGATTCTGGCGAATACTGATTTTCTCATGCCCGTGCTGGGAATTATATACGGGATCGCCGGAAGCAGGTCCCAGTAATACTTCAGTTTAGGGGCGCTGTTTCTGGGCTACAATTTGGGCCTTATGACGTCAAAAGGCGAAGCCCCTCATTTCGAAAGTAACTAAAAATGTTATTTTTTGGCGAAAATAGCCTAAAGTAGGCGACACTATCGTCTTTATTATTTCGATAAACGTGCAGAGCCGATAGCACGTTTATCAAAATAACAAAGACGATAGCGCCGTCTAATTTAGGCTATTGTCGCCAAAAATTAAAAAAAATTAGTTACTTTGGAAATAGATTTCAGCCGAAATCTATCGGAACCAAGTTACTTTTATGTTTCGTTCAGACGCGCAGAAACGATTTGTTGAAAAAAAAACGTGAACATTATTCTATAAACAATTACGATTATATACTTTGGGGGCTGCGCCCCCTAGCCCCCCCGTGTGATGTCATAAGGCCTAGATTGTAGCCCAGAAACAGCGCCCCCTAAACTGAAGTAGTACCCAGGTCCCACTCCATCTGAAGGGGGCGCGGCGGACGTGAACTTCGTATCCTCTCGCTGATCTTTTCCCGGGTTCCAGATTAGCTCATCCTATCGCCCCGGGAGTTTATCCAAAGACGTCTTCTCGTCTGTGAGATGCTCCCTAGGCCTCTGCGTCCGCGTGACTCTCTCTCTCTCTCTTTCTCTGACAACCTAAAATAGTTAAATAAGCTTACCTAACAAAACCTAACCTTTAATTTTCAAATTACCAGTTTGGGTGGTTCTACCTCCCCCACCCCTCTATGATTTTTTTTAACAAATCGTAGTATAAGAAACTTGAAAGCACAAAAAACATCTGCATTTCGCCTTACGACTACCAAAAATGAAGAGCAGATCGAGATAAATATCCAAAAATATGCCTACAAATTAAGAGACTAAGCCCGCAAAGCCGGCGGCGCTTTATATATTACGCACGACTTTATTTGCGCAGCGAAAACGCCCATTTGGTGGAAACTTTACACTGCGCCCGGACACTCTTGAGAGATTGGAAAGAGTAGCAAATCCCCCCGTGTTCCACCTCCCCCTACCCAATTCCCAAGCACAGATTAGGGTTACTGTGAACCTCTTTTACGAGGTATTCGAAATATATTTCACATCCATCACAAGTCATAACGCAAAGCTGTCCAATCCAAAACAGAGGCAAGTGGGAAAAAAGTCACAGGTTCGGTCGAAAATATGTAGGCAATGTGACGTCAATGTACCAAATTTTTGCAAAAATACTTCTCCACCGTGACGTCATCATACTTAAAGAAGAGTAAAAATATTGAAATTTCAAACTTTCATTATAATATTATCATCGACTACTCAAAAAATTCTATATAGATGGATTTGCAAAGTTGTGCTTGACACAAGAGGAGTGATTAAATCTGTTTTTAAACAATTATGGTCTTTTAAATAGTACCACGAAAGGTCAATAGGTCAACCCAATTCTGCAACACTACAATCTTTCTAGACGCCATCTTTAAATGCCACTATAAGTCTTTATTTAATACGGAAGAAACAATTAGTGGGGGGGTTTTGTTTTTCTTTTAGTTTGGGGTGAACAAACGTTTGCGCCAGTCTTTGCAAAATTACCCAACTGCTTTTGCAGACAATGTACATTCAATCTATTCTATAGGTCTATCTAAATTGTCTTTTGCTATTTATTCGGCGAGGAAATAAATATTTACCGAGTTATTATCACTTGAAAGTAACATAAAAGCCACAAGGATTTATCAGAGGTAATATGAGTCAATCAAAGCTCTGCAAGAATCACGCATCATGCCGTAATACTGCATCCGGATTACTTACTTTAAGGCATCACCAATCAAGGCATGTTAAAAACTAAAGCATGCACATATATACATGGTCCGACATAAAACTCAAAGGCAAGAAATTTGTTGTGCATAACCGCAAGCACTTTGACCTTATTCTCAGCCTCGTTATACTTCTGTTTCACTTTGTACAAGAAGGTCCTGGGGTCGGAAGGAGGCGAGCACGGCGTGCCGTTTTTCTATTTCGTCTGCCATTCTCAGAAGAAACCGCGTAAGCTGATGACCCACACAAAAGCTAAACTCTTACTGAGTGCGTCCAAGGTCAAGTAATCTACATTGGTGCGATCATTAGCCCTTAGGCACATTTTCAACTTTGTATCGATTTACCTGAAACGCATTGTATTAAAATGTTTAGGTTCTCTTATGTAAATACTGAAGTAAAATTCTCATTAATAACCTCAACCTTTCCACATCAGTTTCTCGCACAACCCCTTCATATCTAATAGATTTGTTATTTATTTTCTAATAACTAAAGAATTCCCTCGCATCTTTGTTGGTATTTTGAACTACCTAATTTAATTTATAACATCCTTTTGCTTTGCTTTATAATCCGATTTTGCTCAATCATAATGATTAAAATTTCAAGAGATTTTTTTACCTGTAATTTCTGGTATTTCTTTTTCTTAGGAGAAATCTTTTTATCTTCTGATTCTGCCATAATGGTTTCCTACCTTCCATCCTAATGCGACTAATTGGGTTACATTGCTCTTGGAGCAAATTTAATACGTGCTTAAAAGTTTCAAATCCCAATTTTCCAGGTTTAACAAGTTTCGAAGCTTTCTATAATCTCCCTTATGGAAATTTGTAGCTTTGCTTGGTATTTTCAGATATTCTACCTTTCTCAGTTTTTATGTTAAAACGTACTATCTTATGATTACTATTTCCTAATGTTTCCCCAATAGTAAAAGGAACTAACTTATGATCACTATTTCCTAATGTTTCCCCAACGGTAAAAACTAACTTATGATCACTATTTTCTTATTTTCTGAACCAAATAATCCTTGTTTGAAAGTAATAGATCTAAAATATTGGATTATTAACGAATTAACTAAAAAAAATTATCCTCAAAACATTCTATAAACTTGTCATATTTTCCCAGTCACAGAGTTTAAATTAAAGTCTCCAAGCATAACTGAATCTCCCCCACATCCTTTACTAATTTCTCTTAACATTAATCTTCAGTATCTCCAATTTGTCCCGGTGGTCTGTAAAAGACTACCATTCTATTGTACTGATTCTAACAGCTATCCACAATGCCTCAAGCTCATTTTCCTTTATTTAATTATTTGAATTTGAAATAATGCTATTTCTTATATAAATATCCCTCCACCACTCCTACCTGTTCTTTGACTAATGCATGTGTTATAACCAGGTAAATCAAATTACCTTGTATTATCCCTAAATTTTATTTCATTAACCCAGGATTGAGTTCGACATCATATATCTATATCCTCATCGATAATGTAACTAATCAACTCATCTTTCTTGTTATCTGTCCAAAACTGAGCATTTGTATAGAGACGACTTAATCCACCTATCCCTGAAGCCCCCTTTTCTTTAATCTGAATGCCCTCATCTTTATCTCCTCTCCACCTATCTCCCTTCTCTGCCTCTTGCGTTGCAAAATTGGGTTGAAATCTTGACTTTTCGTGACTTTATAAGGACTGAACACCCTCTCCGCCATCAAAATATTACTCCAAGGACATTATCACAACCATACGAAGTAGTATGATATGATTTAGTGGCTTAAAACACTTGCGCCCGTCTTATTCAAAATTAATAGATTGATCCCTTTATTTCAAGGCTAGCATAGTTTACTTTGCCTGTAATTGGCCACATACGGTCATCCTAGAGAGACATGGTAAAGGGAACAATGAAACCAGTTAGAGCTCTAACGAATTGTCCATCTTGGCTACAGTTATTTCTTCCCTTCCGAAACCGTCTTGTTCCAAAATAGCGGTGAAACTTTCGCATCTTCAATTGCCAAACAATACTCTAATTTGCACACAATTCAACCGCCTACTCTCGGAAGACAGGCTTTCTTCTGGAAACAATGGCAAGTTCCAGGTTTCACTCTTTTAATACAGTCCTACTCGAATGTCATCAACTTGGCGGTGATGTCTACCTTTTGATTTCTCTATCAACTTACCAACTTTCTTGTTTGTGTGTCTAGGAGCTACGTATAGTTACTACTCAATTTTCACCGATCGTCCCCTTTCGTAATGACTACGGGGAATATTTAAATGTACCGTAGGGTTTCATTACATCCCACCCTTGCCTATCTTTGCCTCCTTTTGCGCGTTAATAAGGCAACTGACCTGAGAGACAGGGTGAGAATTGTTAGATTTTCATTTATCACGATTCTAACTGGATATTTATGAATGAGATGTGTAAATGCAAGGTGAACAGCTTATGGTTCATGTCCTTCCGTGCGCATACCTCTCATTTAACTCTCTTCCCCCCAGCGTTTTAGAAGGGGGGGGTTCCTTTTCATGACAGTTTGTTTCTTCCTTAATCTCTGTGGTTTATCCGAGTCAACGGGTTTGAAAGTCTTGGATTTCCTTTATTTCATTTTTATCAAGTCAGAAAGTCTTTTTGAAATAATATTGGTAAATATGAAAATTAGAATCATAGTCATTTTCACATAAAAATTAATCTTTTAGGCTTTTAAGGTGTTATAAATGAATCTGATCTTAATTTCCGTCGCAAATGAAGCATTAACCGAGGTAAACCTACTCCTAACTAACTAACCTAACCTTAAACTATCCCTCAAAATAATGAAACATACTTGATGACTTTTCTTCATCTTCAAAATCCGATTCATTATCCCTATCTATACACGGAACATTTAATTTCGGCGTCGTCCGGCAACGGATCGCTGGATATAGTTGGCTGGCGCATTAAAAAAAATAATTAATTTCCTGGCTTCCTGAAGCATTCAGGAATAAGTAACGCGCCTTTTGCATCCAATAATAAACAAAGCACACTACTTGTTTGGGTTAATTCGCGCAATACCCCAAAATGGACCATGAAAATCCGAAATCGAAAAGTTACAAAAACGTGGGTTTTTTTTTAGTTTGTGGGACCAACTTCCTGTGCGTCGCCAAAGATATTTTTCTTATCTATTAAGATCATCTGCACAGATGCCTGGTAATCTGAGCGCGTGAAGGCCATTAATAGGGGCTTAAAACTTTATTCTTCGAGTATATCGAAGACGTCTCTGTCATTCGCGTTGTATTTCATAGCTCTTATTTTTGAAGATCTCGGCAGTTTTGGGTTCTAGGAAGGAGGTCGCATTTCACAGGGAGCGTAGACGAGTTGATATGAACAAAGTAACAAGACTTGGCATAGTTTTTGAGCGAGGTTGAATGGATGGGGGTGGGGGGGATTTTCCGAAGACGTACATAGGAGGACCGCTTACACTCACATTCACAGAAATCTCCCCCTCCCCCCGTAAATGAATGTATTTAATAAGTTCCGTTGATACTTGAAAATAATGGAAAGGTCTCGGAATTACATGGCCAACACTTCACCTCCATGCATTTGGACAAAATATTATTCGTCCTTGGCCTGTTCGTATTGTTTTTACTTCTCCCCCACCCCCGTTTCGCAACCCCATTTAATCTTCTTTCACCACTGGGGCAATTTCTTCTGTGTCGCTTTTTTACTTACTATACATTGGCGTCTAAGCGTTCTTTGTTTGGGTGGACAGTCCCCCGCCCCCGAGGAATAGAAATTTCGGATTTATTTCATGAAAAATGAATCTTTAAGTTCGGTAATTTTGACATGAGTAATTTTGGCTTTGCTACTTTTGCTATGAGGAAATTTGGGTATGCTATTTTTGACGTGAGTAATTTTGGGTTTGCTCTTTTTGACATGAGTAATTTTGGGTTCGCTATTTTTGATATGAGTAATTTTGGGTTTGCTCTTTTTGACATGAATAATTTTGGGCTTGCTCTTTTTTACATGAATAATTTTGGGCTTGCTCTTTTTTGATATGAATAATTTTGGGTTTGCTCTTTTTGACATGAGTAATTTTGGGTTCGCTATTTTTTAACTGATCTAAGATTTTATTTTATCCTGTCAACTACGGTGGACTAATGTTGGACTAAGTAATGGAAATTGACTCAGTTTTGGTTACGCACATTTGTTCACTGAGAATGAATTTAGTTTACAGGGTGTTCTTCTAAGCCCTTCACTCGCGTAGGGGGGGGGGATATGACTTAATTGGGGAGGTTCTGGGAGAGTTGTGCACCATCTCGGTTTCAAGCGGCCTCACTTACTCTTTTCTAGACGCCTCACGAGCCCCATTAAAGATAGTGCTCAAATGTTTACTTTAATGGTTTAAATCGGCTTACTCCAAAAGTAATCTATGGGGTAAATTGAGCCCCCCCTCCCCTCGGCTCTTTGGCCTCCATGGCATCATATGACATTTTGCACACGCGCTCGTATGATATCTTGGCGGATCTCTGAAAACGTGATCCTCCTGTTCACGCGGGTTTTCAGTGTCGGGAAAAATAGCGCGCGAAAAACAAGACTCCAACACGTTTGGAACGAAGAAGTGAATCCCACGTTTGTGGTCGCCACCGGACCGGAAGAGGCGGGATTGAAAGGGTATCGCCATTTCCATCTTGACGATGGTTCCCGGGTGGTGTTTATAAGAACAGCAACTTTTGTGACGACATTTGAAGGTCTTAACCCTTGGCATCAACACCATTCACCGTATCCCCTTGATATCAACAACAGCCACCCTTTTCCCTTGACATCAACACCAGCCATCCTCAACCCTTGACATCAACACCAACCACTGTATCCCTTTACCATCAACACAAGCCACCCTCAATCCTTGATATTAACCCCAGCCACTGTATCCCTTTATCATCAACACAAGCGACCCTCAATCCTTGACATCAACACCAGCCACCTTCAACCCTTGACATAAACACCAGTCACCTCAACCCTTGAGATTAACACCAGCCACCCTCGATATCAATACCAGCTACCCTCAACCCTTGACATCAACAACAGCCACCCTCAACCATTGACATCAACACCAACCACCGTACCCCTTTGACATCAACACCAGTAACCCTTGCCATCAACACCAGCCACCCTTTCCCCCTTACCGCCAACTCCATCCACCCTTTGCGGTAACACAGTCTCGGTCTCTTTTCTGTATTTTTATTTTGAATACAAATCTTCCTTTCAGGGCGCAAGGATATTCCTTTATTGTTTTGTTTGTTTTTTGCCCGCCCTCGGTTTTGGGGATACCTCATATATATTTGTGCTTAAAAAATAATTATTTTTTAATTTATAGACTTGATTTTTTTCTTGGGCAAATTCTAAAAGATAAGTTTTTTTGTCAGATTATTGGAATCGCATCATATTGTATTATATATAATTTTTAAGGAAATTTCGAAATATAGGAGTTTCGCTGCCCATACCCCCTTTAATTATGTGGGGTGCCCCTACACCTCGCTATTTTAAAATAAACTAGTAGTATTCAGGATTCGAAAGTTTAGCATTACATTGGAATTCTAATGTTCTTTGTTTATATGCCGTGTTTCTTGAGTTCAAACATATAAACCTCACCCATGAATGCTATTTAAATCAATCCTATTTCTTTTAAAAGTGATTAATATTAAATGTCCATATCCTATTTTAATTCAGAAAAAAAGGCCTTCAAAATGATAATAAAACGATGTGATGTGATTCGAACTAACAATGTGGCTCCCAAGATAAGTGCCAATCTACTTTTCGTCCTAACATCATAATTAGAAATTTGCCCGCCTTAATTAGTGAAGATCCATACTAGTGTATATCAAAGATATACTTTATATAGCATTTACGTATTAAAAAAAAGAAGATATTTATAACAAAGCGTCTACAAAAATCGAGTGCGGGCATTTTCCGAACTTCAACCAACGAAAGATATTGGCAAAGAGGACGAAGCAAAAGGTCGAAAGCGACGGAGCGCGCTTTCTGGAGTATTACCCCCTTTTCTATCGCCACCAACTCCAGCCACCCTTTCCTTTACCCCCAACTCCAGCAACCCTTTCCTTTACCCCCAACTCCAGCAACCCTTTGTCCTTAGCTCCTATGCTCGCTATTATCGGGGTGGCCATGATGACGAACCTGAAAATGTTCATATTCTGGTTTGGGTCCCGTTCATATTCAAGAGCCCTGTGGAAAATACCCTTTGCTCCTTACCATTAGCACCTCTTTAATTACTCTACCTCACCCCCTTCTCCTCCACCCCTTCCCATCTCCTCCTAGCTCTTCCCACCATCCCCCTCTTCCTCTGTCATTTTCTGTAGTTTTTACCTACCCAGTATCTTGCTTGCTGATTTCCTCTCCGTGTGGGTTTAAATCCTCGAGTCTGTCATATACACTTTATTATTATCGTGATTTGATACGTAATTCCAATCTGTATGTGTTCATTATATACGCGAAAAGTTGCTTGGAGGTGTAAGCGTGAATGAAAGTAGGTGGAAATCGTAATGAATGCAAACTCACGCCTCGAGTGCTCTCTTCTGCTACACGTGACAGAAATTCGATCATAACTTTCGAGGCAGGACGGTATGTAAACACTGCCAGAGCGACATCATTCTTTCGCGCATGTAGGTATATGCCGTCCGATGAATATCCGGCTCTCGTCTTTTCTTTTTCAGATGCTTTTAAACACTATTCCCTCCTCAGCAAACTCTAGTTTAAATAAACATCCATTTCGTCGAGGGAAACCCACACGCACAGACTGGTGGCGGCTTGTACATCCACGTCCCTTATTCGGCCCAAAATAAAATGCCTCGGTTCTCATTCCAGCGCTGTTGTGAGCCCATTCATTCCTCTCGCCGTCTCGCTATTTCAACCATACAATGAGGGACTCGTTTCAAAACTGCTCCTTTCCATATCTAGGATGGATTTAAAAGCTCTATCTTGTCGACCTGAATGAATGAATGAAATTGTTAAGTCAATGGTTTGTGCTCCGGTACAAGTTTCTTTTCCACAATACGTTGTCTCACAATTTTTTTTTAGTTCTATTATTAACGGTTCTTTTGGTCTGATATCAATGGAACCTTCCTTTGCTCGTTAAGACATTAACAATTTAATTATTTTTTTCTCATTTTGTTTTTTCTATGTTATACAATGTACCAATAATTAATCGTCTGTTGTCACCCAGCGGGAGGAAATACTTAGATAAAGGACAGACATAAGCAGAAAAAAAGGATTTAAGGGCTTAATATCTAAATCGAACTAGGATTGTCAAGGATTACCGAAGGGCGGGGGTTTCCCGTGTAGCTTGTTACACTTAGTACCTGGATGAGCTGCACGTCTCCCGAGTGGAGTGCAAATTAGGGAAGCCCCGTGACGGGGTTGACGTGAACACACTGACGGGACCGTGGGAAGTTAGGCGCTTCCTCAATCCCTCTCAGCATTCCATTTTTCTAGACCCTTAACCATCTGTGTATGCTTAAGGACCTGATCAGGTGCCTCATTCTGTGTCAGAAGAGAGGCTTTGGAACTTCTATAAACAACGCCCGCAGGTCCCAAGTGACCAGTAACTGACGAGAGTTAGGCGTTTGGGACCGATTAATAGAGCCATTGTGACGTCGTCCTCCCCTCATCGACAGGCTGCTAAGCGTCTTCGAACTCGCTGGCTCCAAGCGTTTCCTTACTGTTCGCTCTACTGATTAGAGCATCTTGTCCAAAGGACGCATGCTTCATCAGTGCCAGACATTAGCTAGGGTTCTAGTTAGAGAACTGAAGGTCTCCCGTTTCACGTTCTGGACCGTTCTAGTGACGCTGTTCAGGCGACCATGGTGAATGCTCTTCGGACACTCGATAGCTCGCCTGTGCGTGTGGCACCGCACCGCATGGATTTTGTGAAAGGGATGGCTTATGCGAACAAACTCGTGGTCTACTCCTTAAAAGGCATCACCGAAGAGCTGGCCCACCTAGGAGCGGTCAATGTATCCGTGCCACTGCCGCAGAGGGGTTACCATTTCTACCGCTTTGGTCACACAGAATCGAAAACGCAAACGTGCCAAGTCGGGTCAACCTGAAATCTGCGCAAAGTACTCAAAGGCATTACAGATTCATCCGTATTATGTGCGAATTGCGGCTAGCTACACCTTGCTTCCTCGAAGCAATGTAGCTTGTATCTTTCCGATGGAGAGGTCTCAGCCGTTCCGGCTGCGGGCCGACTCTTTTTAAGCATTTAGTCCTGTCGCACCATGTGCGACCTCGCACATCATATGCATCCCGAGTTAAAAAAGCACCATCTGCTCCTGGTCCCTCCATGTATACAAGCACGGTCGCCTACGCTCCCTTTCGGAACCTTTATGTAGGTTCTATCAAATCCAGGGCATTCTCAGGGTATAGCTAGTAGCTACACCGGCTCACGCCTCGATCGACTAAAACCAGTGCTGCCCCTCCCCCGCTTCCCCTGCGTGACAGTGTCGGGTAAGGCGAAACGGTCGCGCGGCTCTAATGAGTTAAACTCACAGGAGGCAAACCTTCAAAAGATGCTCGTGGGACAGTCTTCGTGGGTTTCTAAGGCTTTTCCCCGAAATGAGGACAGCACCAAAGGGGCCTCGGTTCCGACCACCTTCCCCCCTCACAATCTCAAGACTGGGTGAGGCGACACGGAGGTGCGGGGCCCTCCAAAAGAGGGAACCTCTCCTCCGAGGCCGCCCCGCCCTCCAAACGCAACGAGGCAAAGAGGGAGGGGAGAGGCAGAGCGAACCCATCCACCTTCACTAAATTCTCGGAGGCGACAGCGCCTTCGATGGCCAATAACTCGGAGTTCTGCCTCCAGGAACTCTACGGCTATTAGCGTGAGGGTCTTCACTTCGAAAGGGCATTAGCTTCTCTTCCGAGCTAGGTGTAGAGGGCATATTACTTAAAGTAATTACCGTGGACTCTGGGGACAACTGGAAGAAGTTCCGGAGGCTAATATTGTTCCACGTTAGCTATCTTGCTACAGGAAACCATGCTGGGCGCTTTCCCATCCCCGCCTTCCCGGAGTATAAGGGTTTTGCGACCCCACCACCGCGAAAGGTGAGCACATCGTCCGCTTCCTCGGTGGTCTGTTAATAGTGAGACGCCCCTCAGAGAGAAGCGATATGCCTACATGCGATATAAGCGCCGCCCAAACGATTTCACTGTCATGAATTTCGTTGAGCTAGGGATAGGTTCCAGTATGTTTTGAAGCACGTCCGCTGCAACTTCCTGGCGCGCATACGTGTTTTCACTTGACGGAAAGGTCCCTTATGCAGAGGTGTGGACACAAGTTAAAAGGATTTGGGGCAAGTTCTGGCAAAACCCCCTTTCCGTTCTCCAGGAGAACGGGGCCGTAATCTAGGACCGCTTTCTCCACATTCTCCAGCCGAGATGCTACTCCGCCAGCAAATGCCGTCTGCGAGGCCTTCCTTCGTAGACAGCACTACGCCACGGTGTTTTTTTCATCTGGAGAAGGCCTATGATACCGCGTGGCGATAAGGTATCATGGAGACTCTCCACACAATGGGGGTGAGGGGACGCCTCCCAATTTTCATATCCGAATTACTACGAGATCGTCGATTCTGTTTACGGATGGGGTGAGCCCTCACCACCCCACTAGGGCAGGAAGAGGGCGTCCTTCAGCGAAATTCCCTCACTACCACACTCTGCATCAAAGGTATCGATCGCCCCGTTGCTGACGGAAGTTGTTCTTGCTACGCGCTATGTAAACGATCTCCTTCGTATTCTTGCTCTTTTCTTGCCTGTTGTTTGGCTTTGCTTTACTTCGTTTTTTTTAGTATATATATATATATATATATATATATATATATATATATATATATATATATATATATATATATATATATCCTTTTGTGTTTTTAGTGTATCCTCATACTAGGTTAATATTGATTGCGGCGACTTATGCCCTTATCACAGTCGCGAGATAATCACCTTAAGAAAAATTGTTGACCAGAGTTATTTCAGGAAAATGCGAACGAATGCACAGTAGCGTCCAAAAAGATCAGAACGCCTTTATATCTTTCACAACATCCAAGGCTTCCAAAATTGGTGTATGATAACCTATATGTATAAATTATTATGTATAAATTATGTATTTAAGATTTTGCAAATTTTGATGAATAAAACGAAAGTTAACATCTAAACAATTTCGTAGAATTCGGTGAACTTTCATATCCGAATTCCTACGATCGTCGATTCATGTGGGGAGAGATCGTTTTGCTTTAAATGGGTTCGAAAATTTGTGTCAACACATTGCTTTGCAATATCCTTAATATATATTTTTCGTGCATACGCTGCTTTTAGTAAATTTCTTCTTGACTATTTATATTGTTTCATTTGTCTTATTATTTAAACATTCTGTATCGGGATGGAGATTGTACAATTGAGGGTAGTTGGCGTAGAGATTCTACGATTGATCAGTGTGGGTGGAGAGTCTACACTTGATCCGAGGCCTTTATTCCTGATGCTTGACATTTCCTGCCACAGGAACGAACCAACTGTTGACACTAGCATCAATCTTGCTCCATTCTTGAAGAATTTCCCATTTCTTGAACTGAATGTGCCCCGCTACCGTTGATCTCTCCTCATAAGCTTCCTGTGTAATACGCCAGTTCTGTTTGTCCATATTTTCAATTTTTCTTCATTGAATGATATTTTATTTGTAGGATTTTGCAAATTTAATTTTGCATCTGAGTAATTAGCTCCTATAATGACAATCTCAAAAACGCAAGGAGAGAGACAACCACAAAGTGCTGTTAGTATTTTCGGCGTTTTCCCAATATTTAAATTGGATAATTCAATATGGCGTCGTTTGCCCTGCGCCCCATCTATTATAGGCCCGACATTGACTATTCTGTTCGATTTCAAAGGGAGGAGGCAATAAATGCTGTGGGAGTTGTGGTGCGCATGACTGAGTGTATAAACAATTAGGCTACAAAATGATTCGAAACTAATTATTTATTATATTTTTATTAATTAATTCAGCGTCTTCCTCTCCTCCCTGATTCGTTCATGGTATGGCACCTGCCTTCATTGTGTTTCTGTTTCCTGTTCTCATTTCTTTTTTAATTGCTAATCCCATCATTACTACGGGAAGCTTGCCCTGTTTATGAGGCCTGTTTTTGCATACACTGAATTGACCGAACTAGTTAGTGAAGCGTCTAGTTATCGAGTCTAAAGAGCGGAAATGCCTGCAAATATGGCGAAATTATTGGTAAACATTGTTGCAATGAGATTTTTCGTCTTACTACCATTAATTTTTTTTTCATTATTATGAGCTGAAGCCATTAATTTCTAAGGTTTAATTAGTAAAAAACACCCCAAAGATTGAAGAATAATAATAATAGGTATAGCCAGACATTATGTTATACATATATACATTATTATTCAGTAGTTGCGGTAGTTAGTTCCTTTAGAACTGTTGAATAGAGGTATTCATTATTTACTCTAACTCCGATATCTATCAGTTGATAGAACCCATTATTATTCCCCTCTTCTATGAATAATTATTCATTATATATATTCCATCTTGTTAACTCGCTTAGCCTCTTTTAGGGGCGAAAACGGACAAATATTCATTCCTGCATTGGAAAAGACTTCAAATAGAAGGTTTTTTTTCACCTTTGTTATGGTAGAGTACATATATGCAGAAATGCATTTGATAGGAAAACTAGCGAAAGGAACCGGTAATAGGTTGATATCGGTGAAGTTCCAAGTAAGTGACCTTGTAGAACTCCCTGTAAAACGTGAATAATAGGTTTATGAAAAACATTCAAAGGTTTCGCAATCATTTGTCAACACAAATATAATATTTAGTGCAAAAAAAAACCCGACTTTTATTTGTGGAAAGCGACTTTAAGGCAGCTGTTGAACATCTGGAACAAGAGTTTCAATAAACTCCGGCGTTCAGCCGATAACCGCCATTTTAGACTCCCACTCTCTTTGAGAGGTACTCTCCTCTCTATCTCCCTCCTTGCTTTTGTGAAATGCCAGGGGTCTTCGGCCCCTACCTCGGATGAGCATGGGGAACCTCTTCCTCGGGCAAGAACGGCTGGAGTTGGCCATGAAGAGTACTTTCGCGCTGGCCATCTTCGTTTTTTTCTTCATCGTCTTGTTTCTTTATATTTTCTACGATTCGCCCATCTTCACGCGAAGGATCTGCAATAACGTGTAAGTCGAAAGGGTGAAGCAGTTGGAATGTGAAGGAGTGGATAGGTTGAGAAACAATGGGAGGTATTTTCACTTAACCCCTAGGTGGGTTAAGAAATTGTAGTGACTTTCAATCTGAATTTGATAGAGAAAATCCTCTTAAAACATTGTAGCTTATTTCAAATATCTCATACACGTGCACATATTTTCTCACTTACACACTCAGACACATTCTTTCCTACACACATATAAACACAAAAGCTCTCTTATACATACCCGCACACGATGCATTACATTTTTGACCAAGACTGGAAATGAAAGGTGTACATTGATTGCTCCACAGATGGTAATGAGATAGGGCGTCCATCGCCGACCTTCATTTCCCGCTTTAGGCATTTCGCCATTTGGGCAATTCCAATTTGGTCTGTTTTCCTCCGTGGAGGAAATTGGGTGCTTCAATTTGATTCAGGAACAAATCGCGCCAAATCATAACAATTTGCCGGATGACAAAGGCCACAAGGGCTTGCCTATCAGAGGTCATCCGAATCAATCAGAGCTCTGCAAGAATCACCCATCGGTCCATTAATCTGGCGCATTTTCAACACATCGTTGAGGAATGACTAATCCCTTTTCTTTACAATTTGATATCACACATTTACACTTAACATTTCTTTCTCTTCTCCTTTATTACTACTCCGCGTGCGATCATATCATGCGGTATGTAATAACAAGACTCGTCAGTCAAGTTCGATTCCATTGCCGTTTTATTTATATTTCTCTGTCTTGCTTTTCTCTCGTCTGACTCATTAATTGCCACCTCGTTGCGGGGTCGGGCACACAGGCTTGTGGCCTATCCGACTTTTTGCAGGAGGTCGGCCTCCATTTTATTTTACTCTCTCTGTTGTGGGTCGCATGATCCTTCTCCTTGATTTGCTTTGTTTCTATTATTTTTTGTTTCTTGGGTTTTATTTTTCTGTCTAGTGTTTGACTTCTTGTTGTTTTAATGTAGAATAGTACTAGGCTTGTAATTAAGTACAGTAATTTTACTAATTTATTCCTTTGTAGGCAGTCGCCAGATGGACGGTAAAAATCATTAACTGCCCCTTTAGTAACGAATTCATTTTATCATCTCTTTTCATTTTATATCTTTTCATTTTATCATATCTTTTCATTTTATCATATATTTTCATTTTATCATATCTTTTCATTTATCATCTCTTTTCATTTTATCATATTTTTTCATTTTATCACCTCTTTTCATTTTATCATATCTTTTCATTTTATCATCTCATTTTATCATATCTTTTCATTTTATTATCTCTTAGTTATCTCTTATTATCTCTTAGTTAGTGAAATTGAAAAATTAGTTAGTGAAATTGAAAAATTTTAGTTAGTGAAATTGAAAAATTTTAGTTAGTGAAATTGAAAAATTAGTTAGTGAAATTGAAAAATTTAGTTAGTGAAATTGAAAAATTGGACCAAACACGTGACGGGCGTACGATCCTCACGCTCGTAGGGGGGAATGATGTGCACAGATACGACAGCACCCCAGAAGGAATAGTAAACCGCGCTAAGACTCTGATTCATACTGCGAAAGTTAAAGCGGATAACGTAGGAATAATTGGCATTTTACCCCGACTAAAATCCACGTTGCGTCTGCAGTCCCGTGCTATATATACAAACGAGTGCCTTAAGCGCTTGTGTCGCGATACTGGAGTTAGCTTCTTTAACGTTTGGGATAAATTCCAAGACCAACCTTCACTTTATCAAACGGACGGAATTCATTTAAGCGATGTGGGAAACAGTCGGCTGGGTAGGATTTTAGACCAGTCAGTACGTAGCATATTAAGTAGGAGAGTTGCGGGGCCACGTGATGCCCATGCGCCAGACCGTTCCTCGCTTGAAGGGGCAATGAGTATTGGGGAGCAGGGAAACGGAACAGATTCGCGTGTGATAGAGGAGTCCACCTAAAGCGCAAATTGAAATGTATATATTCAAATGTTCGTAGCTTAAAAAATAAACTTGCCGAAATAAAAGCCGTAATTCTAGAGGGAGACTACGATCTCGTATTCTTAAGCGAGACTTGGATAGATACACATTCGGGGATCAGTGTTTGCGAATTTGATATACCAGGTTATAAAATTCATTATACAAATAGACAAACTGGTAGAGGAGGGGGCGTATTAGTGTATATAAAAGATGACTTAAACGCTATAACGATCGACTCGTCTACGGCAGATATGAGAAGTGAGGCCTCATTAATCCAATTATGTTGTAATGCAAAATATAAAATTAATTTAGCCGTCATATATCGTCCTCCATCGCAAATAGAAAGAGAAGATGCTGCACTCTTTGATATGCTTTCATCTTGGGTTAGAAAAGGAACCACATTAGTCTGCGGCGATTTTAACTATCCAAACGTTAATTATAGTAACCTAACGTCAAATAAAGCTGGGGAGAGACTACTAAACTTTATTCTGGAGAATTTTCTCGTTCAAAAAGTGGAGGAACCAACTCGTGATAATAATATCCTCGATTTAATCATGGCGACTGACGAGTCACTGGTAGAAAATGTTTGTGTAGGAGAGCATTTAGCCTCGAGTGACCATAATGCGATTAGATTCGTGGTTAACACGTGTGTAGATGTAAAAATTAGTACACAGCTCATGCCACGTTTTGGTAGCTGTGATTTTGATACTTTTCGCGAAAGGATTAAGGATGTAGACTGGGGAATGCGCTTCGAGAATAGGTCGGTAGGAGAAATGTACACTGAGCTTCGGCGTACACTCCTTAGTGTAAATTTCGACTTAGTAAAGTATGTGCGCCGTAAGAGCGGGAAGTCGATGAGAGCGCCGTGGGTTAGCCCACTAATATTAAGCTTAATTAAGGACCGAAATAGAAAATTTCAAATACATAAGAACAACGAGTCATTTATAAGTCGGCAAAATTACATAGATTCTCGAAGAGAAGTTAAACGGGCGGTTAGAGATGCGAAGCGGAAATATGAAATAAAACTGGCGAAGGATTCAAAGAAGGAACCGAAACGGTTTTACGGCTATGTAAACAGTAGGAAACCCTTAAAAGGTTCAATAGGGCCGATTAAAGACAAAGATGGTCGTTTGACGGAAATTCCGGCGGAAATGTCCAAAATTTTAAATGAACATTTCACAAGCGTCTTTACTATTGAAGATTCGTCCCAATTAGGATCGTTAGTTGAAGAAGTAGATAATAGTGATATTTGCATATCCGATATAACGGTTAATGAAGTGGAAATTCTTAAATATATTAACCTGATGAAAAAGTCGAAATCACCCGGGCCCGATGGCGTTTACCCCACTCATTTAAAGGAACTTAAGAATGAGCTTGCGAAGCCGTTGCGTGCAATTTTCAATCGCTCATTAGAAGATGGCGTAGTCCCTGTAGACTTCAAGCGTGCAAACGTTACACCAATATTTAAGAATGGGAATAGATACGAAGCAACGAATTTTCGTCCTATTAGTCTAACTTCGGTAGTTGGAAAGCTTTTAGAATCGGTAATTAGAGATAGAATAGTGTGCCACCTCGAGGTAAATAATCTGATTAAAGATTCCCAACATGGGTTTAGGCGGGCGAGATCGTGCTTGACAAATTTGCTCGAATTCTTCCATAAAATGATTTGCGTTTACGACGAAAGCAAAGCTGTAGATGTAATCTATCTAGACTTTAAAAAGGCGTTTGACACCGTTCCGCACGAGAGATTATTAATGAAAGTTAAAGCAGTCGGTGTGAAGGGTAAGATATTAAATTGGATTAGAAATTGGCTGAAGGATCGTTCGCAGCGAGTAGTTATAAATGGTGAATGTTCAGATTGGGTCAACGTCAGTAGTGGAGTGCCACAAGGCTCCGTTCTTGGCCCATTATTGTTTCTAATATATATAAACGATTTGGATAATGGCGTATTTAGTACGATTTCTAAATTTGCTGACGACACGAAGCTGGGCAACCGTGCCTATGTAAGATCGGATGTAGAAAAATTACAAAAGGACCTAAACTTGATTGTCAGATGGGCGGATAAGTGGCAAATGCAGTTTAATTTAAGTAAATGTAAGGTGATGCATTTGGGTTGCCATAATTTGAGGGTAGAGTATACAATGAAAGGCCAGGTCCTCGACGTAGTTAAATTGGAAAAAGACCTGGGAGTTTTAGTCTCGGATGACTTCAAAGTCACGAAACAATGCGCGGATGCATGTAAAAAAGCAAATCGTGTGCTGGGTTATATCGCGCGTAATTTCACGTTCAAATCCAAAGAGATAATTTTACCATTGTATAAATCACTTGTGCGTCCACTGCTCGAATATGCGGTTCAATTTTGGGCTCCATACTTAAACAAAGATATCGCGCAATTAGAAAGAGTGCAGCGTAGGGCTACAAAATTAATTCCCGAGCTGAGAAACAGGCCCTATGAGGAAAGACTCAGGGCATTAGATTTGCCATCTCTCGAAGGCAGAAGATTACGTGGCCAGCTAATTGAAGTATTTAAAATATTGAAAGGATTTTCAAACGTTGATTATAGGAATTTGTTCGAATTGGATCATAGGGGAAATACTCGGCAACACGGATTAAAATTAGTGAACAAGCGATTTAACACTAGTATAGCCCAAAACTATTTTACGTTTAAAATTACTCAAATTTGGAATAGGCTACCCACCCACGTAGTGGATAGTAGGTCGGTAAATATGTTTAAAAACCGTCTCGACGCGCACTTAAATAGTATAAATATAACGTAGTCTGAGCACAGTAAATAATAACGTCTTTGCAAAAGGAGTTTGGAGCGGAGGAACAACGAGAGTAAAAATGATGACTAAAAATGATGCCAGCGATTTCTCTTGCATGTGTAGTTTAGATATCCATTTTCTTTTCCGCCTATCCTATAACTAGATTTTCACCACTAGCAGTCGAGGGCTGCGGAAGTTGAGAAGAAAAACTTTCTATCACCCCCCCCTTAGGTTGAAGTAGTTAATATGCCTGACATTGTACACATGTAGATAAGTGTGTACAGTAGATTATATATTTAAAAAAAATAAAAAAATAGCATGTTAGAGATACACTCGTAGATAAGTGTGTATCGTAGTTTCGGATGTAGTGTAGCGGACTAGCCTCGAGCGGACCTTAGGGTCTTTGTTGGTCCTAGATTCTGTAGTTCTGTAGTTCATTTTATCATCTCTCTTCATTTTATTATCTCTTTTCATTTTATCATATCTTTTCATTTTATCATCTTTTTATTTTATCATCTCTTTTCATTTATCATATCTTTTCATTTTATCATATCTTTTCATTTTATCATATCTTTTCATTTTATCACCTCTTTTCATTTTATCATATTTGTCATTTTATCATATCTTTTCATTTTATCATCTCTTTTCATTTTATCATATCTTTTCATTTTATCATATCTTTTTATTTTATGATTTCTTTTCATTTTATCATCTCTTTTCATTTTATCATATCTTTTCATTTTATCATATCTTTTCATTTTATCATATTTTTCATTTTATCATATCTTTTCATTTTATCATATCTTTTCATTTTATCATCTCTTTTCATTTTATCATCTTTTCATTTTATCATCTTTTCATTTTATCATCTTTTTATTTTATCATCTTTTCATTTTATCATCTCTTTTCATTTATCATATATTTTCATTTTATCATATCTTTTCATTTTGTCATCTCTTTTCATCTTATCTTTTTTAATTTTATCATCTCATTTTATCATCTCTTTTCGTTTTATCATCGCTTTTCATTTTAGCATCTCATTTTATCATATCTTTTCATTTTATCATCTCTTTTCATTTTATCATATCTTTTCATTTTATCGTATATTTTCATTTTATCATATCTTTTCATTTATCATCTCTTTCCATTTTATCATATCTTTTCATTTTATCACCTCTTTTCATTTTATCATATTTTTCATTTTATCATATCTTTTCATTTTATCATCTCATTTTATCATATCTTTTCATTTTATCATCTCTTCATTTTATCATCTCTCTTCATTTTATTATCTCTTTTCATTTTATCATATCTTTTCATTTTATCATCTTTTTATTTTATCATCTTTTCATTTTATCATCTTTTCATTTATCATATCTTTTCATTTTATCATCTTTTCATTTTATCATATCTTTTCATTTAATCACCTCTTTTCATTTTATCATATTTGTCATTTTATCATATTTTTTCATTTTATCATCTCATTTTATTATATCTTTTCATTTTATCATCTCTTCATTTTATCATCTCTCATTTTATCATCTATTTTCATTTTATCATATCTTTTTATTTTATCATTTCTTTTCATTTTATCATCTCTTTTCATTTTATCATATCTTTTCATTTTATAATCTCATTTTATCATATCTTTTCATTTCATCATCTCTCTTCATTTTATCATCACTTCATTTTATCATATCTTTTCATTTTATCATATCTTTTCATTTTATCATATCTTTTCATTTTATCATCGCTTTTCATTTATCATATCTTTTCATTTTATCATATCTTTTCATTTTATCATATCTTTTCATTTTATCATCTCATTTTATCATCTCTTTTCATTTTATCATCGCTTTTCATTTTAGCATCTCATTCTATCATATCTTTTCATTTTATCATCTCTTTTCATTTTATATCTTTTCATTTTATCATATATTTTCATTTTATCATATCTTTTCATTTATCATCTCTTTTCATTTTATCATATCTTTTCATTTTATCACCTCTTTTCATTTTATCATATTTTTCATTTTATCATCTCTCTTCATTTTATTATCTCTTCATTTTATCATATCTTTTCATTTTATCATCTTTTTATTTTATCATCTTTTCATTTTATTATCTCTTTTCATTTATCATATCTTTTCATTTTATCATATCTTTTCATTTTATCACCTTTTCATTTTATCATATTTGTCATTTTATCACATCTTTTCATTTTATCATCTCATTTTATTATATCTTTTCATTTTATCATCTCTTTATTTTATCATCTCTCTTCATTTTATCATCTCTTTTCATTTTATCATATCTTTTCATTTTATCATTTCTTTTCATTTTATCATCTCTTTTCATTTTATCATCTTTTCATTTTATCATCTCATTTTATAATATCTTTTCATTTTATCATATCTTTTCATTTTATCATATCTTTTCATTTTATCATCTCTTTTCATTTATCATATCTTTTTATTTTATCATATCTTTTCATTTTATCATATCTTTTCATTTATCATATCTTTTCATTTATCATATCTTTTCATTTTATCATATCTTTTCATTTTATCATGTCTTTTCATTTTATCATCTCTTTTCATTTTATCATCTCATTTTATCATCTCTTTTCATTTTATCATTGCTTTTCATTTTAGCATCTCATTTTATCATATCTTTTCATTTTATGTCATCTCTTTTCATTTTATCATATCTTTTCATTTTATCATATATTTTCATTTTATCATATCTTTTCATTTATCATCTCTTTTCATTTTATCATATCTTTTCATTTTATCACCTCTTTTCATTTCATCATATTTTTCATTTTATCATATCTCTTCATTTTATCATATCTTTTCATTTTATTATCTCTTCATTTTATCATATCTTTTCATTTTATCATCTTTTTATTTTATCATATCTTTTCATTTTATCATCTCTTTTCATTTATCATATCTTTTCATTTTATCATATCTTTTCATTTTATCACCTCTTTTCATTTCATCATATCTTTTCATTTTATCATCTCATTTTGTCATATCTTTTCATTTTATCATCTTTTCATTTTATCATCTCTTTATTTTATCATCTCTCTTCATTTTATCATCTCTTTTCATTTTATCATATCTTTTCATTTTATCATTTCTTTTCATTTTATCATCTCTTTTCATTTTATCATCTTTTCATTTTATCATCTCATTTTATAATATCTTTTCATTTTATCATATCTTTTCATTTTATCATATCTTTTCATTTTATCATCTCTTTTCATTTATCATATCTTTTTATTTTATCATATCTTTTCATTTTATCATATCTTTTCATTTTATCATATCTTTTCATTTTATCATGTCTTTTCATTTTATCATCTCTTTTCATTTTATCATCTCATTTTATCATCTCTTTTCATTTTATCATTGCTTTTCATTTTAGCATCTCATTTTATCATATCTTTTCATTTTATGTCATCTCTTTTCATTTTATCATATCTTTTCATTTTATAATATATTTTCATTTTATCATATCTTTTCATTTATCATCTCTTTTCATTTTATCATATCTTTTCATTTTATCACCTCTTTTCATTTCATCATATTTTTCATTTTATCATATCTCTTCATTTTATCATATCTTTTCATTTTATTATCTCTTCATTTTATCATATCTTTTCATTTTATCATCTTTTTATTTTATCATATCTTTTCATTTTATCATCTCTTTTCATTTATCATATCTTTTCATTTTATCATATCTTTTCATTTTATCACCTCTTTTCATTTTATCATATCTTTTCATTTTATCATCTCATTTTGTCATATCTTTTCATTTTATCATCTCTTCATTTTATCATCTCTCTTCATTTTATTATCTCTTTTCATTTTATCATATCTTTTCATTTTATCATATCTTTTTATTTTATCATTTCTTTTCATTTTATCATCTCTTCATTTTATCATATCTTTTCATTTTATTTATCTCATTTTATCATATCTTTTCATTTTATCATCTTTTCATTTTATCATCTCTTCATTTTATCATCTCTCATTTTATCATCTCTCTTCATTTTATCATCTCTTCATTTTATCATATCTTTTCATTTTATCATCTCTTTTCATTTATCATATCTTTTCATTTTATCATATCTTTTCATTTTATCATATCTTTTCATTTTATCATCTCTTTTCATTTTATCATATCTTTTCATTTTATCATCTCTTTTCATCTTATCTTTTTTAATTTTATCATCTCATTTTATCATCGCTTTTGATTTTAGCATCTCATTTTATCATATCTTTTCATTTTATCATTTCTTTTCATTTTATCATCTCTTTTCATTTTATCATATATTTTCATTTTATCATCTCATTTTATCATATCTTTTAATTTTATCATCTTCATTCTATCATCTCTCTTCATTTTATCATCTCTCTTCATTTTATCATCTCTTCATTTTATCATCTCTTCATTTTATAATATCTTTTCATTTTATCATATCTTTTCATTTTATCATATCTTTTCATTTTATCATCTCTTTTCATTTATCATATCTTTTTATTTTATCATATCTTTTCATTTTATCATATCTTTTCATTTTATCATCTTTTCATTTTATCATCTCTTCTCATCTTATCATCTTTTTAAATTTCATCATCTCATTTTATCATCTCTTCATTTTATCATCGCTTTTCATTTTAGCATCTCATTTTATCATATCTTTTCATTTTATCATCTCTTTTCATTTTATCATATCTTTTCATTTTATCATCTCTTCTCATCTTATCATCTTTTTAAATTTTATCATCCTTTTTTATCTTCTCTTTTCATTTTATCATCGCTTTTCATTTTAGCATCTCATTTTATCATATCTTTTCATTTTATCATATCTTTTCATTTTATCATCTCTTTTCATTTTATCATATCCTTTCATTTTATCATATCTTTTCATTTTATCATCTCTTTTCATTTTATCATATCTTTTCATTTTATCATCTCTTCATTTTATCATATCTTTTCATTTATCATATCTTTTCATTTTATCATATCTTTTCATTTTATCATCTCTTTTCATTTTATCATCTTTTTTCATTTTATCATCTCTTTTCCTTTTATCATCTCTTTTCATTTCATCATCTCATGTGTTCTCATTTTTTCCATCATAATGTCTTGTGTTTATTTCCGGAGGTCTTGACTAATAACTAACGGGAAAAGGAAATGTATAGATAAAAATGAGAGATAGCATCGAAGATAAAAAGATAAAGCTACAACGGGACATAAGTCAACCGGAAGTAATAGTTAAATAAAGTATTTATAGAGAAGCAAATTTGATTTTTTTTAAAGTTGTGAAGCCATTGGTGTATTGCCTCTCGAAAATCGTTATGGATTCAAATCACCGGGTATTAGATAAGTTCTACCTGCGAACAGGATTTGAAAATACCACCTTCTTTCTCAGAACGTGCTACCAAGCTTGTCAACAGACTGAAGCAGACCTCATAAGCTTACACACTTATAACGTTTAAGCTAAAAACAAAAATATAGTGTAATAAAGAAATGGCAAGTTGATAACGTTACTACTCACCAGACTAAATTGTTTTTGTTTTCTTTTAGATTTGGTCATCCCTTATTTCGGACGAACAAAGAAAGAAAACGGGCGAAGCTGCGTGAGTCGAGGGCATCCAAATGTAATTCCGGAGATTCGAGCATAGAGGTAAGTCTATATGCAAAACACAGAGCTCAAGGTATAACATAGCATAACAACATAACATAATTCAGCAGATGAAAAAAACACACAATAGCCTATCAAAGGTCATCCGAGTCAACACGTACCCCACAAACTACATCCACAAACCACAAGATTGCGTCCAAAACAAAAAGGTATTATCATCATGGCTTGTCATATACTAAATCATGAAGCTACAATAAACAATATCAATCATATAATATATGCAATTTATACAAAAAAAATACCTCATGATGTTATGAATAGAGTTTAAATGTGTCTAATAGTAGGTTAGATAAATGGATGGGCAAAGAGGATTAAGTGAGTTTTTTATTTTATTTTGGACCAGAAGTACATATTTTAGTATTGATGTTCATAGTGTAGCTAAATGCTTTAGTTTTTGAGAAGCCTTGATTGGTGATGCTTTAGAGGCAGTATTTGGGGATGATTGGTAATTCTTGCAGAGCTTTGATTGACTTACACGACCTCTGATAGACATTTGTGTGTATATGAAAGATTTTATGATGAATAACTTGCAAAAGATCAGCTATAAAATATCTTAATATTCATACAATTAGTGAAATTGAGTTAAAATTGAGAGAGGACCGTAGAAGTATGAGCAGAGGGAGGTTTCATCTGGGACTAGTCAAGCGAGAAAGGCAAATCGGAAGGAAAATTAAAGGTTCGCGCACTAAGGCACCTTTGCAGGAACTAATTCCAGTCTCTCTTTACATTGGTGATCTCTTGCTCTAAAGGATTTTGAGATTGAAGATCAGAAAGAAATACGAGTAAGATTCGTGGGCTATCGCCTGTATACCGTGGAAATAAAGTTCTTTTAATCCCTCCAATTACGTAATAAGGAGACAATCCCAATTCATCTTTTGAGGATGCTGCCTTTACAAAGCGCTGTAGTAATAATGTCTTGAGGATGACATGATAGTGACCCTAACATATGAAGTTTAATGAAGTTCGGATTACGAAAAACCCGGCATGTTGAATCTGGACCAGCTCTATTAACGGAGTTAAATTGATTTCCCTTATTTTAATCCAGATAATTCAATCCTCCTTTACCACTTTTAGACAATTGATATACATCTTAGTCGTGACCACTTTTTGAGAGCGATGGTAGTTTTTAATCATTTGGGTAGACTGTAACAAAATGGGGCAGAGAATATGCGGAAATAACAATGGGGAATAAAGTTTTGAGTACAACTAAGGAAGAACTTTTTCAAGCTCATTAATCACATCTTAGAGAGAGAGAACACTAGATAGATAGAGATAGAGAGCACTTTAAATTCCCTGGACTAAGTTCTCATCGCAGGGGGCTAGTACCCTGTGTAGAATGTTACGCTTGTTACCAAGAGGAGCGGCACATCCTCCCAGCCTGAGTGCGAATAGAGAACCCCCCATCCCCCGTCACTGGGTTGGCTTAAACTCTATGACTGGGCCTGGAAACCCCTTAACCTCCTGGCACCTCCTTTTATCTCCGACTATCCTCTTTACCTTTTTCACAACAAAAACCATCTAGGATTAAGGACCCGCAGGGCGCAAAGTCTTGCTAGCACACGTAAAGCTTCCCTGCAGCTACTCGGTCTTTCCAGGTCTTCACCACTTCGCTAAGAAAACTAATGTAGCCTACCTCTCTTGTTTACTACACATGGTACCTTGTGGGATAACCAATGCCAGGATATGGTAAAAATAGGTGATCGCACACCCTACCCCGTAGTGAATCTGCCTACCTGTACATCTCTTTATATACCCTCGTCTATACCCTTCCGACTTTTGACCTTACTATCCAAAGAGGTTTTGGCAGTTCTGCGCACTTTCGTCCTCCTACCATAACTAAGCCCAGTGGCAGGATTATACCATGAGGTCCCTATCTGCTGGCAGCACCGAAAGCTCGCCGGCTAGGGGAGGTATTACATGGTGTGGACGGTATTCGTTCGCATAGTGACTGGCTTACGAAAAAATAAGTGTTAATTTTTTTTAGATATATTCGTCAAATTTGTGTCAGTTTTTTTTACTCCGTTAATCCTGGTCATCAGCTCGTCCTTCGTGTTTCAGCTGCGTTTATTAGTCTCTGGTTCCACCGCTTCCCCACATAAAGAAGCCAAGGGGGTTGCAGTCAGGCGAGTTGGGATGCCAAATGTTAAGTGTTGTGTGATCGAAGACATTCTCTGTCAGTCAGGCCTGGGTCTTCCGGCTGGTGTGGCAGGGCGCAAAGTCTTGCTAGCACAGGTAAAGCTTCCCTGCAGCTACCCGGTCTTTCCAGGTCTTCACCACTTCGCTCAGAACACTAATGTAGCCGTCAGGGTAGAGGTGTTGCATGACGTCAACTTCATTGCTGACGACACCGAAGACCAGGATTGTTGCTGGAAATTTCATCTGCTTAACTCTGAGCGCGTCCTTAGATGCGACAGTTGTTGATGATTCTACTGGATTTCAGCGACGAATTCCGGTATTCTGATGGCGTCAGATCGTCGGCCATGGGTTTTCCTCTCTGCTGTCGCCTCGCAATCGAAACCTAAATCTTCTAGCTCCTTTCTGACTTGTTCCACCATCCTTCTGCTAACGTTGAGGAAGTCTGAAATCTCCCCCTTCGTCCTTCCGGCGCGGATTCCAGAGGACTTCATGCCTTTTTCACATATTGGAGGTTCATAATTTTCGATAGTCAATTATTTTGAAAAAAAAGAAAAGCAAAAATGGTTATTATTTTTAAGAAGAAAATACCAATAACGAAGATAAGAAAATATTGCGTAAAATTAGCAGTTGAAAGTTGCGAACGAATACCGTTCGCACCCTCCATATACAGGGTTTGCTAGGTCGTCAACTCTGTTCACCACTTCCAGTGCACATATGATTTACGCCGGCACCAGCATTAATGATTCCAATCCTAGTACAAAGTTGTCATTATGGAGGGCTAAGGTGGTCAAGGTCATCTTAGGTCGCATATGTGAATGATCACATTCTGGAATTTTCTGATCCTATGGGGACTTTTCCTTTAATCTTTCCTTATGCATTGGGAGGTCATAGTATCTAGAGCCGCGGCCTAAAGTTTTCGGATACCTAGAATGTCTAGGAATATGTTGGCGTTAGTTTGATGTGTTTAATACATCTGGAAAGAAAAGTAGAAGTTTCTCTATGGCTTTCTTGAAGTAGGTAAAATGGCTATGCTATTGAGCTGTATGAAATCCTGGTGTGTGGAGTTACAGTCAAAATCTATTCATATGACACGTCATATTTGTTGAGTAATGTGATATTCCGTATAGAAAGGACCTGATGATATTATAATGGCGAAAACACACGACAATAACATGGAGGAAAGAAGTGTGATACGCATGCTGGACGAGGACGGTCTCCGCTGTCGACAAATCACCCGGAGGCTCGGCGGATCACATTCCGGGGCTGCAGAAGTGTTGAGGATCAGAGAAACTGGGAACATCCATGGACGACCCAGGGTCAGTACGCAACGTGACGGAAGGTTGCTGTGTCGCATGAGCCTTGAGGATAGTAAGAAAACTAGTCCAGCTGCAACATGAATGAACAGAGGGCAGACAGCTTAATGCATGCTTCAGAACAGTCCGTCGCAGACCGCTTCCACAAGGCCTGAAGTCATGTAAAGCCCCCCAGAAGCTGCTGATCAACTTCCAGTAGAGGCGATGTCGACTGGCTTTGGCAAGTGCTAACCACAACCCCACCATGCGTGAGTGAGGACGTGTCTTATGGTCTGATGAGTCCACGTTCCAGTTCTTCTCGGCCCCATGCAATGCTAGAGTCCTCAGGAGGCCAGGGAAGCAGTGGCCTCGACAGTAGAGCATGCTGGGTCTTATCACCGTTTGTGATGCTGCCTTGAATCCAGAAAAGTACCGAGCTCTCCTGATAGATTACATGCCGCCTTCAGCCCGAGATCTCTCTAGAAATGTCCATGATGTTCCAACAGGACATTGCCCCATGTCACAAGTCTGCGTCCACCATACAATGGTTCGGGGACAGCAATATCACGGTGATGGAGTAGCCACCTCAGGCTCCGGATATAAATGCACTGGAAAATCTCTGGCAGGGCCTGAAAGAGGCCGTAAGACGTCATCAGCCAGACTCCAATGAGCACCTGAAAGCAGTAATCACCGATGAGTTGGACATCATTACACCAATCAGGCGTCGCACCCTCGTGAAAAACACCTCGAAGAATAAATGTTTTCATTACTGCAAAGGGCGCAGGACACGCTACCGAGCTTTCTGTAACAGTTTGGTGTTGCTGTAATTTTCAACCCTTCATCTGTTACATAAGTTGGTGCTAAATGTTTTGGGGAATTTTGTTTATTTTTGTTGATTGTTTGGGGCATAAATAACTTATTGCAAGTTATTCCTCCTTATTTCACCGTTATAGTCATATTGATATGCAAATAAAAACTTTACATCCCCGCATTTATCTGATTTCCTACAATTTCCGAAGTGTCCGAAAACATTTGGCCGCGGCTGTAACTTCCATGCAACTTTTCCCTTTTATGCTGTTACTATGGCGACAAGTGAATAAAATATTGGGGAGTCGCCTCCAAGCGCCTCCTCCCCTAGGGGTCCGGGTGGATGAGGCAACTCAAGGGACCTCTTTGGTTGGGGGGCTCTCCTTCAAATGGACGGACCCCCCTTACACTTTCCCAGGGGTCGCTTCCATGACTATTAGTTGAGAGGGGACTTCCTCCTCTGCTATGTCTACGGGTGAAGGGGTTTTCCACCTGGCTCCATTCGTTTAGAGTAGTCTCTGAATGACTGTTCTTCTTTACGCCCTCCCCCCCTCCCTTTCCTCCTTACCCAGAGGTCCGCCAAACCCCATACAAGAGTACGCGGCGACACCTTCTTCCTGAAGAATCGCGCTTCCAGTGGCACTGTTCAAACTGGCAAACCCACAGAGTAGGGAAAGGGGTCTTGAGGTCCGCGGGAGCTCATTGTGATTGAATCTGTGTGTGATTACCTAAAAGAAAAATGTCTTAATAAATTGACACTAAAGTCCCCTTTTTAACGCAATCATAACGACATTCATTTCCTCTCAGAATCTTAGCTTGCCTCGGCCACTTTCTGCAGCTGACGGAGAATACAAAGCAGCGTTGCCAAATGTCAATTCACATTTATCTAAAGTTGCTTTTATAAAGATCAAACACATGAATAAAAAACAAAGAAAACTTTATAATAATTTTCTTCTCTTGAAAAGTGTAAATTTGAACTGACACAATTAATATTGGTTAATAAAAATATTCAAAATTAGCAACATTTGGCACGTTCATAAAACAAAGGCGCGAACGCGTCTTAATTTGTCACTGCGCGCTTAATTAAACAATTTCGAAATTAAAACTCAAATATGTTAATAACAAATATTTTATTGAAAACAAATCATATATTTCCATACAGAAGGTCTCTTCATTTAAAAGTACGATACCTGCCACATGCGTTACAATCCCAAACATATTTTTCATCAAAGTGTACTCTTCTTTTAATTAACATAATCAAACTTTTTAGAATTTATCATATTTATAAATATGTATGATAATATGTATTTTGCTAATATGCTTGAATTACCTAGTATTTTACGAAATAGCGTGTAAATATTAAAATGCTGTTTTCTAAAATCAAAATTAAGCCACAATTTCGTATGCTTCAACTTAAATTTATAATTATTGTGTATTTAATATCGTTCTAAATAAGTAATATAACTAAAACTATAAAAAAATACAGAAGCACAGAGTACAAATCCAACATCTCCATAGCTAAGGATTATCAACAATTTTACAAATTTTAATCACTAGGGCAACCTTTGTGAGGCGAAGATTGGGGAAGGTATTTCACCCAACTTGTGCTATCAACTGTGAAGAATGGAAATGGATGATTCTATAATAGTATGGGGTTATCTTCTTCATCAAGGCCAGGGGAGAATGAACTCTTCAACTTATACCACCAGTTTTCACAAGTTTTAGAGACATCTATGCAGAAATTGCACCCCACACCACCAAGAAATAGTTATATTTCAGCAGGGCGATGACTCGTGTCATACATCCAACCACACGAATAATTGGTTTGGGGGAATTGGTATTCCCCCTATTCAGTGGTTACCACAGAGCCCAGACTTAAATCCAATAGATCACTTTGGGGTGGGGGTGATTGAAAAATCAATAAGAAGTACCACAAGTATAATTCAAACAGAACGGTAGCAAAAATTGCGAGCTGAGTGGGGAAAGAGAGTCAGAAATTTGTGGAAATTTGGCGAATTGCATAACATGACGAATTGTGGCTCTTCACATTTGAAGCAAAACGCGGTCAAACTTAAGTATTAAAAAAATAAATATTTAATATATATACTGAATTTATTTTCCACAAATGTCTAATTACATTATATGGATGATTACCTACATTTTATATTTTTTTGGCAAGGTTGTATGTGGAATTCGATGCGCACACGCCGGCCGCAGAGCAAATTTGGAATAAAAAGTATTTGCACCCAATCAGTTAGAAAGATAAATCGAGTTTCAATACTTAAAAATTATATAAGAAACTGAGAAAGCAACACAATGCGTGTGATTGGATGATGGATTGACAGGTTAATAACGCTTGAACGCACTCGCCATAGAGGGAAAACTGATAGCTTAACCAATCCAAATGAATACTCGTATGTGCGCCCTAATTTTTTATGTGCGCAGCTTTCATACGCTTGTGCACGCACACCGTAGACGGAATCGTGATTACTACTAAAAAGTAGTATAACCCAATCTCTTTACTATTTCTTAACCCCTTCCACGCATGCATAATCACACCTAGGTGGCCTTTTGAGTATCATCTGCTTCTGGGTCAAACAAATAAGAGCAACAGGCGTTTTGTCGGACAGGAGCATCTTGACAATTCTTTCCAGTCAATTTCCTTAAGAATTTTATTGTTACTTTTAGCGACTCGACTTTTCCATTTCCTTGCTTTCCATAATATTTCGGACGGAGAACGAAACTTTTCGAACCTTTTCTTCGAACGGCTGCGCTGAGAGTACGGAAAAAGGAATTCGCTTGCTCCGCTGGCAACGAGTGTGAGAACGCATATAGTTATGGAAACGAGGAAATAGACCAGTACCCATTAGTAATGGCGAACTGCGTGTGAGTGAGGGAATGAAAAGAGAACTGGTGGATAATCAAAATATGTGAGGGTGTGTTTATGTGCATGTAAGAGAAAAAAACATGCATTGCATACAAACTGACATCGTGCGTCCGTTGGCTGACCGTACTTCGGTTACCACCCATTCCATTTCCACATCCTCACGGCCAGTTTTAGTCAGACCGCTGTGTTGTAATGTTGTGCGATTGTTTCGAGCAAATGGCTGATGACATTGAGTAGTTCGAAGGCTGAAATCTGCGAAAGGGGTTGTGAAAGAACCCATTTAATTAACTAGACACTCTATTTCGCCCGAAAATGTGCGGTAGAGAACGTCTTTTAACGAAGAATTAAGACGAAGCATGGAAGGTTTCCACACGAGAAAAGCCATCTGTTCTTCCCAACTTACAATACGCTTGTAGTGGATAAAATGTGTATATAGTTCTTTTAAGTTCTCAGTGGACTCGTGTTAAAGATCGGGGTAATACAATGAAGAAAGAATTGTGGGGGTGGGTGCTTGCATACATTGGATCTGTTGCAACATAAAAGCACACGCCCATTTTTACAAAGGAAATCCTTTCAGTGCTTTCACCATTCAAGTTTTAGGGCAAACCTTCGAAGGGGTGTTTCATGTATTACTCAATTGAACAGTCGGGACGCTTTTAAAAGTGACTAAACAATGGATATACGTTTTGGCATTGATGGCTGACTTTTGTATTGTCCTCTGATATCAAATCTCGCACAGGACTTTTATAATTGTTTAGGCTTAGCAAAACACATCGCACGCCTCCAGCACGTAGGCGAATTCAGATTTTAAGGCGGGGTATCACAAAACTTGAACTATTTCAGGATTGTACTTCAAGGCAGGGCTGGGACCCCCTAATCCTGCCTTTCCCCGCAAAAGAGGGCCACTTATTAGCAGCCCCTGTTTGCCACAATTCGTACCCTTTCCGAACCGAGTGACCGCTTACAAGAGCGGAAAATTTCATACCCTCCCTTAATGCGAGCTCAGGATCGAGTGAAGTCAGTATATTTCATGTCGTAACCATATCATTCACCTCGGCACTATCTCAGGTCGTGCCAGTGCCAAAAAGTGCCAAACCCAGGAAATGAATTCTCGTGAATTCGTCCACCCGTGAAGAAACGTTTTGATGTGATGTCGATTCTGTCGACATCTTCAGCATCCTGGATTGTTGACGTGTCCCGGTGCCTGGGACTCGTCGATTTGGAGCCCTGTCGCATTACCGAGGCCTCGTCCCCGTCGCCCTCTGTCAAAGGGCGCAACGCCCCCCAGTCACGAGCGTATAACAAGTTTTCCGCCTCCGGTGCCAAAGGAACCCGCTCTTCCTTGTCCCCGTGCCTGAAGAAGACGAGAGGCAGGTTCGCGTCCTTGGGGAGTCTGACGGACAACTCGGGGACATCGAAGGACTCTAGATCCACGCGACCTATCTCCTGTGATATTGGGGGCGATAGCGCCCCTACTTCACCCTCCCCTTCTCGGAAGGTGGCACTGAGTGCCAGTACCACTGGACTCGACTGCAGCGTTCATTACAGCGATGGGGTGGTTTCCCCCCAGAGAGAGACGGAGGTTAAGGGGATGGCCAGTGACCGTCTCTTCACCTCCGCCAGGAACACCCTTGTCCACCGGGTATGCGGTGGGCCTACCTCTGTCGAGTTCCCCATCTTGACCGGAACAGACCGCCCCCTCAGGAACCATAGACGGCCTAAAAAGGGACACAAATGGGGATTTTCGATGGTATTACCCCTCGCGCATACTTCCCGGGGCAAGCCCCCAGCCACTCCTCATATAGGGAGATTCACGCGGAGCAAATCCGAAGGGCACCTTTTCCATGAAGTCCCACCTCTAAAAGACAAACCGGGGGTCGCTAACCCCAGTCCCCGTGCCTCCTGCAACAGTAGCAGTGACGCGAGTTTCTTTCTGTCAGAGAGATTTGCAAATGACACCAAACGCTACCAAAAAGATAGTTCCTCTTTCCTCAACCTTTGGATCCATTGGAAATTCGTAAGTCAATTTTAATCGAACACAAAATACACTGCAAAAATTCTAATTTCTGAGTAAAACCTAAAAGTAAAACCCAACTTATTTTCCTGTCAGACCTTTTTGGGTGAAAGAGAACTGCACTCCAGCCACTGATCAATTCCCTCGTCTTATCACATTCCCAAGAATAAAAACATTCCCGTTAACGATCTCTCACGAATAAGACATCTACGATCTCGAATAAAATAGGCCTTGACGAACTTATAAAATAAAAAACACACCCTTGAATATTGGCAGTAAAAACAGCCGTTGACGATCTCAAATAAAAACCCATTGACTATCTCAAACAAAACACACCCATTGACGATTTTCCAACGACCCCCACCCCCATTTGAAGACCTTGCCAATAGATACACCCAGACGATCTCACGAACAAAAACAATTCCCGTGAGGATCTCACGAATTCATAAAAAACAGACCTTGATGTTGATATGAATATCACGAGTAAAAACACCCGGGACAATGTCACGAATAAACTAGAAAAGCGGCACGGCCCCAAGTGCCAAAGGGCCATGGCTCATTTGATTGACTAGAACTCTTTAACGGGCCCCGATAACCCGGTATGTCCCCCCTTCTCTATGCACCCACTATTTTTTTAAGAGTATCCCTCCCATCCATATTTTCCTCTATTTAGGATTTATTTGTCAAGGGTTGGTGGGGCTCTCTCTCTTTCTCTCTTTCTCTCTCTTTCTCTCTCTCTCTCTCTCTCTCTCTGGGGGATGGGGGACTAGAGGGAGAGGTGACGCCCCCTTGTCGCGGGAAGAGAGCTTTTGTGTACCTTTGACTTTTCGGACTATGCCGGCGGGGGTACCTCTCTTTTAGGTACCCCTGGTAGGGCTTGCCTTGTCGATTTGGTCGGAAACGAGGTTCCATTGGGAACGGCTGGT